>JALMGJ010000048.1:2017500-3217500 GCA_023362775.1 Charina bottae | reverse complement strand
AGTTGGTGCAGTATGTAATGGCATGAGTGGTTATGGATGCATCTCACTCTTTGCAAGGCTCTCTCTCACCACTAGGTCTCCCTATCCTACTAGGAGAGCTCAGGGCAAATACAGCTGTTATTGTCTTCAATATAGTATTGGGTGCCACCACCTTTTCCCCCTCCCTTCATCCAAGGTCATAGATGCAAGGCCCCATTCTACTAATTAAGAAACACAATGGAACCCAAAGCCAGATGTCTAGTAGTCAATCTTGTTGTTGTTGTTCAGTCGTTTAGTCGTGTCCGACTCTTCGTGACCCCATGGACCATAGCACGCCAGGCCTTCCTGTCCTCCACTGTCTCCCGGAGTTTCCAAATAATCTTCACGTCCCATGTAGAGCGTGTTGCAATAGTCCAGTAGAACAGTATTTGCAGCTTATGAAGACACCTAGCAGCCAGCCAGTGTGGTGTAGAAGTTAAGGCACAAGGCTAGAAACCGGGAGACCATGAGTTCTAGTCTCGCCTTAGGCACAAAGCCAGCTGGGTGACCTTTGGCCAGTCACTCTCTCTCAGCCCGAGGAAGCAGGCAATGGCAAACCGCTTCTGAAAAACCTTGCCAAGAAAACTGCAGGGACTTGTCCAGGCAGTCTCCGAGAATTGGACACAATTGAAAGGATTAAAAAAAAAAAGACTCCTAACAGCCAAGAAAACCACATATGAGTTTTAGGCTTAAAGAACAAAGATTATCCTAAAAAAACAACAACAGCTTAAACAGAGGAACAATAAGTAGACCCATCCAAAGAGGAGATTAAGCCTCAGAAAAACTACTTTAAAGGCTTAAAGAGATACAAAATAATACCAAATGCTATGACCACTTTCCTTCTGGTTACTTACTTACTGCACCTAGAAGTATGGAATAGATTGTATACTACATACTGTAGGTCCTGGAAGATTTCACCCCACAACTCAGGTGAAATCTTCATTTTTTTTTCTTTTTCTTTCCTACTGCTGCCAGGTAAATTCAAAAGAACAGAAGCCTCCAGTAAGCTCCTCCCTTAACTTCAGGGAGGAGTATTCAGTTTAAGATAGGTTGAAGTGATTAGAACAGGGCTTTCCAAAGTTTTCCCGCGGCGACACACCAACCGCCGTTGGTGTGTCGTCGCGGGAAAACCCGGAAGTGCCGCCATTGCGGCAGTGCCCAAAAACCCGGAAGCGCTGCTGCCGCTTTCGGGTTTCTGCGCGCTGCCGTTGGTGTGTCGCCGCGGGAAAACCCGGAAGCGCTGATGATGATCAGCGCTTCCGGGTTGTGTGGCGACACACCAGACTGTGTGTGGTGACACACTTTTGTGTCGCGACACACAGTTTGGAAAGCTCTGGATTAGAATATAATGGGCATGTTCCTGATCCAATGGGGGTAACTTGTATTGGTATAATGCCCACCTAGGTCTAATCTATATCTCCAAATGTACAGAATAGGACTTTCATGCTACCTTAATATTCCTTCAGAGTTCTTGGCTCATACAGTTTTAAAATATGCATTTAAACAGAAAATGCTTCAGAAGGGTATATTCTGAAAGAATATGGGTTTAGAAAAACATGCTTAAATATGCACATTAACTGGAAAGAGTTTTATGGCACCTTAAAGACTCACAGGCTCCTACGGATTGCTATGATCCACAAAAGCGTATCTTAAATTGTTTACTAAAGCTTTTAAGGCATCCTAAGGCATCCTGCAAGAAAGTCACATGCCTCTCTGGATCTTGTTGCACACGGTAAAACTGATCACTGACACGAACTGGAAAACTTTCTCAAGAAGATGTGCAGCCGTCACCCACACCTTTCCTTTCGAGAAAAGTGCATTTAATAATGCTATAAATGGGGTACTATTAAAACCAAATTACTGAGAAAATAACTCAGTATTTAAATCTCTGGGTTAAATTGTTGCTTGAAGTGGATTGCACATTTTCTGTGCTTGGAAGCTTGAAGGCCTTGTAAGGTCCCTAGGCATGCATTAGCAATGGACAAAACCAAGACACTTCAGTGTGTCCTATTTACCCCCTCCCTCATCCAAAGATCAGTTATCAGTAGGATAAGAGAAGAGAAATTTGTTCAGTCCAAATTTGTATATGAATTCACCTCCCCAAGCTGAATTCCAATTAAGGGAACTCCATATTTTATTGAACTACAGCTCATAGCAGCCCCAGCCATTGTGGTGAGTATAAGATGATGGAAACTATAGTCCAATAAACCCCATAAGGCCACTGTTTCCCAAGCCTTCTGGTTCATGAATTAGAAAGTGCTTGCATGCCAGAATCCATCCTTTATGCAGAATGTAACTTATAACATTCTAGGGGCGTGGTGGCTCAGCGGGTAAGACGCCAGGCTTGTCGATCAGAAGATCACAAGTTCGGAGGTTTGAATCCCTAGCCCTGCGTGCGGAGTGAGCTCCCGCACTAGCTCCAGCTCTTGCCAACCTAGCAATTCGAAAGCATGCAAATGCAAGTAGATGAATAGGTACCACTTCGGTGGGAAGGTAACAGCATTCCGTGCATGTCATGCGGCCACATGACCGCAGAAGCGTCTTCGGACAACGCTGGCTCTTTGGCTAACAAACGGAGATGAGCACCGGCCCCTAGAGTCAGACACAACTGCACAAATGTGTGGGGGGAACCTTTACCTTAACTTATAACATAATTTCATCCATTTCACACATCGGTTTGTAGATAAGGTGCAACAAACTGACCACTGGAGAAAATATGTATGAGAAACAGAAATTGACTCACTCCCCATCTTGATTACTCACCCTGTCTAGAAGATCCCACAAGCATAGGAGGTGATGGTGACAGAGAAGTAATAGCAATGGGTAGTCTGCCCCCCTTGTCTAATCAATGAGATGTTGACCAGTTTAGAATCTGGCAGGGGGAAATTGAAGATCAGTGGAAGCAAAATGAAGCTGAGAGCCCAAGAAACATTTCTATTACTCAACACAAGCCAGAAACTTAGGCAGCTGGTTGGTGCTGCATTAAAGCTTTGGCCATTCTATAAAATGGATTTAAAAATGACAGGCTACAAGAATGATATGGAAAAAGATGCTATACTGGATATACAAATGAAACCAGCTCTTGCCCACCTAGCAGTTCGAAAGCATGCAAATGGAAGTAGATGAATAGGTACCACTTCGGTGGGTAGGTAACAGCGTTACACACGCGTCATGCCAGTCACATGACCGCAGAAGTGTCTTCGGACAACGCTGGCTCTTCAGCTAACAAATGGAGATGAGCACCGGCCCCTAGAGCCGTACACAACTGCACAACTGTGCGGGGGGAACCTTTACCTTTTTTACAAATAACAAACCAAGAGAGTGACTTGGATAACTTTCCTATCTTGGATTTACAAAAGAAACTTGCTAAAGTTTTGAAGGATTTTGTGAGAAGGAACAAGGAAAAATGAAAATAAATCAAGTTCTAGGACATTATTTGAAGGGATTAAAGATTAAGATTGTTAAAAGTAAAAGGAAGGAATATACAGTTGGTTTATTTGATGAAGGTTAAAATCTGCTGTACGGTCCAGTGGAGGCACTAGTCACTACCTGGAATAGGGAGGTGACTGGGGCCTTGGACAGCATCGCGCCTATGCAACGTCTCTTGGCCCATCAGACCCGACACTCCCCATGGTTCACGGAGGAGTTGAGGGTTTTGAAGAGGATTAAGAGACGTCTAAAGCACCGCTGGAAAAAAACAAGGTCCGAACCTGACCGAACACAAGCTAGAGACGCTGTTAAGGCCTACCTTGTAGCGGTAAGAGCGGCGAAACGTCAATATTTCTCCGCTCTTATTGCGTCTGCAGAATGCTGCTGAACAGCCCTGTTTAAGATCACTCAGTCCCTTTTGGGGAAGGTGGGTCTTGAGACCCATCTACAGGGCCATACAGAGGAATTTGCTATGTATCTGCAGGACAAAATTGCTCGGATCCGTTCCAAGTTGGACTCCAGGCTTGAGACAGAGTCTGGGGAGATACTGGGGGAACGTATTTACCCAGTTATCTGGGAACGGTTTGATCCTGTTGGACCTGAGGAAATGGACAGGATCCTTCGAGCAGCAAACGCCACCACTTGTCATCTAGATCCATGCCCCTCCTGGCTGGTGAAAGCAGCTATGGCGGTGACATGTGGTTGGGTCCAGGTGATGGTCAATGCATCCTTGAGAGAGGGGTTGTTTCCAACTGCCTTTAAGAAGGCATTGGTGCACCCCCTCCTCAAGAAAACATTGCTGGACCCTATGGTACTGGAAAGCTTTCGCCCAGTCTCCCACCTTCCATTTATGGGGAAGGTGGTTGAGAAAGTGGTGGCGCTGCAGCTCCAGAGGATTCTGGATGAAACGGATTATCTAGACCCCTTTCAGTCAGGTTTCAGGCCTGGACATGGGACAGAAACAGCATTGGTCGCACTTATGGATGATCTCTGGCGGGAGCGGGATGGAGGCAGTTCATCCATCCTAGCTCTTCTTGACCTCTCAGCGGCTTTCAATACCATCAACCATGGTATCCTTTTGGGTCGGCTCAGGGAGTTGGGGGTGGGCAGCGTGGTTTTGCACTGGTTCACCTCCTTCCTCCAGGGCTGGTCCCAATTGGTGGTGATAGGGAGTGAGAGATCCGACCCTTGACCCCTCCCTTGACCCTTTGTGGGGTGCCACAGGGTTCGGTTCTCTCTCCACTCCTGTTTAACATTTACATGAAACCACTGGGTGAGATCATCCGCCACCATGGGATATGATATCATCAATATGCTGATGATACTCAGCTATATATCTCTGTCCCGGGTGAGGTAAGTGATGCTGTGACTGCTTTTTCTTGGTGCCTGGGGCCTGTAGGGGCCTGGATGGGGTCCAACAGACTTCAACTGAACCCTGGTAAGACGGAGTGGCTGTGAATTAATGGCTCTTCCCCATCTGTAACATTATCATCTTTGGTACTGGATGGGGTTGCACTGCCCCAGACAGATCCGGTGAGGAATCTGGGGGTCCTCCTGGACTCAAAACTCCTGCTCGAAGAGCAGGTGGCAGTCGTGGCCAGAAGGGCTTTTGCACAACTTCGTGTTGTGCGCCAGTTACGCCCGTTCCTGGATCAGGAGGCCCTTCGAACAGTCACTTATGCCCTTGTTATCTCCCATATAGACTACTATAACATGCTCTACATGGGGCTACCCTTGAAGAGTATCCGGAAGCTTCAGCTGGTCCAGAATGCGGCTGCACGGGCCATTGCTGGTGCCCCTAGATCGGCACATATAACACCGTTGTTACGTGAGCTGCATTGGGTACCAGTTTGCTTCCGGGTCCAATTCAAGGTGTTGGTTATCACCTTTAAAGCCCTACATGGCATGGGGCCAGGTTACCTGAGGGACTGCCTCGTCCCCAATATATCTACCCATCCCACCCAATCATGCAGAGAGGGCATGCTACGGACCCCATCTATAAGAGAGTTCCATCTGGTGGGGTCCAGGAGGCGGGCCTTCTCTGCAGTAGCTCCCGCCCTGTGGAACAACTTGCCCCCAGAGGTGAGATTAGCCCCTTCGCTCCTGACCTTCCGGAAGAACCTGAAAACCTGGCTCTGCCGCCTTCCTTGGGACCAAGGAAGGAATAGTCACTCTTGGGGATGGCTAATACCTTAGAGAGCTCCTCTCCTACATTGGATTAAGTTAGATCATTTTACCATTCTTGCCTCTTGGATTTTAATCTTGTTTTATAATTTGTATTTTTATATTCTATGTATATTTTATGCTTTTTGTTTCTATTATTTTGTTGTAAACCACCCAGAGTCCCTCCGGTGGAGGGAGATGGCTGGTGATAGAAGATAGATAGATAGATAGATAGATAGATAGATAGATAGATAGATAGATAGATAGATAGATAGATAGATAGATAGATAAAATAGATAGGTTATCTATTGTAACCCTTAATGGACTTTTGCTGACATCAGGACTGAAATGACGAGGCTTTAAGATTTGTTTATATGTAGATAAGAGATGAGATATGGAAGAAGAGATCATTTGTATTTTACTGTAAGAGAAAGTGATAAGTTACTAAAATTGTTTATACTTGTGATGAAGGGGGAAATCATTTCTTTATATATTTCTTTTCTTTTTCTTTGTTATATTTTTATTTTTTCTTTCTTTTCTATTTTTCTTTCTATCTCTTTCTCTTCTTTTCTGCACATTCTACTTTTTCTTTTTATTCTCTTATTTTTTTAGTTAGTATTAGTTTTTATTTTTTTAATTGTAATGTTTAATAAAATTACTATTAAAAAAGGAAACTTGATGCTCTACCACCGTGCTGTAGGGCAATTCAAATCAGGCAAAGAGTTGGCAATCCAACAGACCTTTGAAGGACTTGCTAGGCAGACTGCAGGATACTCATGATTATAGAAGATTCTCTATGCCCAATGGTGTGTGTGTGTGTGTGTATGTGTGTGTGTGTGTGTGTGTGTTGAAATCAAACATGCAATGCCTTCCTCCTTCAAGTTCCTGCAGTCTGAAATGGTGCAGGCCAGGGAGAATTATGAAACACATCCTATCTGCATGTTTGAACCATCCCTTAAAATATTTCTGAATACACCTGTTGGGAATTGCTACTGCAATGTGTTGCAGCAATAATTATTTAAAGTGGCTAAAATAAGAGAAGGAAGAGAAGGAGGAGGCCATGTCTCTTTGGAGTTCGGTTGTTTAACAAAGCTTAATTGGCAAAGCTAATTGCTTTGCTTGTGTCCCGGTGAAATAGCCCAGAAACACCAATTAGAGTGAGAAATCCTAGATAAACATATCCTTCTGTTTCTGTGCCACAATGACTGCCTTTGAAAGGCTGGTGAATGGTTTCTTCTGAGGGAGCACTGAAGGAAAACATATTCCATTGTCCCCATGTTTCCACCTATAATATTTCTGAACTCACAGGCTAAATATTTAATACCCTTAAATCTACAGATTGGTAAGCAATACGATCAAATTTGACTATAATTGTGCCCTATCTCTGAAATGGGTTCAGATCCCATATGTTCCTTTTTGGCTAGGCTTGGTGAGAAAATGAGACCATTTCTCTTATTGACCCTTCATGTGCTGACAAGATGAATTACAGACCTCTAAACCTGATATGTTTCTTTAATCACTTTTATTTTTTTTTCATGGAAGCTGAAATAGGAGACTTCCTCCTGCATAGTTTGGAAGACTTTGTCCCAGAGGGCAGCTCAGCTTTCATTTTTGTTTTGTTTTGAACGTTAGTTCAAAAGTCTTTGGAGTTCAGTTTTGGCTCTGAGATTCCATTGGGGAAAACATTTGCAGCTGAGTTTTGAAAACTTTCCAGGCAAACACGTAGCCATGTTCCTGCTTCAGCTGAAATACACATGGCCCTTGGCAATCCGATCATTCATCTCTAAAGCCATCTGCGGTATTCAGTTCTTTAAGCATTGTGATTCATCTGATGGTTGGCAAGGAGAAGATGGCAGAATGAGGAACAGGAGGGAAATAAAAAGGATTATCAAAAAGATAAAAAGGGTAGGTAGACCTGTTCACATTGGGGTCTGCCTTTGCTTATTCTTTGCTTCAACTATCCTAATCACCAGTTGCTATGTAGTTCCTAATAGATGAAATTCTTAGAGTAGAGTTGGATGGTTTGTAGCCCCAGAGTCATATACGATTCTCTGGTCACTTTTTTTGATGGCCCTTAGAAACTGTTAGGACTGTGATGGTGGAACAAGGGCAGCACATTTTCCCATCATTTTGAGGAAGGGAGCACCTGAAAACTTAATTTAAGCTGAAGGAGAATTTGGGGGGTCAAGCTAAATGCCTTTAACCCAGATACATCTTCTCAGGGAAAACGGTCTCAGCTACATGAAGTCAAATTAAGCAACTGCCCCATTCACAAATGCACTTTCCTAGGAAACTAAAACTATCAGCTCTGCCATAAAAACATTTAGAAGGCCAAGGAATGATGGTCAACCATGAAAAGATACGGGGAGGTGAGCAGAGCTCAGGGAATGCCAAAGAAAGCAACTCTGTAGGAAAAAAAACCCAACCCTATATTTATGGGATACTGCCTCTTTGTTCTTTCAAAAACCACTATTGTTTTTGTAGTCCTGCCCATTACTCCATAGTTATACCATAATTACCTCACTGACCTCACTGTATATGTGATGTGTTATATACCCAATAAAAATAAAATAAAATACCTCACTGCTGTATGTATCCATATGTATATGTAGAGCATAGCTTTCCAAACTGTGTGTCGCGACACTTTAGTGTGTTGCAACACACAGTTTAGTGTGTCGCGAAGTGGTGGCATGGGGGCGCGCAAGGGGGTGGCACAGGGGCACGCGCAGGGGGGCGGTGTTGTGCATGGCGGCGGCGGCAGCAACGACGGCAGTGGCACGCCATCAGTGCTTCTGCATTTAAGCGAGGCCACCGCCGCTGCCACCACCACCGTGCACGCGTGCCCCCCTGCGCATGCCCCTGTGCCGCCACCGCTGCCACCGTTGGTGTGTCGCCAACGGCGGAAGTTTGGAAAGCACTGGTGTAGAGTGCCAGTTTGGTGTAGTGGTTAAGGCTACCCAGGAATCCTTGGGGCCTAGGCTAGACTGGGAAGTGGTGTTTGTGCATGTGTGTGTGTATGTGTACACATAGACACACTCACACACACCACTTCCCAGTCTAGCTTAGGCCCCGAGGATTTCTTGGTAGTCTCTCATCCAAGTATCAGATCCAAAGTTATTTGTTAAGGTTTGTGAATAAAACCAGGAATTTACAGATAGAACAGACTGGAAATGTATTCAGTGTATCTAGGTGAAAGGGTATAGAAACTGCTATATCATTCTATCAGGTGAAAAATGATGACACCTACTGGCAAGAGTATGCAAATGTATTATGTGGCTGATGCAATGCTACTGTAATGTGAGTCCTGATTGGACAGATATGTGTATAAAAGTACTGTGTAAAGGTGTTGTTCTCTTTCTTTCATTTGATGTGCCATTGGACGACGTATCTGTATTACTTGGACTGCTGTATATGAAGACTGTGTATGTATAATTGTAAATAGACTTTTTACCTAAACCTCATTTACTCCTGTCAGGACTGGAAGAACGTATTGCTCTAAGACTTCTTGGATATTGGGCCGTCCCAGTACCGCTGACTCTGACATTATTTAATTATTTAGCTATTATATCATACTTCATCATTTAGTATTATATAATTATTTAGTTAACATACATTACTATCCCATCCAACTATCACATCCAACATTATTTGCTATTTTGAGTTTTATTTTTAAGCATACACATAACTATTAAAAATTCACACCGCGGAACCGCAGCAAACTAATCTAATCTATTGAAGCAATTGAGCATGTGAAAGATGAACTGTGAAGCAGCTTAATGAAATTCTGATCAGGGCTAATGTCTGCTACCGCTTTCAGCATCCAAATCCTTTTTTCCAAAAAATACAATTGACTTAACATGCAAATTTATGCATGTTTACTTAGCATGAGACAAAGGAAACTACAAGGAAATACTGTTTCACGCTAGTTCGGTCTCCGATTAAAAATATAATGTGATTTTATAATCAATCAGGATAAACGAAGCTTATCACAGAGATTTGGCAAGATGGGGATGGTCTCGCTTACACCTGCCTAGGTATTCTGAAGAGGAAGTCTTAGAGGAAATGTATTATTGACATCCTTTCCAATCTGCATTCAGACCCAGAATTGGCATGGAGATGGCCTTGCTTGCAGTGGTGGATGAACTCTATCAGAAAAAGGCTGAAGGAGCACAAACTTTTGAATCTCTCTTTTCACATTTTGGACCATAATCTCCTTTTGGAGCAAATGTAGGGTGACCATATTTCAGGATGGCAAAACGGGACAGGGTCTTATGTAATATTCCGTATTCATGAAAGAGACAGGGGTCCCCGCCCCCCGGTCTGTGCGATTAGCTCCCACCTGTAAACCCTGCCCTCCGGTCCGCGCGATTGTCTCCTGCCTGCAAACCCCACACCCCAGTCCACGTGATTGGCTCACGCCTGCAGACCCCACCCCCCGGTCTGCGCGATTGGCTCCCACCTGCAAACCCCACCCCCGGTCCGCATTCCGGCTCGGATCCTCCTTCTGCGCCATTCCCACCGGGTTTGAAAAATGGGACAAAATTCAGATTTTTATGAAAACGACAGGATGGTTGAAAAATGCTTTAAAAACGGGACTGTCCTGTTCAAAACCTGAGGGACCGTCTCGTCTCGATAACGTCAGCCCGCCCCACCCGTGCGTGCAGAGAGGGCATGCTTCGGACCCCCTCAACAAGAGAATTCCATCTAGCGGGGTCCAGGAGGCGTGCTTTCTCTGCGACAGCCCCCGCCTTATGGAACATCTTGCCCCCGGAGGTGAGACTGGCCCCTTCACTCCTGGCCTTTCGGAAGGCCCTTAAGACCTGGCTCTGCCGCCTGACCTGGGACAACGGAGGCGGTAGTGCCTCCTGGGGTTGGCTGGCCCCGTAGCAATAAGACCTATGCTACGGTCTCCAATCCATGTTGGATTTTATTTTATTTTATTTTATATTTGGATATATTTTACACATTTTCTATCTTGTATGGTTTTAAATATTTTAAACTTTTAAGTTTTAATTATTGTAACCCGCCCAGAGTCCCTTGTATGGGAGATGGGCGGGGAATAAATTAAATAAAAAATAAATAAAATAATAATAATAAAACGGGACGTATGGTCAGCCTAAGCAAATGGGAACTTGGGTTTGGAGGCATCACTTTGCAGGGATTTTATTTTGACCTCTTTGATGTTGTTGTCAAGGAGTAGATGGCATTTAATTCTTCTGAGATAAATACCTAAGTAAATAGGACTTTCATATGAATTGCGTTATAACTATGTAGCATACAATTTTGGTATGTTCTGAGTTTTTTTTTAAAAAAAATAGCTACAATGATCATTTGTTTATTTACATAATTTGACCTAGCAAATACACATTTTATGTGCTTTCGCTTTTAAATAAGTATCATAGTGTGTGCTGCTTTTGAGATGAATACACCAAAAAAAAATCTGAACAAGTGATGAGTCTGAAAGAGAACGAGATTTGATCCGATGGTTGTTGTGGGTTTTCCGGGCTGTGTGGCCGTGTTCTGGCAGTTTTGGTTCCTAACGTTTTGCCAGTCGCTGTGGCTGGCATCTTCAGAGATAGCCACAGTGACTGGCGAAACGTTAGGAACCAAAACTGCCAGAACACGGCCACATAGCCCGGAAAACCCACAACAACCATCAGATTCCGGCCATGAAAGCCTTCAACTATACAAGATTTGATCTGCTTATTTTATTTCTTAGATTTTTATCCTGCTTCCAGCCAGGAGCCCAAAATGGCACATGTAGTTTTCCCTCCTTCCATTTTTCTTCACAACAACAATCCTATGATGTAGGTTCGGCTGAAAGAGAATACCTGGCCCAAAGTCATCCATTGAGTTTCCATGGTTGAGGGTCAACTTGAACCTAAGCCTCCCTAGTGCCAGTCTATCATCATCTTAACCACTACACCACACTGGCTATCTACTTGTATAGAAGATGGACAGTAGGCCATTTCCCTTACAAATGTAGACCAGAGAAATCTATCTCCCCTCTCTTTTCACAATTAAATATACACTCTTGCCACCCTTTATCTCTCTCATTTGCTTGATCCCCAAGAACATGAATAAGGGCATCTAGCAAATGTGTATTGATAGGTTAAACAACTGCTCAAGCTTCAGAGCTGCTCTTGAAGTCTTAAACTGACCTCAAATGGTGGAGTAAGCCACCAACAGATTTGGCACAAGAATAATTTATCTGTCCTTGCATTGACATAGCACGAACTTCTGGAAACTATCTAACAATTGGAAGGTTTAGGTTGATAAAGATTCAGGAGATGGTTTTGTAAATAAATACTTGAAAGCTCATCCATTATCAATAAAAACAAAAAAACAAAACTCATCACCTTGCTAGTTCACAGAGAAGCAATTGGAATGAAAAGTTCTACCCTAACGTCTTAGGAGATACAGTAAGTTGTTTCTAAATGGGAAATAGTTTAGTTGCTGAAATTCTTGTACCCCTATCTCTTTCACTCCAATTAATCTTGTTAGGAAAAATTGGTGTCCAGCAAAAGGATTACTTTTGATTTGAGTCAGCTGGCCGAAGAGCCAAAAGTGAGACTGAAATGTGAACATCTTGCCCAAAGGCACTTAGTAAACATTATGAACAAGATTTCATTCCAGGATTATCTGTATGGAAAAGCCAAGATCATTTTTTTTGCTATGTCAAGTGAGAGAGAGGCCCCTGTAGTTCATTGTGAGAAGGTATGCCTTGCACACCAGGTAAGCAAAGACATTGAACATGTGCCTTGCATACCAGGTAAATGAACACAGTATGGGATTACCTTGAACAAGCAGGAAGATAAATTTCTTCTTGCATTTACATATATATAAAGAAGCTCCAATCAAAAAGGGGAAAAAAGAAAGGCAAAGAAGGAAAGCATAGAATCGGATCCTTATTCAAAGCTCTGAAGAATTAGCATCCCAAGGGTAGAAGACTATTTAATAGACTGTCTCATATGTATGTATGTATGTATATATGTAAAAGGGGTGTGGTGGCTCAGCGGATAAGACGCCAGGCTTGTTGATCGGAAGATCGCAAGTTCGGAGGTTCGAATCCCTAGCCCTGCGTGCGGAGTGAGCTCCCGCACTAGCCCCAGCTCTTGCCAACCTAGCAATTCGAAAGCATGCAAATACAAGTAGATCAATAGGTACCACTTCGGTGGGTAGGTAACAGCGTTCCGCGTGTGTCATGCGGCCACATGACCGTGGAAGCGTCTTCGGACAACGCTGGCTCTTCGGCTAACAAACGGAGATGAGCACCGGCCCCTAGAGTCGGACACGACTGCACAACTGTGCGGGGGGAACCTTTACCTTTACCTTACCTCATATGTATGGGCCCATTCTCCTCATATGTCAAGAACACACATGGGGGAAGGAGATAAATTGGTGCAGTGGTCACCATTCCCCATTTCATAACTGTTTACCACAAGCAGAAGGTGACCCTCTATGTTGGTGAGCCCTCTTCCTACCAAGAATCTTCATGGAGTTCAGAATTCAGTTACCTGCATCTGAATGTCCAGATAAGATTAGTCTTACATTTCATCTGGTTAGACTCTAAAGTCCTATGCTGGGTTCATTTTGACATGACTGAGACCGAACAGTTCTTATCTACAATCAGTCTACAATTCTTCTGAAAGAGAAGATTCATAGAAATAAAAGTAACAACAAAATATCCATTATACTACTTTTTTTTTCTTGAATGTTCAAGTTACTTGCAGCAGGGGGACTGTGGCACATCTGGAAGGTGCCACCTCAGTTATTTAGTTTGAATGAGTCTAGTACATTCAGTATCTAGATGTTCCTCATTTTGAGCTTTGAAGGGTTGGATATCTAATAAATCTAATAAATGTTCATCTCTAGCTCTTCTAGCAACAGAGACCTTGCTGGGCATCCAGTTCTTTATCTCTAGGCAGGATTTGGCTGTTAGAAGATATAAGATGCTATCAAATTCTCTCTAGGATTCTTACCTTACCTCTGTAATTTATTTAGCTCTATTGTACGACTGAATCCAAACTTCATGTATCAAACAGCGGAGATATATTTGAGATCACAGCATCCTATCTTACATATTTGGTTTCCGATTTCTAGTATTGCCTTACCATTGTCACTGTTGAGCCATTTTGAAAGGCATCATCTTGAAATATAAATCCTTCTCTGAGGAAGCAATCAAAACCCTTGTTTGCTCCAAAGAATTTGCATGGCATGTCCCAGCATTCTCAGCAGAAGGGCAGAGAGAAAAGAGATGATACAGTGGTTTATAACAAAGCCAATTCTCAGTTCTGTAATTCCTCCAGGAACAGTGGTGTGGATTACACTAGTCCAACAATGGGTCATTTGGAGTTGTAGAAGCAAGGTTCTAAGGCATTTTGAACTAACTAAATGGTTTCAATACAGTGTTGAAAGCTAGAGTGCTCAATGCTTCTTGGGCAAGGCCCACACTCCAAAAAGTAGGTACAGGGGCAGGGTTTAGACGACAATCTCCAAAGTCCCCTCTAACCCTTACGTTCTATGAAATGTTGAATACAGCAACTGATAAATACAGCAAGAAGGACACTTACCAGCGAGGAAGTGAAGCAGGTCTCCTTGGGAAGGGAGTTGCAGAGCCAATGAATGCCTTCTAAAATGTTAAAATGCATCCTACAGTTCACAACCACAAAAGACCAGAGGACTCACTGGGGGATATTGGATTCCCTCAGATTGACATTGACACCCATCTTTGTACTCAGGACTGGCTGTGGTTTAAAGAAGACCTCAATATATTGCTCCCTTTTCTGATGTTTGATAGTCCTCAAGTCCAAGCTCTTCCCAACCTAGCAATTTTAAAGCATGCAAATGCAAGTAGATAAATAGGTACCACTTCGGTGGGATGGTAACAGCATTCCGCGCGCATCATGCTGGCCACACGACTGCGGAAGCGTCTTCGGACAGCGCTGGCTCTTTGGCTAAGAAACGGAGATGAGCACCACCCCCTAGAGTCGGACACGACTGTGCAGGGGAAAACCTTAAACCTTTAAGACCAGACCAGATGCCCCACAATTCAGGGCATTATACACCCCTATCCAATACTCCATTTCTGGTCTCAGTGCCTCACATGAGTTGGTAGGGCTAAATTTGGGGGGATATTTTTATGTCTTTATGATCTGGAGTCTCGCGGAAATTAAGGATCCAAATTATTAATTCATTTGACTTATACCCCACTTTTCTTCTCTGGCAGGTATTCAAGGTTCAACTTAAGACTAAAACCAATTTGCTGTTAAAAGCCTGAAGAGAAGGATTTTCTGAACATCAAAAGAATTAATGACATGTATGATGCTGGATATGGCTTAAGCATAAGTAAAATGAGCATAAAAAGTAGGCAGCTGAAACTGTGACCCAGGAAAGAGACAGATAACAAAAACCAGACTCTTTCCATAGTATGAAAGGAGACAGTATACAGGCACAGAAAATACTATTGTTTATGGTACATGGTGGTAGCATCTACTCACTTGCTGGATCGTCACCTTGTTGTGGTGAGTGGGCTTGTGTGTTCTCAATGAACCCTGTGAGCGAAGCTGTCGGGAGTCATGTACTCCTGGTAGGGTCACCCATGGCGGTAAGGTCCAGGGGGAGGAACCAGACAAAGAACGATCCAAGAAAGTCCTCAACGGCAGAACAGGCGGAAGATAACAAGGTGTATTGTTACAACGGCTGCAAAGGCGGATGAAGGCTGCAGCACACAAAAGGTCACCAATCGTCATGGTATCCATGCCATTGGATTAGAGCCTTTTTCTGTGAAGGTTGTGTGCTGATCGTTGTGCACCGATCTCCACACATAAAACAAATTCACGCACAGGCGTCTTCCAACCACACCAAACCCAAAACAACCAAAAGTCCCATGGCGATTGACGAATGGCAACGGGGGCAGGACTGTGAAATCCGGAAGCTCCTAGTCATGGATCAGCATGTCATTATACCCAGCTGGACACCATCTTATCAGAGATACCAAAAGAGGATAAAATTATCCTCCTGGGCGATTTCAATGCAAGAGTTGGGTGTGACTTTGATTTGTGGCCAGGGATCATTGGGAAAGAAGGAGTTGACAACAGCAACATGAATGGAATCTTACTTCTGACTAAATGTGCAGAGCATAACCTTGTCATTACTAACACACTCTTTCGCCAGAAAAATAAATTTAAAACATCTTGGAAGCACCCACGGTCGAAGCACTGGCATCTTTTAGATTATGTAATTGTCCGTGCTAGAGATCGCCATGATGTACTTCTCACCAGAGCCATGATGAGCGCCGATGATTGCTGGACAGACCATTGATTAATTCGATCCACAATGGCCATAAAGATTGTCCCTCATCGTAGGCTCCAAGGAAGAAAACCAAGGCGTAAAATGAATACACTGGCCCTTCAAGATTCTATTAAACGAGCTTGCTTTCAATCAACTCTCAAGGAACATCTGCCTATGGAACTTCCTGAAAATGTTGAGGAACACTGGGTTAAATTGAAGACTTCTATTATTTCAGCCTGTGAACAAACTATCGGATACCAAACTAAGAGACATCAGGACTGGTTTGATGAGAATGATAGTGAGATTGAACATATTATTGACAAGAAAAGGAAAGCCTTCCGGATATGGCAAAAAGATATTAACTGTGCCGTTAAGAAAAAGATCTACGCCAGTGCAAAGGCAGAAGTCCAAAGAAGAACTAGAGAACTTAAGAACATATGGTGGATAAAAAAAGCCCAAGAAACCCAACATTTTGCAGATGCTCATGATGCACGGGGCTTTTTTAATGCCATAAAGGCCATCTATGGACCAACAAACCATGGTACAAATCCCTTACGCTCAGTAGGTGGTGCTAAACTTCTAAAGGACAAAGAGTCTATTGCACTGCACTGGAAAGAGCATTACTACAATCTCCTTAATCGTCACTCTACTGTGGCTGATGAAGTCTTCTTGCAAATCCCGCAAAAACAAATAGGAGATGAGCTTGCAGTACCCCCTAGTTTGGAGGAAGTCAGTAAAGCCACTAAACAAATGAAAAATAACAAAGCTAGTGGACCTGATGGGATTCCTGCTGAAGTCTTTAAAGAAGGCGGGCCTGAACTTACACAACAACTTCATAAGCTCATCGAAAAAATCTGGATGAGGTCGGAGATTCCAGCAGACTTTAGGGATGCCATAATTATCACTCTCTTTAAAAAGGGTGATAGAACAGACTGTGGAAACTATCGAGGCATCTCCCTTCTAGCCACAGCAGGCAAAATCCTGGCAAAGATCATTGCAAACCGTCTCCTATCTGTATCAGAAGACATCCTCCCTGAAACGCAAAATGGCTTCCGCCCTTCCAGGGGAACAGTGGATATGATCTTCACTGCACGACAGCTTCAAGAAAAATGCAAGGAGCAAAACCACCCTCTGTACATGGCGTTTATTGATCTGACTAAAGCTTTTGATACTGTAAATCGTACTGCTCTCTGGACCATCCTTCTGAAAATCAGATGCCCTGATAAATTTGTGAACATCTTGCGGCTACTCCATGACGATATGATGGCATCAATCCTGAATAACAATGACTTTCAAAGCGATCCATTTAAAGTGGAATCTGGCGTTAAACAGGGATGTGTTATTGCTCCAACCTTATTTGCTATCTTCATCGCTATGATTATACACCTTGTTGAAGAGAAACGTCCTACTGGTGTAGAAATTATATATCGAACAGATGGAAAGCTTTTTAATCTTAGTAGGCTGAAAGCAAAAAATAAGGTAACTACAACTTCTGTTATAGAACTTCAATATGCTGATGATAACGTAGTCTGTGCACACTCCGAAGAAGATCTTCAAACTATCCTAAACATCTTTGCAGAAGCATATGAAAAGCTCGGCCTCTCGATTAACATTAAAAAAACCAAAGTGCTTTACCAGCAAATTCAAACCAATCCCTCCGCAGCACCATCAATCCAGCTTAAAGGTGTGTCACTAGAAAATGTCGACCACTTTTCTTATCTCGGCAGCCATCTATCTACAAAAGCCAACATCGACGCTGAAATTCAGCATCGCCTGAGCTCTGTGAGTGTAGCTTTCTCCCGAATGAAGTGTAGAGTGTTTGAGGATCGGGACATTCGCTGGGAGACCAAAATGCTTGTTTACAAAGCCATTGTACTACCAACCCTTCTGTATGCCTGTGAAACATGGACCCTCTACAAACACCACCTCCAACTTCTTGAAAGATTCCATCAACGCTGCCTCCGAAAAATTCTGCAAATTACTTGGGAAGATAGGCGGACTAATGTTAGCGTATTAGAAGAAGCGAAAACCACCAGCATTGAAACAATGATCATCCAACATCAACTTCGCTGGACCGGTCATGTTGTTCGAATGCCTGACCATCGTCTTCCAAAGCAGCTACTTTACTCCCAACTTAAGAATGGAAAATGGAATATTGGTGGACAGCAAAAGAGATTCAAAGATACTCTCAAAGCTAATTTAAAAAAATGTAGTATCAGCATTGAGAACTGGGAAGCCCTAACTCATGAGCGTTTCAATTGGAGGTCAGCCTTTATTAATGGCACTATGGACGTTGAAGAAGCACGAGTACAGGGCGAAAGGGAGAAAAGAGCTAAAAGGAAGGCACGTCAGGCAAACCCTCATCATGACCGTCTCCCACCCGGAAACCTATGCCCTCATTGTGGGAGGTTGTGCGGATCCAGAATTGGCCTTTATAGCCACTTACGGATCCACTGTTAAAATTTTACCTTTGGAAGACAATCTTACTCGGCTACGAGTGATCGCCAATGGTAGCATCTAAGGCAGGAGTAGAATCCTGTTAGTTTAGAGCAGCGTTTCACAACCTCAGCAACTTTAAGATGTATGGACTTCAACTCCCACAAATCTCCAGCCAGTGCTGGCTGGAGAATTCTGGGAGTTGAAGTCCACAAATCTTAAAATTGCTGAGGTTGAGAAACTCTGGTTTAGAGCAGGGGTCCCCAACCTGTGGGCCACGGCCCACTAGTGGGCCACGGCCTGTTAGGAACTGGACCACGGGGCTCCCACCTGCAAATCCCACCCCCTTCCATGCGATTGGCTCCCGCCTGCGAACCCTGCCCCCCGGTGCTTGTGATTGGCTCCTGCCTGCAAACCCTGCCCCCCGGTGTGTGCGATTGGCTCCCGCCCACAAACCCCGCCCCCCCGGTCCACAGAAATCCCGGAAACCCCACCCCCCCAGTCCGTGGAAAAATCATCTTTTGAAACCGGTCCCTGATGCCAAAAAGGTTGGGGACCCCTGGTTTAGAGGACTGCAGGAGCACCGCAATAAGGTAATCTCCTGAGTATTATCTGAGACATTTCAGTTGCAGGGGTCATAGTATAATTTACAATATTTTCTTTATCATTCCTATGTAACAAACCAAAGGTATGTAACCAGATTAAGGATTTTTATTTATTACAGTCGTAGACCAGTACAAGCAGAGTGTTTTGTGAATATATATAAATCTTTCTTAATAGATAATAAACAAAATAAAATTTAAGACAAAGTTAAAATACATTTATAAAATAAACCTATAATCTTGCTTTGTTCAAGGCTCTTCTATGTTCCTTTAGTGTGGAGCCCAGTGATCAGTGTAGTTGCACATGCCAATAAAAAATTCAACTATCTCCAATCACTTTGGTTCCTAATTTAATTGAGCATTTTTCCGACAACAAGAAGGAGAATCAAATGCAATCCATTGAAGTTCATCCCAGGGGCTGGGAGAGTTGCAGGAGACAACATTTTCCTACATGCCAGATTAGACAAGTTTCTAACAGTGGGGGAGGAAGGACAGATGGTAATGGAAAAGATAGTCCTTTAGATGGTAAAGCCATGAGTTATTGATGTCATGCTTCTCCTGAGCAATGCTAGAGAGCAGAAATCTTGCAGGCAATGATTCAAGGACACAGCTCTTTGGGACATTATATTTATTGCAACAGCTAGAAAAGACATGAAAGAAAAAAAATCTTGGTTACTATTTTTTGGAGACACCCCAGTTTGTCAGTCTTCCTGAAGGAGAAGCTCTACAATGCTCACCCATTCTGTGTGAATACAGTGGTGAAAGAGAAATAACACCTTTTTCTGCTTCTACTGCAGAAAAGTAGGATTCAAATGGGTCTTTAAATCACTCTGTGGCAAATCGGAGCTCTTGGAAAATTTCATCATATGCACTCCGGTTACATCACTTTCAGCTTCTTAGTAATTCAAGAGTCGATTTTAGCTCTGCAAGAGTTAAGAGGGTGCTAAGGAACAATAATATAAACAGTTTGGACCTTCTAATGCATATTCTACAGATCAGCCAGGTCAATAACAGTATCAAGAACAGATAATGAGGGAAATTATCCAACTGTATGCAGGAAACCAACTGGATCCATTGGGTACTGGGTCAGATGATTATACTAATCCGGAGCTTTCCAAACTGTGTGTCACGACACAAAAGTGTGTTGCCTTCGGGGCCCAGATGTGTCGCGTCAAAACCCGGAAGCACTTATGGCGTGCCATTAGCGCTTCCGGGTTTTCCCGCAGCGACACACCAATGGTGGCGCGCGAAAATCCGAAAGCGCCGCAGCCACGGTGGCACGCAAAAACCGAAAGTGGCAGCAGTGCTTCCGGGTTTTTGCGTGCTGCCGCAACGGCGGCGCTTCCAGGTTTTCCCACGGCAACACACCAACGGCGGCACGCAAAAAAATAAAGCAGCAGCAGCACTTCCGGGTTTTTGCTCGCTGCCGCAACGGTGGCACTTCTGGGTTTTCCCGCGGCGACACACCAACGGTGGTTGGTGTGTCGCCGCGGGAAAACTTTGGAAAGCCCTGTACTAATCCTTATCTCTGCAAAGGTTTGTACTGCATTTTGTCAGGAGATCAAAGGGCTCAATCGTTTCCCTCTTAGCCTACCTTCTTCAAGTGATCAAAAACCACCTAGTATTATAATATTTTATTATAATAATCTCATTTCATTATTTGCTTAGTTGTGGGATATACACAAGCCAGACTGTATAACAGTATATTTTATTTATTTATTTAATTAATTAATTTTATCCCACCTTTATTATTTTTATAAATAACTCATGGTGGTGAACATACCTAATACTCCTTCCTCTTCTTTTATACTCTTCTTTTTCCCCACAACAACCACCCTGTGAAGTGAATTGGGCTGAGAGAGAGGGACTGGCCCAAAGTCACCCAGCCAGATTTCATGCCTAAGGCGGGACTAGAACTCACAGCCTCCTGGTTTGCTATTGGCTCCTTCCTAGGGCTGAGAGAGAGTGTGACTGGCCCAAGATCACCCAGCCTGCTTTCATGCCTAAGGATGCTGCGACAGTCATAAATGTGAGGATTATTTATTTATTTAATTAATTAATTAATTTTATCCCACCTTTATTATTTTTATAAATAACTCAAGGTGGTGAACATACCTAATACTCCTTCCTCTTCCTCTTTTCCCCACAACAACTACCCTGTGAGGTGAGTTGGGCTGAGAGAGAGGGACTGGCCCAAGGTCACCCAGCCGGCTTTCATGCCTCAGGCGGGACTAGAACTCTCAGTCTCCTGGTTTGCCATTGGCTCCTTCCTAGGGCTGAGAGAGAGTGACTGGCCCAAGGTCACCCAGCCGGCTTTCATGACTAAGGCGGGACTAGAACTCTCAGTCTCCTGGTTTGCCATTGGCTCCTTCCTAGGGCTGAGAGACAGGGACCGGCCCAAGGTCACCCAGCCGGCTTTCATGCCTAAGGCAGGACTAGAACTCTCATTCTCCTGGTTTGTCATTGGCTCCTTCCTAGGGCTGAGAGAGTGTGACTGGCCCAAGGTCACCCAGCCAGCTTTCATGCCTGAGGTGGGACTAGAACTCTGTGTCTCCTGGTTTGCCATTGGCTCCTTCCTAGGGCTGAGAGAGAGGGACTGGCCCAAGGTCACCCATCCGGCTTTCATGTCTAAGGAACTCTCAGGCTCCTGATTTCTAGCCCATTGCCTTAACCACTAGGCCAAACTGGCTCTTTTATAATTCTACCTTAAAAATAAGCCTTTACAGAATTCATAAGCATTCTAAAAATATTATATTCTTTGCATTTATGGTCCATGTGAACTGCCTTGTTTAAAATTAAAATTGTAATAGTCTTTAAGACTTACAGACATAGGGGAAATAGCCTATTTCATAGAAGATCAAGATTTTGTTTTGTTTTTCTCCAGGAAAGCATATGAAATCTGACACAATCCCTTTTTTGGTGGGGGGCAATAGGCCTATTTTGGAAAGAGCAATCCCATTTGAATGCTCTGAGCTGAATGATAAAATGATCCAAGAGGCTGTCTTCAAAGAAGAAAGGACAGGGACAGATTCTGAGGCTTAAAAGGGATGAATGAAATAGCTCTGATTTTTTTTTTGGCTAGTTTTCCTCCAGTGTATTCTAATTTGTATTAGCTTACAAAGTCATTGGACTCACAAATGGCTGTCTCTGGAGCTCAAAATTTAACACTCTTTAAAATCCTCATCTGAATAGTAGAGATTTTAATTAATTTAAGAAATATACAATGAATTCCATCAGACGTTTCGTTCAACAGCACGTTCTTTTCACAACAATAATTCACTGTCTTATCTATTCTTTTAATGTCTACTTCCTATATTAATGGGGACAGTGGTAGTTTTTTTATTGGAGAGGATTGGTTGAAGAGAAGTACTCTGTGGGCTGGCCCTACCATGATATAGAGCAGGGTTTCTCAACCTTGGCAACTTTAAGATGTGTGGACTTCAACTCCCAGAATTCCCCACTAAATATAAATATTATTTAGGAGCACTAAATATTACCTAAATATTTAGATTAAGTCTCCTCACTAGGCCCGGCTTGGTGACAACACCTAGCCAACCTCAAAAAAGCAATCAGAGTCATGCCATTAGACTAGTGACCTTTAGGAAATACCAGGGTGAGAGATTGGAGTCCAAAGTTGAAAAAAGTATCCTGGAAGTGAAGCCCATTTAGAAGTCTGTTAGAACTACTGAAATGGAGCAGAGCTGCAAAAACTCATGTACAGAAAAAGAATATTGTTTAAAAACAGAGCCCATGAGCATATTAGAGAGATCCAGAGTTCCCCATTGGGGGAGATGGGCGGTTATATAAATTTAATTAAATAAAATAAATAAATAATCTTACACCTTTAGCCCACCCAAGCATAAAGAAACACGCGCTTAGACATGGCACATATGAAAAGTAAGTACAAAAGAGTCCTTACGTTTATTCATTGCAGGTACAGCATTTTAATAGATAAACGATGTTCCATTTCTTCTTCCTGTCCCCTAAACTTTATACCTCTTGCTCTGCTTGCTGCAAGAGATGCATGTAGAAAGGGGGAAAAATCTCCTAGGCCCATCCATGGCCTAGGTTGGAGCAGCACACAGCCATGTGCTTGCTCCCGGTTCAAGGAGGAGAGAGAGAGAGGAAGTGGAAGTGGCCACAAACAGCTTCCTCAAAAGCATGGAGAGCTTGCATCCTAGAGCAGCCATCCATATGCTGATGAGGCATGCTGGATTTGCCAGGATCTGCAACAGGAAGAAGGCAACGAAAAATTATTTCCATGTAGTTGCCAAAGAAGCCACATGGATCTATCTATGAAGCCTCCAAGATTCCAGCTCTAGTCAAAGAAGACCTTATGTTTATCTCAAGAGTAGAGTACAAGATTCCTGTGTGTTTCTTTGGTTTCAAGAAGGGCTACTCTCTGCAAGAGTCTTTGCCTCCTGAGGCCTGACACACACATGCGGGCGCACAAGGAATACAGTTCAAATCTTTATTTGGTTTGAGTAATTACAGCAGTGGCAGGCAGGGCCTGTATGTAGATGCACACATATTCTCCAACAGCCCCTTGGAAGGAGCCATGGAGACCTCCTCTGTTCTGCCCTTCACTCAGCCCTACATACCTTAGGACTGGGAGAGGGTCCTGGATCAGATCCCTCATTTTCTGCTGCTTCCACTGCCCCACAGGCTCTGCAGCCAATAGCCAAATAGTGGGGCGCGGTAGCTCAGCGGGTTAAACCGCTGAGCCGTTAGACTGCCGACCATAAGGTCGGCAGTTCGAACCCGCGTGGCGAGGTGAGCTCTCGTCACTAGCCCCAGCTCTCTGCCAACCCAGCGATTCGAAAGCTAAATAAGCAAGTAGATAAATGGGTACCACTCTCGTGGGGCAATATGCTGGCATCCTGTCGGGGAGTCGCCTCGTAGCCGAAGACGGAGACGGAGATCTGGAGAAGCCGGAATGGCGGCTGAGGACGGCGGCAGAGGACGACGGATCCCAGCTCAACTTCCGGGATGTCAGCAGCCGGCTCCGAAAGCGAAGAATTCTGGGACCTGTAGTTCCGATGCCTGGAAAGAAGAGCCGGTTCCCTCACCCCCTCCCTAATCGCGCGGGTATAATATGATTGTATAAATGAAAGTACATGATTGTAAGCCGCCTAGAGCCCTCCATTAGGGAGGGGATAGGCGGGGTATAAATAAGATAAATAAATAAATAATAAAATAAAATCAGTCCCAGGGGTGTCCCTGCTGCTCTCTGAGTCAGGCTGCTGTTCCACAGGGTCCTCTGAAGTAACCTCCTCCTCAGATTCCAAGCTGGCCATGACACTGGGCTTCCCACAGTTCAGTTAAAGACCAAGAGAAGGTCACAGGAGAATTCTTCCCATTGGGCTTGTTCCATTCAAGAAATGTGGGCCATAAGGTCAGGTAGAGACACACCTTACAAAAAAGAAACCACCATAAGGTCTATAACGTCTGCCATGAGACAACAATTGATCAAGCTCAACCCAGATGAGCAAATGGAACTCTAAAGAAATTCCACAGCACCCTGAGAAAGGGATAGAAAAAAAGGAGAAAATAATTTTATGAAGGATTTCATTGTCTCACCTTCCTCTGATTCATCATTCAGAGCCCTGGACTCAAGGGGTTTGAATTATCATCAAAACTGTGAATTGAGTTTTTGACTTCCGTTACCTTCCCCCAAACCCCTTAGCTAACAATTATGTTCCTTTTCAGCAACTTTCTGGAGGAAAAGATTATAAATCTTTTAGTCAAGAGGCTTGTTTTATATAACAAGCTTCAATTTCTAAATACATGCTGGGTTACAATATGTGTAAGTATACAAGGGGGGAAAAAACCCCAATCAGCAATATGTAACAGTAATTATAATCAAAGTTGCAAGAAATAGTCTGCAGCTTGATACAAAGCAAAGAGGCTTTAGTTTAAGAAATGTTAAATTATATAAAATACTACCTGCCTGATGGCTTCTGAATAATATCACTTGATCTCTCACCTCTCAGTACAGACTCAAATTCAGAGCCAAATGTATAGCTTCACAAACCTGACTTCACTAATGCAGTTTTAGCACATCTGCTTAACTATTTTGCTTAACTGTTTTGCCTTTTGATTACAATAGCTCTTGGAACCTTGTTTTGCCTTTATTCATGTCTCCAACCCCTTAGGGCTTGTCCCCAAAAGACAGAATTCAGCATAGAATTGTATTTATGGACTCCCCAAAGGATGGATTTGAAAGGATGGGCACAGATTTTTTATGCTGGAGGTATAAGAAATTTGAGTATCTTTTTGGGATAGTGTATTAGGGTATATTAGTAGATTTATGGGAAAATCTTTAAATATCTTAATCGTCTGTAGCTTGAATCATGTCAACTGGATTTCTATTTTCTCAGTGGAAACGTTTCGCTCCTTATCCAAGGAGCTTCTTCAGTCTGAGCAAAGTTAGTAAGGGAATCCTTAAATATGTTTCTAGGTGGCTGTGTGACCTTGCACCTGGGGCTAGGTCATGGTTATTTTGAGGTGTTATTTCTAAGTCCCTTTATCATCTAAAGGAGGATCGTTAAGATCACCATGCTGCTGTTGAGCTTGCGAAATGGTCTTAATCTTCCTAGGCACAGAAGACAAAGCAGGGAGGAAAATAGGGGACAGGTTGTGCCTGAGCCCCCCCCCCTCTATTCAAGGAAGGATTTTCCAAGTTGGCATAAATGGATTCCTTGACCCCTCTCTCAAACCACCTATCTTCTCTGTCTAAAATGTGAACATTAATGTCCTCAAATGAGTGTCCTTTTTCCTTTAGATGAAGATAAACTGCTGACTCTGGTCCTGTGGTGTTACTTCTCCTGTGTTGGGCCATCCTCCTGTACAAAGGTTACAGAGGATGGCCCAACACAGGAGAAGTAACACCACAGGTGTCACTCTCATCATCTGCCACACCCAACTAAATCACAGCACCTGTAGTATGAGTCATCACTGCCACATCATCCCTACAACAATGGCTGCTAATTGGGTGACTTGCAGAATAATTCCCCTCTCACCTAGATATCAAGCCTCTCAAGTATAATTTATCTATCTGTAAATTCCTGGGTTGGACCATAAGGAAGGCTGAGCGAAGGAAGATAGATGCTTTTGAACTGTGGTGTTGGAGGAAAATTCTGAGAGTGCCTTGGACTGCAAGAAGATCAAACCTGTCCATACTCCAGGAAATAAAGCCAGACTGCTCACTTGAGGGAATGATATTAAAGGCAAAACTGAAGTACTTTGGCCACATAATGAGAAGACAGGATACCCTGGAGAAGAAGCTGATGCTAGGAAAAGTGGAAGGCAAAAGGAAGAGGGGCCGACCAAGGGCAAGATGGATGGATGATATTCTGGAGGTGACAGACTCAACCATGGGGGAGCTGGGGATGGTGACGGCCAACAGGAAGCTCTGGCGTGGGCTGGTCCATGAAGTCATGAAGTCATGAAGAGTCGGAAGCGACTGAACGAATAAACAACAAAAATTCCTGGGTATATACAAACCCCAACAATAATAAAGGCGGGATAATAAATAAATAAATAAATACAATACAATACAATACTCAAGTTTTGGAGTTTGACTGTTTATCAGGAATTGAGGTTGTACTGAGCATGAGGGTGGCAAAAAGAATTATATTAAGAAATTGGAAAAGTGATATTATTCCAGATGTCAAGGAATGGTTGTCGGAAGTATGTGATCTATCTGTTTTGGAAAAGGCAATATTTTCTGTTAATCAAAGGATGCAGCAATATTTGTTACTATGGCAGAGATTCTGTGATATTTTACAATAATATCTTGTATTGTTCATATTATAGTAGTGAATTCATTGGTAAACCAGTGACTATTGATAAGTATAAAATATAACCAATTTTTTTCTTTTCCTTCTTAGTTTGTATTTTTAATTTGTACTTTTCATTTTTGTCATTTTCTTTTTTTTAAGATTAAAAATTGTTTTGTTATAAAAATAAAGATATTAAATTAAAACATAAAAAAAAGGAAAAGAAATCAACATAGTATGGTTATGGTATGTCATAAAGCCAAATCAAAGTGAGGGCAAACACTTTCCCCCATGCCAAAGGATGGAAATTTGGGGAAGAGGAGGGCAAGGTTTTATATATACTTTTCTCACATTTCAGCTAACCGAAAAGGAA
Source organism: Charina bottae (assembly GCA_023362775.1). Classification (NCBI taxonomy): domain Eukaryota; kingdom Metazoa; phylum Chordata; class Lepidosauria; order Squamata; family Charinaidae; genus Charina; species Charina bottae. The sequence continues at coordinate 3,190,405 of JALMGJ010000048.1, read as the reverse complement.
TACGGGCTTTGTTTTCCTCCAGATTTTATTACTCCAGATGAAATAACTCCCTTTGCCTTTCACTGCAGCAGGAAAAAGCCCAAACCTACATAACCAATCTTCACAGCTCATAATCAAGGACATCACTTTCCACAGAGACATTTGTTGAAAGGCTTATTAGAAGCAGTACTTGGAGAGTTGAGAATAATAGGGAGTCCAGTCGCTTCCAATTTGTACTGAGTTCCATGACGTAAGCTGGAGTGCAGCTGTATCCTCTTCATGTCTCCAAATAAAATGATTTAAACAAGCTTTGGAGTTGACATTTGTTTCCAGTCTGGATTGGTTTAGCATCTCCTCCCATCCCAGATATTAAATTAGTTGTCACTGAGCTGATGAGATGATATAAAAGAGGTGGCTTTTTAATGCCACCTCAAAGCATCGTTTCTACTTCTAAGAATGAGTGAAGAGGTGAAGAGTGATATTGTAAATTCGTGGGACAGGTTTGTGTGTATGTGTGTGTGTACTTACTGGGGGGAAGAGGGGAGAACGAGGATCACTTTCTAAATGGTACAGTCCACAGTACTATTTGGGCAGATACCCTAAACCATAATGTATTACATCACAAGATCCATCTTTGAAAAATCCAAGGTAATGCCATTTTTTTTTTTGCTTATAACTTAGATCCAAGCTACATGATCACTATTATCATGCATAGAATAGAGGGCTGCCCCTGGAAATGTTTAGAGAATGAACCAGATGATCATATGGCGGCTGGCTGATAACTGGAGCTTGTGGTGTAGGGCAGGGGTCCCCAACCTGTGGACCGCGGCCTGTTAGGAACTGGGCCGTGGGGCTCCCGCCCGCAAACCCTGCCCACTGGTGCTTGTGATTGGCTCCCGCCCACAAACCCCAACCCCCTGTGTGCACAATTGGCTCCCGCCCACAAACCCCGCCCCCCGGTCCGCAGAAATCCCAGAAAACCCGGCCCCCTGGTCTGCGGGAAAATCGTCTTTTGAAACCGGTCCCTGGTGCCAAAAATGTTGGGGACCCCTGGTGTAGGGGTTTAAGGTGTTGGACTAGGACTGTGGGAGACTCAAGTTCAAGACCCTCCTCAGCTACAGGAAACTCACTGGATGACCTTGGGTCAACCACTCTCAGCCCAGCCTACTTCACAGAGTTTTTGTTTTAAGGAGAAATGGCAGGAGAAAGTGTAACCTAGGTGGCCTTTAGCTCCCGAGTGACAGTGCAATAAAAATCTACCAAATAAAATAAGCAGATCAGAATTTGCTTCTTTTTCAGACTGAGCATGTCTCCATATTTTGTAGTATTTGGCTCAAAAGCTGCATATGCCAAGGTCCATATTCCAGGAGAATATGAATATTCCAAGGTCCATATTCCAGGAGAAGCATGTTGTTGTTGTTGTTTATTCATTCAGTCGTTTCCGACTCTTCGTGACTTCATGGACCAGTCCACGCCAGAGCTTTCTGTCGGCCGTCACCATCCCCAGCTCCCCAATGGTTGAGTCCGTCACCTCCAGAATACCATCCATCCATCTTGCCCTTGGTCGGCCCCTCTTCCTTTTGCCTTCCACTTTTCCTATTCCTATCCTTTTCCTATTTTCATATTCCAGGAGAAGCATACAGTATGTAAAACAAATGTGTTTGTTGGGTCAGGTTGAGAACATGCTTTGTTTGTTTGTTTATTGTGCATGCTTCCCTTCAAAGTAGGGGCATGGTGGCTCAGTGGTTAAGACGCCAGGCTTGTTGATCAGAAGATCACAAGTTCGGAGGTTCGAATCCCTAGCCCCGCGAGACGGAGTGAGCTCCCGCACTCATCCCAGCTCTTGCCAACCTAGCAATTTGAAAGCATGTAAATGCAAGTAGATTAATAGGTACCACTTCAGTGGGAAGGTAACAGCGTTCTGCGTGCATCATGCCGGCCACATGACCATGGAAGAGTCTTCGGACAACGCTGGCTCTTCGGCTAACAAATGGAGATGAGCACCGGCCCCTAGAGTCAGACACGACTGCACAAATGTGCAGGGGAACCTTTACCTTACCTTCCCATCAAAACCATGTGTAACCATGGTAGATTACAATGGACAAGAATCACCCAATCAAATTCTAAAATATGCACTAAAATACAGGTATTAATGTACATAGTACTAAAATAATAGAAGCTGCATCCTGAATAAAAAGTTTCTAAATAGATGAGCATGTTTGAAATGTTAACACATAATGGATTTAAAAAGCTCAGGGAATAATGATGTTTTTTCCTGATGCCAAAAGGTAGTAAAGATAGTGCCAGGAGTACCACGCAGAAGAGGACATTCCAAAGTTGGGAGACCACCTCTGACAAGATCTGATCTCAGCTAGTCAGTTGCCACCCTCAAACAATATCCTGAGCAGATTCTCTGAAGATGCTCTTACGACATGACCAGGCATGCTTTCAAGTCCTGTGGAAAAGAACTTTCACAAAATGGCTACTATAGGGAGGGCTGGTCCACCCCCAAAATGGTTGCCATGTTAACTGCAGCTAGTCTCATCTCCCTGGTGGTTCTCTCTCTTTCTCCCCTGAGAAGATTTTTATAGGCAGATGAGCCTTCTTCTGGATGACTGGGCTCCACCCCTCAGGCTCCCCAGCTCGATCAAGAGAAGCTCCCCAAACACTCAACTTGGCACAAAACTTTTTTGCACACTAAGATGAAGCCTGTTGAAGCAGTTGACTCTTCTGTCAACCTGAGAGTAGCTCCCTCTCATGGTCACTCCAGTTTAAATCAGGGGCTTCATTGACCCACCTTTCCCATGGCTCAACAGCCACCCCTCTTTGCCTTTTCAGGCTTGGGGTCAGATGGTTGTTGACATAACTGGCATTTCTGCACTGAGAATCTTTGGCTCCCAAATCAATCTGTTATTCTTATTATCTAAGAATATTTCTAGGGCACACAGGAGTAACCCTGTGAGGCCAGGGGGATTTTTATTTATTTATTTATTTTTTTGGTAAAGGAAGATGATTCTAGTGGCTGTCACTTTACTTTGCCAGCTTTGAAAATAAGAAATCAGGCAGGACAGGAGGCTGGGTGAAAGCCAAAGAGATCTTCAGTGAGGGTTACATAAGGTTTTCTGGACAAATTCACTGAGTACAGAGTTTGCATAAGCTGATTGCTCAATCTAAAAGCACATTTGTTTTGTCTTTGGCTGCCACATAATTTGCATGCAGTAAAACAATGAATTACATGGACTGATTTATCTGCAATGCTTGCATTTCTCAAGGGAAGTTGGCTTATTTGTACCTTTGCAGGCTGTATTGGTTATTTATTTTTTTTGGAAAAGCAGAAACAGGCCAGCATATCTCAATGCTATCATAATTGATTTCTCTCCCATTGCCAAATCCCGCTAAACATTCATTAGCACTAAATAATAAGTTTCAAGATGATTCATTATTCTGTCATTTTGAAAAATCATACAGGCTGGTTTGTTTTGTCCACCATTCACGTTCTCGTGATAAAAGATCAAATTTCATTGATCACCCCCTTCTGCACCTTTTTCAGGTATCTCACTAATCTCCATCATATCCTCTCCGCCCTCAAATTTACAACCTCATTTTTCTTCATTTGTATATTCATTATTTGAAATGCAATCTCATAAACTCTTGGGAACTGCAATGAAATTTGTGAAAGCTATTGAGCTCTGGAAGTTTATTGTTACATTTTCAGGTGGGGAAAGAACTTGATTCTGATTCTACATCATTGAATATAAATGTTTGGGCCAGGCAGATTGTGGGGGAATATAATGAATGGCTAGTTATAGTGCAAATGTAAATGATCAGGGCACAGCCATTTTATTGTCAGAGGAAGGAACTGAAGGCCCATTCCAATTCATTAGGACAGCCTTTCTCAACCTTTTGACCCTGGAAGAACCCTTGAAATATTTTTCAGGCCTCAGGGAACCCCTGCACAATCAGGCTCAAATATAGGCCAGAAATTACAAAATTATTATATTTGTTTCATGTGTAGGCCTGTATATATGCATTAACAGTGTTCTTAAACTAAAAATAAAGAATGAAACTTTCCTCTTTAATGTGAAGTTCCCCAAATCTGAAATATTTTTTAAAATAAATCATGATCTCCCAGGGAACCCCTAGTGACCTCTCACGGAACCCGAGGGTGCCACAGAACCCTGCTTGAGAAACCCTGCATTAGAAGGAGCAAAGTGAATTCCTGGATCGCGACGCCCTCTGTACAGTCACTCATGCTCTCGTCATCTCCCATATAGATTATTGCAATGTGCTCTACATGGGGCTACCCTTGAAGACTATCCAGAAGCTTCAGCTGGTGCAGAATGCGGCCACGCAGGCAGTTTTGGGTGCATCAAGATCTGCACATGTAACACCGTTGCTCTGCGAGCTGCATTGGGTGCCGGTTTGCTTCTGGGTACAATTCAAGGTGTTGGTTATCACCTTTAAAGCCCTACATGGCATGGGGCCAGGCTACCTGAGGGACCGTCTTATCCCCATGTTATCGACCCGCCCCACCTGGTCATTCAGAGAGGGCCTGCTACAAACCCCATCAATTAGAGAATGCCATCTGATGGGGTCTAGGAGGCGGGCCTTCTCTGTGACAGCGCCCACTCTATGGAACATCTTGCCCCCAGAGTTGAGGCAGATCTCCTCCCTCCTGACCTTTAGGAAAGAGCTGAAGACCTGGTTCTGCCGCCTGGCATGGGAAGGAGGAAGGGATAGTTCCTCATGGGGGTGGCTAATCCCCTAATTTTATAATGTCCTTCTTTTAATTATTCCATCGCCATCTGGATTTCATAATTATTTACTGTATTGTATCTTGAGGTTTTATATATTTTAGATTTTATTTTAACTTATTTATTGTGAACTGCCCAGAGTTTCCCATGGGGGGAGATGGGCGGTCATATAAATTAAATAAATAAATAAATAAAATAAAGTGAATTTTAGCAGAGATTAATGTTCTTCAAAATAGGAATTGAACAAATACAGGTTGAGTGACATTTGGCTTGACAGTAGTACATATGGATTTGAAGGTTTTAACAGACAGCTACCTAACCATGAAAATCAACATGGTATAACATCCTGAATGGGGAAGAATAAAATTTTTGTTTCATTTTTGCTTTGATTAAAACTTGCTCACCCCAGGGCACCAGAAATTAGAAATATCTCATTAACTTTAACATGATTGGAAGAGAAGAATGAAGTTGGTGAAGAACCCTGGATCCTCTCCAATCAGCTTTTAAATAAAACCGCAAAAGAATGTAGAAGAGAAGTTTTGACCTAGTGGACAAAGGAGGAAGAGGAGGAGGAGGGATGATGATGATGATGATGATGATGATGATGATGATGATGGTGGTGGTGGTGGTGGTGGTGGTGGGGAAGGAGGAGGAGGAGGAGGAGGAGGAGGAGGAGGAGGAGGAGGAGGAGAAGGAGAAGGAGAAGGAGAAGGAGAAGGAGAAGGAGAAGGAGAAGGAGAAGGAGAAGGAGAAGGAGAAGGAGAAGGAGAAGGAGAAGAGCAGCAGCAACAACACCATGCTGGATCAGAATCAGCCTATTAGTTAAATGTTCTCAGGCCTCTTTCAAGTTGGTAACTTTAGCTGTTGTATCATTATTAATTGAATATTTGTATAGGTGGCCAAAGGGTGTGTGAAAATGTCCTGCTTTTCAGAGCACAGTCCTTTCACTTATGATCCACAGCCACTCTGGGTTCCCCCACTTCTGTGTAACCCCAACAGAAGACACCAGGAAGGCACTCCCAGCTTTTCAGATTAGGAAGTGGGGGCTACAAGGGAGTTTTTAGAAGATTGGAAAGATGTGTAAAAGTAGAATAATAACACCACAATAATACCTCCCATCACTTCCAACATAAAAGAAGCCCAAGACACTGCCAGGAGAAATTCAAAATAAATTATCAAGCACCCCATGATTGATAGATAGATAGATAGATCATGTAACATACATACATATATGTAACAAAGTAGGGGAAGAAAACTGTTGACATACTTCATAGCAGATGTCAGGAAGGCATTACTACACATACAACATAAAGGATTGTTCTGGGTGGCTTGAAACACAAGCCTGAGTTGTCTCATTCTTCCTGGTTCCACATCCTGGTTGCTCCCACGTCATACAACATGGCCAAGATGTGTAGGATGCGGTAAATAACAATTTTCTGGGCTAACACTGGAGACATTTCCATTTGGCTATGAGCATAAGCATTGACCATTCCTTTACAACATGCTTTTAATAACTACAGAATTAGTATTGAAAAGATATTGATTAGTAATCAAGGTAGATGCTGTGGGCTGAAGGAAAGAAAATTATCGGATTGCCGTTTCTGTTTTGATTAAAGCTGCCTTCTTCTTCTATGTATTCTGTGACAAACTAATCTCATAAGAATCTGAACACCCAAATGAAACAGATTGTTCACTCCATCTAGATAGATTGCTCTCTCCTTTCCGCTGAGATGAACACTGAGTTTTGATACTATAAGCAAAGGATTTTTTGTTTTGCTAAGTGTTGCAAATCAAGGGCTGTCTATCATGGCTACACAATCAAAGGCTGACTATGACTCTTGTTGATTTGTGTTGGGGGGCTGCAAGGGGAAAATGGGTGTGGTCAAATGAGAGAGTTGGTGTATTCTTAAAGCCCAAGTATTTTTATTCATGGACTGATTTTCCCTCTTCCATTCCTCTCTTCCAGCTTACATAGTCCTAAAACATATCTTCAACTTTCTTGATGAAAATTGATGGCAGCTGAGAAGAGAGCTGGGTGGGATACCAAAGTTTGGAGGGACTGCATGGTGTCCCTACAATGCATGTTGTCCATTTATATTTTCCAGGGCCAATTCTTCCTAAAGCAGCATCAGCATCTAGATGACCTTGGTTGATTCCCCAAAGTGAAGGATAGTAGGACCTGATTAGTACTTGGATGGGAGAACATTAGAGCTGTAGAATAGACTGGGATATTAAAAAAAACAACCTGGAAAATGGCGGCAATAGCAAACCACTCCCATGTTTTCCTCAAAAGAATATGGATGTGTCTTCTAGTCGCTAGGAGTTGAGCTTGACTTGAAGATGTCTTTACCTTTGCGTCTTTAAGAAATAATTGTAATGATTTCAACTAGGAATAGCATAAGAATACACCTAGGGCAAGCTGGTCTTCAAACAAAAGGAGTTTCTACAGCAAGTCCCAGCCACAACCCATAGCAAACCTTACCACATTATCTGTCACGGAGCCAGTCTGTTTCACCATGTTCTATCTGTACTGTGGCCACTCCTGCAAGGCAGTTATAATAAAAACCCCTTAGCAGAAAGAATTTGTACATGCGGCACTAAGGAGGTTGAAAACATCACTCATGTTCTATTGCGATGTAAATATTATAGGGATATTAGATCAACATATATTTACCCCCTAACAGAAAGATGTCCAGGGAGACCTTATAGTTTTTATGAGAACCATCTTCTGCAGGACTCAAACCCAGTTAGTGCACGTGCAGTAGCAAAATTCTGTGCTGTTGCAATGATAATAAGGCAAAACCGGTTAAAGAAGTAGGAAATTGTGTATATTCCCTATGTGGGGAGATGGGCGGTCATATAAATTAAACAAATAAATAAATAAATAAAATATTCTTCTATGTTTATTAATGCTTTGTATAGCCATTTTTAATAAATGTTTAGGATATATATTTTACAACATACTATTAAAAAGATAGGTCTATTAATGTTTAGGTAAATAAACATGTCATTATTGTAATAGGCTTTTATTGTAATAGGCTTTTATAGATTATATTATAATTGTCTAAATTTATAGTTTTAACCCATAGTTACCTATGTATAATTGTATTTAATTGATTAGGTTGATTTTAACTGTTACTTTTATTAATTTTAAGTTGCTGGTCATTGACCAAATAAACAAACATTCATTCATTATCTGTAGCTTGAATCATGTCAACTGGATTTCTATTTTCTCAGTGGAAACGTTTCGCTCCTTATCCAAGGAGCTTCTTCAGTCTGATCAAAGTTAGTAAGGGAATCCTAAATATGTTTCTAGGTAGCTGTGTGACCTTACACCTGGGGCTAGGTCATGGTTATATTGAGATGTTATTTTAAGTCCTTATATCATCTAAAGGAGGATCGTTAAGATCACCATGCTGCTGTTGAGATTGTGAAATGGTCTTAATCTTCCTAGGCACAGAAGACAAAGCAGGGAGGAAGATGGGGGAAAGATTGTGCCTGAGGCCCCCACCTCTATTCAAGGAAGGATTTTCCAAGTTGGCATAAATGGATTCCTTGACCCCTCTCTCAAACCACCTATCTTCTCTGTCTAAAATGTGAACATTAATGTCCTCAAATGAGTGTCCTTTTTCCTTTAGATGAAGATAAACTGCTGACTCTGGTCCTGTGGTGTTACTTCTCCTGTGTTGGGCCATCCTCCTGTACAAAAGTTGTTTGGTTTCTCCAATGTAGAGTTCAGAGCACTCCTCACTGCACTGGATTGCATACACTACATTGCTTTTCTTGTGTTTTGGAGTTTGATCTTTGGGGTGTACAAGCCTCTGTCTCCGTGTGTTGGTGGGTTTGAAATATACAGGTATGTGGTGTTTGCCAAATATCCGTTTTATCTTTTCAGACATGCCAGCCATGTAGGGAATGACCAGGTTCTTTCGTTTACTCTGAGTCTCAGCCCTATCTGTCACTGTTTTAGGTCTGGTAGATTTAGATTTGGTGAAGGCCCAATTTGGATATCCACAGGCCTTCAGAGCTGTTCTCAGGTGCTGATTTTCATTCTTTTTGGAATCCATGGAGGTGGGGATGGTTTCTGCTCTGTGTGACAATGTCCTGATGAATCCTAGTTTGTGCTGCAGTGGATGGTGGGAGTCAAACATCAGATATTGATCTGTGTGTGTGGGTTTCCTGTAGATCCCTATTTCTAGCTTGCCACCGGTCCCAATGAGGACTTCACAGTCTAGGAATGCCAGTCTGTGAAGAATGCTAGGCCACTGTGTTGTTCTCCAGATTTGCTGGCCTAGGTTGATTAGAACTTTTACTGATTCTTCTTCTGTTACTTGCCATATTTCTGTGGGTATTCCACCAGTTCTTGTAGCCTTCCAACTTGGTAATGGTTGGAGTGCTGATCTAACAGAGAACTATTGGAAGACTTTCCTTATTTTTCATGTCTTTACAGACCAAATTTCAAGTGCCTAAAGGTGCTCTTAGAGAACCAGGTTGGTGTAGGCACCAGGCTAGAAACTAGGAGATTAAGAGTTCTAGTCTTGCTTTAGGCACATAGCCAGCTGGGTGACTTTGGGCCAGTCACTTGTTCTCAGCCCCAAGGAGAATACAAAGCAAACCACTTCTGAAAATGCTGCCAAGAAAACTGCAGGGACTTGTCCAGGCAGTCACAGGAGTCAAAATTGGGGGTATGGAGGGGAATCCAGCCATCCAGCTTGAGCTTCAGGGGTCTACAGTTACATCAGACAGAGGTCCCACAAGTTAGCCTGGAGTGTATTATTTGCATACAAAGAACCCACGTACAGTCCTCAGCAACTAATTAAAAGGTTGGAGTTACGTAGGTGGGTATTTCTTCCTCAGCTACATGAACAATGATCTGAACTGTTAAAAGACAACGTTCTGTCTTGTGTCACCCACAAGTGGGGATTACACTGGTTGGTGTGATAAAAGCAATGTCACACCATCATGACTCAAGGCCCACTTCTTCTGTATCTTCATTGTGATGTTGCATGATGTTCTTGAGCCCAGCCCAAGAACGACAAAGAATCAGTCCAGCCAAACTTCAGTTCTTTATTTGCTAACACTGTATAGACAGAATCTTGCCAGACTAAAGCTACTCTAACTAACCTCAGGGGGAATAACCTGGGAAGGCTCTAGGGCGGGGCTATTCTGAACCTCTTAGTTTTCCCACAATTGCTTCCTGGACTGTGTCTCCTCTTATCTTGTCCCCCTTCCTGGAATGTGCTCCCTCCTTCCTGAGAACCAGCAGCATTACTGAAATCCACCACATATGCACATCCAAATAGGACAGAGCTTGTGACATGATAGGGTGGGACTTGTGGTACAATGGCGAGATAGTGCTTGCATTGAGAACAGCCAGAGCTTCAGGTGCCCATATACATGCCTGCTATGTGAAAAGTCCTCCAATGAATATAAAATATCATCAGTATGGACTTGGAAAGTAGCACATAGTTAGGTCCAAGATGAGCAACTAATTAGCAACTTGTTGTTATGCACTCTTCAATCTACAAAAGTGTTTTAAAAATATATCCCCTAATTTCTGATCTTTCACATCAGTACCATATTAATAGGGAGTTTTTCCAACCATATGATCCTTGCAGAGCAAATATGTATGGCAGGTACACCATTATCAAATTAACAAGAAAAGTAACAGCAATTTTAATCTTATGATAGATTTGACACTGGGTTTTAATTCAGTATCTCTCCCCACCCCCAAATGGGTTTTGAAAGGGAATACATTTAATTACATGGGTGAATCAAGTAATTTCTTTTAAAAGAAGAAAACAGGACGAAGACAACACATTAGCATGTAAAATTGCAACAGCAATTAGGTAATGCTGTAAACAGAGAGGCTTGGCATGAAGTTAGATCTTGAGTAGGTTTTTGTCCCCCACCTTTCCTTTCTTTGAGCTGCTTTCAAATATTCCTCCCACAAGAACTGTAAATGGCTTGTTCTCACTACTGCCGTAGAGCCAATTAAATTACTTTGCTGGAAATAACCACTTTTTCCTTTATGCCTTACCAGAATTGGCTTTCTATTCTTCTAGGCCATATCACACAATAGAAAGCAATCACAGAGGGCCTTGACAAATAAATCTGAACACTCCACTCTCTACCTGCTCCTTGCTGGGAGTGAAACTTTGATTTAATAGACCCCCATTTAACAGACTTTGAATGCAATGGGGAAAATTTCCATCTGGACATTGTCCTGAAATAACAGACAAGTCTGTTGCATCAGAAGTTGTCTGGATAAGGCAGTTATATTTATATTAATATTACCTTAATTGTATTGACATCTGTGATTATTTACATCATTTGCATAACATCATCATTATGCAAATTGCATTGCTTGTATTTTATGTCATTCATATAAGTAGGAAGTGAATGAAACAATTTTACACACATTCACTGACAACCATGTCTGCTTTTCAGTCAACATTGAGCCAACTGGGACATGGGTTGCAATCATTTAGGTAGAGAGGTTTCTGAAAACTTTCTGTCTTTCTGCTACATAGGAAAAGATTTTTTCTTTTTAACAGTAAAACAGAATATGGGAACTAAAGGCTAAGATGAGGAAACAGGTTTTGTTCCATCTTCCCAGGAGCCTTTGAATTAACAGATGGAATTTCCAGGGACCTGGAGGCGATTGATGAAGATCTAAAATAGAATGAAATGTATTTCAGGAAATAGCCAGCTCTGAAAGGATATGTAAAAAAAAGTTTAGCTAGAAGTACTGCACAAGTTTAACATTTATTTTGACTGTGTGTGCTCAAGTTAAATCTTTTGTGGAGTCTTTGGTGCTCTCTGAGCTTCGTTGTTTGCTTGCAGACATTTCATTACCCATCTAGGTAACATCATCAGTACTGATCATCATCAGCAGCAGCACTGATGTTGTTACCTAGATGGGTAATGAAACATCTGCAAGCAACAACCAAGCTCAGAGAGCACCAAGGACTCCACTGTTCATCCCTGATATATTCTCTTCTATTACATCTTTTGTCTCTGGTGTTTATTTTCTTTATACAGATTTAACAATTGCTCATTATTTATTTATTTATTTATATTTCCAACTTATATCACCGCCCATCTCCCCCCATTCCGGAGGGGACTCTGGGCGGTTTACACCAAGCCAGCAATTAAAACATATAAAAATTTATAAAATAGAATACATAATTTAATTAAATATATAAGATCCAAGAGGCTCTGATCTTAGGCTTTAAAGAACCCTATGGAGCAAGCCAACCCCAAGAGGAGCTATTACTCCCCCCATCCCAAGCGAGGTGGCAGAGCCAGGTCTTCAGTTGCTTCTGGAAGGTCATAAGTGTGGGGGCTAGCCTCACCTCCAGGGGCAGAATATTCCAGAGGGCGGGTGCCACTGCTGAGAAGGCCCGCCTCCTGGACCCCATCAGGTGGAATTCTCTTATAGACGGGGTCCGAAGCAAGCCCTCTCTGCATAACCGGGTGGAGCGGGTCGATGCTCTGGGGATGAGGCGGTCCTTTAGGTAACCTGGTCCCATGCAATGTAGGGCTTTAAAGGTGACAACCAACACCTTGAATTGGACCCGGAAGCAAACCGGTAACCAATGCAGCTCGCGCAGCAGAGGTGTCACATGTGCCGACCTTGGGGCACCCATAACTGCGTGCGCAGCTGCATTCTGGACCAGTTGAAGCTTCCGGATACTCTTCAAGGGTAGCCCCATGTAGAGCGCATTGCAATAGTCTGTGTGGGAGATGACCAGGGCATGAGTGACTGTACGGAGGGCGTCTCGGTCCAGGAAAGGGCGTAGCTGGCGCACAACTCGAAGTTGTACAAATGCCCTTCTGGCCACGGCTGCCACCTGCTCTTCAAGCAGGAGTCGTGAGTCCAGAAGGACACCCAGGTTCCGCACTTTGTCTGAACGGGGTAGTGCCACCCTGTCCAGATCTAAAGATGACAACTCCCTGGATCTCGAGGCACCATCAATCCACAGCCATTCCGTCTTACCAGGGTTCAGCTGAAGCCTGTTGTTCCCCATCCAGGCCCCCACAGCCTTCAGACACTGAGAAATGGCAGCCACTGCATCACTTAACTCACCCGGGATGGAGATATATAATTGAGTATCATCAGCATATCGATGATACCTCATCCCGTGTTGGTGGATGATCTCACCCAGCGGTTTCATGTAGATATTAAATAGGAGAGGGGAGAGAACCAAACCCTGTGGCACCCCACAAAGTAGGGGCCGAGGGTCGGACCTCTCATCTCCTATTACCACCGATTGGGATTGGCCCTGGAGGAAGGAGGTGAACCAGCGTAAAACCACGCCGCCCACCCCCAACCCCCTAAGCCGTCCCAAAAGGATACCATGGTCGATGGTATCGAAAGCCGCTGAGAGGTCAAGAAGAGCCAGGATGGATGCACTGCCGCCATCCCGTGCCTGCCAGAGATCATCAGTCAGTGCGACCAATGCAGTTTCTACCCCATATCCCGGCCTGAATCCTGACTGAAAGGGGTCTAGATAATCTGTATCATCCAGAATCCTCTGGAGCTGTAATGCCACCACTTTCTCAACCACCTTCCCCAAAAAGGGGAGGTGGGAGACAGGACGAAAGTTCTCCAACACTGTAGGGTCCAGCGATGGCTTCTTGAGGAGGGGGTGCACCAGCACCTCCTTAAAAGCCGCCAGAAACACTCCCTCTCCCAAGGATGTAAGAACCATCGCATGGACACAGCCACATGTCACCTCACTGGCTGCTTTCACCAGCCAGGAGGGGCATGGGTCAAGATGACAAGTAGTGGCCCTTACAGTCCGGAGGATCCTGTCCACTTCCTCAGGTCCAACAGGATCAAACTGTTCCCAGATAACCGGGCACAGACGCTCCCTCGGCATCTCCCCAGACCATGCGTCATGCTTGGAGTCTAACTTAGAACGAATCCGAGCGATTTTATCCATCAGATGCTCTGCAAATTCCTCCGCACAGCCCTGCAGGTGGGTCACCGGGCCCACCTTACCTAGGAGGGATCGAGTAATCCTAAACAGGGCCGTCGGGCGGCATTCTGCGGATGCAATAAGAGCGGAGAAATATTGACGTTTCGCCGCTCTTACCGCCACAAGGTAGGCTTTAACTGCGGCTCTAGCTTGTGTTCGGTCTGATTCGGTCTGTCTTTCTCCAGCGGTGCTCTAGGCGTCTCTTAACCCTCTTCAGTACCCTCAATCCCTGGGTATACCATGGGGAATATCGGGTCGGATGGGACAAGAGAGGTCGCATAGGCGCGATCCTGTCCAAGGCCCTGGCCGCTCTCTTATTCCAGACTGCGGCCAGGACCTCCGCTGGACCATGCATTAGATCCTCGGATATAACCCCCAGCTCCCTCTGAAACCCTATCGGGTCCATTAGTCGCCGGGGACAGACCAAACGAATGGGTCCAGCCTCCCTGCGGAGTGTTGCAGCATATGAGAATCTCAGGGTCACCAGGGCATGATCTGACCATGACAACGGGGAAAGATGCAACTCTCCCCCCAGATCATCTTGCCATTGCTCCTACAGGAAAACCAAGTCCGGAGTGAGGCCACTGTCTCGAGTCGGGTCCCAAATAATCTGGACCAGGCCCATGGCTGCCATGGTAGCAATGAACTCCCGAGCTGCCTCTGAGGCACGTCCCAGGGACGGCAGATTGAAATCCCCCAGAACCATAAGTCTGGGGAATTCCACCGCCAACCCCAAAACAGCCTCCAGCAGCTCGGGCAGGGAGGTTGCTATGCAGCAGGGAGGCTGGTACAGCAGCAACACTCCCAACTGCTCTTGGGAACCCAACTTGAAAAACAGAGTCTCACATCCGGCCACCTGTGGAGCCGTGCCCCTGAAGGCCACTATAGACTCTCGAATGATAACTGCCACCCCGCCTCCCCTACCCCGATGTCTCGGCTGGTGCCATACCTGAAACCCGGCCGGGCAGATCTCCAAGAGGGCAACCCCTCCTCCAGGGCCCAGCCAGGTCTCGGTAATACATGCCAGGTCGGCCCGCTCCTCCGCAATCCAATCACATATGAGGGGGCCCTTGTTATTAACCGACCTGGCATTAAGCATCAACAGCCGTAGATCAGGGCACTCGAGGATCCGCTGACCAGGGCCTAGGTTTGAACCCGGAGGGCCGGAACACACCACTGGTAATAAACACCGGGGGCATCTTCCCCAACGATGGCCGGCCCTCCAGTTCCCGCCATAACATCCCCGACCCGTCACCACTTCAATAGGACAATCCGCCCCAGAGCCCCTAGAGTTCCGAGGCCCAGCTGCCTCCACCGCCGGACCTCCGAAGACCCTAGATTGAAACAAGGGGCCCCTCTCCCATGCACACATCTTCCTAACTCAGTCAACCTCAGGGGGCAGTAGGGTCACCAGCGTACCAGCATATGCTTTCGGCGCCAGTAGAACCTGACCACCCCCTACCACTCACTCCATACTCACTACGCGCCCCTTCAGCTTCTCTCACTGGTCGAAGGGGCACCATTCACTCCTGCCCACCACCTGTCTCTCACTCAGGGGCAGGCACTCTAATATACAATCATACAACTCTGGCCTCCTCCAGGGTCTCTCACACCCAGGAGGGATACCACTCTCACACCAGGGGGACCCCAGGTCTCTGCCACCTCTAACAATGGGGGAGAATAGGAAACGTCGTCCAAACCAAAGCCCCTTCTTCATAATCCTCTTGTTGACTCCGGGATTATTTAAAGATGATAAAAGTCTTGGGATTATTTAAGATGATAAAAGTCTTGGAGGACCCCACCAGAACTATAAGGGGTCAACTAGCGTCTGCTAAGATCTTATAGGTCCACAGCATAGTCAAAAGGAGTAAACACACGGAATACACTGTTATTATTCGGGCCCTCTGCACTCCGAAATTTCCAAAGCTGATATTACAATGTTGCAATGTTGCGCCGTCAGCCCGCCCACCGCCACTGTTCCGGGGGTGTCCAGCAACTCCAAAGAAGCAGTAAATTCACCGGGGAGCCACCTCTGTCTGCAGGGGATCCACCCAGGTCCACAGCAAAAGACCCCACAAAACATAGAGTTTTCTGCTGACTGTTACTACCATCTGCTACATAGATGGTACATACATCCGCTGGGCTCTGCCCTTGCTTCATGACACTCTGCCGCTGCCCACACTCTCTCGTCTCTCCAAAGAGGCCAGCCAAGTCCCAGATAATAATAGGTGATAGTAGGCAATAGCAGGGGTCCGTTTGGGATCACCATTCACGCCACCGTCTCTGTATTCCCGCACTCCGCTGAGCTCCGCCGATCAGCTGTACTCCGCCACTCAGCTGTGCTCTGATACTCAGCTGTTCGCTCTGCCATTACCTCCAGAGGGAATCCAGCCATCTCCTTACTCGACTACTAGCTCTCAAAACCCACAAAATTCTCAATCTTGAGTTTGTTGTGCTCGTTGTGCTCCCCACACACTCAGCTCCGTCACCGGGACTCGCCACTCCCCCAAAGATTGTCTGTTGGACTAGCCTTGAGGTCGCTGTGCTGTGCGATTATTATATACAACTAGAACCTTTTTACAGCAGAATACTCCCTAAATTAGGAGCAGATATGCATTATCTTATGGTTGGTCTATAAAGGCTTGATTTCCTTACTAATTTTATGGGAGTTCTTAAAGTCACAATCCATTATTTCAACAGCTCTGTATTTTAAACTCCTTTGCCATCTAAAGCTAACCTGAACTCCTTGATATAAAACTAAAAAGCTATATATACGTTCTTGCTTTTCCTTTTGTTTAAAAAAAAGAATAAAATTTGATTTTATTTATCTCTTGTGAGATTGGTCTACCTCCCCAAAAGAGGCAGAAGGGCTGATTTCACCTGTCACATGCCTCAATGCTAGAAGATGATCCATAGAATTTAGTTCATTTTTAATTATTATTTTTAATTTGCCAGAAAACAGTACAGTTTGTGGGAAATCTATCTCTCACATATACTGGGGTTAGAGGGAGGATGTCACATAAAGTCATCTGCCAAGCTGTTAGATAGTAGCAAATGATTGCTTGCTTTGTGGGGGGAAATGGCTAGAAGAACCCCTTCGAAGCAGCCATTAGAAAATAAAATGACTTCTTTAAGTTTACTTCAATCAATGTTTGATGAATTAGGACTTAAACTAGTTCAGTCACTTGAAGCTAAATTCAAGTCCCTTGAAAAAAAGATAGAGGAAAGATTGGATAAGATGGATAATTTTGAAATAGAGGTGGAGACTGATTTGAATGTGGATTTGGAGTTTAAAAAAATGCTGGATTATAAAAGTGGTATGAACAAAGATGCTGTAGATATGAAAATAAATTTAAAAATGCCAAAGTATATGAGTGTTATGGGAAAAGATCTCAAAATAGATATACAAATGAAACCAACTGACAAAAATAATCAAAGGGGACATACAAATAATAAAAAAGAAGAGTGACTTGGAAAGACTTTTTATCCTGGAATTGCTAAAGGAATGTGTTAAACCAGGGGTCCCCAACCTGTGGGCCATGGCCCACTAATGGGCCACACCCTGTTAGGAAGTGGGCTGCACAGCAGGTGAGCGGTGGTGGTCTGCATGATTGGCTCCCGCTTGCACCCCCCCCACCTGTGCGATTGGCTCCCGCCTGCAAACCCCGCCCCCTGGTCCATGGAAAAATTGTCTTCCACGACCAGTCCCTGGTGCCAAAAAGGTTGGTACCCCTGTGTTAAACCAATGGAGCTGTGATGATCCCAACAACAATGCCCTAATACAAGGGTTGGAAATGGCGGCTCGCGAGCCAGATGCGGCTCTTTGGCCCCTTGAGTGTGGCTCTTCCGCAGCTGAACTCACCCCCGCCCCTTCCACGTGATAGGTCCCCGCCCACAAACCCCGCCCCCTGGCTCTCGCACTGAGCGAGGCCCGGCGCGGCAGGGAGGCAGTGCCATCTCCAGCCGCAGCAGCCCCTGCAGCCGCTCCTGCGCCGCCTCTGAAAGCGCCGCGTCCCGGGCCAGCAGCGCCTCCCTGCCGTGGCTTATTGGGGCGGGTGGGAGGGCGCGGGGGAGCCGCACAGGCTCCGAGGGGGGAGGGCGGGCGCCTGCTTGCCTCCCTCCGCGAGGCCCCGGACCGGCTTGGATCCCGGGAAGGCAGCGGGGGGCCTCGCGGAGGGAGGCAAGCAGGCAGGTAAGCAGGCAGGCCTCGTTTCCCGCCCCCCATCATCATCTTCGCTCAACGCGGGCGGGCGGAAGCAGCTGAGGGGGGCGGGCCCGGTGGCGGAGGCCAGAGGAGGAGGAGGCCCGGGCTGGCTTCCAGCGCGCCTGGGCCTCGCGGAGGGAGGCAAGCCCAGCTGTCTGGGGTCCAGGGAGATCAGCTCCGGCGGGATCTTTGGCGAAGAGCGGCCGTGGGGGGGGGGGCGGGCAGCGACGACAAGCGGCGCGCTGGAAGCCTGAAGTGCCGGCGGAGGAGGAGGAGGAGGCCCGGGCCGGCTTCCAGCGCGCCTGGGCCTCACGGAGGGAGGCAAGCCCAGCTGCCCGGGGTCCAGGGAGATCAGCTCCGGCGGGATCTGTGGCGAAGAGCGGCCGTGGGGGGGGCGGGTGGCGACGACAAGCGGCACGCTGAAAGCCTGAAGCGCCGGCGGAGGAGGAGGAGGAGGCCCGGGCCGGCTTCCAGCGCGCCTGGGCCTCGCGGAGGGAGGCAAGCCCAGCTGCCCGGGGTCCAGGGAGATCAGCTCCGGCGGGATCTTTGGCGAAGAGCGGCCGTGGGGGGGGGCGGGCGGCGACGACAAGCGGCGCGCTGGAAGCCTGAAGCGCCGGCGGAGGAAGAGGAGGAGCCCCGGGCCAGCTTCCAGCGCGCCTGGGCCTCGCGGAGGGAGGCAAGCCCAGCTGTCCGGGGTCCAGGGAGATCAGCTCTGGCGGGATCTGTGGCGAAGAGCGGCCGTGGGGGGGGCGGGGGGCGATGACAAGCGGCGTGCTTCAGGCTTTCAGCGCGCCACTTGTCGTCGCCGCCCGCCCCCCCCCCCCACAGCCGCTCTTCGCCACAGATCCCGCCGGAGCTGATCTCCCTGGACCCTGGGCAGCTGGGCCGGGTGGACGCCGTCTCCCGCCCGCAAACCCCGCCCCCTTCCACGTGATTGGCCCCCGCCCTCAAACCTCGCCCCCTTCCACGCGATTGGCCCCCGCCCGCAAACCCCGCCCCCTTCCACGTGATTGGCCCCCGCCCGCAAACCCTGCCCCCTGGCTCTCTAGCATTTCAAAATGAGCACGAGCATGTCAAAATGGCTCCCGGCATAAAAAGTTTGCCGACCCCTGCCCTAATAAACACTTCTCAATGCAATTCGTTAGAATGCAGATTAAGCTTTATTCACGATACATGTTAATTGAAGCACTCCTAAAGATCTGAATGCGGATTCCCGCCAAACTGTACCATCTTAACTTCCCCCCTTGTGCGCCAAATTACCAACCGATGATCCCATGGTGCAAACGTTCTCATCTCCACACTCCCACAGGTGGGTGACCTTGACGAAGCTGTTTCCAGCCTCTACCAACAGACATAACACTCAATGGCCAGTCCCCCTCCCAACAGTTCTCAAAACATCTCTAGCCCGAATCCCAATGGCAGGATTCATAGACATGAACCCTGACAGAAGCTGTTCCCGAGAAGAGACAAAGAGAAATTACTGAAGCTGTTTCTGAAAGAAGACAACGAGAAAATGATAAGCAATCAACTTGTGGGACATTATTTGAAAGGATTAAAGATTAAGCTTTTAAAAAGTAAACAGAAGGTCTACAAAGTGAACTTACTTGATTATGGTTAATATACAGTATATGTTCAGGTTTTTGGTAGTTATTAATGGGATTTTTTTGTTTGTGTGACTAAGATTGAATGATGAGGTTTTAAGGATCTGTGTATAAAGATCTCAACCTGCCTTATAGAGATCTTACTATGGGGATAAAATAGAGAACCCCATGTATGTACCTGGAGCTCCTTGAAAAAAGGTTGGATATAAATGATGATGTGACAGCTACAATTGTGCTTTGTTAACCTTTATTTAAAATCATGTATTACCTCATTTTTTAAATAATTTATCAGTGAATCATTACAAAGAAATCCCAATCACCTGCTTTTGCACTGTTTTTTGCAATTTATTACTTTTATAAGTTTCCATCCCAATACATAGAATTTTTTTTCTATTGAACTACCTTAGTCCTGACCTAGAATTTTTCTTCTGTACACTTAACCTTCATATGTGATTTATCGAAACTTAACTTAGCAGAATGAACTTTTAAAAACACAACATTTCCAAATTTACATTGATTTTTATACAATGTCCCTGAATGTACACTATAGCTCATGAAGTTTTCTACCTGAGAACTGAGACAGAAGTAGATTTTCCTTCCTTGCTGCCATCCTGCTTTGGAGGATCATGATATTTCAAGGTAAAGGAAATCCAGGAAGCGTTTCCTTTATATCCTTAATAAGTGCTCAAGATTTACTCTCTAGATGTTGCTATGACATGCAAAGAAAAGATGGAACATCTGTTTTTTTCCGTTTAAATGTCCCCATCTCTATTTGACATTAAGGAACCACTTACCCATGGAAGAAACCAAGAATGCCTAGCTAGCACCACCATCAAATGTTGCCTACACTGCCATTTTGGGACAAATTTAATGCTTCTTATATGTCACAAGTGAAATTTGGAGAGAAGCAATGAAAGTTTTGAAAAGGCTAGTAGCACTTCTTGCACAGATGGTAAGAAATCTGAAACTCTCAATTTGGCAGTTTCGTTAGAAACTTAAGGGGCAAGCAATCCATTCCCAAATGGTCACAAATTGACAAAGATACCTAGATATTGGCTATTCTGCCCTCTACCCAGAGAAGAAATGTAATACTGAGATTTGTGGCAGAATAAAAGCACTTCACCTGGCACAATGGTGACTAGATTTATAATGAAGTTCTATTTTTTTTTTCCTGGTGAAAATGAAGAAAATCCAGCAAATAGAACTTTGAGGGTGCTATGTATGCATTATAAAGTAATAGTGATTTGGGTATTGAATCCATCAAAAGGAAAATTTAAAAATGATGAAGTGCATTGAGATAAGAAACTAGAAATCTGAAAAGCTGACAGATTTCTACAATGTTGATAGCAAGGTAATAGCAAGAAATTATGCCCCCCCCCCCTAAAATGAGGCAAAAGGACTATAAGAAGTGTGAAAGAGTGATGTACAGAAAATAATAGTTTTTCTTCCATTCTGCTGAGTGAAGGGGGTTCTTCATGATAGGGAATGCAAGTGTCAGGAAGGCTGAAATGGAAAGATCAAGGAGCCAGTTTCATTTAAGGAAAGGTGCCATTTATTTTTAGTGGGGATGAGATCTGTTGAAAGTCAAGGTGTTCTAGGTGCGTGTGAATGTTCCTGAGAGCAGGAATCAAACCTGAACAATGACTAGTGAACCAGGTTTTATGACAATAATAAGTTTAAAAAGAGTTCTATTTATAGGGAATATATTGTATTGTGGGGATAATTATCCTACTTTAGACACACGATGTTAGGGAAAGTGGAAGGCCAAAGGAAGAGGGGCCGACCAAGGGCAAGATGGATGGATGATATTCTGGAGGTGACGGACTCGGCCGTGGGGGAGCTGGGGATGGCAACGGCCGACAGGAAGCTCTGGCGTGGGCTGGTCCATGAAGTCACGAAGAGTCGGAAGCGACTGAACGAATAAACAACAACAAGAAGACACATTACGCAAAGACCTAGCTCTCTGAGAAGTCTATAATGCTGGGAAGAGTGGAAAGAAAGAGAAGAAATGGATGACCAGCAGGAAGGTGAAGGGATTCAGTTGCAGTGGCAATGAGTGCACCATTGGAAGTCCTGAAAGACCAGGTTAGGGTCATCCTGGAGAAAATCTATGTGGTCACTGAGAGTCAACACTGATTTGATGGCACATAATCAATCAAACATATTCCAGAAATAGTTTTGGGGGCAGGAATGAGGTCACCTTTTCTTGGTTGGTAGGTGGCTGAAGGTCATGCTTTGTCTTTTTCAATGTAAGAATGCTCCTGCGCATGCTTACAGCACTGTAAAGAATTTCCTGTACAGTCTTCTTTATTACAATTATGTTTGCATAATCATCTGGGTTGTGGAAGAAAGCCACACTACTTCAGCCATTCACATTTTTTTAATTACAAAAAAAGCTTTTTCAAAAACACCACCACCACCACAAAGTCAGTCACTGAAATGGGAAAAGTGATCACTCTTCTCCCCCTGGATTCCAAAGAGAATTCTTATTCCCCAGCCATTTCTATTTTCACAGAGTAAAATCTAAGCAGAACAAGCCCTAACATGCTCTATGTGGGGCTACCATAGAATAGTGTCTAGAAGTTGCAGAATGGTTTGCTAGCCAACTCAGAATATTGGAACACATGAAGCCTGTGTTGAAAGACCTGCTCTGTTTCATAGTTGCTTATTGAGTACAATATAAACTTGAAAGTTCAAATGGCTTATGGCCTGATTAGTTCTGGCACCATCTGTCCCATTATGAATCTCTCCAGAATGTAAGATCTCCAGAACAGGCCCTTTTAAAGATGAGTCTGGTTGAAGAAGCCCACTTTGCTTCTTAACAGAAGAATCAACTAATGAAGATGGAAGAGGTATGCTTGTACCATCACTTGGAAGCCAAGTAGTAATTGCCACACACAAAGAGGAATATTACTAGAGATAATCTTGAGATTTGCAAAATTATCAAAGAAGGCATGGGAAACACCTGAAAATAATAAGACCTTCCCCACCCATAGTAACTCAATAAAGAAGACTAAATGAGATCAATATCCATCAAGTAAAGAAGGGAATGCATTAGAATGTCTGGGGGAAAAAGACCAAGTAAAACGGATAGATGTTTTATACATCATGTTCAATTCAATTAAAATGGAATTAATAGCACCATATCCCTAACAACCCATAATAACATCAGAATGACAAGTGCATTGTGATGCCATTGAGTAAATGATGTGATGATGTCATGACATCTGACACAAATACTGAAGTCATTATTTGTGGGACATTATTTGTGGGTCATTATTTGTGGGATATTATTTGTGGGTCATGACACATGAGCCATCATTTGTAGACATTCAATTCGCTGTGAGAATCTAGCCATTGGTAAGCAAACCCATCACATTAAGCCAGTGTTTCCCAACCTTGTCAACTTTAAGAAGTGTGGATTTCAGCTCCCAGAATTCCCCAGCCAGCTCATGGATTTTGTTGGCTCAGGCTTAGTATGCTATGTGACAAAGGTAAATGTAGCTGTCCACTCATGGCATCATCAATAGATAAGAGGGAAATATCAATAGACCTGGAGGAAAACTGAAGCATACAGGACAACCTGTGTCCCATGAGCTACATAACTGCCCAACACTCAGTCTGCAGCATCTCAGAAGGCCATGTTCAGGTTGTCAATATACAGCAATAAAATGACCGAATTTCAGTGGGATCTTTGGTTTTTAGAAAAGAAGGACTCCTGTCCTTTAGAAAAGAAGGAAATGAAAGGCCACAGGAAGGCCGATTGTTCCCAATATCACCCTTGACCCTCCATCACGGCCTGAAATTGGCATTTTGAAGGCCAATTTTGACACACCTTTTCGCATGATGGGGTTGGAGCAGGAGGTCTTTGGGCAGCTTATCCATTCCCCCACCCCGGTGAATTTCCTCAAAACATGAACATGACCAATATTGGTCCAGAAATTGTCAGCCTCATTTTGGGCATCCTTTGGAAGAGAAGGGAGTGAATTGCTTCCTGGGGCCTTCTGCTCCCATTCAGTGTGTGCTCAGCAACAGTCAGTGGCTTCAAAATGGCAGGCACAATGGAGCAATCGAAGGCCTATCTCTATTCACACACACACCATTTTGAATCCAGTGAACATCACTGTGTATGCCTCTGCTTTCAGCCATCACATGAAAAACTAAAAAATAGGCCCAAATTAGTTCTTGCATCTTTGGTTGATCCTCTAGGTCAGTGGTGACTTGTAATCTCTAGCAACATAAATGTTGCTCATTTGTGGGTTATAAAAATATGTATCTTTTAAAAAAAGATCCCTTTGTTTCTACCCTGTTCTGCTGTAGAACAGACCCATAACATTCTTTTCATTTGTCATAACCCCAAAGTCTTATGTGATGTGATTTTTTTTCTCTCCCCCTCTTGGAGCCAGATTCTTACATGACTTGTAAAATATATGGCTATCAACTGAGTAAAGAAAATTTAATTGAACAATTATCTTCATTTTAACTAATTAACTAATTAAAATGTTTTAGTTCATTAATTGATTCCCTAGGTAAAGGGCACATGATTAATCAACTAACCATTTTTCAAATCTATTGACAAATGTAAATTGGATATAAACTTCCTAATTACTAAGACCTTAGTGCAGGTGTCATGAGATCCAGATGGATATGCATGATGAGAATGTATCACTCAAGTTTTAAAAAAATATAAATACAATGATAAAAGCTACAAGTTATTTTTTAGAGTTGTAAAATCCATCTTTCACCTTTTCTTTTTTATATAGGGGACATCTTAACACCTTTATTTGCTATCCTGTTTGCTTGCTAGATTTCAGCCCTGATTTCCCCAAGGAGTTTGAGAATAAGGGTGAGTTTCAAACTGGGTATCTTTAGTCCTGCTTCATCCCTTGAACCATTGGGCCACACTGTCAGAATAGTGCTAAAAAACCTATAAAGCAGTTAAATTAAAACCAGCACTAATGTTATGTGGAAAACTACCATATCTCAAATATGTTTGTCCCACGTGTCAGAGGCTCCTGTTTTCTACTCAGGATGCTTGGAAATTTCTTTCATATTTCTCCTGGTGGTGTTCTTGAGCTGAAGTTAGAAAGTTAGGGTCTGTGATGGTCGTTGGTCTCAACTAACTGTGTGTCAGGCCCAGCCCAAGAACGACCAAGAATCAGTCCAGCCAAACTTCAGTTCTTTATTTGCTAATGCCGTATAGACAGAATCTTGCCAGACTAAAGCTACTCTAACTAACCTAAGGGGAAATAACCTGGGAAGGCTCTAGGACGGGGCTATTCTGAACCTCTTGGTTTTCCCAAAACTGCCCCCTGGACTACGTCTCCTCATCTCTTCCACCTTCTTGGAATGTGCTCCCTCCTTCCTGAGAACCAGCGGCACTGCCGAAATCCACATCACCTCCCCCTTCAGAGACACATTCCATAACACTGTGCACCCGCTTGACTTCTATGGTGAGCTGAAGAGTTGGTAAACCTAAATAGGGGTGTAACTCATTCAGGCTACTCAGACAATACCCTGTTTGTCTTCAAACACACACAGCATATATACACACATTCTCTGCTCATCAAAAATTAAAGTGTTCCTCTTTCAGTGAGAAGTGGGCCTACCTAAAGCCCTACTTTCTACAGTTTCCAGCAGTGACATTTAATTTGTTTCTTGCCTTTATCTACAAGGATTATCTCCAAATTAATCTGGTTCCCTTGCCTGCCTTTCTGCACTCCCAACACACCTTCTATTTTACCCAGTCTGGATCTTGGAAGGGTTTGGTTTATTTGTTCATATTAATCCTATTAACTCCCAGTTACATTGCTAGGATCTCTCTGAAGATGCTGAAATTTTGGAAAATGTCAGGATCTCTGGGGTCAGCTGGGGAACAGATGTCGGATTGCATATTCATTCATTTGACTGGGAAGGACGGATATTTATTTATTTTATTTTATTTTTTAATTTTTATCCCGCCTTTATTATTTTTATAAATAACTCAAGGTGGCGAACATACCTAATACTCCTTCCTCCTCCTCTTTTCCCCACAACAACAACCCTGTGAGGTGGGTTGGGCTGAGAGAGAGTGACTGGCCCAAGGTCACCCAGCCGGCTTTCATGCCTAAGGTGGGATGAGAACTCTCAGTCTCCTGGTTTGCCATTGGCTCCTTCCTAGGGCTGAGAGACAGAGAGTGGCCCAAGGTCACCCAGCCGGCTTTTGTGCCTAAGGCGGGACTAGAACTCTCAGTCTCCTGGTTTGCCATTGGCTCCTTCCTAGGGTTGAGAGACAGGGAGTGGCCCAAGGTCACCCAGTCGGCTTTTGTGCCTAAGGCGGGACTAGAACTCTCAGTCTCCTGGTTTGCCATTGGCTCCTTCCTAGGGTTGAGAGACAGGGAGTGGCCCAAGGTCACCCAGTCGGCTTTTGTGCCTAAGGCGGGACTAGAACTCTCAGTCTCCTGGTTTGCCATTGGCTCCTTCCTAGGGTTGAGAGACAGGGAGTGGCCCAAGGTCACCCAGTCGGCTTTTGTGCCTAAGGCGGGACTAGAACTCTCAGTCTCCTGGTTTGCTATTGGCTCCTTCCTAGGGTTGAGAGACAGGGAGTGGCCCAAGGTCATCCAGCCAGCTTTCATGCCTAAAGCGTGATATAATTATTGTTTGAAAGAAGACTGTTGCAGAAGAAAAGGAAATATTGATGCCTAGCATCAGCAGCTTAATTGGGCTCAGAAATCTGGTGGCAGCCAGGTCAACTCACAGAACATCGGTTCTGAACATCAGAACTTCAGAGAATGCTGCAGGTGACATGGGATTGGTTAATGCTGGTAACCCAGTCTATACTTTCTCATTCTTACTAAAAACAAAAGCATCATAGCAAAATATTTCATAATGTGAAAGCATTCTTATTAATAATGCTTGGAGCTAATAATTAATAATGGTTTGGAGCTAATATCTGGTTATGATTTCTAGCATGAGACCATAGAAATCTTCATTAAAAGTCCCAGTAACTACTGTTTATCCCAAAAGTTTTCCTTGAGAAATCACTAGACTGTTTTTGGGGAAAACCGTTTTTTTTTTGGCGAGGGATATATTTTAAATGCTATTATTTTGTCCTCAGAAGACTACAGAGGCATGCTTGGCAATGAAGCAATGTCACAGATAGGGCAGGACAGAGTGATTTTTTTTAAAAAAAATGGTTTTAACATAACAGGTGTATTAAGGCTTATTAGGCACTAAGTGTTTAAGGAAAACAGAGAAAGGGAAGGAAGGAAGGAAGGAAGGAAGGAAGGAAGGAAGGAAGGAAGGAAGGAAGGAAGGAAGGAAGGAGGGAGGGAGGGAGGAAAGGTCAGGAGGGAAGGGGAGGGAGGGAGGGAGGGAGGGAGGAAAGGTCAGGAGGGAAGGGAAGGGAGGGAGGGAGGGAGGGAGGAAAGGTCAGGAGGGAAGGGAAGGGAAGGGAGGGAGGGAGGGAGGAAAGGTCAGGAGGGGAGGGAAGGGGAGGGAGTGAGGGAGGAAAGGTCAGGAGGGAAGGGAGGGAGGGAGGTAGGGAGGAAAGGTCAGGAGGGAAGGGAAGGGAGGGAGGGAGGAAAGGTCAGGAGGGAAGGGAAGGGAGGGAGGGAGGGAGGGAGGAAAGGTCAGGAGGGAAGGGAAGGGAGGGAGGGAGGGAGGGAGGAAAGGTCAGGAGGGAAGGGGAGGGAGGGAGGGAGGAAAGGTCAGGAGGGAGGAAGGAAGGAAGGAAGGAAGGAGGGAAGGAAGGAGCTGGTATTCACTTCATCAGAACCCTGTGGTACACAGAATTTCAAAAATATTTAGACAACCTTTGAAAGTTACTTAATGACGAACCTGTGTGCTCAGGGACCATGAAATGTTGGCTGACTATTGTGGAGAACAGAAAACTGGGGGAGATAGGGAATCAAACAGACTATCTTAGAAATGAACACAACAACCCAGCTGTAAAAACTACAATCTGGGCAAACCATGGGGGAGGAGATAAAAAAAAATCAAAATGAACATGCGGCTGAAGCCCAGACCCCTTTTTATGTGCATCATGATAGTAAATAAGGGGCAAGAGCTTTGATTGAGTGGTTGTGGCTACCATCTTGCCTTTTTTGACCTCTCTCTCCACCTACCCACCCACCCCCGGGGACACTCTTGACTTCAACAATGGCCCAAATCCATACATATCTAATTTTCATGCCTGATTTTCAGATTTATTTATTTATTTAAAATACTTATATGGCCCCCCCCAACACAACTCTGGGTGGCTTACCATAATATAACATTGTAATAAAACCCAAAGAAAATAAACCAAAGCAAAACAAAAGTTAAATGTATGATGACAGAATTTTAATATAATATCAATATGTGAACGGTATATAGTTGACTGTCTATCAGTTTAATTTTTTTGCAGTTTATATGCGGCATTTTTAATTTTAAAAATATCTCTTTGTAGTATTTATTCACTTCAAATGCTATGTGCTGATAAGGAATCCCTTTTAATACAGAAATAAAAACCCCTGCTCAATAGCAGACTAAAATGACTGGTCATGGCTAGTCCCCATTGGATGGGAACTGAGATTTTTTTTTTAAAAAAAAATAGAATAAAAGTATAACTATACAGCCTTGCTCCAGAATTCAGTGATAAATTCTACTTCCCATGAAATCTGACAAATGCCAATCTGACATTTAGCTATTTTGGAGAGGAAATTAGTTTATTCAATTTTTAATCACAATTTTCATGCCATGTTATCCCATTAATTATTCTTGTAGCTGTTGAGCTCCTCCAAATGCTCCCTCGCTGTCACGCTTTTCGTTAGAACGGCAAATTAATTGGCCTTAAAATATTTAAGAAGAGTGAGAAAGGTGCTTGGCTAGGAAAATGATTGAAAATGAAAAATTAATTCAAAGGGGCTGAAGCATAAGGGCTCCTTAGAAGGGGCAGAAAACAAGCAGGCAAAGCAGACGCAAAAGCTACAATCTTTGGCTGCTAGTCCTGAGCTCCACTGGTTGAGCTGACACCTAATGGTGACTAATCAATCGAGTGCAAAGATTCCCATTCCCAAGCACAATCATGGTTTCTCCCTCTGGTGGAAGGGAGGGAGGGGAGGGGAGGGGAGGGGAGGGGAGGGGAGGGGAGGGGAGGGAAGGGAAGGGAAGGGAAGGGAAGGGAAGGGAAGGGAAGGGAAGGGAGGAATTGAAGATGCCCTCCACCATTTTGCTCTTAATCACAGACACGGAAGCTGATTGTCGGTCAAAAAAAGAAAATTGAGACAACTGTTTTATATCTCTAAGAAAATGTATGTGAGACAGAGGGAGATGGAAAAATAATAATAATAACAACAACAACAACAACAACAACAACAACTCAGTTAAGAAGGAAAATAAACCAGGGATGAAAAACAAAAGGAAAAGAAAGGATAAAAACAATAAAAATTTGGTAGGACGCATATATAATTGTGTGCGTGCACACACAGACACATGAAGACATCCATGATCTCAAGGAGAAGTTCAAGCATTTCAAATATCTATATTTAATATTTCTCTCCACCACGGCATTTGTAGAGACTGAATTTCTTCAAAGAGATGTTAAGATGTGTAATACATGCTGATCAGGTGTTCAAATCTCTTTTTCACTGTATTAATTTCTGAGCCAGGGCAATTTTGCACACATTGAAGTACCAAAGATCCAGTGACAGGTGTATTTTAGTTTCCCACTATTTGGGGATAACAAACTTGGCACTGAATCAATTTCTTATGCAGCCTCAGTTTTATGGGCAATCCATCCACTGTAGGATTCATTATGAAATATTGTTGGTGATTTTCCAAGTTCAGACAAAGCAACTGTAGCTGATTCAGCAAAAATCACCCCAGGACTTTCTGGGGTATTTGGTTCACACATAACCATGGCTTGTTTTAACTATGGCTCATTGAACAAACTACAGTGGCTTGGTTATAATAAGCAACATCAGAACTAAACCCAACTCTATTACGCAGAATAAATGAAGTCAGCTAAAAAGTTGGTTCAGTCTTTTTCAAGACAGCAGTTCATATAATTTAGAGAGAAGTATTATATTTCCCTTTTATCTTTCCTTTTTTAAAATGCTAAACCTGGTTTTCCTTATTCTGTTGGCTCTGGCAAAATAGTATAGTATCAGCTTCCGACTTACATCTGAATGCACCATACACAATGGTTCAAAATTTTAATTTAATCTAATACCATTTTAATTATGGCGTTGGACTACAGGTAAAAAAGTAAAGGTTCCCCCCGCACATTTGTGCAGTCGTGTCCGACTCTAGGGGCCGGTGCTCATCTCCGTTTGTTAGCCGAAGAGCCAGAGTTGTCCAAAGACACTTCCACGGTCATGTGGCCGCATGACGCACGTGGAACGCTGTTACCTACCCACCAAAGTGGTACCTATTCATCTACTTGCATTTGCATGCTTTCGAATTGCTAGGTTGGCAAGAGCTGGAGCTAGTACAGGAGCTCACTCCGCACGCAGGGCTAGGGATTCGAACCTCCGAACTTGCAATCTTCCAATCGACAAGCCTGGTGTCTTACCCGCTGAGCCACCACGCCCCTAGGTAGTCCTTGGTTAATGATGGAAATTGGGACTGGAATGTCCATCACTAAGCGACACGGTTGTAAAATGAAACATCATGTGACCATGTCACTTAGTGATGGCAGTTCTGGCACTTTCTGGTTGACATTGTTGAGCAAACCCTGTACTGTTGTTAAGTGAGGACATCATGTGGTCACCATTTGTGACCTCCTGCCAGCTTCCCCATTGACTTTGCTTGTAGGAAGCCAGCAAAGAAGGTCACAAATGGCAACCACATGACCGTGGGACACTGCAATGGCCAGAACCTTGAGGAGTGGTCATAAGTACCACTCGCTCAGTGCTGTTGCAAGTTTGAGTGGTTGCTGAATGAGTGGTCATTAAGTGAAAACCACCTGCATTCAGTCACTGTCAGTGGTGCATTGTTTTCAAATACAGAGAAATGAAGTTATTTATATGCATGTGTGAACCTGGCCAGAGGGACATGTAAGGTATATAAAAAAAAGGGTGGGCTTCAATTGTATGGCTGTGGCCATCTTGACTTTTTGATTTCCCCTCCCTCAGACACTCTTGAAGCAAACCTGATACAGGTAATCCTCATTTAGCACCCACAATTGGGACTGACAACTCCATCGCTAAGTGATACAGTTGCTAAGTGGAAAATCATGTGACCGCGACTGTGCTTACGATTTTACTTCAGCTTTGCTTTGCTTTACAGCATCAGAAAGATATGACCCGAAACAGCTGGGTGATCCCAAATGGTGGGGAACTTGACTCACAAAGAAGCCAGGTAAAAGGGCAAATCTTATAGCACTTTTTTCCCCCTCCCCTGCCCTATGGAATGCTCACCCCAGCACTGGGATAATTATCAAGAAGAAAATTGATGTTCGTATTTACATTCATTCAAGGCAAGATGGCTGTCTGCTGAGACACTGGAAGTAGCCCAAGAAAGAAGGAAAGCAAAAGGCAACAGTGATAGGGGGAGATATGCCCAATTAAATGCAAAATTCCAGAGGTTAGCCAGAAGAGATAAAGAATTATTTTTAAACAAGCAATGTGCGGAAGTGGAAGAAGATAATAGAATAGGAAGGACAAGAGACCTCTTCCAGAAAATTAGAAACATCGGAGGTAAATTCCAGGCAAAAATGGGTATGATCAAAAACAAAGATGGTAAGGACCTAACAGAAGCAGAAGAGATCAAGAAAAGGTGGCAAGAATATACGGAAGATCTGTATAGGAAGGATAATAATATTTTGCGCAAAGATTACTGCAGACGCTGACTGCAGCCAGGAAATCAGAAGACGTTTACTTCTTGGGAGGAGAGCAATGGCAAATCTTGATAAAATAGTTAAGAGCAGAGACATCACACTGACAACAAAGGTCCGCATAGTTAAAGCAATGGTATTCCCTGTAGTAACCTATGGCTGTGAGAGCTGGACCATAAGGAAGGCTGAGCGAAGGAAGATAGATGCTTTTGAACTGTGGTGTTGGAGGCCCTTGGACTGCAAGAAGATCAAACCAGTCCATACTCCAGGAAATCAAGCCAGACTGCTCACTTGAGGGAATGATATTAAAGGCAAAACTGAAGTACTTTGGCCACATAATGAGAAGGCAGGATACCCTGGAGAAGATGCTGATGCTAGGGAAAGTGGAGGGCAAAAGGAAGAGGGGCCGACCAAGGGCAAGATGGTTGGATGATATTCTGGAGGTGACGGACTCAACCATGGGGGCTCTGGGGATGGTGACGGCCGACAGGAAGCTCTGGCGTGGGCTGGTCCATGAAGTCACGAAGAGTCGGAAGCGACTGAAAGAATAAACAACAAATTTACATTCATTGGAGAGGAAGGGATTGCAAGAGAGGAAGCAGGCATGCAATGCGGAATACACATCAAAAAGAATGTGCTGGTGCCTGCTGTTTGCCTAGCACACTCCTGGCTCTGAGTCCCTAGTCGATTAGGTGGCAAACAAAAGCCAAAGGTGTGAAAGTTATTAAAGTCTTGTCAGTTACAGACAGCAGCTGCCAGCTGGCTAATAAAGGTCACAGAGCTGAGCTTGTTAACTTGCAGTTAGTGCTTTTTAGGGACGCGCTGCAGAGAAAAGCAGCTCAAGAAGAGATAGCCTGATTAAGCAATCTCTCCGCTCTGCGAGGAGGAAAAACAACCTGGTCAGGCACAGGATAACATGTACTAACTGACTGTAATGGTGAACACGTGACTGAGAGAAAGACACTGTAAAGGTCATAAATGCGGGCATTAGTCGCAAAGTTACTTTTTCATCAGTGTCATAATTTTGAACAGTTGCTGCACAAGGCAGTTGGTAAGTGAGGTCTACCTGTACTTGCTATTTCAAATGCTTGCAAAAGATAAGGATTATGCAAAAATGGTTAAATGTGATAAACTAATGCAGAATATATTTCATTTTCTTATGTATTCACAAGAGCAACAAAAGTTAAGCATCGTCTTTGAATGGGCTCCTGCAGCTATAGAAAGGGATAAGCGATCTTTATAGCTTTGTAAATATGGTCTTGTAAGCAGAGGTGTACAGACTGGTCTAGGGGTGTGGTGGCTCAGTGGATAAGATGCCAGGCTTGTGGATCGGAAGATCGCAAGTTCGGAGGTTCGAATCCCTAGCCCCGCGTGACGGAGTGAGCTCCCGCACTAGCCCCAGCTCTTGCCAACCTAGCAATTCGAAAGCATGCAAATGCAAGTAGATGAATAGGTACCACTTTGGTGGGTAGGTAACAGCATTCCGTGTGCATCATGCCAGCCACATGACCGTGGAAGCGTCTTCGGACAACGCTGGCTCTTCGGCTAACAAACGGAGATGAGCACTGGCCCCTAGAGTTGGACACAACTGCACAAATGTGAGGGGGGAACCTTTACCTTTACAGACTGGTCTAACCCTAACTCTAACCCTTCTGGGGCATTCCAAGTATTTCCAAAGTGTCCAGATCTCATACCAAAACATTTTGCACGCTTGACTGTGGCTTATCTCAGAAAACTTAGTTGGGTCACAGATGGTTAGTACCTGGATGGAAGACTATCACAAAAGTCTGTAAACTGGACTAAGAAGTTGATAAAACATTCCAGAAGGTAGCAGTGGCAAATCTCTTTCATATTATTATTAGGAAGCAGGGAATGGCAAACCACTTCTGAAAAACCTTGCCAAGAAAACTGCAGGGACTTGTCCAGGCAGTTTTCAGGACAGAGAATCGGACACGATTGAACAGCCAAAAAAAAAAAAAAGATCAATAAGTGTCCCCCTCAGCTGCTCACAACCCTTCAGAGGGAGTTGCAACTTTCATTTTGAGAACTCCTAGTCTAATCCACTGGTATGCTTATTCTATTTGACCCAATGAAAAACGTAAAGTTCACTAACTCACTTAATAACAATGGAGCCACCTCAACATTTCACCAGTCCCCTTGGGTCACAACCAGGTTTTGAGGGACTTCCACTACATCAAAATGGATGAAGCCATCCTCACTTCAGGGGGAGGTGTCAGCCTTACCAGGTAGACCAGACAGGAAACACGATCAGATAAGCTAATTCTACTTTATTGTAAAGCTACATTAACAGAATCTTGCAAGTCTGAAAGTGCAAATCTCCTGCCGTCTCCTTTGCAGACCAAGAAACTAGGGAGGGTCCCTTCTGAGCCTCTTGCCCTTTCCATTTTGCAGCTGCGGGCTACGCTGTCTCTTATCTGACCATTCCCTAGGCAGCATCTCTTCATCTCATCTCCCAAGGTTTTTCCCACATACCATTACAGAAGAATATTCCATAAAGTGGGAGCCACAGCAGAAAAGGCCCACTGCCTAGGACCCACCAAATGTAGTTCTCTAGTCAACGGAACCTGTAACATGCCCTTTCTGTAGGATCTGGTGGGATGGGTAGATGTAAATGGGGAGAGGCGGTTTCTCAGATAACCCAGTCCCATGCCATGTAGGGCTTCAAAGGTTAAAACCAGCACCTTGAATTGGACCCGGAAACAGACTGGTAACCAATGCAGCTTGTGGAACAGAGGTGCAATGTGTTTTCTTCTAGAAACACACATAACTTCCTGCGCTGCTGCATTTTGCACCAGCCAGAGCTTCTGGATACTCTTCAAGGGTAGCCCCATGTAGAACGCATTAGAGTAGTCCAATTAGGAGGTGACCAGGGCATGAGTGACCATAAGTATAGCACCTCGATCTAGGAATGGGCACAACTGGTACACAATACAAAGTTGTGCAAAGGCCCTCCTAGCCATGACTGCCACCTGCTCTTCAAGCAGGAGTGGTGAGTCTAGGAGGACCCCCAGATTGAGCACAGGGTCTGTTTGGGGCAGTGCAACCCCATCCAGCACCAAAGATGACATCGTCCAAGAGAAAGTTGAGCAAGACTCAAGGAAATATTTTACCTTTTTAAAACTGATTATTGTACAAGATTTCTGTGTTGAATTCACAGTATCAGGTTAAATGCACCATGCTAAGATTCAACATTCTGTTTTGCCTCTTCAGAAGAAACCCTGCAAGAATGCTGTGTATGTTCAATAAACATAATAATTATGTGTAAAGTCTAAGTGAGCAAAATCCAGTTTCATAGAATTGGAAGCTTAGAAACAATTGTGAGTTTCATCTGTGTTATACTTGAGAATGCTGGGTTTGTTTCAAAGAAATCCATGAACACCTGGTGTCTTTGTTGCCTTAGGATTGGAAAATATTATGAAAATATTAGATAAAACATTTTTATAGACTAACACCATGGATTGGTTGAAACTCTGGGGTTATTGAAGTTGTCAAGTCTAAAGCCAGGGACCATTCATATACTCAATTTCCTAATGCAGTGGGAGACTGCATTATAACATATCATCCACCTGCACTGCCCCTTCACAATTTAGCATACAACTAAGGAGATAAAATTGTATTTTTTATTAAGACTGAAAGGCAAAACTATTCGGTTCAAGGGCAGAAATCATAGTCAACATATTTAACATAATGTGCTGAAATTTGATGTGATTGATGTAATTTGACTTGATTTAATGGACTTGTATTCTGTTCAATTTGTTGCATTAATTTCCCTGCAATTAAATGAAATTAAGTCTGGCTTTTGTCCTCTCCGCATCTTTTTTGTCCTCTCCTGTTTACCTTGGGGAGTGAGGCTTCCTGGTCCATAGTCCTCAACTAGAAACAAAGGGTTATCCTTAGTCTACACCAATGTTTCTCAACCTCAGCAACTTTAAGATGTGTGGACTTCAACTCCCAGAATTCCCCAGCCAGCCATGTCTAAGTTCCTGGGAGAATTCTGGGAGTTGAAGTCCACACATCTTAAAGTTGCTGAGGTTGAGAAAGACTGGACTACAGGACTAAGGTTCTTCTGCTTTTCAGATGGAGGATTTTCCGAAAACGTTTGGTGATGCTGGGAAATGTTCTTTAGCACAGAATCTACTAATCTAAAAAATAATTCCTGCTTACCAAAAACAGGTGAGATGTTTTGAGACAAAAGATTTTCTCAGGTGAATGAAATTTCTTTGGAGGAATCTTTATGGAGAATACACATATCTGGATGTGTAAAAATGCAAATACATACACCAGAAGATTTTAAAGACTAACGTACAACTAAAACCAGAGGTTTTCCTTCTGGGACTAATGGATGGACAGCTGCAAAAAAGTCATGGAACTTTGTTTTCATATATGACAACTGCAGTGAGATTATTATATGCTCAAAAGTGGAAAGTTTCAGCACTACTCACAATGGAGGAATGGTTGGTGAAGATGATGGAGCTTGCAGACATGGCTAAACTGACTTCCTTGATTAGAGAAATGACATTGTCTATATTGTTGACTGGAAACCCCTTATAGACTTTTTGCATGAAACAGAAAAAAAATGAGCTCATGATTTGTGATTTTGATGATTAGAAAAATCTAGATAATAGAAAAGAGAGAGCTATTCTTTTTGGAACCATAGAGTAAAAGATAGTTTTGTAATCATTCTTGTATTTGCTGCAAAGAAAATCGGAAGCTTCTTCTTTCTATTCCCTTTTATCTTTTCTTTTTGCACTTTTGTCTTTTCATCTTTCTTTTTCTCCTTCTCTTTCTTTATATTAGTTTTTGTTAGTTTTTATCTTCTTTTTCAAACTTTTAATTATATACAGTGTGTGTGTATGTGTGTGTGTGTGTGTGTGTGTGTGTATGTGTATGTGTTATGTGTATGTGTATGTGTATGTATATAAAACACAGATCTGTTCATCTACTTTCCTTTTGGGAAGAATTGGAGAATGCTAATTTTATTCCAGACCAATTATGTAGGCCAAACTAAACTTTTTTAAAAAAATCTCTTCTATTGGTTAACTGGAAGAAAGAATTTGAAACTATTGTTATTTTAGATGAAAAAATGTCAATTTAACTTTTTTCATTTTCCTCCAGTCTTCACAAACCTATCAAATAAAGAAAGGGCTGGTGTTTTAAGGGGGGGGGAGAAAGACGGAGAATCATGGGCTCCTAATAATTTTCCTCCTCTTGTTGGATCTCTAGTAATTTTGTTTTGTGTTTTCCAAATAATAACCATGGCTACTGTAGGGGACCAACAGTGGCAATGGGCCTTGGAGATACAGTGATTGCTACTAATTTGTTGCCTTTCAAAGCAGATTAAACAGATAGATTTATTTATTTATTTCTATACATACAGTACATACATATTTATGTATCTGTCTATCTACAAAAGGAACTTGGGCCAGCAAATAAAAGATAAAACAATAATACACAATCAAAAGAATCAAGTTGAGGCCCTGTAAAAATACCTTACCAACATGCCCCACACATACCCACCAGGCTCCCTTTACATCCTGGCCCCAGTGCCAAGAGCTTAGCCCCCTATAAAATTGCCTTCCTTTTGTTGGAGGTGTGCATTCAATAGCACCTCATGACCGTAAGGAGGCAGTAGGGTACAGATAGAGGGTTAAGAATTTGAACCCCCTCTTTGTTTGTCTAAGAGTTTGCTAATCTGAGGTAATTTCCTTTCACCTTTCTTCTCAAGCACACATGCACAAAGCATATGTTCTTGGACTCTCCCCCTAGTAGAATGTAGCTTGTGATGTGCTAGGCTCTGCCTAGCCCTATAATATTGATTGATTGCTTGATTGATTGATTGATTATGGGCCATCAAGTTGTTGTCAACTCTTAATGACCGCATAGATTTTCTCCATGATGATCTATCCTTAACCTGGTCCTTCAGCTCTTCCAACGGCGCCCCCACTGCCACTATAACTGAGTCCATCCATCTTGCTGCTGGTCCTCACCTCTTTCTCTTTCCTTCCACCTTTCCCTGCATTAGACCCTTCTCCAAAGAGCTATATATATCTGAAGTAGGATAATTTGAGCCGGGTCATTTGTGCCTTGAGAGAGAACTCTGAGTTGATTTGTTTGATAATCCTTTGGTTTGTTTTCTTGGCTGTCCATGGTATTCTCGAGAGTCTTCTCCAACACCAACGTTCAAAGACATCAATATTCTTCCTATCTTGTTTCTTCAAATTCCAACTTGTGCTTCCATAAAGAGTCTCAGGGAATATCATTGCCTCCACAATTCTGACACATCATGGCATCTGAATATATTTCCCAAGGCCTCCGTGGCTAATCCACCAAGTGCTAGTCTGTGGTAGATTTTGTGACTGCTTGTTCTTTTACTCTTGATTGTTTGCAACTTGTGAAAAACGTAGAAAAGCCTTAACTCTTTCCCAAGGATTAAATACTCTTCCATATGCTGGGGATCAATTCATCCCAGTATTGAATAAAATAAATATGTTTTATTGAATAAAATAGACATTATTGTTGTTGTTGCAACACTGTGTTGTGTCTTGATCTGTTGTGTTTACCTGCAAAGTATATGTATCATATTTAGACAGACTTTTTCTTTGTCAAAATGCCAGTAAAACTACATTTGTGTTTATAATTTGTATTCCTAATCTTTATAACATCATTTTTGCTTTTGAATTGAGGAAGGTGAAAGGGAGAGAAGGAAGGAAGTTGTTTAGTTGAAATTGTCATAAAAAGGCAGGAAGAAAGAAAAATAAATTGTATAACAGCCCAGGAAAAAAAAACCCTGTTAATTATACAGAAAGTATTTTTAAAAAAGCAGTTAAGTGAGTCATTCATATGATTAATAATTCAACATTTGTATTGCCAGTCACGAAAGAAAGAGCAAAAACTTATTTTCAAATGTTCTGTGTCTAAATCCTGATGGGTATAATTAAACAAACGGTGGTCCTTTTTTCCCCCATAGATGTGTCTGTCAGTAATAGAAATAATAATGAAGAACAATTTCAGTGAATTCAGTGATTTATATGTGGTACATTTGCCTCACTGAGGACTTTCTGGTCTTTGACTCTTTAAAGTATCAAGGAGATTACATTTGGCTGACATTATGCCAATCTGGCTCTGCTTCCGTTCCATGCTATTCTCTATCTGGATTCACAAAACACACTAAATCCTTACCCCAAAGAAAGGACTCCTTCTCCCTTTTGTCTACCTCCTCCCCTCCCCTCCCCTCCCCTCCCCTCCCCTCCCCTCCCCTCCCCTCCCCTCCCCTCCCCTCCCCTCCCTCCCTCCCTCCTCTTGCCTGCCTGCCTGCACCCTCCCTTGGTTATAAACTCCTCTGATTGTTATCAACTCTGGGCTGCATATGTATCCCAAACAGTAATCAGATTAAAGACACAGTACCATTCCATTCCATTCCATTCCATTCAGCGGGTAAGATGCCAGGCTTGTCGATCGGAAGATCGCAAGTTCAGAGGTTCGAATCCTTAGTCCCGCGTGACGGAGTGAGCTCCCGCACTAGCTCCAGCTCTTGCCAACCTAGCAATTTGAAAGCATGCAAATGCAAGTAGATGAATAGGTACCACTTGGGTAGGTAGGTAACAGCGTTCTGCGTGCGTCGTGCCGGCCACATGACCGTGGAAGCATCTTCGGACAGCGCTGGCTCTTCGGCTAACAAACAGAGATGAGCACCGGCCCCTAGAGTCAGACACGACTGCACAAATGTGCGGGGGGAACCTTTACCTTTTACATTTTACCTAAGAAATAAAGCCAGACTGCTCACTTGAGGGAATGATATTAAAGGCAAAACTGAAGTACTTTGGCCACATAATGAGAAGACAGGATACCCTGGAGAAGATGCTGATGCTAGGGAAAGTGGAAGACCAAAGGAAGAGGGGCCGACCAAGGACAAGATGGGTGGATGATATTCTGGAGGTGACGGACTCGACCGTGGGGGAGCTGGGGATGGCAACAGCCGACAGGAAGCTCTGGTATGGGCTGGTCCATGAAGTCACGAAGAGTCGGAAGCGACTGAACGAATAAACAACAACAACCTAAGAAATATCTAATCAAAATACCTCAGCCACTGCTAACCACCAATCTTATCCAAACCCACCCCTTAGAGAGCTTTGTTGTTTATTCGTTCAGTCGCTTCCGACTCTTCGTGACTTCATGGACCAGCCCACGCCAGAGCTTTCTGTCGGCCGTCACCATCCCCAGCTCCCCAATGGTTGAGTCCGTCACCTCCAGAATACCATCCATCCATCTTGCCCTTGGTCGGCCCCTCTTCCTTTTGCCTTCCACTTTCCCTAGCATCAGCTTCTTCTCCAGGGTATCCTGTCTTCTCATTATGTGGCCAAAGTACTTCAGTTTTGCCTTTAATATCATTCCCTCAAGTGAGCAGACTGGCTTGATTTCCTGGAGTATGGACTGGTTTGATCTTCTTGCAGTCCAAGGCACTCTCAGAATTTTCCTCCAACACCACAGTTCAAAAGCATCTATCTTCCTTCGCTCAGCCTTCCTTATGGTCCAGCTCTCGCAGCCATAGGTTACTACGGGGAATACCATTGCTTTAACTATGCGGACCTTTGTTGTCAGTGTGATGTCTCTGCTCTTAACTATTTTATCAAGATTTGCCATTGCTCTCCTCCCAAGAAGTAGACGTCTTCTGATTTCCTGGCTGCAGTCAGCGTCTGCAGTAATCTTTGCGCCTAGAAATACAAAGTCTGTCACTGCCTCCATGTTTTCTCCCTCTATTTGCCAGTGATCAATCAATCAACCTTAGAGAGCAGATCAAAACAATATTTCAGACCGCAGAGGCCCAGTCTTTGAATAGCTTTTCAACAACTCAGGAGCACAGGGGCTGATCTGATCTCTAGGGCAATGCTATTCCAGGGCAGTGACTGAGAAGGTCCTACTCCATGGTCCCTGCAGATGGCCTTCTCTTGGAGCAAGGATACAGCATGAACCTTCTCTTCCAGATCTTAATGGGGATGCAGAAGCTAAGGAAGCATTTCAGAGGAAATAAAGATTTTAAACACACTCAGAAATCCTGCACCCAGCCCAGCTTCCCTATCGTGTTCTCTAATGTTTCTAACTCTAATCTTCAAGCTTTTCCCCAAGACAAGTACATATACACACTGGTCAAAGGCTACAAAATGGCAGTTTTAGTTCACCCAACCTGTGTATCTCAGGAGAATCTTCTTGTGGTCCCCCACTTTCATGAGCTGAGGATGAGAGAAGCAAGAAGTGTTTTTTACGTTGGTGCATTCGCTCTTTGGAACAGTCTCCCCCGAAAACTTTGATCAGCCCCCATGTTCCTGGCTTTCTGTAAGGCACTGAAAACGGAATGATTTAGGAGAGCTTTACAGGAATGAATCAATGCCATCAATTGCTGATTGGTTCTGCATATTTGGAGTGGGTTGGATTTTATTTATATAGGTGGATTTTTCTCGTTTGCTACAGATGTTTTATGGTACTTCTCTGGATTCAGTGTAAACTGCCAACTTTTCTTGGTTTATGTTGGGTGGAAGTCTAATAAACAAACAAATAAATAAGATGCATTGCTGGATGCATCATCCATCCTGGGTGAAAATTCAGTCTCTGCTAAGTGCCTGGGCTCTCTAGTCTACTCAATGAGAAACAAGCTGATTTCACTTAAACTCATACTATACTCCATGCTGACTCCTCCCAACACCTACTATTGATTTTTATGTTCCTCCCCCACCCTCACCCTCTTCCTCATCTTCCATAATTCTCTAGCAGCAGATTTGGTGTGTCCCCCCCATCTCTTCCCTTTGTAGCTTCTACATTTCTCTCAAACGTCTTCCCTCCATGTATTTGCCAGTGAGTTAGATCATTGCAAAAAACCTAATTGACAATAAGGATCCAAAACGTTCCAAGACCCAGAAAAGAGATTCCACAGTAACATGGACATCTATCTCGTGAGCTGCAACAAATCATTCTGCTTTTGCCCTGTATTTGAGCCTGAATGTTCAGGGGTTCCTCGAGGCCTGAAAAATATTTCAAGGGTTCTCCAGGGTCAAAAGGTTGAGAAAGGCTGCTATAATGCGTCCAGAACACCGCAAACCACTTCCTGTTCTGGGAGCTACCGTTGCAACATGGCTGTTATGCTAGGTGTGACTGGAACACTCCATTGCTAATTTAGAATTCCTCAGATGTTCAAACTCTTAGTGAGGCATTTGCAAATCCTACTTAAGCCCCAGTTGCTTTGGACTGGCAGGTGAAACTATAACAGATTATCACGAAAAACATTCTAAGAACAAGAAAGGCTGAAGTGTAACCAGGAGGTGCAAAAAACACCTTGTCTTTAGCTATGCCCTGCTGTCATCAGCCAGTAATGAAATGTGTGTCCTTAGCAATCAGAAAGGCATTGAACTCCTGACTGTTTGCACACTACCTAATGCAGAGTAAAATCCATCTTTGAAAATAAAAGACACCGCACAGAATCCATTGCATGTAAAACAGCTCTTGTGTAACATTTTTAGCATTTGCAGACTTAACCCCAGTGAGGGGGACAGCAAACTGAAGGCTCTTGAACTTAGCAAACATTTCCCAACATCTGGGGGGATAGGGGACAGCGGGATTTTTGACAGGAACATTCAAG
This sequence comes from Charina bottae, assembly GCA_023362775.1. Lineage (NCBI taxonomy): Eukaryota > Metazoa > Chordata > Lepidosauria > Squamata > Charinaidae > Charina > Charina bottae. Next base: position 3,148,435 of record JALMGJ010000048.1, on the reverse strand, counting down.
CTATTTCGACTGCACAGAGCAAGCATTAAGAAGGTGAAAGTGAAGATTGAGCAATTCAGACAAGAGTATCAGCTCGCTGGGGATTTAAGCTTTTACGTTCCTATTTCATGGGGTGACAACTTGAAAATGTCGAGTAGGTCTTTTTTGGAGATCTCCAAAGCCTGCTTGCTTCAGCTAATCGAATTCTTTGGTTGAGCCATTAATTTAGACTAGGAGAATAGGAGGGGGGAGAGCAGAGGGACGGTGGTCCCTCTTGCTAGCTCAGAGAGCATGAAGCATCTACTTGATGTGATTAAAACAAGCTCTTGCCGTGATAGGCACAGCTGAGGAATCAGGATAAATGCTAATATTGTGGTTTTCATATTTTCAGTGCATGGGCTTACTTACCAACTTATCCGCTTGTGTTTCTTCTGACTTTGGCAGCAGAGTCAAGTGGGAAAAATGACATCTTAATGGTAGGATTGTCTGTCATTAATTATGTGTGTTGAAGAACCAGCCAGGATAAGAAATTGGGTATGTTTGGCCACCGTTGCACGTTGTACCCCAAAGCTTTAGATGGATCTACTGTAAGATTCTCTGTGAGACCGGATACCCTTTATCCAGAGACCAAGAGCTATATTTTGGGGTCAAGGACCACATCCATTTTTGGGTGACCTGCCAAGGGCAGAACCAGCAGCATCTGGAGATGGTGGCTAAGTGGGTCAGACCGATAGGGACAGGGCTGCAACATCACGGCAGAAGCCCAGCCTCTTTCATATATGCATTGAGATGTTCCACCAAGAGTGAACCTTGAAAGATCCTGGGGACAATGCTGGGCAGAACTGAAAAAGTGGGACTGGCTGGATAGAACAGGCAACAGACCCAAAGGGGAGATTGAGTGGCACCAGCACGAAAAATTGAAATGAAAAGAGAAGCCATCAGAAAGAAAAGTGCTTATCATGCTGATCTAGAGCATGAATTGATGCTAAAATGAGCAGACCCTCCAACTCACCACTTCTTATATGGCATCTTGATGAGTGTTCTCCAGCATTTGGAAGGGCTCAGTTTGGGGTAAGACTTCAGGCATCTGCCTTGCCCCTTAAAATCTCCAACTCACCACTTCTTATATGGCATCTTGATGAGTGTTCTCCAACATTTGGAAGGGCTCAGTTTGGGGTAAGACTTCAGGCATCTGCCTTGCCCCTTAAAATCTCATGCTGAATTGGGCTCTCTTTATCTAGTTTTAGAACTTGTGTGGAGAACAGTTCATGTTTTAGTTCATATTTATGCAGAAATATTGAAAAATCAAATGGGTTCACAAACTTTTAAGCACCACTCAGTGTGTATGTGTGTGTGTGTGTGTATAAAATCTATCCAGCTTTAAAATATTTATTTAATATACCTATATATTATCTTTTTTTTTTATCCGTTCAATCGTGTCCGATTCTCAGAGACTGCCTGGACAAGTCCCTGCCATTTTCTTGGCAATGTTTTTCAGAAGTGGTTTGCCATTGCCTCCTTCCTAGGGCTGAGAGAGAGTGAGTGGCCCAAGGTCATCCAGGTGGCTCGGTGCCCAAGGCAGGAATAGAACTCATGGCCTCCCAGTTTCTAGCCTGATGCCTTAACCTCTAAACCAAACTGGCTCTCAATATATATTAATTTGTATACTATATATACTATATTTGTATACTATATATAGATGCATATTAAGTAAATAAATAAATACTGCATTTGAACACAAATTTCCCTAATACGCCTAATATGTTACAGTTTTACTAGTATGAAACCCTTTTTTCATACCCCAATATGTGCATCTCTATACACATCACAGCATTTAGACAAGTGCAAGTACTTTTCAATTAGCCCTGAAGCCAACGTAGGGGAATGACTCAGAAAGAGAGACATGGTAAAAAGGGAGCAACAGCCTCAAAGCATTCTGGGCCCCATTCAGAAGTAGCTTACACTGGAAAAGCTTTTCCTTGCCTTTCATATTTCCCACCAGGAGCACCATTGTGAAGTGTTCCAGATGCCTGAAGAGCAATCAACTTTACTTTGCCACCTTCTGTCATGAAGAAGGGATTCCACCAATTTGTCTCTTTGTTTATTCTTTATTAAAATGTATAGGTCCCTTGACTCCATCACAGCTCCATCATAGTTTTCTTGGTGGGTCTGGCTCATGGGCCAGATTTTTCCCACTGTCACATAAGATAGACAGTATTTGATGTTCCAGATATTTTTCCTACCTAAACACATAACCAAAAAGAACACAGAATCTGAAGTAGCTACATAAACAAACATCAAATAACTCCCTGGGTTTCAGATCAAATCGAATCATATTCACTAAGCCAGGGATCCCAAACTTTGTAGATCAAATATTTCCAGAATCTGATCCAGTTATTCCATCCATCACTAGATTGACTCCAGATTAGATCTAATTTATACACTGATGAATAAGCCTGTAAGGGGGCGTGGTAGCTCAGCGGTTAAGACACCAGGCTTGTCGATTGGAAGATCACAAGTTTGGAGGTTCGATTTCCTAGTCCAGTGTGACGGAGTGAGCTCCCACACTAGCCCCAGCTCTTGCCAACCTAGCAATTCGAAAGCATGCAAATGCAAGTAGATGAATAGGTACCACTTTGGTGGGTAGGTAACAGCGTTACGCGCGCGTCATGCTGGCCACATGACCGCGGAAGCGTCTTTGGACAATGCTGGCTCTTCGGCTAACAAACGGAGATGAGCATCGGTCCCTAGAGTCGGACACGACTGCACAAATGTGCAGGGGGAGCCTTTACCTTTAATCCTCAATTACTATTTTCTTATTTAAAGAGATTTAAATAGATCTCCTCAAGAATCGGTTATGGCCTCAAACTGATTACCGAGAAATCATTTTTGGGGGTTTGAACAATATACTGGATCGCAGTTGAGGCAAATAAGATGAGTTTGCATACCATTCTAGCAGCCCCCCTCCCCCAGACATAACCGATGCCAACTCTAACCAAGCTTTGCCTGGTGTGCAAACACAGCTGCTGGTCCCTAACTGACCTGACTGAGCGTGTTGCGCGAAGCCACATGGCATGTTTGCTAAACAAAACAGCAAGAGCCTTGAAAGAGAGAGAAGGGATAGGTTTTTGTTGTTGTTTATTCGTTCAGTCGTTTCCGACTCTTCGTGACTTCATGGACCAGTCCACGCCAGAGCTTTCTGTTGGCCGTCACCATCCCCAGCTCCCCAATGGTTGAGTCCGTCACCTCCAGAATACCATCCATCCATCTTGCCCTTGGTCGGCCCCTCTTCCTTTTGCCTTCCACTTTTCCTAGCATCAGCTTCTTCTCCAGGGTATCCTGTCTTCTCATTATGTGGCCAAAATACTTCAGTTTTGCCTTTAAGGGATAGGTAGGGATGGATATTCCTTTATTGATTTAGTTGCTTGCCTGCTTATGTATTCAGAAATTCCCGTATTGGCTTTCCATCACCTTATGCACAACTCTGGCATACAGCAATTGAACACTGGTGATCCACAGGATATGAGCCATTTCTTCCAATATTGGGCCTTCAGTGAAGAAAAAAAATACTGGTGCCATGAAAGAGAATATCTACCCTGTTAAAAGAAAAGTTTCAAATGGAATGAGACCTGTGAATCTCCATCCCTACCTATTATCTATTGTTGTTTATTCGTTCAGTTGCTTCCGACTCTTCGTGACTTCATGGACCAGCCCACGCCAGAGCTTCCTGTCAGCCGTCACCGTCACCATTATCTATTACCTGTTACCTATCAGCTATCACCTATTAGCTATCTAGTTATCTTCTACCTCTTTTCTCTTCTCCCTCACACACACATCTATCTCCTGTCATTTCTCATCTATCTGCCATCCATCCTTCCATCCATCCATCCATCCATCCATCCATCATCTATCTACCCACCATCTCCATCTCTCTCTCTCTCTCTCTGTAGATAGCTATCATCTATCTACACAGCTAGCCAGCCAGTCATCCCCCCTCTCTCTCCATCTAGCTTTCCTTTCATCTCTATCTATCTATCTATCTATCTATCTATCTATCTATCTATCATCTATCTATCATCTATCTATCTCTATCTCTAATCACCTATCATCTCCACTGAAAGTAGTTTTTTATCTTTTAGTTTCCCATTTTTTTCAAAATAGAGGGGACAATTGGGTAATCAGGTTCTAATCAACCTGGTTGACCTGCTTATCAGACTTGTGCAGCTATGAGGTACTTTAAACTGCCAAGGCATCAAATTCCCCATATCAAAGCAGAGAAGGGATATACCTCATTGTGATGAAGTCTGGGCCAGCAGCTCCAGTCTTGACATATTTCTTCCAGTCCCCCGTAATTACAGTTATTGATCTGAGCAGAAGAATCCTAGCACATTTTTCATAGACGATTAGCTGGGAAGAGTTGTTTGGATCACTACAATGCCTTAAAGATGGTATTATTCTTGAATGCATATTGAAATGGTATAATGTCATTTCTTTATATATTTATTCATTTATCATTTTCTTCTTCTCTTCTCTCCTCTCCTCTCCTCTCCTCTCCTCTCCTCTCCTCTCCTCTCCTCTCCTCTCCTCTCCTTCCCTCTCCCTCTCCCTCTCCCTCTCCAATTTGGGTCATGTGTTCATCTGATTATATTCTCATAATGATCCTGTCAGCTAGATAATGAATGTCTGTGTCCCATCAATATTAAAAATATGATCATCAGGGCCTTTTCGTAGTTGGCACCACAGTGGTGGAACATTGTCCTAGAGGTAAGGAATCATAAGTTCCTACTACTCCCAACTTAAGGCAATCATTCATGACCATCAGTTGAAGCAGGTTTTAGTCAGATTTATAGGTTCTGATGATACAGTAATACTTCGGTATTGATCTCCCTAGACCCAAAGAACCCCAACTAAAAGTATGTCCAGTAACTAGCTTGTGCTGAACTGTATATTCTATAGAGTCCTTGGTGCTCTCTGAGCCTTGTTGTTTTCTTGCAGACATTTCATTGCCAGGCTAGGCAACATCTTCAGTGCGAAAAGGGAGTGGGACTTGCTCTCTGTTTTTATACTCTGTTTATATTTATATACTGTATATTCTGCTGAAGGACTGCGTTTAATACTCTATTATTATCCAAACCCTAAGTAACATGGTATTTTTTTCACTGTACCACTACTGCATATAAGTCCGCTTTCTAAGTCCTGCATACTTTTTCCCCATGACCGGGATAACAGGAATGGTTCATTCAGATGCCAAATGGAAGGTCTCTTCTTATAGAAATTGAAGTTGAGAGCATCAGTTAGCCTAAACTGCAGCCACTCAGAATGAAGCTCATTGACTGGGATTGAAATTTTTACTGCTCTTCGAAATCCCGAATTGGTCAATATCTTCAATAAGAATCCATAGGCCACACTTTTCTGCCTGTCCTTGCTCCTCCTCCTCCATAGCTTCTTATGGGTAGACATGAATTCTGCCTCCATCCATTCATTTTTGGGAGGACCATTATAAGTCTTTGAAGGGAGGTACATGCTTCCTGAATTCCACAACCACCACAAACTCAGCACTGAGAATCTAGGGAAAAGGCTGATAATCAAACCAATCATGAGGAATAAATAAGGAGGAAGGTGGAGGGATGAATTTACTGGAGCAGTATCCCTTTCCTCTAAATCAGAGTTTTCCAAACTGTGTGTCGCGACACAAAAGTGTGTCGCCTGCGGGGCCCAGATGTGTCGCATCAAAACCCGGAAACGCTGATGGCACGCCATCAGTGCTTCCGGGTTTTCCCACGGCGACATACCAACGGCGGCGCGCAAAAATCCGAAAGCACCGCAGCCACGGCGGCACGCAAAAACCGAAAGCGGCAGCAATGCTTCCGGGTTTTTGTGTGCTGCCGCAACGGCGGCACTTCCGGGTTTTCCCGCAGAGACACACTAATGGCGGTTGGTGTGTCGCCACGGGAAAACTTTGGAAAGCCCTGCTCTAAATCATTAGCCTCCACTGGCCCAGATATCTTAAGAATCACATCCTTGTCCATGAAACCACACTCACATATATGTAGATCTTCAGAGATGGTCCAACCCCATTTTCCAATTGCGGGCTAACAATTCAGGGCAAGACTTCTATGTGGGAGAGAATCCCTAACTTTATGAAACTGCTATTGGATCATCTGATCAGCTCTCTCTTTACTTGCTTTAGATTCCAGATGGGAAGATTATCATTTCAATATGTCTTTGAGTAGTGTAGAAAATAATGCTTGGTTTTGATCCTCTTCTGTTTCTGTGGAGTCCTTGGTGCTCTCTGAGCTTGGCTGTTTGCTTGCAGACATTTTGTTACCCAACTAGATAACATCATCAGAGCTAGTGAGTGTGGGGTTTGCTGCCTGTTTATATACAGTAGCTTGCCCTGCCAGAACTGGTGTGTGTGTGTTTTCCTCCTTGGTAGTTCCTTGATGAGGGTATTGTTTTCTGCTTGATTGTTTGTCTGGTGTTAATCCTTGCTTATCTGGGTGTTGGCTGCTGGAGAGGATGCGTTCTGGCCTTTTTGTTTCCTTCCTAGGTTTTTTATTGTCTCTTTTGAATGGTGTGTAAACGTGGTTTACTTCTGTTCTGTTTATTTCTGTTCTCTTCTGCTTCTCTCACATGCTAGAAATTGCTGATTAAGATGTATGTTTGTGTGTATATGGCATTAAGCTTGTGGTATGAAATTGTTTGCTTTGGGGAAAAAGCAGGGGAAGGCATTTTAAAGAAAGGCATTTGTAAAGCCAATACCGTAATATAAAAGAGCAGTTGCAAACTATCTAAGCTGCTGCAGCAGCCATGCTATTACTGTTCACCTTGTAACAATTCCTGTAGCCTTCTGCTTCTGACAATGGAAAAGGAGCCCAAATTTATTTCAATTTAAAAACAGAGGAACCTGTGGGACCACAGAATACATAGCGATTTCTCAGTTAGCTTTAGCTAAACAGCCCTGCATGTAGGTGTGTAAACTTGCATCGAGTATTAATGGGCTGCCAAAAATAAGTCCAAGATGAAGCATTTAGCACCTAAAAAAATACTTACCTTGGGTACAAGCTAATTATCAGGGAAGGCATAACCGTGCTTTCAAGTTACTTATCTTTAGGAGCGAGAACAAATATATCATCCTCCAATTAAGCACATGACTCCCTAATTACGGAAAGGAACTGCAGAAATTAACATTCCTAGGCAGTTTTGAAGGTGAAGATATTTAATAAGTCCATCCTCAAGCATGGAGAAGTGGGACCACAATTTTATTCACTGCAATTCTAATTGCCACTTACCTTTCACTCTACAGCCATCAGGAGATTCTGGGAGGTTCTGGGACAAAAGATTGCCATTGTGAGAATGCTATTCCATTGATTAAAAACAAAATGGCCAAATTCCAGTGTAATTGCAAGACACCACATTGGAGGAAGGCAGAATTAGTGGATGAGCCAGTGTGGAATTTTTCCCTGTTACTCTTATACAATTTATACAACTTGACCCTAACTGAAACAATTTGAACAGGAGCACTTTCAAAGATTATGAACTTCCTGCTTCTGGGAGAAATAACCAAAATGCATTATGGAAAATTACAAAGCAGTTATTGACCAAATATCAAAGTTAATACTATCCACAACCTGTGGTTATCAGTTGGCACATATTTATTTGCTGACATTTTTTATAAAAGCACCTAGTTGCATGGGAACAAAGATACTGCAGTTATCAAATAGAATGTGAAGCAAAAGCTCCATTGAATCTGTAGAATGTCTGAAGGTATCACATTAAGACAGTTTAAATCCCTGTAAGGAAAGATATTAAAAAGTGAGCTGGTTTTGCCCTTAGATTAATTTAGGATACAAGACTAAGATGGTTAAAAAGAAACTTGTTCTGAGTTTCTCAAAATACACAAGTCAGAATGGTTACAACCTTTAATTAATTTATTGTTAGCCATTATGGGTTATATTTGACAAGATTACTGGAGAATGTTATTTCTGAAGAAATAAGTAATGTTTATTTACTAACCCAGTTGGGAACATAATCTGGCATGAGGTATTAGATTTAGTTTTTTTTTTATTTTGATGCCCAGATAAGAAGGAAGAGCCAGAAAAACAAGACTTTATATTCCCATTGTTTTGCACAGAAAAAAATGAAATGCGTGATGCTTGTGCTAGTATGTTGTGTGAGAATGAAGCATGTTCAGTTTTACAGAAATAGATACATTTTTGAGCGTTAACGTCCAAGATGTGCATTTATTTATTTATTTATATTTATATGAAGTATCTGTAGGTTAATTGTGTGGAACTGATTGCGATGATGTTTGCTACAGCAGAGCTTTCCAAACTGTGTGTCGCGACACAAAAGTGTGTTGCCACACACAGTCTGGTGTGTCGCTACACAACCCGGAAGTGCAGCGCTTCTGGGTTTTCCCGCAGCGACACACCAACTGCAGCGCGCAAAACCTGAAAGCAAGGACGGCAGTTCCGGGTTTTCCCGCGGCGACACACCAACGCCGGTTGGTGTGTCGCCGCGGGAAAAACTTTGGAAAGCCCTGTGCTACAGTAATAGCCCCAGTGGTCAGGAACACCAATCCCAAATTGCAGAGGGATTTGTTGAGGTTTTTGTGCAAATGAAACAGTGTTTATAGGAATGATGATAACCCCTTCTGAATGTGATGGAGTTGATTGGCAGGGCTTGGAGTAGAAGGATAAGTTAATACACTGATGAACCAAACATTATTGTTAGTGCAATTTAACATTGCAAGGAACCTGATAGGAACAACTCTTGGTAGTTATATGCCACCAACTCTGAAAGAGTAACCTTGGTTGCCCCTTAATTTCCAGACTGAATTAGTGTGTTGGTATTGACTTGATTGATTGATTGATTACTGTCCATCAAGTTATTATTGACTCTTTGTGACCACATAGATGGATTTTCTCCATGACCCTAACCTGGTCTTTCAAGTATCCCATGGTGCACTCATCATCACCATAATGGAGTCCATCCACCTTGCTGCTGATTGTCCTCTTCTTCTCTTCCCTTCCACCTTACCCAGCATTAGAGCCTTCTCCAGAGAACTAGGTTGTCACATAATTTGTCCAAAATAGGACAATTTGAGTCTGCTCATTTGTACCTCAAGCAAGAACTCTGAGTTGACTTACAAGGACTTGAAATTCAGGAATGAGAGGAAACATACTCCTTGTATCAACCTGCTTGAGTTTTTATGTTTGTCATATTGTTCCACTGTCTCATTGCTCTATCATTCAGGTAAGTATATTGATGGTTAAATGAAATCTGACCCTTTTAGCTGTGGAAACCCAAGTGTGAATCACCCTCTTTCAAACAGTATGTCCAGTATGAACTCTATTTTAGGACTGATCTAACCCCAAAGGTTTTAGTGTGCATTTAGGAGAGGCTAATAGCCACTTTTGTGTCGCGACACACAGTTTGGAAAGCTCTGGTCTAATAAATGCAACACTTTCTAGTCATAGTGCCTGTATCTTTAAATCTCCATGGCTGTTAAGGCAAAAGCATCCTCTGTACTACCTTCTCTTCACAAGAAGAGAAAAGCCTCTGGTACATTAGGTTGGACAATAGATGCATTTCAAAGTGGAATAAAAGTGGCATTAAAAAACAACATTGTTTATTTATTTCTTCTATTCATATAGCTGTCCATCTCACATAGAGTCTCTGGGCGGCTTAATCACAATACATGCAGCAGTCAAAAGACCAAAGCAATCTAAACAACATAGAGTAATGGGCCCAAACACTAACACACCAACCAGGAACATAACCAAACCTGAACGGTCTTCTGAAAGGCTGGGAGGGTTGGGGCTAATCTAATCTCGGGGGGAATGGTGTTCCAACGGTGCTCCATAGCCCCTGAAAAGGTCCACCTCCTCGGTCCCGCAATATGACATTCTGTAATGGGCTGTGAGGATAACCTTGAGGAAGAGGAGGAAAAGCCGCAGCCAAGGCAGTGGTCAGATAAGAGAAATCTGAGTCCAAAACAGGAATGGGATTTTGGAAAGCGTCTCACATTTGACCCTCCCTAGTTCTCTTGAATATACAGTAAAGGCAGGGAGGGGAGAGGTGGATTCAGACTTGCATGATTCTGTTACTGTAACCCTACAATAAAAGTAGTTTTAGTATTCATGATTTTGGTGTTTGATCCTGGTCTACCTCAAAAGGCTGACACATTCTTTGACTGATGGGACCTGCAGCATGTCTCACTTGTTGGATTGGTTAGAGGAAAGCCCTGAGATAACCTTTCATGCCATGAAAGGCTTTATAGGTGACAACAAGCACCTTGAATTGCAACCAGAAGCACACTGGCAACCAATGCATCTCGCAGAGCAGAGGTGTAAAATGCGCACACTGAGGCACATTCATAACTGCACCAGTTGCAGCTTCCAGATGCTCTTCAAGGGCAGCCCCATGTAGAACACGTTGCAGTAATTCACTCTGGTGGTGACAAAGGCATGAATTAGCAGTCTCTCAGTCTAGGAAAAGGCACAACTGGTGCACAAGGTGGTGATGCAAAAGCCCTCTTGGCCACAGATGCCACTGCTCCTTGAACGGAAGCTGTGAGTCCAGGAGGATTCAGGGCTTGCAGTCTGGTTCCATCTGGGGCAGTGCAACCCCAACCAGAACAATAGATGACAAATCCTTGGATCCAGGGGACCCTAAAACTGAGAGCCACTCAGTCTTGCTGAGGTTGAGCTGAAACTTGTTCTTCCCCATCCAGACCCCCACAGCCTTCACATACAGAACAACCACTACATCAGTGGTCAGATGTACAGCTGGGTAACATCAGGGTAGTGATGATAACTCAACCCATGCTGCTGGATGACCTCACCCAGCAGCTTCATGTAGAGCGGGGGAGCACCAAGGCCTGAGGCACCCCACAAAGCAAGGACTGTGACTAGACCACTCCCACCCACCCCCATTAACACTGACTGGAACTAACCTTGGAGGAAGCAGGATAACCAGAGTAATACTGTGTCTCCCACTCCCAATCCCCAAAGCTGGTCCAAAAAGATAACTTGACTGATGGTATCAAAGGCCACTGAGAGGTCAAAAGGAATAAGGAGAGATGCATTACCCCAATCCACTCCCACCACACATCATCTATAAGTACGATCAATGCAGTTTTGGTCCCATAACCAGTTCTGAAACAGGACTGAAAGGGACTCTGGAGTCCTCCTGAAGCTGCAGCATGACTAGCTTATGAACAACCTTCTCAAATCTGAGTGACTTTATCCCACAGATCCCTACCATATTCCTCACAGCAGTCCTAGCATATTCCTCTGGATCCACCTTGTCCAGGACAATCTGGGTCACCTTAAATGGGGCTGCTGGGTGGCTACCTGCAGACACAGTAAGGCCTGAGAAATATCAACATTTTGCTTACAGCCACAAGGCAGGCCTTAATGGTCAGCTTCACATCTTGTAGTCCTCCATCAGCACTCTAGGCATCTCTTCTCTCAATTCATCTCCCTCAGTTGTTCCATAAACCAGAGACAACCTCGAGATCCAGGAGAGGAGAGTAATAGTTGGCTTCCCCAACTTCAGATCACTCTGTCACTACACCAACAGAAAACCTAGATCCAGCGTACGACCACTGTTACGTGTCAGGTCCTCAATGACTTGGGTCAGGTCCATAGCTATCAAGGTGGCCATGAACCTGCAAGCTGCTCAGAGTCTACCACCAGAGAAGGCAGGTTGAAGTCCCACAGAACCATAAGCCTAGGGAACCTAACCACCAATCTGGTGACAAAGTCCAAAGGCTCAGGCAGGGAGGTTGCTACACAGCAGGAAGGCTGGTACAGTAGCAACAGCCTCAACTGATCCCAACCTAATGAAGAGGGTCTCACATCCAATTACTGGTGGCATTCAGAGGGCAGGCCTCTGAATGCCACCAGAGTACCTCAGATAACCATAGCTACACTACTACCCCTGCCCCAGATTCTCAGCTGATGCTACACTCAAAACCTTGGTGGGCACATCACTGAGAGGGGACTCCCCCTCGGTGCCCATCCAGGTCTCAGTGATGCATGCCAGGTCAGCCCCCTCATCTCTGATTAGATCACAGATGAGGGAGGTGTTATTAAAGACTGACCTGGCATTAAACAGCAATAGCCAAACGTCAGGGCCTCTGAAGTTCTGACAGCCAGGAAATGGGGTTGAAGACAAGGAGCCGGACCATGACACTGGTATAAGATACTAGGGCATCATGGCCCAAGTGCAGCCTACCTCCCACCATATCAACCTCTGTCTGTCATTTGGGGCCCAATTGTAAATATTTCTAGAAGTCTACTGCTTATTTGATGTAGACTAAACCTATTTTCATTCTGGGGCATCATTAAATCACTAGAATCATATCTACTCAACCAATCCATAGACCAGTGCTTTCCAAACTGCCGCTGTTGGCAACACACCAACGGCAGCAGCGGAGGTGGTGCGCGTGGGGGCGGGGCATGCATGGCTGCGGAGCGTGGGGGCACACGGTGGCAGTGTGCATGGCGGCAGCGGTGGCGGCCTTGCTAAAACGCGGAAGCGCTGATGGCGCGCCGCTGCCGTCGTTGCTGCCGCTGCCATGCACACCGCCGCTTCGCAACACACTAAACTAAAGTGTCACGACACACAGTTTGGAAAGCTATGCCATAGACTCTCACCACATTCTTTGAATATACATTCACTCACTGAATATATGATCAGTAGATCTGGGAAGTAGGTGTTTAGATGGGTGGTGGTGATGTTGGTGATGGTCACCATTTGATATTAAGATAAGAACAAGGCAGAAAATGTTTTCACCAACAGAGAGACCTACATAATTTTTGGTTCATGAATGAAAGCATTCATAATTGCAGCAGTACGTGCAAATAAGAAATATGTGTTTTTTTCTTTTTCTTATTTTTGTGATGTGTCCAGAATTACAAACCACTTCAGAGTTGAGTAAATGATCAATTTTCATTTTACTACTGATTTCCATTGTCAAGGGATTTGACATTAAGCGTTCCACATAATGTCAACTTGTAGGGGGTTCTTGCTCTTAGGAAAAAAAAATACTTTTAATTTCCTTGGCATTGAATAACTGTCTACTCAACAATGGCTCAAGCGTCATGGCATTCACTTGAAAAGCTGTATACCTTGTGGTTGTTATTGTTCCTTTGAAGACAGTTTAATTAGTTGAACTTTTTCAGTCCTTGGAGACATCATTAATTGCTTTGATCATCTGGGTCCTTCCAGATTTTTTCTTGTAACTGCTTATTGATTCTAATTCCTTCTGTGACTAGCTTAATTTCTAGATCACTCTGCTTACTGGTAATATTATTTGATTTTTTTCATGCATCTTTTGATCATAATTTAATACAAACTTCTCTCCATCTAGTGTCTGGAAGGTGTGTTTTAGTTTTGGATGGTTAGACAACGAACATGTGATCTATGTTTGCATGGCATACATTTAAATAATTCCTTGGAGTATGGAAGAATTTGTTAGACGATAAGCAATATTGATGAGTTTGAATTATAGTAGGTAGAGATGGGTGGAAAAAAATGGAGCTCACCTTAATACAAGCTTGATTGGTCAGTTACACTTGATGTTGAATTTGACAAGCTTTAAAATGTTTTGCAATGCTTAAAATGTTTCCATTCACTCACATTTTGAGTTGAATGTATGCTGCATGCTTCTTGTTTTGTTACTGGCGCTGTTTGTGATGGAATTTCTCCAGAGCATTTATGTGTTCTTTTAAAGCTATTTTAAAGACACAGGTATAACATTGTAACTCATTTTAAAGTGTTGCACACCTGATTTGGTATTATTTTACTTTTGTGGTGCAAAAACTCAAAATTCCAATTCTACACATATTAGAAGTGTGTAGAGTTTCTTTGTTGTTGTTCAGTCGTTTAGTCGTGTCCGACTCTTCGTGACCTCATGGACCATAGCACGCCAGGCCTTCCTGTCCTCCACTGTCTCCCAGAGTTTACTCAAATTCATGTTCATTACATCGGTGATGCTATCTAACCATCTCATCCTCTGCCGTCCCCTTCTCCTTTTGCCTTCAATCTTTCCCAGCATCAGGGTCTTTTCCAGTGAGTCCTCTCTTCGCATTAGGTGGCCAAAGTATTTGAGCTTCAGCTTCAGTATCTGTCCTTCCAATGAGCAGTCAGGGTTGATTTCCTTTAGGATTGACTGATTTGACCTCCTTGCAGTCCAAGGGACTCTCAAGAGTCTTCTCCAGCACCACAGTTCGAAAGCATCAATTCTTCAGCGCTCAGCCTTCCTTATGGTCCAACTCTCACAGCCATCCGTTACTACTGGGGAAACCATAGCTTTAACTATATGGACCTTTGTCGGCAAGGTGATGTCCCCCAAATAATAAAAAAATACCAAAAAGTGGGTGGACTTGTATTTTACCAAAATTATATGTCTCATCCAATTCTACCTCCTTCCCCCCCAAAAAACCCCCCACAGTAGATTGTTCTCAAAATAATCACTGTTTTTTATCTTGTTGGTCATCACTTTCTTCTCCAGTGCTCCAGAAGAAAGCTGGACCATTGTGGAGAATGTGGTTGTGGGGCTTGGTGGCCAAAACAATCTCATCAGATGCCGCTTTCAGCTGGTGAGGCAACCAACAAAATTTTAAGAGAAAAGAGATGGCTGTAATGTCAAGCCCTAACCTTGAGGAACCTTTAGAAAAAATATCTTCCCCCTGGAAAAATACAGAAACTTTTCCACTATCTCATCCTGGATATAAGAGACTGGAGATCTTCAGTAAGTCACTTGCACACAGTTCTAATACAGACAATGGATTTTCAACAATCTAATGGCTTCAATAATGGAAAATAATTCCATATCTGTTCTCCTACCCTTTGGTATTCCTGCTATATACTTCCATACACATACTTCCAGTCATGAAAGTAAGATAGATGGCCATATAAATTGTATAATATAAATAAATAAATTATACACACAAAGACACAAACATATACATATACCTCCACACCTGCAAACATTGCAACCACAGACAACAGACAAACACACCCAAATCACATTGAAAAAAATGTGTTCAGAGAAGCAATGGCTGTCAGGAAAATTATTTTAAATGTGGAAACAAGAAATCACTTGTTGACATGCAAGACAATTATGCAAAAACATCCAAATCGGTCAGATTTGACAGAGCTGGTCTTGCAAATGGAGTTGTGAGGCTCTGCCCCGGCACTGGTTTCAAGGGGTGGCTCCTCAAAAAGTGAAAAGTTCTGGGGTCATCTCTCCCGTCATCACCACCAAACAAAAGGGCAAAACCCACATGTTTTATGTGTTTTTATTCAGGGGCATTGTGGGGAGGGCAAAAATATCAAGAAGGTAAATCTAACCATGCAATCAAAGCCCCGCCCCTTTGTGTCTGTCATGTGATTGACATAAAAGGGGCAGGGCTTTGATCAACACATCATGGCCACCATCTTGACTATTGACACATCCCTCATAAATGCTCCTGTTTATATTATATTTTTATCCCACTTCTACCTCCAAAAGAATCCGAGTGGTATCCCTTCACCTCAAGACTAGAATATGAATCACAGGGAATTCAGCCAAGAAGTGAACTTCATAAATCTCCACCACCACCCCCTCAGTCTTTTCTGTGGTTTGAATTTGAGAAATGTGATGTGATTGGTATTGGAGGATCACAAGTTGGGTTCAATCTGAAACAAAGATTCAGATTCAATCTGAAATGAAGATTCCCCCCCCCCCATGTTATGTTACTTATGCTATGATGTCATCATGTCATGATGGGTTCTACTGGGTGTCTAATGCTAGAAGCACAGTACAACATCTACCACTTATAATCAGAGGCTGCTCACGGATGTTTACAGAATCCTCCTAACGGTGGTTTTGTTTTCTAGCTATTTTATTTGTTTGTGGCTTATCTGGGAAATATATGCATTATGCCACCTACTTCTTCATGGCTGTGGGAGTGGGCAGCACTGAGACTAAAAACCCTAGTAGAGCACTCCCTGATTGTCCAGATTGCCTTATCTAGCTCCATTCAATGCTGATTGGCATCCACCATTTTTTAAAAAATCTTGGCAAATGATATGGCCTGCCACTTATGGAAAATGATATGCAGTTTCCTAAGAATTGATTGCAAATTGCTTCTGGCTGATTGGCAGAATAATGAATGGGAGGAGATGTTCACAAAAGAAAAGCTGGAAGCATTGGACCACCCTCTCTTGACAGTGCTTTCTGCAAATTTGATTCTTCCCATGTTGCTTTTAACAGAAGGCTTGTGGCTGCGTGCTTAGTCACTTGTCTCCTCTGATTTGTTGCAAACCTAGGTTTGGTAAACATTTAACCATGTTACAGGTGTGTGAAACTGGTTCAGAGTTGGGTTGGTTGGTGGATTTGTAGAATTCTGTCGTCGTCGTCATCATCATCATCATCATCATCATCATCATCATCATCTTATCAGATTAGGAGGCTATGTTAAATTTATGTCATCCATGAGGTGACCAAAGCTGATTTGCTTGAAGGACTTGGGAATCTTACATTCCAGGCCTCCACTTCTGCAACTGTTTTTCCTCTACTTCTTGGAATGCACATGAGACCTGCAATGTTACATGATAATCTGGGGATTTAGAAGGCACGGCTGAAAAGGGAGGTCCTTGAGGAAAAAACCCTCCAAGACTGCTGGAAAAAAAATGACTAAAGGTCCCTTGGCCATCTTGCAAATATTATGAAGCAAGTGCAACCACATGGTTTCCCTTGGCAGAGTCAATATTTTACTGAATAGGTTCATCTGTTTAAATATCCCCAAATACAAATAAAAACAAACATTCTGACTCTTCATCCACCCATGACATCATATTGTCATCACAATACATGCCATGATCCTGATAATTAATATGGCCCCAGGCTACACATCCGTTACCTGGCCTGGGTTGGTGTCCCTTTTACCTTCAAAGAAAATGTCCCCACCTTCTCCCAAATGAATCCATTCAATTCTTAAAGGTAAGCAACCAGTTCTCACCCCAGGGACTGAAGCACCTCTTCATAGGCTGGCTTGGTGGAGTGGTGCCACTAGCCATAAAGGGGATCCTGGAGAACCAGTATCCCCAGTACTGACCTGCTGGAAATAGCCATTCATACCTTGGAGTCCAACTTCCTGCTCAGTGCAAGAATGCAAATTAAAGCTTCCCAACAGATGTCTGTCTAGCCTGAGCAGACATAAAGAAGATTCTTCTCTTCTCCTAGAACTTCAAAAGACCTTTTCCTAAAATCTGAAGCATCACAGCTGTCATTCATCAGTCAACTTTAATGTTTAATAGTGTTTAATAATTGTGCCTAATACCTATATTATTAACACAGAGTGCATAATCTCTACTCTGTGGTTGGCCTATACAGGTAGTCCTTGATTTATGACAACGATTGGGACTGGAACTTCTGTTGCTAAACGAGGCGGTCATTAAGTGAGTCACACCTAATTTTATGTCCTTTTCTGCCTTGGACGTTAAGTGAATCACTGCAGTTGTTAAGTGAATCATGTGGTCATTAAGTGAATCCAGCTTCCTCTATTGACTTTGTCGGAAGCCAGCTGGGAAGGTTGCAAATAGTGATCACATGACCCCAGGATGCTGCAACCATCGAAAATACATGCCAGTTACCAAGTACCTGAATTTTGATTACGGGACCGCAGGGGCGCTGTGATGGTCTTAAGTGTGAGGACCAGTCATAAATCACTTTTTTCAGCGCCGTTGTAACTTCGATCACTAAACAAATGGTCGTAAGTTGAGGACTACCTGTAGACTCCAAAGCCTTAAGTGTAGAACTCGGAGCCCTTCCAAACCTTGCTTTCCAATTGTAATGTTCATATGTGGAAAATGATTAAGCACTTGGGCATATTTCAGTGTTTGCATTTGGATTAAATTTTGATTCAAGTACTGTTTGTGTCTGTGTGCCACGCATGTCTTTGTTTGGCCTCGCCCACCTCTCAGAGTTCAAGGGCAGTCCTCAGCCATCAACGGGTAACTCCGCGTGTCTGTATGATTGAGAGCTCCTCTCGGTATAGACATGCTTGCATCTATCTCGTTTAGCTGCTAGCTTTTATTTAATGAGGCTGACAAGAAACAAAAGGTGAAAAGCAGAACTCCGAACCTTGTCTGTACAAAACTCAGTGAACGGAGACTAATGATGCTTCTCCTGTGGCCTCTGTCTTCCAACTCAGCTGCAAACATCACTTCGGTTATTTTTATATTCAGAATGCAGGGAAAAGGAACGAGACTGATATATCCTGAACTTCGTTCAGTTTAACAAGCAACACAGAGACTGCTCTACATATGTTACAGACACATACACTCTTCAAGCTGCCCTACTGTACCAGTTAACAAACTGGCAACACATTTCACCTTAATTTAAGCAGAGACAAATTGGCATGATACCTCATGCCACCAGCTTTGAACACCAGGCACGTTGCAGTTGGCATCTGCCACCAAACAATGCCACCCACAACTGTACTTCCACAGGGGCTTGCAAGGAAAACATCTTGGACTTCTTCTTTCCAACAGCTAAAGACAGACCACAGATTGTGGCTTGAATCATGTCAACTGGATTTCTATTTTCTCAGTAGAAATGTTTCACTCCTTCTTCAAGGAGCTTCTTCAGTCTGAGTGGATAAGGATAAGCTCCTTGGATAAGGAGTGAAACGTTTCTACTGAGAAAATAGAAATCCAGTTGACATGATTCAAGCCACAGACTGTTCCACCTGGATGACTGAGAACCTTCATCGACACAGACCACAGATCTTTTTTGCGTGTATCATAGAAGAGGCCATTTCGGCCATCAGGTCCAACTTCCTGCTTCATGCAGACATCCAGAGTAAAGCATTCCTTACAGATGGCGGGCCAACCTCTACTTGGAAACATCCAGAGATGGAAAACCTACTACCTCTAAGGGGTAAATGGTTCCACTGCTGAGATGTTGCTATTATTAGGAAGTTAGTTTTGCCTTGAAGCTTCAATTCATTATTCCATTGCTCCATTATTATTTTTGAATTCTGGGATGGATCTATTGCAATTTCTCTGATTTTTTTTAATGTGGTGCTCAGATTGAAATACTGTAGAGGTGGGGTCTAACCAATGCAGAATGTAGTACAATAATTGCTTCTATTATATAACTGTACAATATATCACACTTGGCCATGTGATGACCCAAGAGAGGGCATTTTAGGAAAATAATCTTGGTTGTGGAACCTCCCTGTTCAGATACGATGGGTGCCAATATATTTTCAGATTAGAGTGCTGATTTAAGATGGGCCTACCCATGGTTAGATAGGCTGACCATACGTCCCGTTTTGAACGGGACTGTCCCATTATTTCACCATTTCTGGAGCGTCCCGTCGTTATAGTCAAAATCTTGATTTTGTCCCGTTTTTCAAAAATCTGAGTCAGGAGTAAGCCTGACAGGAGTGGGTCAGCCCCCGCCACCATGCCAGATTCGGACTCAGTCGGAGGAAGATGAGCCGACCTCCAGAAGAAGCTGGTATGGTCCGAACCAGAGCTGCCGATTGGAGGCAGCCTGGAACAAGAAGCCCCTCTACCAATCAGCGCGCTGCTTGGCCAATTGGGTCCCAGCCGCAAACGGCGCGAGATTCCAACCGTAAAAGGCCGAGATCCTGCCTCAGAATCCTGCCCGCAAAACGCTCTAGGTCTCGCCTCGCAGATGTCAGCGCTGGGGAGGCGGGATGGCGGCCAAGCCAGGCGGTGGGGTGGCGTTATGCGAGGGGCTCGGCAGCACTGCATGAGAGGTGGGGCAGAGACACTGCGCCGGCCGCTGCGGGGTCCACGGGGCTGGGCTGCGTGCATCTGCTGGGCTGCAGCCTGAAGCGTGTCTGGAGGAGGAGAGTGAGTCAGGCGCTGTGGCAGAGGAGGGAGAGGAGGGCCCAGTGGAGCCATGGCGCTGCCTTTCCTCGTGAGGGGCCCGAGGAGCTGCCTCCCCTGCCCAGCAGTGGCCCCTCCGCGAGCGCCTTTGCCTGGAACCATCCCTCTCTCCGCCACCGCCACCGCTCTCCCGGGAGGCGTCACAACCTCTGTGTGCTGCTGCCCGCCTCCTGCTCATCGGCGGCGACTCTCCTCCCACCCTCGGCCAAGCCCGAGGGGGTTGGGGTGGCAGTGAGCCTCCGTCCTCTGCAGGAGCCGGCCGCGCTGGGGGGCTTCAGCCGCACCACGCCACCCCTTGCCACCCGCCGGGCTGCGGGAGCTCCTGGCGGGCGGCAAGGGGCAGAGTGGTGTGGCTGAAGCCCCCCAGCTCGGCCAGATCCTGCTTCTCCTGTGCGGCGGCAGCAGTAGCAACTCTCCTCCCTCCCTCGGCCAAGTCTGAGGAGGCTGGGGCAGTGGTGGGCCTCCGTCCTCGGCAGGAGCCAGCTGCGCTGGGGGGCTTCAGCCGCACCATTCCGCCCCTTGCCGCCCACCGGGCTGCGGGAGCTCCCGCAGCCTGGCAGGCGGCAAGGGGCGGAGTGGTGTGACTGAAGTCCCCTAGCTCAGACAGCTCCTGCTTCTACTGTGCGGTGGTGGCGGCGGCGGCGGCAGCAGCAGCAACTCTCCTCCCTCCCTCGGCCAAGCCCAAGGGGGTTGGGGCAGTGGTGGGCCTCCATCCCCTCCATCCCCGCCCCTTATCCCCCAGCCGATGACAGTGCTGTGTGCACAGTGTGTGTGCTCCGGCCTTCCCCAAACACACCAGCTCTGCCGCACCATTTACTGCTAGAAGAAAAAAAAAACCTTTAAAAATAAAAAAAAAAATATTAAAATCCGAGCCAATCGCGCTGATGGGGGCGGGGTTTGCAGGCGGGAGCCAATCGTGTGGGGCGGGGGCAGGGTTTGCAGGCGGGAGCCAATTGCATGGACTGGGGGGCGGGGTTTGGAGGCCGGCATGGTGGCATAAGACCCTGTCCCGTTTTGCCATCCCCAAAGTCCCGTTTTCGTCTGAAGGAAATATGGTCAGCCTATGGTTAGACAATGTGTCCAGTTCTGCATATCAGCTTGAAAAGGGACATGAAGAAACAAGTTAATTTTAACTCTGATAAACAGGCTAAGAAATTTTTAAAAATTCTAGGAATCTTATAGACCTAAGGGTTTGTACAAAAAATAAGATTGCTAGATCCAGCACAATGAGCTTTGACATGGCATATAGTAGTTGTGGCATTACATTTTGTTCACTTATATCCATTTTTTTGTGTGTGAAATCCTCATTCCCCCCACCCCAAACAAAAATTCTACATGAAATTTGGTTCCCAGAAGAACTTATATTTTTGATAGGTGTTTAGTCACATTAAAAAAAGGAAAGCTTGGCTCAGGAAAATGTATATTTAAAAAAAAAAAAGTGCACTGGGGAAACTTGGGGGGAAAATCAGAAGAAAATGTATGAAAATAGTTTCCTGGAGAATTTATCATAAAAAAAGTACTTACATTATGGTAACGAATGCAGATTTTCTTTCCAGATCATTAGAAAAATAACCCTTAAAGAAATGGTGGACCAGAATATGGTGTAACTAATAAGGCCAGTGAAATGAACTGGAATTCCTGATTCCCAGATTCCTAATTAATCAGGACCATATTTAATCTACAGATTGCATGGAATCTTTGTGACCATTTCAAGAGTGTCCACCCCTAGAGAAATTAAATGGAGGTAGGGTATGGTCAAAAAAGTCAAGATGGTGCCTGCAACAGGGCCATCAAAGCTTTGCCTGGTTTTTATATGTGACACCACATTCAGAAATGTCTTTCTGAACACTCATCTGGAACCTACAGCTTACAAACAAAGGACAGGTTGGTTACTTTTAACACTTCACCAAAACTAGTGTGTGTGTCACAGCTAACTTCCAGCCAATCAGAAAGCTGAAAGAACTGAATATCTAACCATGCAATCTAGCCAAAACAATACACACGTGACAGTTGTTATCTTGTACCTGCACTTCACGTCACCATGAGAAGCCTTTGCTTTGTAAAAGATGCAATTTGCCAAAACACTTTTGCTTTGTAGAGAAACCAATTTGATAATCTCATACGAGAACTCTAACAGGCAAAGCTTCAACCACATCATCGTGGACACCATCTTAACTGTTTGCACCATATCCTCAGGACACCAAGGTATGGAGTAATATAAGAGCTGCAGATTCTGGCATTCATCCAGATACCATTAGTCTGGTTTCTTTTCAAATGTTGACTCTGGCTGTTCTATGTTGCATGGAAATAACCTAACCTGAAAGGTAATTTTCCAGTAAAATTAAAACTGGAAATTTTATTTTTCATCAAAAATGGAAACAGATTTTTTTTTTACTGTATTAGATAACTTGTACGTAAGTCTGCCAACTGCTTATATTTGCTTCTTCCTTTCTCTCACTTTGCATATCTCCTCTGTGCACTTCTCTAAATCTTTTTGCTGCTCTGCCTACAACATTCATGTCTACCTATACTGAAAGAGATAACATGCTTTTTAGTCAATCCATTGAAACTTCTAATGAAGAGGAAAGGGTTGCCTTTCATGAATGTCCATTAAATATGAAAGTGCATCCTCTTGGCAATTTTCCTCATTTCTGTGATAACATCATCACCGAAGTGACATCCATTGACATCATTTGTGTGATGACATCATTACACAGGTGATATCCATCACTGCAGAAATTTAGTCTGTTGCAGGCAAAGTCCATTGAACCAAGGCCCACTAAACTGAGGTTTCATTGTATCACACTCTGTTGGGACCTGCTGAAATAAATATGTGTCACACATAACACCTCTGCTCCGTGAGCTGCATTGGGTACCACTTTGCTTCCGGGTCCAATTCAAGGTGTTGGTTATCACCTTTAAAGCCCTACATGGCACGGGACCAGGTTATCTGAGGGACCGCCTCATCCCCATGACATCCTCCCGTCCCACCCGATCTTGCAGAGAGGGCATGCTGCGGACCCCTTCTATGAAAGAATTCCACCTAGCGGGGTCCCGGAGGCGAGCCTTCTCTGCAGCAGCACCTGCCCTATAGAACATCCTCCCACCAGGGATAAGACAGGCCCCCTCACTCCTGGATTTCAGAAAAAAATTAAAAACCTGGCTCTGTGATCTCGCCTGGGGCAAAAAGGAAAGTGGTCAAGCCTGGGTATGGCTGATTCCCTAGAGCCGCCTTAACTGTCTAAAATATTTTAAATATATTCAACGTCACTTTAAGAACCACCTGCCACTTGGATTTTATTGTATTTTTATTGTATTTGTATTATTGTTTTTATTGTATTTTGTTGATATTATGCTGTGAACCGCCCAGAGTCCCTCCTTGAGGGGGAGATGGGCGGTTATAAAAATTCAACAAATAAATAAATAAATAATTGTTTGTTTCATCTAAAGCTCCCGCTATTCTGGATGTGACAGAAATATTCTTTAGACTTTCTTCATGCTCTGCCATCTTGCAGATGAAAATAGGTCTGGGCAAAGACTGGGAAGATGAGTGTTTCTCAACTTTAGCAACTTGAAGATGTCTGGACTTCCACTCAGTGCTGCCTGGAGAATTCTGGGAGTTGAAGTCCAGACATCTTCAAGTTGCCAACTTTGAGAAACGCCGGTGTAGATCATCAAAGGGGTGCTTCATTTCAACAAAGGCTTGAGTTGAGCACACACACCCCCTTGAAGCTTCTTTGAGAAGCAGTGATGTTCTGCACTTTTTGGAGTGAGGCAAAGCTTTCAGTGGTGTGTTGTTCACCTGCACCAACTGCCTCTTCTGTTAGTTCCAGTAGCTGGAAAAAGTTTCCAAGTGAGTCGAATCCCTTTGTCCCTGAGAACTGCACTGCCTCTTTGGACAAAGTGGTTTGTATTACTCCAATGCATTATACAAGGGGCTACCTTGAAGCTTCAGTAAGTCCAGAATGCAGTGGCCCAGTTTCTGCTGGATTGATGCATACATGAGCCCACGACACTAGTGCTCAAGGTTCTCCACTGGCTACCTATTAACTTCTGTGTGCAATTCAAAGTGCTGGTTTTAACCTTTAAAGCCCTACATGGCTTGGTGCCACCTGATTTTGACCCATCCACTGCACACTTATTGGGAGAATCTGTTGTAATTCCTCACTCACAAAATTTAGAGGGACGGAGGCCCATAGACATTAATTCTCTACTATGGCATCAATACTTGGAACACTCCCACTTCCCTGAAATTTGAGTAGCGCTGACCTTATTAGGTTTTACAAAATTACAGAATCATTCAAGAGGGCTTTTGTCTCCTAAATAAAACCATCTTGTCATTCGTTTCTCTTGCTGCTAATTTGTGTGTTGACGCTTAATTTAGAATTTCTTACCATTTTTGTTTGTTCTTCTTAGAACTTAGAGGTTTGATGTTATTTGATGTGCTTTTGTGATTTTAATTCTGGACTATTTACTTGATTATACCATGAGCGTTTTATTAGAAGTGAACTGATTGGAACCTGCCAAGAGTTGACCTATTGCAGTGGGCTAAAATTAAATGAATGAATCAATGAATGAATGAATCAATGAATCAATGAATAACTAGCTAACTAAATAAAAATGTGTCAGTTTTGTGGCACAAAGAGTTTTGCCAAGGTTAGTTCAAGCTTCCTTGCACAGACCTGGTGTGGACACACTGACATGCATCTTTGTTATCCATATATTAACTCTTAGGATTCAGGCATGGGGAAAATGTACGGAAGGCATGATATTTTTACATCGTATGAATTTGCTTGACATTCCAAAGAACTGCCAGTCATCTTGATACAGGTTTCCTTTATGTCCAACAAAGAAAATTATGGATTTGCTCTACTTTTTAACTCCATTCTTTCTTTCTGATTTGAGAGTTCAAGAGTAGAAAAGCTAGAGAAGCTCCAATAATTAAAGTGTTTTCTTCAGAGTGTTCATATTTGCTCCTGAGAACTTGCCCATGCATGCCAAATGTCTATGTCTTTCCAGCCACATGGAGCGCAACATCATTTCCACCTGCAAAATCAATTCCTACTGGCCTAAGGCAGGGGTCGGCAAACTTTTTTTGCCGGGAGCCATTTTGACATGCTCGTGCACATTTTGAAGTGCTCGAGAGCCAGGGGGCGGGGTTTGCAGGTGGGAGCCAATCGCGTGGAAGGGGGCGGGGTTTGCGGGCGGGGGCCAATCGCGCACACTTAGGGCCTGCTGCCGCCATGCCCGCTGCAGTGCCCGCCGCCGCCATGCCCGCTGCCATGACTGCGCAGGCGGAGCTGCCTGCCTGGCACTCGGGCGCTCTGGCTGGGGTGCAGTGGGACGGGAGCATCGCCGGCGGCCCGCGAGGACCGGCCAGGGAAGGCGCGCGGGCGGAGCTCCCGTCCCGCTGCACCCCAGCCGGAGCGCCCGAGTGCCAGGCAGGCAGCTCCGCCCGCGCTCCTTCCCTGGCCGGTCAAGATCCCTTCCCCGCCCCCAGCAGAACCAAATATGTTAAAAAGTGGGTAGGTAAAACACGCTCGCGTAAACATCCTGGTTCCTTCATGATCAGTTGAGCAGCAGCCACGCAGCAGCAGCAAGCGGGCGTCTTCGACAAATTGCTCTGGAAGGGGGCGGGGGAGGTTTGGAAGAAGGGAAAGAGAGGCTCGACTGCTCCAGTCGCTTCTCTTCCGGAGCCAAATCTTCCAAAGAGGCAGCGGCAGCAGCGGCGTCCTGGAAACCGGAAGCACTGATGGCCCACCACCGCCGCTGCCCCTTCGAAAGGGCAGACTCCGGGGACCCCGAAAATGCCCTCGGTTCCGGCAGGGAGGCAAAAATCACATGTGCAGGCTGCCGGGCTTCCTGACACACAGCTGATTGGCGCGGTGGGGGGGGGACGGGGTGGAAATTCTCTGTGCTGATCAGCTGTGCGCCGGGAAGCCCCGCGCGCACGCGATTTTTGCCTCCCTGCTGGAACCGAGGGCATTTTCGGGGTCCCCAGAGCCTGCTCTTCCAAAGGGGCAGCAGCAGCAGCGGCGTCCTGGAACCCAGAAGCACTGATGGCCCACCACCGCCGCTGCCCCTTCGAAAGGGCAGACTCCGGGGACCCCGAAAATGCCCTCCGTTCCGGCAGGGAGGCAAAAATCGTGCGTGCAGGCTGCCGGGCTTCCCGACGCACAGCTGATTGGCGCGGAGAATTTCCACTCCGGGTGGCCTGGCAGCGCGCGCGCACGCGATTTTCACCTCCCTGCCAGAACCGAGGGCATTTTCATCAGCGCTTCCGGCTTGTCACGCGACACACTTGGGGGCCCCCGGCGACACAGTATTGTGTCGACACACAGTTTGGAAAGCCCTGGGTTAAGGCGATGGGCAAGTGCCCGTCGTCAAGATGGCTACCGGAGACGGAGGCTTCCAAACTCTCGCGAGACTGTGTGAAGCCCGTCCCTGGAGGAAAAAGAGAGGCTGGGCCTAGGCGGTTGCCAGCGGTATGCCCACAGCCACGCACACCATGCCCGCTGCCACGCCTGCCCCGCCACACTCGCTGCCGCACCTGCCCCCGCCACGCCCGCCACGCCTGCCTGCGGAAGAGCCACACTCAAGGGGCCAAAGAGCCGCATTTGGCTCGCGAGCCGCCATTTCCGACCCTTGACCTAAGGTGATGTGATGTCTTCATAAAAGGGCTACATGCCTCTTGACCTTGAGGAAAATTATAATTTAAGGGATTCCAGTTCTGGGCAACACTGCATCCTTTTTGGCTACTGGCTTATCTTTAAAAAGGTAAAGGTTCCCCCCGCACATTTGTGCAGTCGTGTCCGACTCTAGGGGCCGGTGCTCATCTCCGTTTGTTAGCCAAAGAGCCAGCATTATCTGAAGACACTTCCATGGTCATGTGGTCACATGATGCACACGGAACGCTGTTACTTTCCCACTGAAGTGGTACCTATTCATCTACTTGCATTGCATGCTTTCGAATTGCCAGGTTGGCAAGAGCTGGAGCTAGTGCGGGAGCTCACTCCGCACGCAGGGCTAGGGATTCGAACCTCCGAACTTGCGATCTTCCAATCGACAAGCCTGGTGTCTTACCCACTGAGCCACCATGCCCCTATCTTTACACATGCATAATATCTTTACACATGCATAATAACTTCATTTCTAATCATGTGTGTTTTGTTTTAGCCGGTTGAGAAAGCACATAACATTTAGAGTGTCAGCATATGACATTATGTGCTTCTTCTTTCGGTGACATGATGGTCATATGGCCCTTTTTTCACAGCATGGGCTCTGCTACTACTGTCCAACATTATGATTGGTTGTATTGGATCTCTAGCTGAAGCCAGGAGGTTCATCCTGTATTATTGGAGATGTGGAGTAGGACATATGAATTGTAAAGCAGTCGACTCCATGGTGTGAAGTCAGAAGAGGGTCACTGCAACAAATGTAATGTTCTAATTTTCTAGAGAATCAATTCACATCTAAGTGTTCAGCACGTGCTTCCCTGCTAACCTCAGCTATGAAGCTACAGTATGCATCTGTGTAACAAATGTAGCTATCAGCACTTTGGACAGTACTTCTCATTTTTAGACCACTGAAAGGGGTAATATGAGAGGTAGTCCTCGCTTAACAATCACAATTGAGACCAGAATTTCGGAAGCAGTCATTAAGTGAATCCGACCCAATTTTACGACCTTTTTTGCGGCAGTCATTAAGTGAATCACCATGGTTGTTAAGCAAACCACGTGGTCATTAAGCGAATCACGTGGTTCCCCATTGATTTTGCTTGCCAGAAGCTAGCCAGGAAGGTTGAAAATAGTGATCACATGACCACGGGATGCTGCAACGGTCATAAATGCAAACTGGTTGCCAAGTGCCCAAATTGTGATCATGTGACCACAGGGACACTGTGACGGTCGTAAGTGTGAGAACTGGTTGTAAGTTGTTTTTTTCAGCACCATTGTAAGTCCAAACCATCACTAAACAAATGGTCATTAAGTGAGGACTACCTATACTGAATTCTGTATATGTTGAAATTCTCTGGGTATTTTTTTTTAAATCAGCTCAGTGATGGCAATGAATACCCACCCTCCCTCTTCTGCAAAACCCCTGTCACATTCTTAATGATGAGCCATGGAATGACATAGCGTTGGCCCAGCTACAAAAGTAAGTTACTTGATGAAATGTGACTAGACACAAAGCAGATGGAAAATAAAAATGTCCAGGCTCTTTCTGTGAGATGACTTGCATGGCTTAAAGTTATGACATCATGGCAGCATGAATGAATTATTTGAACCAGTAAATGCGGTTTCCCATGGACAGAGAGAAATTCATCACCCAAACCAGTGGAATATTTCCTGCAGATCTTTGCTATCTTCAGTCATTAGGAAAAATGTATTTTAGTGATAAACACCTGATAACAGGAGGTGTAATTGAATGCCAAAATCAATCAGGACAATCCCAAAAACAAGCCAACGGGGCCAACTGGAGAAATACAACAGATGCCAATGATTGGCAAGACCTCTGAACTTTTTGGATCATGCTAAAATTAAATGTGTCCTCAAATTAAAATGAACCTGAACTGATTGTACGTTTTGGATTGCTTGTTTTGAATTGATTGTTGCCTCGCTTTCCTGGTTATTGGGAGAGGCTTGCAAGCAATACCAATAGTATTTCGTAGTCCATAGTTACCATGGAAATATCAAAAATATGGGAAATTTCTCTCCCATGTTTGCTGGTGGCTGGGATATGTCAGCCTCTAAGGTCCAATGGAGACTCTTAATATGGTACATCTTTGCAGCCATAGATATCTGATGTTGCAAAAATGACAAAACATATCCAGCAATGTTTACAGTGGAAACCCTGGCCAGTACCCTTCCAGTTACTGGAAACCCAGTAACTTCCCACCTCCATCACAATGTATAAACAATTTTAGTCACTTTTCACCTCCTCTTAAAAAACAACAAATGATCTCTTCTTCCAATACTCCATCTCTTATCTATAAACAAATCCATAAAGCATTGTCATTTCAGTCCTGGTGTCAGCAAAAGTTCATTAAGGGTTACCAGGAATAACAACATATCTATTTTAACCTTGTTCAAATAAACCAACTTTATATTCCTTTCTTTTACTTATAACCATTTTGATCTTTAGTCCCTTCAAATAATGTTGTAGAACCTGCTTTTTTTCATTTTTTCTTTGTCCCTTCTCACAAAATTCTTCAAAACTTTAACAAGCCTCTTTTGTAAATCCCATATAGGAAAATTAGCCAGATCACTCTCTTGGTTTGTTGTTTGTATATCCCTTTTAATTATTAAGACATCAGCCAGTTTCTTTCATATGTCCAGTGTAACATCTTTTTCCATGTCATCCTTGTAGCCTGTCATTTGTAAATCCAATTTCAACTCAGTCTCAATCTTTTCAGGAAAAACTTGTTCCTCTTCCATAACATCTTTTAGACACTGTCTATAGAGGCAGACTCTCTTAAAATTAACTTCTGGGTCCATTGTTCAAAAGTATCCTTCAATATGTCCAATGTTAAAATATTTTGCTTCATTCAGTAATTGTAAGTCGAGTTTAAGTGTTCTCCTTTAATTGTAATCTTTAGTTCCCTCTAGTTCCCTCTAGTGTCCAATTTTTTAAGTTTTATCTCATTATTTTTTTTTAAAAAAATTCAAAGCAAAAGCATTTTCTCACAGGAAGGATTCTTTATAATTAATTCCAAAATCTTATTTCAAATATATCTGGACCCTAAGTCCATTTGTAACTTTCTAAAATCAAAGTTTTACTCACCCTTTGGCTGTTTATTCTCTCGGGTGTGTGTGTGTATGTGTGTGTATGTGTGTGTGTGTGTGTGTGTGTGTGTGTTTGTGTTTGTGTGTTCTTAAACTGGTAGTTAAAACTTCGTTTGCTAAGGATTGATGGAAACTCACCCAGTGCTGTAAAACTGGTTGATCCAAAGGTTCCTAATAGCTGAAAATCAGTTAACAATCAATTTCCAAAAGTGATTAGAAAAGGAAGTATGCAAACGTAGTGTCCATTCAAAGGCACCATCCATGGTTTGAGCAAGATGGCTATTCCCTCATCTCCCAGAGCTCTAAACCAACCGGAGACTTCTATCTTGCGGTCTCCTCATGAGAAGCAGCTGTCTGGAGCCCTTGTGGGCAATCTCAAGTCCTCTCCTTGTCTGGAGAGGAATGATCAAAGAGCCAGTCTACTTGCTGGCTCTTCATTCTACCATGATTCTCATCTCCGCTGTTTGCAGAACCACCTTCAGTCCACCATTTCTTCCCCGGAGGTCCCCGGAGGTCCCACTTCTCACAGTAATGCAGACTATGTGCTTTCTGGTTGCATCTGAACTGATAAGGAAAACCCCCTTAAAAATATGTGAATGTTCTCCACAAAGGGAATCAAACCAGCTCACCCTGATTTGCTACAGGGTAGCGTGTCACCTTTGCAGATATTTGTCTTCTCCAATGTCAATAATCATACTGTTTAATTTTGTTAATGAGAGATTTGCATGGCTTGCTAAGCTTTGGAGACTTCAGGCTCACATAGATGCTGTGACATGTCTTTTGAGGCGTTCCATCTTGTCAGACCAAATCAGTACATCGGGAGGAATGTAATTATAGAGCTTTCATGGAAGATAAGAGGTCAGATCTAAGAGAAGAGTTCCTCACGTTCTTGTCGGAGACTGATGTAAACTTTGCAAAGTGTACCCTTTATTCTGTTTCCCCAAACACCAGCAGGCGTAAGATGTGAATTGCAATGAGGAGCAGGCAATCCGACTGTTCAGGTATTGGGGAGGGGAGACCAAGCAGCAGTGGCTTCTAAATACTGGGCGTGTCGGTTTCACGTAAGGGGTGTGGTGGCTCAGCGGGTAAGATGCCAGGCTTGTCGATCGGAAGATCGCAAGTTCGGAGGTTTGAATCCCTAGCCCTGCGTGACGGAGTGAGCTCCCGCACTAGCCCCAGCTCTTGCCAACCTAGCAATTCGAAAGCATGCAAATGCAAGTAGATGAATAGGTACCACTTCTGTGGGTAGGTAACAGCGTTCCACATGCGTCATGCCGGCCACATGACCGCGGAAACGTCTTCGGACAACGCTGGCTCTTCGGCTAACAAACGGAGATGAGCACTGGCCCCTAGAGTCAGACACGACTGCACAAATGTGCAAGGGTAACCTTTACTTTACCTTTAGGTTTCATGTAGACTTTGCGCTGATTCACACATGTGGCATTTGAAAATACCTCTCCACCTGTGGAGAACAGAACATGCAGCACACTTTTATATACAGTAGTCAAACTTCCCCTATTGTGCCACAGGCTCCTTTTTTAAATAGTGCAATTGTAAAAATAAAGTATATGTGCATATATGTTTGTGCATATGTCATGTAGTTCACAATGCATGTTATCATCACGGGCATACGGGAAGCCAGATGACCAAGATCTTAGAAGTGTTTCTACCCGGATCCAGCTCAAGAAAGGGATCAAGCAGATATTTGCAGGCTGTACTATGCTGGAATATGGGTGTGGGAAGGAAGGGAGGGAGGGAGGGAGGAAAATTCCTCATCTTTGTGAATCCAGAAAATAGCCACAGAACAAGGAGTTCAGTTTGGGGAAGAAAATGCAGCATTTTCTGGCCAGTGGTGTAATCTAGCATCCCTATTCTTACATCGAGTCCCTGGAATGTTGAGAACATATGGGCAGTCTTGCAGGATAGATGCAATATGGATGTTTTAGAAAATATGCTCACCGATTCACAAAATTGCTACCATGAGAGACATAACAATGAGACATAACTCATAGTTTTAAAGCACCAATTTGCTAAAATGCTACTTAGACACCTCCCTTGCATACCTCCAATGAGGTACTTCTGGCTACTTCATGCTTGCAACATGCCAGCTCTCTCATTTGTTTAATTGGAAGGATCTTTTAAATGAAACATTAAAAAAAAAGTTACAGCCTCCCAACATATTAAACATAAAATAAAAAAGGGCAGCGTGGTGGCGTAACGGTTAAGACTACCGACTGTTGAAAGAAAGGATGGCAGGTCGGCAGGGCGAGATCCAGAAGCACCACATAACGGGGTGAGCTCCCATTCTCACCCAGCTCCTGCCAACCTAGCAGTTGAAAAGCACATAAAAATGCAAGTAGATAAATAGGCACCACTCCGGTGGGAAGGTAACAGCGTTCCGTGCACCTTGGCGTTTAGTCATGCTGGCCACATGACCACGAAAGCATCCATGGACAACATTGGCTCCCTCGGCCGAGAATCAGAGATGAGCGCCACCCCCTAGAGCCGGATACAACTGCAAGGGGAAACCTTACCTTACCTTAATAGTAAAATAATATTCAAATCCCTGATATCTTGCAATATCACCAAATATCACAAGGCTTTCAGTGTTGATGGTTGATAAGATCTCAGTACTTGAGTGGGATTTCATGAGATTTCATGGAAGATCAGAGAAATCTCACATGATTTGGTGATCTCACAAGGTTTCCAGCAGTGGGGAGCTTGGATCCTTCAGGGGTGCTCACAAGCAGTAGAAGGAGACATACCATATTCTATTGTTTTCTTGTAACTGATTTTTTGGGCATGCTGCCCCCAACTTGTTGGCACAACTGACAAGTCAAGACTGATAGCCCTTGATAGCCCTTGTCCTCTATGAATTTATCCAATCCCCTACAAAAGCCATCCATGTCAGTGGTCATCACCACATCTGAAGATCATAAGAACAGTCCTGCTAGATCAGACCAAAGCAGACCATTGTCCAGTGTTTTGTTTCTAAATGGCCAACTTGTCGTGTTTGGGTTGCTTTGTCAGGGAGATAATGGGTGGAGAAGGAGGGGGCTCCCTCCAGTGGGTTGAACGCATGCACAGTACTGAATCACTTTGCTTTCCTCCCAAGAGGCTAAAGAAGGCCCTGCCCTAGTTTATTGGGCCCTTTCTCTGAGCATCACTAATTCATTTTAGTTTAGCTGGATTCTGTCTAGCAGAGTAGAACAATAAAGCACTAGAGCCTTTACACCAAGTCTCAGCGTGTTCCTTCACTCGAAGTCAGGACATGCTTTATTAGCATACAACTTTCCTACTGCTGTTCCCCTGCACATGATATTTCAAGGCACCTGTTCCCAAACCAAAGGTAACATGAAGTTGAGGATTTGCAGCTGTTGATAGACTTGTCCTCCATGAATTGATCCAATCCCCTTTGAAAGACACCCAGCGTAGTGGCTATCACTACGTCTTGTGGGAACAAATTCCACATAGTATCTGTACGCCTTTGTCCTATGAGTGACCTGCACTTTTTAATTAACACTTGCAAGAGAGGTGGCTCAGACAAGCTAGCTCTTCCTATTTATTCTTGCAAGTTGTCGTAGCAGGTGCCCAATACCTGCTAGACCAGAGCTTTCCAAACTGTGTGTCGCGACACAAAAGTGTGTCGCCACACACAGTCGGCTGTGTCGCCACACAACCCGGAAGTGGCAGCGGGGGCGTGCACGGCGGCGGCGGCACTGGCGTGCCATCGGTGCTTCAGCGTTTTAGCGGAGGCTGCCGCCGCTGCCGCCACCATGCACGCCCCCGCCCGCACCGGGTTTTCCCGCGGCGACACATGAAAATCTGAAGGCACCGCAGCCGCCGCGGCGCGCAAAGACCGAAAGCGGCAGCAGCGGTTCCGGGTTTTTGCGCGCTGCCGCGGCGGTGGGACTTCCGGATTTTCCCGCGGTGACACACCAAGAGCAGTTGGTGTGTCGCTGCGGGAAAACTTTGGAAAGCCCTGTGCTAGACACTTAATCCTCATTAAGATCTAATCTTCCATTGCTGATGCCTAAACTAAGTAACTCTGGAGGTTGAGGGGGAGAGAGAGGTTGAATAGGTATAAAACTTGCCCAATGAAAGCAACCCCTTTGTGAGTCAAATTCCAGAGATGGTCTCTGCCACTTAGGTTCACCATGGCAATTAGATAAGGACCCCTGGTGCTGTAAGTAATTCATGGGGACAATTTAAATAAACATGATCTTGTTTGTTTCAGTCCTGACATCTCCTTTAATCTCCTATTGCTTCAGTATCCATCCTGCAAATTCTAAATTAGTCAACGAAACAAAAATTTCAGAAAACAGCCTTGTAAAAACTTTTTCTTTTGTCTCTTCTAAATGTCCTTCTGGTCAGTTTCATTGGATGACCCCTGATCCTAGTATTTGAGACCAAAACGCCCTGCCCACTTTCTTCAGGCCATGCATATGTTTATATACTTTAATCATTTCCCCCTCACTTGTCTTTTACCCAAGTTAAGGTGCCCCAAATGTTCTAGCCCTTTTTTCACAGGGAAGGAGTCCTACCCTCTGATCATGTTTGTTGTCCTCTTCTGGACTTTTTGCAGCTCTATCATATGTAGCTGAGTAAATACTTTTTGTTGTTGTTGAGTCGTTTAGTCGTGTCCGACTCTTCGTGACCTCATGGACCATAGCATGCCAGGCCTTCCTGTCCTCCACTGTCTCCCGGAGTTTACTCAAATTCATGTTCATTACATCAGTGATGCTATCTAACCATCTCATCCTCTGCCGTCCCCTTCTCCTTTTGCCTTCAGTCTTTCCCAGCATCAGGGTCCTTTCCAGTGAGTCCTCTCTTCGCATTAGGTGGCCAAAGTATTTGAGCTTCAGCTTCAGTATCTGTCCTTCCAATGAGCAGTCAGGGTTGATTTCCTTTAGGATTGACTGATTTGACCTCCTTGCAGTCCAAGGGACTCTTAAGAGTCTTCTCTAGCACCACAGATCGAAATCATCAATTCTTCGGCACTCAGCCTTCCTTATGGTCCAACTCTCACAGCCATACATTACTACTGGGAAAACCATAGTTTTAATTATACGGACCTTTGTCTTCAAGGTGAATACTAGGAAGAAGCTTTCTAGGGAGTTCAAGTAGCTCAGGATTGTCTACACTGAACAGGATGAGCCTTCTATAGTTTTAGACAGGAGCCAACCCCCTAATTCTGCATTCAAAGCAATTATGATCCATGGAGCTGCAGCCCTTTGCTTTCATAGCAGAGGATCATTCAGTTCTCGTAATAACAAGCATCACCGTGTGATTCCTGCTGGATTTTCCAGCATGTTGACAACCCCACTCACCACTGGAGACAGATGTTGCTGAGAGGAGCTATCCCTAAAATGTAAAATTTTTATCCTGTACCTGTCAAACAAGATCTGAAAACTGTTCTGACAGCCAGCGGAATATGCCTTCTGCATATCCAATGTGTGAAAACTGTGATTCCTCTTAAAATATGCCACAGACCTCCAGCCCTGGTTCATCTGCAAAGGGAACAGAATAAAAAATGCCATTTAACTCAGGGTGGCTTAATGACTTTTGTCACTATGCAAATGCGACAGACCTCCAAAGCATTTCATTTTCCTCCCTCCCTGAACATGAGCAAATACAATTGTCTTATGCAACTACACTGCTTTTAATTATATTGCCCATGATAAGATGCAGTTCTCAGAATTCAGATGGTAGCTAGCTTTATCAGATTCTGAACCGAAACTGATTTCAATACCAAGTGCTATATTTTTTCCCCCTTTTAACTAGGATATATCCACAGTGTAACTTTCAAGAAAGTAGTGACTCATAATATACCAGAGATAAATTTTGGATTAATTAAAATGACTTCAGAATCTTTTATATGGAAGAAAGGGGGTGGGGGATGGCATTGCTTCAGGCCAGAAACAAGGAAGCAACCAATCCAAAATATGATTTAATGTTTAAAATAGTCGTATGAATTGACACTTTTCAGTCAAACACAACAGCTTAAATATATTCCAAAGTGTTTGGGGTTTTACTAGATGTTCTAGTTTCTTACATTTGCTAGAGACCCTGTTGAAGCAAGTCCCTTACAATCTGGTGGTATCTCCAGACCCTGGGTTAGAATGGGTGATAGACAAGTCAAGTCAAGTCAAAAAAATCTAGGACTGTAACCCAAACTGGGAAAAGAAAGGGAAAAAAAACTACTCAGAAAAAAAAATTGGAAACCACTTCCATATTTTTCTTAAGAAAATGACATGGATATACCCATGAAGGAGTTGAGTTCAACACAAAGAAAAGAATATTATTTTTATCTATTTACCAGGCCAGGTAGACAGGCAGACAGTATATGGGGTCTTTCAAGTTGTTGTGTTTTTTTGTCCCTTCATCTTAAGTGGGTATCAAATATCGTATGAAGCCTAATGATGCAGGCTCTTCTTGCATGAAACATCTGGCATTAGGAAACATGTCTAACTTAAAAGGCATTTGATAAAACTAGAACTTTTTCCCACAATTGGGTTGATGATACTCAACATCCAACATTGTCCTATGTTTCTTTTTTAGTCTCATGGGATCAAGACCCTATTGGAAAAAGACTGTCCAGAGAGGTTTTAAGGGCATAATTCAGATGGAATTCCTTATCAGAGTTTCTGAATGTTCTTTAAGCCTTTTGATCTGAAATAATATATAAAGTTGAGGGAACTATGTGACATTCCCCCATGGGTCCTCATGAAAGCCACCCAATTACAATTGCTGAAGCCAAGTAATAATTAACATTTCATGATGAAAAAAGGCATCACTCCAGAGCTTAGTGATATTCTTTTCATGTTTTTATCTATTGTTGGCCTGGCAATGTATTATGTATACACCCAGAGCGGAAAGGTTAGCACTGGAAATACAGATGGTAGCGAATGAGCACGGTCAACAGCAAAAATCTGAATGCACAGTCTTGCATTCAAAGCAACTTACTTAATGAGTCTGGATGGAAGTTCAAAATTAATGCAGCCATCATTCATTTTTATTTTATTTTTCCCCTTGGTTCCATACTATCATGTGTAAAAAGTTTTATATATACTGTATATATAGGAAGCAGAGAGAGGGCTGTTATCGTCAAGGTCACAATACCGCTAAGATCAAAGGAGAAGTTGGTGGGTTGCTGCAACCCAGTAGCTCCCAGAATCAAAACAATGCCCCCCAAGGCAGGACTTGGTTTCCCAGCATCCTTTGCAAAACAGGCAATAAAAAATGAATCATATAGCTCTTCGTTGGAAGGAGTGTTCTCATCTATATTTTACCAAAAGAGCTCTATCTGGGAGGCCATATATTATTGAAAACATCACTTTTATAGCATCTGCAGCAACTGCAACAAAACAACCTGGTAAAGAAAAGGTTCTTCTGAAACTGTACCTTGAAATGGACATTTCCTAGAAATACAGAGCAAGTACTTAATATCAAGCACACCCCATCTTTTGATGGCTTGTATAATAGTGAAGCTGAGCGAAGGAAGATAGATGCTTTTGAACTGTGGTGTTGGAGGAAAATTCTGAGAGTGCCTTGGACTGCAAGAATATCAAACCAGTCCATACTCCAGGAAATAAAGCCAGACTGCTCACTTGAGGGAATGATATGAAAGGCAAAACTGAAGTACTTTGGCCACATAATGAGAAGACAGGATACCCTGGAGAAGATGCTGATGCTAGGGAAAGTGGAAGGCCAAAGGAAGAGGGGCTGACCAAGGGCAAGATGGATGGACGATATTCTGGAGGTGACGGACTCGACCTTGGGGGAGCTGGGGGTGGTGACGGCTGACAGGAAGCTCTGGCATGGGCTGGTCCATGAAGTCAGTAAGAGTCGGAAGCGACTGAACGAATAAACAAGAACAAAATAATAGTGAAGCTTCTGAGGGGAACTTTCTGGGCTGTTCAGTTGCTGAATCACCTGAATAGTTTGCAGTCAAGCTTCTTGAGGGAAGGAAGGATAGTCACTTTGGATGGGAGTAATTTAAAATTTAATTTAATTTAATTTAATTTAATTTAATTTAATTTAATTTAATTTAATTTAATTTAATTTAATTTAATTTAATTTAATTTAATTTAATTTAATTTAATTTAATTTAATTTAATTTAATTTCTATCCTATCTCTGCCTATCTTCCTTACTCTCTACACTTGGTGTCTAAAACAAGTATTTAAAAAGTGCATATCCTGGATGGTTACTGAAGAGTAGATCATATGATAGGAAACAGATCAGCAAGGATGGTATTATTATTATTATAGCACAGCTATTGGAGCAGGTAACTTGATGCTTCTAAATTCAAAGCACCAGACTACATGGTCAACAGATAAGGATTCAGGAATTGTAGATCAAGAGATCAGAAGGATTTCTGGTTGCTTACCCATGACCCATGACCCATTGATTGATTGGTTGATTGATTATGTGCCATCAAGTCATTGTCGACTCTTAGTGACCACATAGATTGATTTTCTCCATGACCATGACCCATACTGTCCTGATTAAAGCTTTGAACAAGCCAACCAACCATTTTTAGTGACCTTGTACACTTTGGCCTTCACAGTCCTATGGATCATTGAGTCAACACCAGTGAAGTAACACTGTAACCTATACATTGTTAAGTTTTTATTCTTGCTGCTGCAAAAATATTTTTATCTCTTTTCTGCTTTGATATCATGCTTCATTTTTAATTAGGAAGGTGGAGTTTTTTTTAAGGAAGAAACTAATTTGCCAGAGAATGGTTAAAATAAAAACTCAAGCCAGAGTTGTAAATATTACTAAATTAATATGTGATTTTACAAAGAAGCAGCATGAGATAGGGAGCAAAATAATAATTTAGACCTCAGTGGAGTAACTCTTATTGCCTTTACATTTTTGCATGTAGCTGACCTTTTAGAATGGTTTGTCAACTTGTGCAAATCATGTCTGATCTGATTCAGATCATCAGTTTGATCCAGAAAATCAGTTAGGATTTCCATATCAAATTGCTGAATTGGGTTGATTCTATATATCAGTTCAATTTTATTCTGTCCTCCAGAGATTCAGAGATGGAGAGTTAGCTAGCCAAGATTGAGAGCCAGTCAATTAGTCCTACAAAGATGTTAGAGCAAAGTGTTATTCAAGCCAGTCTGTGGGTCAGACTAGAAGATAGATAGATAGATAGATAGATAGATAGATAGATAGATAGATAGATAGATAGATAGATAGATAGATAGATAGATGTTTATTATTGATATTTATTGTTTTAATTGATTTTAAACTCTGTTGTGAACCGCCCAGGGTCCCTCCTTGTGGGGGAGATGGGCGGGATATAAATGTAATAAATAAATAATTAATAAATAAATAAATAAATAAAAGATGTCTGCTCTTCAGCTGGCCTAAGTACCCAAGGTATGAAAGATTGTGGGGACCCTTGGAAAGTAATGGAAGGCTGATTAGACATAAAGCATTTCTGTTCCCTTGATTTTTTAAAAAAGGGACAGAGCATTTGACCCATTAGGAGTATATTCACTTTACTTCCCATTTTGTACCAATGTATTTCGATCCACTGAATGCAGCCGACTTGGCAATGTGGGCATTTCCAAGGTCACTTTTCCCTCCTGTGCTTTTAATTGTTTTCCATGCAAAGTCGAAAGCTCTCCCCAAAGTTTCCCAAGTTTTCTTCTTCTTTGCTTTCCAGCATCATCCTGTGAAATAAAGTGGAAATCTGATAATTAGCCAGTAGAGACAGGAAAGGGGTGGGGCCCGCAGAGCTGAATCATACCCCTGGGGGGTTTCAAGGGACTCGACATGTTCTTAATGCTTCTAATTCTCATGGGCTATAATTATCTGGAAATAGACGAAAAGGCGACTATTTTGGGAAATGTCAATTTTCTGGATTTATTGGAACCAAAGAACTCTTGCATTCAGAGGCTCCAGTGGGACTGAAAAGTCCTTTTTAAGGTTCAAGCAGGAGCCACAGACGTGGTCGAAATTGGTTTGGAAAGTGCCCTAAGAAGAAACATTTCATTTCCTCTTCCCCTTGGCCCTTGCTTCCCGCTGCAGACATTGATTGAGCCTAATTAATGGGTCTGCTTCCCTTGGCCTCTTCTGAATGCTTCCTTTTCTGACTTTTCTTCTACTGTCATTCTTTAACTCTTTGGACACTTTTGAGGCTGGAAAGTGCCCGAAGAGTTAAAGAATGACAGTAGAAGAAAAGCACTAAGAGACAGTTCATAGAGTCAGCACAGCTGACTGGTGTCATCTTCTGGATAATTATGTGGCAGGCAAACAACTCCATATTTTAATGCCAACTCCAGTGAAAAGACCTCGGGATAGAAAGGCTAACAATGCAGAGAGGCCAATAAATTAGATCCTTTCTTGTTGGCATATTGTAATGGTATGTGGGAAAGACCTTGGAGACGGGGCAAAGAAATGCTGCCTAGGAAATGGTCAGATAAGAGACAGCATAGTCCGAAGCTGGATAGTAGGCGGGGCAAGAGGCTCAGAAGGGACCCTCCCTAGTTTCTTGGGCTGTAAAGGAGACGGCGAGAGAATTAGGTTTTCAGACTTCCAAGATTCTGTAATGTAGCTTTACAATAAAGTAGGATTAGTTTATCTGGTCATGTTTCCTGCCTGGTCTATCTGGTAAGGCTGACAACAATCTTGCAAGTCTGAAAGTACAATTCTCCCGCCGTCTCCTTTACAGTCGGGGAAGCTAGGGAGGGTCCCTTCTGAGCCTCTCGCCCCACCCACTATCCATCTGCAGGCTATGCTGTCTTTATCTGACTGTTCCCTAGGCAGCATCTCTTCATCCTGTCTCCCAAGGTCTTTCCCACATACCATTACATATATGGGGTTTCCAGTACACTGTACACTGCCCTGATTAGGCCACATCTGGAATACTGGGTCCAGTTTTGGTCATCCCACAATACAAGAAGGATGCTAAGGAACTGGAAAAAGTGGAGAGAAAAGCATCCAAGATGGTGAGGGTTTTGGAGGCTAAATCCTATGAAGAATGATTAAAGGAACTTAGTATGTTTGTCCTAAAGAAGAGAAGGCTAAGGGGAGAAATGATAGTCTTCCAATACATGAAAGGATGTCACAGGGAGGAGGGTATGGATTGATTCTCCAGAGCTCCTGAGGGTGGGAGAAGAACCCATGGGTGGACGTTTACAGAGGGACATTTAAACTCAAAACAAGGAGGAATTTCTTTCTTTCTTTTTTTTTTTAGGCTTGTAAACTAGTTTAATAAATGATTCTTTGCCTGCAAAGAAAACAAGGAGGAATTTCTTGACTGTGAGGGTCATGAAGCAGTGGAACAGTCAGGCTCCCAAAGTCATCAGTGCTCCCTTGATGGAGGTTGATGGCAAAGGATGGAGAGGCATTTGTCCAGAACGATCTGAGGATTCTTGCCCTGGGCAGAGGGGCCCTTCCAATCCTGTTTCTATGAAGGAAACCTGAGAGGAGTTGCAAAACTCTGGAGATGTTTGAATGTCAACTGAGAGTACAGAAAAACAAATCTCCAGGATGATAGTCATTCTTCTGAAACTGTGAAGGGGGCCTTACAATTATGCCCCTTAAGGTTGCTTCCTACTTGCAGGTACCTATTATTTCCACCAAGATGATTTAATATTCTAATTTTCACAAAATATATGGCCAACAGCCAATGTAGCTGCTAGGCATTATGGGATTCAGGAGTGTTTTCTTTCCTTCTGAATTAAAGAACACGCGAGGGAGGCCTTTGGATATGTCCATACTCACCAGTTTGGACAACTTCAAAAAGGGATTAGAAAACTCACAGGAAATAAAACGTACAAATAAGGCACTAGATTTGGTAGCCAGATATGTCCCCCATGTTTACTGCCTCACTGACTACCTGTTCCTTGTGGTCAGGACAGTATATATGACTAGTGGGATGTGCTTCAATCTGGTGCAAGTTTGAACCTGATGTGGAATGAGATGTGCTTTGGGGTATTTTTCACTCACTCATAGTGTGACAGATGTGCTTAACTCACCCTGTCTGTGATTCAATAGTTTTGTTGTTGTTGTTCAGTCGTTTAGTCATGTCCAACTCTTTGTGACCTCATGGACCATAGCACACCAGGCCTTCCTGTCCTCCACTGTCTCCTAGAGTTTACTCAGATTCATGTTCATTACATCGGTGATGCTATCTAACCATCTCATCCTCTGCCGTCCCCTTCTCCTTTTGCCTTCGGTCTTTCCCAGCATCAGGGTCTTTTCCAGTGAGTCCTCTCTTCGCATTAGGTGGCCAAAGTATTTGAGCTTCAGCTTCAGTATCTGTCCTTCCAGTGAGCAGTCAGGGTTGATTTACAGATTGTGTGCCCCAATAGAGATAATCTGAGGCGACATCCTTCACATTTGGATTTGTATGTTAGTGGTTGAAGGTCTTCATCTTCTTTGGCCATGCAAAGAAGCCCTCTATGTTAACCATGCTATACCAGATTTGCTACTGCACCATATAGGTATTGTTTGTGTATAGATGTGCCTTCATCTCTTATAGAATCAGTCATTGTAAGATATCTAAGTGAACATAATTCACCTAGGTTACCAGTCTTCTCACTGACCTCAGGGAAATTATTTCCCAACTGCCAAAGACGGACAATGCATTTCATAGCCCTCGCTAAAGAGTAGGAGACAAAGAAATTTGCTACAAGGCAAGTTTTTCCTATTCAGAGTGAAGTCATTAGTGAGATACCTGCAGTATCATCCTAAGGGCTTATTTTATGCAATGCTTGTACTTGAGATCTGGAAGAGGGAAGAAAGATGGGGATGGTGACCTTGTACAAACAACTTCAAGTTTAGAGGCATTATTAGCATACAGAAGGGCTAAGATTAGAAATTATACTGAACAAGCAGGATGACCTTGTTTGATGTAATAGAAATGGAATGCAATCCATTAGCAGAAAGAGGATGGAAAACACAACAGGTAGACAAGGTATTTAGGCTGGAATAAAAGCAGCCATAGGGGCGTGGTGGCTCAACGGGTAAGACGCCAGGCTTGTCGATTGGAAGATCGCAAGTTCGGAGGTTCGAATCCCTAGTCCTGCGTGACGGAGTGAGCTCATGCACTCGCCCCAGCTCCTGCCAACCTAGCAATCCGAAAGCATGCAAATTCAAGTAGATGAATAGGTACCACTCCGGTGGGTAGGTAACAGTGTTCCGCGCGTGTCATGCCGGCCACATGACCGTGGAAGCGTCTCTGGACAATGCTGGCTCTTCGGCTAACAAACGGAGATGAGCACTGGCCCCTAGAGTTGGACACGACTGCACAAATGTGCAGGGGTAACCTTTACTTTACCTTTAGGTTTCATGTAGACTTTGCGCTGATTCGCTCATAAAACATTTTGTATAGCTTTAGGGGCGTGGTGGCTCAGTGGGTAAGACGCCAGGCTTGTGGATTGGAAGATCGCAAGTTCGGAGGTTCGAATCCCTAGCCCTGCGTGATGGAGTGAGCTCCCGCACTCGCCCCAGCTCCTGCCAACCTAGCAATTCGAAAGCATGCAAATGCAAGTAGATGAATAGGTAACACTTCAGTGGGAAGGTAACAGCGTTCCGCGCACGTCATGCCGGCCACATGACCGTGGAAGCGTCTCTGGACAACGCTGGCTCTTTGGCTAACAAACGGAGATGAGCACTGGCCCCTAGAGTTGGACACGACTGCACAAATGTGCGGGGGGAACCTTTACATTTTAAAAGCAGCTATATATTGATTCAGACTTTCTTTGTGGCTTTTTCTTTCTTTGGTAGAAAGTGTTTCTATCCAAGATGTTCAGGCAGTTCCCCATGTCACTACTAGTATCTTAACCACAGATGGTCTATTAGAATTCTGTAGGTCAAGACCAGGCCTTGGACTGCACTACATTTCCTGTTATTTTTGGCAGTCAGGGATCATCAGTGAGCAGATCAATCAAGAGGTGGAAAGTTGCACCAAAAAGTGTGTTCATTTTTTCATGTTTTAAAAATTAAAACCAAGAGAACATCAACACTGTGCACTGACAGTTACATGGCTTTACAAATGTAAAGTAGGAATAGCTAGTGGACACTGTCTCTATTTTCCTCATCTCTGTAATGCTGTTCTTCTTCAAGCCAGGAGAACAAACAACTTAAGCTGTATAAATACCACTGTATCAAAATAATACAATGTATTAGCTATGTCTTATAATAATACAGTATAATAAAACAATTAGAAAAGAGTTCAAGAGGCAGGAAAAAACAAATAAACAACTTGAGTGGGACTACCAAACGGAGAAACACCCAGAGTTTTTGGACATCTATTTTGGACATCTATTCTGAAATTGTGAGTTAAAGAATGTATATTTTATAAGAATGTATATTTTACAAGAATGGGTATTTTATAGTAATTATGGTTTTTTATTATTATCATTAGTATTTTATTGCTTGAGTGAAATTGAGAGCCAACTGCAACGAAATTTAATTCTATTGTGCACTTGTATAGTGTATAGTGGGATGACAATAAAGTTATTATTCTATTCTAT
The DNA here is from genome assembly GCA_023362775.1 of Charina bottae. Taxonomy (NCBI): domain Eukaryota; kingdom Metazoa; phylum Chordata; class Lepidosauria; order Squamata; family Charinaidae; genus Charina; species Charina bottae. The sequence goes on along the minus strand of JALMGJ010000048.1, from coordinate 3,104,239 downwards.
TCTATTTTGGACATCTATTCTGATCAAGATGAAAGGAATCCTCACTTAGTCCCATGTTGCTAACAAGGAGTTTACGATCATAGAATGCATGAGTGAAAGAAACCTTATTTGTCATCTAGTCCAACTCCCTACCTAGTTCGGGAATCCACTAAGCCATCCTCAACAGGTAACCGAACTGCTTCCAGGTAGCCACATTGTTCTCATTTCTCAACAGTTCTTAGGAATTCTTAGTATACAGTCTGGATATCCTTTCTTTTAGTTGCTCCTTGCCCTATCTTTAGCTTCAACAGAGAACAGGTCTATCTCTCTTGCATGTATCAACCTTTTAGATATTTGTCAACTTCTAGCATATCTCCCCTTATCCTTATTCTTCCCCTTCCCCCTTTTTTTTGGGGGGGAAGCTAAATCTATTAATTAATCAATTAACTTTAGAGGCCACCCAACTCCAGATGACTCTGGGCAGGTTACAATAAACATCTCCTTGAATACGTTCCTCAAAAGGCTTGTTTTCCAGATCTTTAATCATCCTGGCAACTGTTTTCTCAACTAAAAAGGTTCCCCCCGCACATTTGTGCAGTTGTGTCCAACTCTAGGGGCCGGTGCTCATCTCTGTTTGTTAGCCGAAGAGCCAGCGTTGTCCGGAGACGCTTCCAAGGTCATGTGGCTGGCATGACGCATGCGGAACGCTGTTACCTACCCACCGAAGTGGTACCTATTAATCTACTTGCATTTGCATGCTTTTAAATTGTGTGAGAGTTGGGCCACGAGGCGGGCCACTTACCTGTCTGCTGTCCGATCCGGAAGAGTCCGATCCGGAAGAGGAGCCGGCCCCCGGAGGCAGCAGGCTTGGCGCGAACCCTGTGGAAGAAACAGAGACGCTGATTGACAGAGGCTCAGAAGGAAGGACGCCTCCACCAATCAGCGCGCGCCAAAGGAGAGCAGAGAGGCGGGCCAAACAACGCGAAGCCCGATTGGCCCCTGCTTTCCAAAGGCGCGAAAAACGAAATAAAAGACCGGCGCGACTTACCTCCATTGCCGGAGACAACCATTCTATCCGCTCCATGCCAAAGCTGCCAGACTCCGCCCCGGACCCTGCTCCCGAGCCCTGTCTTGCTGCCGTTCCGGACCTCGTTGACGAGCCCAGCCCTGCTGCCACGCCGGACCCTGCCTCTTCGCCTCGCCTCGTCACCGCGCCAAGCCCTGGAAACAAGCCTTACCTTGCCGCCATGCCTAGCCTTGTGCCCGAATCTCTGCCTGTCGTCGGGTCTCCGCCCTGCAAGAGTCCAGTCCCAGAACGCTCTTCAGAGCCCTTCTTGCTTCCTGTGGAAGAAACCAGCACCGGGGTAAGCGCCGCCGGTTTGCCTGCTTCTCTCCTGACCGCCTGAGCTACCGCTGCTCCATTGCCCTCTGCCCCGGACCCAGCCGACGCCGGTCACCAGTGGGTTGCCTTTGTCGGGCCCCAGTCTACCCATACGGACACTAGCCCAGACCAGCAGCCAAGCCCAGCTGACGCCGGTCAACAGTGGGTTGCCTTTGTCGGGCCCCGGTCTACCCAGACGGCCACGAGCCAAGACCAGCAGCCAAGCCCAGCCGACGCCGATCACCAGTGGGCTGCCTTCATCGGGCCCTGGCCTACCCAGACGGTCACTAGCCCAGACCAGCAACCGAGCCCAGCCGACGCCGGTCAACAGTGGGTTGCCATTGTCAGGCCCCGGTCTGCTTCCAGCCCCGACAGCCAAGCTAACTCCATGCCCGCGGTCACCTTGCCGGTCTCCTCTGGATCGCCACCGGCTGTAGCAGCCACCACAGCGCCTGCGTCCTCTCTGGTCCTCCCAGTTAGGCCAGGGACGTTCTCTGAACTGGCTGTGGTACAGCCTGCAGAAGAAGAAGAGGACATTATAAATTGGGCTGCTTTTGTAACTGTGTAAATAAAGTTGTTTTTCAGTAACGCTTCCGTGTCCAGTCTTAGTCAGAACAGGACAAATTGCTAGGTTGGCAAGAGCTGGGGCGAGTGCAGGAGCTCACTCTGTCACGCGGGGCTAGGGATTCAAGCCTCCGAACTTGCGATCTTCCAATCGACAAGCCTGGCATCTTACCCACTGAGTCTTACCCGCTGAGCTCCCTCAACTACTTATGGCTAAATAGAGTTCAACTTCTAGATGTAATGGTATGTGGGAAGGACCTTGGGAGACTGGGCCAAGAGACACTACCAAGGGAAAAGTCAGATAAGAGACGGCATAGTCCACAGCTGAATAGTGGGTGGGGCAAGAGGCTCAGAAGGGACCCTCCCTAGTTTCTCTGGCTGTAAAGGATATAGGGGCTGGATTGTACTTTCAGACTTGCAAGATTCTGTCAATGTAGCTTTACAATAAAGTAGAATTAGCTCATCTGGTTGTGATTCCTATCTGGTTAACCCCTCGAGGCTGACACTAAGTATGGGAATTTGTAGAGCCTCGATTCCAGCTCAAAGAGCTACTGATCCATCTTAGCTGTATTTCACCATCACTGCCATTCTTGCCTTTGTTGACTTCCTTTTCAAGCGGGATTCCAATGCAACATTTGAATAGGCAGTCCCAGATGTGAATCTCCCCATATACCTTCCTGCTCTTAATAAAAAGAAAAGTTCAATGGCCTTTTGAACCTTTGCTTCTCCACAGCGTTCCCTAACCATTGCAAGATGATTAATTGACCACAGCCTTCTCCTGATGTTAAGATGGCTCTTGAGATTCCTACTGAAAGCCATTTGCAGGTTTCTTTAGTAAAACTTTATTGATTAGAATGTCAATTATGCTGATTATCCCATCCCATTAAGTTGTAGCATCTATGGAGTTGGTAAGCTATCAGTCAGAGCAGTGGCAGATAAGTAAGCCACTGAGATTGCTGCAGTGATAGCACCAAAGGTAGAACATCACCAAAGCATTTGCTCTTTGGAAATGCCTATCAGGTTCTTATGCTTCTCCTTCTGGCTTTATTCAGTATTGATGGCTATACAATTTGATTATATCAAGCCTGCATTCTCAACAGGACTTCCTTTTTTGAAAACAGTATATATTGTGGTCCAAGGCTGGGAGGATGTGAGTGAAGCTAAAGTGCTGCTTTTAACAACTGAAATGAAATTGTGCCCCTTATGAAGATTGTCCTGTTTTTTCCCCTCCACTATGAAGCTTCTTTTGGGAAAACTGACTGTACTCAAATGTGTTCATGAATTTTAAAATGCATGCTTGATGGCGATCATTATTGTCACCACCACCATTATAAATAAATAAATATATATATATATATATATATATATATATATATATATATATATATATTTATTGTATGGCGTATGGCTGTGAGAGTTGGACCATAAGGAAGGCTGAGTGCCGAAGAATTGATGCTTTCAAACTGTGGTGCTAGAGAAGACTCTTAAGAGTCCCTTGGACTGCAAGGAGGTCAAATCAGTCAATCCTAAAGGTAATCAACCCTGACTGCTCATTGGAAGGACAGATACTGAAGCTGAAGCTCAAATACTTTGGCCACCTAATGCGAAGAGAGGACTCACTGGAAAAGTCCCTGATGCTGGGAAAGACTGAAGGCAAAAGGAGAAGGGGACGGCAGAGGATGAGATGGTTAGATAGCATCACGGATGTAATGAACATGAATTAGAGTAATCTCCGGGAGACAGTGGAGGACAGGAAGGCCTGGCGTGCTATGGTCCATGAGGTCACGAAGAGTCGGACATGACTAAACGACTGAACAACAACAACAACATCTCTCTCTCTCTCTCTCTCTCTCTCTCTCTCTCTATCTCTATCTCTATCTCTATCTCTATCTCTATCTATCTCACTTATATTAATATCTAGGATAGTTAAAGATACCATTGTAATATATGTGCTGGTCCAAGTAATTTTTCTCCCAAATTTTTGTAATTAGTGAGTTGAGATTCCATCCATTCCTATTGTGTCCAGGTACTTTTTCAGATCTTTTGAAGTGGCTCCAAGTGCACCATTACTAATAATGTTGTTGACATTGTCGTTATTTTGTCCCTTTGAGTCACTCTTGATTCCTGGTGACAACACAGACAAGTCCCTGTAGTTTTCTTGACAACATTTTGGAAATGGTTTGGCCTTGCCTTCTCCTTGGGGCTGAGAGAGAGACTGGCCCAAGGTCATCCAGCTGGCTTCTGCCTAAGGCTGGACTTTTCTTTTTTATCCGTTCAATTGTGTCTGATTCTCAGAGACTTCCTGGACAAGTCCCTGCAGTTTTCTTGACAACATTTTTCAGAAGTGGTTTGCCATTTCCTCCTTCCTAGGGCTGGGAGAGAGTGACTGGCCCATGTTCACCCAGCTGGCTTTGTGCCCAAGGAGGGACCAGAACTCACGGTCTCCCAGTTTCTAGCCCGGTGCTTTAACCACTACACCAAACTGGCTCTCTTGATCTCATGCACTAATGAAATGCTTCAGGGAACACACAACACACAGAGAATCTCTGTTAACCTACAAAAGCTTTCTTGGATACAGGTTGTTTAAACATCTGCAAGAAAACAACAAGGCTCAGAGAGCACCAAGGACTCTACAGTTTGTTTAACCATTACACATACATACATATGTAATTCACATGTTATTTATTCGTTCAGTCGCTTCCGACTCTTCATGACTTCATGGACCAGCCCACGCCAGAGCTTCCTGTCAGCCGTCACCATCCCCAGCTCCCCCACGGTCGAGTCCGTCACCTCCAGAATATCATCCATCCATCTTGCCCTTGGTCGGCCCCTCTTCCTTTGGCCTTCCACTTTCCCTAGCATCAGCTTCTTCTCCAGGGTATCCTGTCTTCTCATTATGTGGCCAAAGTACTTCAGTTTTGCCTTTAATATCATTCCCTCAAGTGAGCAGTCTGGCTTGATTTCCTGGAGTATGGACTGGTTTGATCTTCTTGCAGTCCAAGGCACTCTCAGAATTTTCCTCCAACACCACAGTTCAAAAGCATTTATCTTCCTTCGCTCAGCCTTCCTTATGGTCCAGCTCTCGCAGCCATAGGTTACTACGGGGGTGTAATTCACATATCCCCATATAAATAACTATAGTATAAGTAACTATACCATGGTGTTTTGTATATGGCTGTCCCCATCACATCTTTTGGCAGTAACTACATGTCTAACAGAGAACTTCAGCCCTCGCTTTTTCCCAGTGTTGTCTCTGGAGCTGGTAAAATTTAGTTTTATATCTGGTGAAATAAGTAGGACTTGAAATAAAATGTTGCCACATACAATGCTTAGGACCTCAACAATGCCCAGTCAATATTCTGTGATATTTACTCTTTGCTGGATTGGGGTGGGGAGGGCTGGTTTCTTCCAGCTTTTAAACAAGATTGGCATTAGCACATAACACCTGAGCATCAGAAATAGAATAATTCACCAGCTGTCCCCTACATCAACCTTCATCTATTCTAGGAAGTCTGGTAGATCACCAAGTTCAACTTGGCTGGATGCAAAGCTACAGTGATGAGAGGATCAGATTCTGCAGGGTGCTTACAATTACCCTTTCTCTGTGCTATTTACCGGGTAATGTATCTGCTCTTCAGGAACGAGTATCTGAATTTTTTTTCTCCTTCCTCTCCCTAAATTGAAAGCTGAATAATGTCTGCAGTAACCAGCCTGACATCAATTAATATTTTCTCTACTGATTCCTCCCAGAGTGAGTGACCTGTTCTACGTCGCTGTTTCCAGACTAAGTGAGACTGTGTAATTATTGAAGAATGATAGGTGCATAGGAATATCCAGATAATTATTCCATTAACAAACACAAGACCTCTGGAGCAAACGCTACCATTCTGCTAATTAGCTCAGCTCTCTGACAGTCTTCTCGCATTTTCCTGATTCTGCTGGTGGTGGGTAAACTTTAAGCCACTCTGATGAAATCTAATGAACCCACGTAGACTTAAAGTAATATCTGGTCAGCTCTGGCTATGTCACATCAAAGACAAAAAAAGCATTTTGGCAGTTTGGAAATATAGCACCAGTCTGTAAAGCCAACAGAGGTTTCAGCTCTCTTTTCACCACCTCCTTACTCTACTTTTAATTGATGTGGTAAGTTGAAAAGTTCAGGAACATTCAACATTCAGCTCCAGGGACTATTACTGGTGATAGGAGAAGGGAATCTTTTCAGCCATCCAAGGGCAAAAAAAGTCAAATGTTCTGAGCCTGCAACCTCAACCTCCCAGCCAGGGTTTCTTAGGATGTTGGGAAAAAATACATTCCCCACCCCACCAAAAAAGTGCAACCCAAAGTCACAAAACATTGGTTGCCTCTGCTACACACATTTATCTGAGAGTAGAATCCATTGAAATCAGAGGAACTTATATAGGCACAAATTGAACTGCATAGTTATAGAGTTGCTATTATGACTAAGGTGACCTATAAGTAAACTAAGTGATGAAAATACACAAATAAATAAATAAGCCAGATGACCTATTATATTGATTGATTATGTGCCATCAAGTCAGTCTTGATTAACCACCTGGATAGATTTTCTGTATGATGATCTGTCCCTAACCTGGTCTTTCAGGTCTTCCAAAGCTGCCCCCATTGCCACTCTGAGTCCATCCATCCTGCTATTAGTAGTCTTCTTTTTCTCTTTCCTTCCACCTTTCCCAGCATTATAAACTTATCAGGGTCTTCACATAATGTGTCCAAAATATGATAATTTGACCTGGTCATTTGTAACTCGAATGAGAAATCTGGATTGTTTTGCTTGATGATCCATTTGTTTGTTTTCTTGGCTGTCCATGGTCTTCTCAGGAGTCTTCTCCAACATCAATGTTCAAAATTTTCAATATTCTTTCTAACCTGCTTCTTCACAGTCCAACTTTTGCTTCCATAGAATGTCCATACAGTGTTACAAGGAATACTGAACTACAGACTATAGCTATAGACACATCCCAGTATTTGAATATCTTTTCCAAGGCCTTCATGGCTGCTCTACCAAGTGCTAGTCTGCAGTGTATTTCTTGACTGCTTGTTCCTTTATTGCTGATGTTAGTCCTAAAAGGTGGAAGCTATCCACCACTTCAATATCTTTGTTGTCAAGATCTATGATACAGGAGTTCCTAAACTTATTTTCATTTATTGGGCTGAGTAGGATGGGGGGGGGTGACATTTTGAATGTTAAGTGGTAAGACATCCCATCCATGGGAATGTAGATGTCAGTCTATTTTTGGTTTTAGATTAGTCTCTTCTGACAAAATTATGTATTATTTTCTGAATGAAAAAAGTGTAAGAAAAGACATATTTCTTTTCATATTTGGCAACAAATTTTCCACAATGTACACATTTTTTTTTGAGCAAGAATGCAAGTTGAGATGATCAGTTTTGGTGGATTGCACCAATTGTTGGCAAGGAAATCTGTGATGGATTTCTCCAACTTCCCTAATATTAAAGCCATGCATAGGAAGATTGGATTTTATTCTTTCTGCTTATATGGTTTCCAACATTTCAGTTATCCACTGAAGTAAAGTAGTGTTATGAACTGGGGCCTCCCACAGTGCCATTTCTGATGGGACCTTAACATTATATGTTTTTATTTATTTATTTATAAAATTTATATCACCGCCCATCTCCCTCCACCGGAGGAACTCTTTTAAACAGTTATGTTATTCTGGAAATCCAAAAAAGAAATTATAATTACTAACCAATCACAACAATTTACTAAATAATAGTTCAGGCGAATGGTGTACAGGGCCATCACTTAAGACAGCTTTTCTCAACCTTTTAAACCTGGAGGAACCCTTGAAATATTTTTCAGGCCTTGGGGAACCCCTTCACATTCAGGCTCAAATATAGGCCAGAAGTTACAAAATTATTATATTTGTTTCATGGGTAGGCCTGTCTATATGCGTTAACAGTGTTCTTAAACTGAAAATAAAGAATGAAACTTACCTCTTTAATGTGAAGTTGCCTGAATTTGAAATAATTTTTTAAATAAATCGTGATCTCCCAGGGAACCCCAAGTGACCTCTCGCGGAACCCTAGGGTGCCATGGAAACCTGGTTGAGAAACCCTGATTTAAGAAGTAGTTGACAATTTATGGGGAAAGCCACATAAAGCATATTTGAAGCTGGTACATACAAGGCAATCAAATAAGAAGCAGCTAATAATCTATGGAGAATCTCCTTCAATTCAGCAAGAGAAAGATGAAGGCAGAGTTTAGAGAGGGACAGCGGTATTGTAGAAGTTTCAAAAACCTATTCGCTTTACTCAGTGTTCAGCTGTGGAAGGAGAATGAGGAAAGAGAAAAACAGAATATCTTGCCATTACAAAGAAAGCCAGAATTTTTAAGGTTATCTGCTATAGCAAAGATGGAAAGAAATTTCAAGATGCAGCAAGCTCACACAGCCATACATACATACACAGACACACAAGAACTAATAGGAGCATTATGTGCAAAAGCAACACTTTGCTTGGGAAACGAGAACAAGTTTGAGAGGATGTTTCTGGATTGAAGAGAGAGAGAATCGCCTTTCTTTTTCAGCACAGGCTCCTTTGCAGATAGTTCTGGTCTTCCAAATTCAGTTAGTTGGATCTTCTAGCATGAATCTAGTGGCAGTGAAGTAGTGCAACTATTTTGCTAATATTTGCAATAGTTAAAGAAAGCTAAGTGTCTTGGGCAGCTACATTTGGGCATAAGCATTCATCCCCAAAGGGGCGTGGTGGCTCAGCGGGTAAGATGGCAGGCTTGTTGATTGGAAGATCGCACGTTTGGAGGTTCGAATCCCTAGTCCCGTGTGACGGAGTGAGCTCCTGCACTCGCCCCAGCTCTTGCCAACCTAGCAATTCGAAAGCATGGAAATGCAAGTAGGTGAATAGGGACCACTTCGCTGGGGAGGTAACAGTGTTCTGTGCTCGTCATGCGGCCACATGACCGTGGAAGCGTCTTCGGACAACGCTGGCTCTTCGGCTAACAAGCGGAGATGAGCACTGGCCCCTAGAGTCGGACAAGACTGCACAAGTGTGCGGAGTTAACCTTTTTATTCATCCCCAAGGTAATTTTGTAAAGATTGGAGCGAGGAGGCAAGCGTTGGCTGGGGAATTCTGGGAGTTAATGTCCACACATCTTAAAGTTGCTGAAGTTGAGAAACACTGGTACAGTATAATCCATAGGAAAATATAACGTATGAGGATAAAAATCATAAAGATGGAAACTAAAGTATTGTTTGGACTTTGACATTTGGATAAACTTTATTAAAGTGAGCTACAAAGCAATGAACAGATACCAATCCATATACAAATAACTGAATAAAGATGTTTGCATAATGTAAGCCTTCTTTGCTCTTCTTCATAATCCACTTATAAATCCAAAAAAAAGCTATCACTCCTTTCTTACCAATAATTCTCTTTGCTGCAATAATGGGCTCTGTTGGAATGTTTGCTTGTGCAACAGTTCCAGCAGAAAAGATCTCTCCTGGAATACTATATGCAATTCTGGGCCACCCCATTTCCAGAAGGATACTGACAGGTTTGAAGAAGTCCAGAAAAGGGTGAGAAAGAAGATACAAAGAAACAGCTGTCCAGATATCTCTCTCTCTCTCTCTCTCTCTCTCTCTCTCTCTCTCTCTCTCTCTCTCTCTCTCTCTCTATTCAATCGTGTCCGATTCTCGGAGACTGCCTGGACAAGTCCCTGCAGTTTTCTTGGCAAGGTTTTTCAGAAGTGCTTTGCCATTGCCTGCTTATTAGAGCTGACAGAAAGTGCCCAAGGTCACCCAGCTGGTTTTGTGTCTAAGGTGGGACTAGAACTCACGGTCTCCTAGTTTCCAGCTTGATGTCTTAACCACTACACCAAACTGGCTCTCAGATCTCTCTTAAATATAAGGAAAAACGTCCTGAGGGTAAGATCCGAAGAACACCGCAACAACCTACCAACAAACATTGTGGGTTCTCCATTTATGGAGGTTTGTAAAAAGAGATTGGAGAGATACCTCTCAGAGATGGCTTCACTGGATTTCCCACACATTGCAGAGGGTTGGGCAAGATGATCTTTGTAGTCCTTTCCAATTCCACAATTCTACTGTATGCTTCTGTGACAAATTAACTCCATGTGGCCTTGTTCCGCCAGTTGCACGGTGGTTTTGTTGGTCCCAATTCGAAGCTAGCTTTTCTTTTTCTCCCTGAAAAAAAAAAAAAAAACTCTAAATTAATTCTGGTTGCTCTAACTCAATCCTTTACCACTTGTTTTTTTCCCTAAATGGCAACCCTAGATTAGTATTTACAAGAACAGTGGAGGTAACAGCATGCTCTGAAGATAACAAATATAGAACTCCTTCACCCTGTTCAAGAATGAGAAGTGGCTTTTTCCTGCAAGAGGATTTAATATATCTGTGAGTTGTAAACTTGGAAGGAACATTGATTTATGGCTCAAAATCAAGGATTACTTCTGTCAACTTGCTCAGAGGAATTTACTCTGTTTCTAGATGTACTTTCCCTTTCCCGGAAAGATCAAAGGCAATGAAGGAAATCTTATTAAAAGTCATTTTAAGTCATGCTTTTCTACAGTTGAGGTCACCTTGTTCCTTTTTTTTCCTTCTTGCCTTTCCAAGGGACAAGGTAACATGTGATTGAGTGCCTGTCCACTTATCAGTGGCTATCATAGCAACCAGGCAGGGAGATGACCAGGAGGTCTCAAAAATTGTGCTGCCTTTAAGGACGCTGGTTTTAAAACTGTTTAATTTCAGGATGTTAAAACCTGTACATTAAAACCTCAGCTTGGACCGAAGCATGTAAATGGTGGAATTCAGCTGAATCACAACTTCAGATTTAGTTCAGATTTAAAAACCAAAGCAAAGCAAAACTTCACAGCCAGAAAGGTGTATATTTTCCCAAATGTCTTTTGTTTCTATATTAGAAACAACACATTCTTTTCATCAACTATATTGATATTTTTGGTTGGTTTCTTTTAACTGGCAAATACTGCTGGCTAATCTGCATTCCAGTTATTTTTAAGGTTATGATTTCAATTATTTTTCATTGTCTGTGTCTTACAAAACTTAATGGGTCAAGGAATAGTATACAAAGCTTAAACACCATTCAGTTAATCATCACAATAGCCTGTTGCAAGTTTCTTTGCCCTGGTGAAAAGCAGAAGCTGGCTAATTCTGATTGACTCAATTATATGTGTTTTCTCTAATGCTGTGCAGAGAAAAAAGCATCTTTTGCATGTTTTTCTAGCAGTTCTCTCTCAGTTTGATGAAAGAAAACATGGTTTTGACATTTCTTTCACCAGAGAAGAAAAATTCTCATGGGCGGAATATTACACTAGTGTAGTTATGAAGAGGTCAAGAAGCATGTATTAATATCTTGCATTTCATCACCATCTCTCCAGTGGTTTGCCAACTTCCCACCCTTCCATTAAATCCCAAGGGAAGACATTGGGACAAAACTGCCCCCTGGACCTTTTTTAGGTTGGGAAGTACGAGCAGCCAAGGAAGATCAGAAGGATGAGAAGAAGGATGAGAAGATGTATGAAAGCAGTAGCCCCATTCACCACCACCATCAATAATGCAAGCTCCAAAACTTAAGAAAAATTCAAAAGAACTTCTCAAGCTTCTTGAGAATAAGGCAGAAAAACAGAAGCCTCTTTCAAAGGAAAAGAACACTTCTGACAAACTCTCCAGTACTCATCCACATTAAAAGCAGGACTCAAAGTTGCATCTAAAGGGAAACTTTTGGTGGAATCTAAATTCCAGATTCGGAGCTTCCTATATCTTGTATGCAGTTATTTGATAAGACAATGATACCAGGTTTACGTTAAGAGGGATATGTTTTGCTGGCTTGTGCTGATAGGAACATTTCTCTTTGCTTGCCTCAGAGGTTAGTTTCGATACTACGAGGCAGACACAACTGGGTGAGGGCAATGAAATATGTAGCTATTTAACGTTTCCACTGAGAAAATAGAAATCCAGTTGACATGATTCAAGCTACAGACTGTTCCACCTGGATGACTGAGAACCTTCATCGACATGTAGCTATTTATCTCTTTCAAAGGAAACTGGGATTGTTCTAGTCTTACTTCCTTCTTAGTCTTGGAGAACTTTCATAAATACAGCCCCTTTTTGAGACCTGTGACCCATGAAATCTGATGCAGGCATTTGATGAACGATATAAGGTGTTTATAAATGTGTGGAGATGAAAGTAGCACTGTAAGGAACAATTGCTCATGGAAACCTATTTAGTTTCTCATTCCTTGTAGTACATCTCTGCGGTAGACAAAAACTGTAGAGTTTCAGAACTGCAAAGTGTTCAGGGCTGGAAGATTTATCTAATAGTGAAAGAAATTGAGGCAATGAAATGAGGGAGATGTCATCAAGGAACATGGTCCTCTATTAATTCCTGTTCAAGTTCCTGATTGGGGTGGATAGGAAAAGATAAAAGAAGTAGGCCTATGAAGATTGGGTGGGATCCACCTCAATTGGTGCTTCACTACATAGAGATGCAGTGATCCATCTCCTTGAAGGATCAAGGTGGGTCCCTTCTGTCTCAGTGAGGGCTTTGGCATAGTTAACAAGCCTTTTTGGTTTGCAGGGGTCTCCCCTTGAACTTTTAATGAAGAGAAACTCCTCTTTTCAGATCTGCATAGTTCTAATAGGAAGTAAAGAATTACTTGCAATTTCATTTGCTGATAATCACTTGGATTCAGAGCCAGCTGTACCATTAGGCAGAAAGAATTGGCCACTTTGGTAGGACACGTTAGGCCAAAGGAGTCAATGCGCAGTCAACCAGAGCCAGTACCTAAGGCTTACTTTGCAGCACATCACTTTGAGGACCTTTCAGAGCGAGAACTACAGGATGGGCAGCAAGCTGACAAAAGAAGGTAGAATGGTCAATGGTCAATGGTTGAATGGCACCACTGGTGAAAGGGTGTGGAATGGGGTGTCTAGTGAGGAGGATAGTGTAATGGTATGTGGGGATGACCTTGGGAGACGGGGGGAAGAGATGCTGCCAAGGGAACGATCAGATAAGAGAGGGAGGAGCCCGCAGCTGCATAACAGAAAGAGAAAGAAACTCAGAAAGGAACCTCCCTAACTTCTCAGGCTGTAAAAGAGACAGCAGGAGATTTGTACAATGAGACTTGCAAGACTGATGTCAGCCTTCCCAGGCAGACCAGACAGGAAACACAACCAGATGAGCTAATTCTACTTTATTGTAAGGCTACATTAACAGAATCTTACAAGTCTCATAGTACAAATCTCCCACTCTCTCTTTTACAGCCTGAGAAGTTAGGGAGATTCCTTTCTGAATTTCTTTCTCTTTCTGTTATGCAGCTGCGGGCTATGCCCTCTCTTATCTGATCCTTCCCTAGGCAGCATCTCTTCCCCTGTCTCCCAAGGTCATTCCCACATACCATTACAGATAGAAACAGAAGTAGAAAGGGTAGTGGTGAACCTTCATTCAATTTCAGGCTATGGGTCTTTTTTGGCCAACCCTGAGCAGTAACCCTTATGTGTTACATTCCTGTGCAGAAGGTTTAGAAATGGAGGATACTCAACAATACTTTTGAGATTAGGGATGGCCAAATCTGCCAGTGTTTGGTTTGCACATTTGTTTCGTATACCCCATCTTTCGACTCTGTGGTTTCATTCCTCTAAATCAACTTTTCCCAGCATGGTAGGATTTCAGCTGGTATTTAATTTCAAATCCCAACATTCCCAACTATCAGTTGGAGATGGTCATAAAAGCACCAATTTCCTCCAAAGCTCACTCAAATCAAGGAAGAGTTCATAGAAACTTTGAATTGGAAGGAAACTCAGAAATAAGTGCAGGATTTCAGCCCAACCCACCTCACAGGGTTGTTGCTTTGGGGAAAATAGGAGGCAGGAATATTAGGTACGTTTGCCACCTTGAGTTGTATATAAAAAAGGTGGGATAAAAGTATCCATCATCATCATCATCATCATCATCATCATCATCATCCTCTAAAGCATTTTCGACTGATGGCTCTCCAGTCTTTGTTCAAAATCTCCAGGGAATGGTAACATACCCATTATTACATTTTTTAATTTAACTTTGGGACAAGATTTTATATTCTCAGATGTTCCTCTGAACTATATTCCCATTGCATGGGAGTCGACATCTGGACAAAGAAAGTGAGTTGTCTTTGCCCTACCTGTAGCTAAACAAATTAATATTCAGCGCTGGAAAAATAAACATATGGCCCTAACAACTCAATGCTCTGCAGAATAGATGTTATTAACAACTTACAAATGAATCACTTATTGATGTAGATTAGCTATGGATCAAATATTAAAGTGCTTATGTAGAACTCTGTACTGTATATGTATGTGTGAATATATCCCCTGTGTGTTTTTGTTTCTTTTAAAGCTTTGTTTGAGTTTTCTCCTATTTAATTTTGTGTATAAATTTTATTTTATTTATTTATTTATCACATTTCTTCACCGCCCATCTCGACAAATGACTCTGGGTGGTTCTGATTGTTTTACGCATTTGGTTAATACCAATCAAAGAGAATATTTGTAGCTCAGGGTTGAACTGGGGAGTCTTTGGTGCTCTCTGAGCCTTGTTGTTTTCATGCAGACGTTTCATTGCCAGCCTAGGCAACATCTTCAGTGCGAAAAGGGAGACAGCAAGTTCCACTCCCTTTTCGCACTGAAGATGTTGCCTAGCCTGGCAATGAAACGTCTGCATGAAAACAACAAGGCTCAGAGAGCACCAAAGACTCCCCATTTGGTTAATAACAACCAAACAACCAAAAAATAAAACATGTAAAAGAAACACCCCACTTCATGAGACAACCTATTCTACTGGTTGACAACTCTTACCATCAAAAATGTCCTCCTAATATAGAACCTGAACTCATTGGTTGTGGTCCTTCCCCCTGTGAGAAAACAGCCCTTCTGATGCCATCATATCTCCATACCAACTTCACTTTGGCAGGCTAAACATATTCAATTCCTTGATAAAGAAGAGTCAAAGCTTTCCAATTGTTAACAAATTAGCTTCTACAGAAGAGTTAGGATAAAAGAAGCATGAATAGCCGAGTGTTAGAATGGTTAGTGTTAGATCGCTTCCTTTAAGGTTAGAACATTCCCTTCTTTTAATTGTTTTATTGTATTATTATAAAACATAAGTAGTCCATTATATATATTTGGGTATACTGGTATTTATACGGTATTGACTTTTACATCCAAAGCAAAATATGGCATTAATAAAGAACTGCAAACTACTTGAAGCTGTTTGTTATACAACAAAGGTTTCTTTCTTAAGCTTAATAAGTAAGATTAAGGTCTCTACTACATGGTTACTTATAGAATATTCTTCATGTTTAAAACAGTTTTCCTGGCAATTTCTAGTCATCTTTTCATTTTACCATCTGTTTTCCTATCTCCCACGATTAGGTCTCCAAATAGGGACATCAGTGACCATTGCTTTTATTTTTAGAGGTCTTTTCCCCCTGAGATCACCATCATCTTGGTTTATTAATCACTATTTTTTTCAGTGACTTAGTTATGGCCATCACCCTTAGGTAGAGGAGACAGGTGAACTGACAGACTACTGTCTATCTGCTATTCGAACTACATGTACTGCCGCATGATTTTTCTTCTACTGCTTTAATTAAGAATTCCTATTCCTATTATTATTTCGGTGAATTATGTCAGGAGTAATATATATGAATGAATGGGATTGTTCATCTCTAGCTTGGTTTCTGCACTGCTGTTTGCTCATATTGTTCTACTTACTTGGCTTTTAGTATGGAAATTTGGAATATTTCCAAAATAAGTATCAGAACTTTGCACTTACACAGTGGTTAAGGCAACGGGCTAGAAACCAGGAGACTGAGAGATCTAGTCCTGCCTGAGGCATGAAAGCCAGATGGGTGACCTTGGGCCGGTCCCTGTCTCTCAGCCCTAGGAAGGAGCCAATGGCAAACCAGGAGACTGAGAGTTCTAGTCCTGCCTTAGCCATGAAAGCCGGCTGGGTGACCTTGGGCCAGTCCCTGTCTCTCAGCCCTAGGAAGGAGCCAATGGCAAACCAGGAGACTGTGAGTTCTAGTCCTGCCTCAGGCATGAAAGCCGGCTGGGTGACCTTGGGCCAGTCCCTGTCTCTCAGCCCTAGGAAGGAGCCAATGGCAAACCAGGAGCCTGAGAGTTCTAGTCCCGCCTCAGGCATGAAAGCCAGCTGGGTGACCTTGGGCCGGTCCCTGTCTCTCAGCCCTAGGAAGGAGCTAATGGCAAACCAGGACTGTGAGTTCTAGTCCCGCCTGAGGCATGAAAGCTGGCTGGGTGACCTTGGGCTGGTCCCTGTCTCTCAGCCCTAGGAAGGAGCCAATGGCAAACCAGGAGACTGAGAGTTCTAGTCACGCCTTAGACATGAAAGCTGGGTGGGTGACCTTGGGCCAGTCACTCTCTCTCAGCCCAACTCTCCTTTGGGGGGAAAATTGGAGGAGGAAGGAGTATTAGGTATGTTCGCTGCCTTGAGTTATTTATAAAAATAATAAAGGTGGGATAGAAAATAAATAAATAAAATAAAATAAAATTGTTGTCAGATTCTTCTGTTTCTTTATATCTTTTTTTGCTGCATCCAGTACATAAACACTTATCTATGTTGGTAAACCGAGCAAATGAAGAGTAAGTTACAGGTCATTCCACAGATATAATGAACTATACAAAAGTCTAGTAACCGAAAGAAAAGCAGAATTCTGTTTTGTAAACAAATTTGGAAAGGGAGTAATTTATAAACACCCCTGTATAATGTCTGAATTATAAAGGAACATGTTCTTTGAATTCAGTAGGGTGACCTTCTCTTGTAGCACAGTATTTCTCTAACAATCCTCAGAGGAATTCCCACAAACACTGCATCACAGCAGTCAAGCATAGAAAGTATTACAACAGCTTGATAGTAATTATTATATTGTTACAATATATTCTACTGGGCAAAGTTTATTAAAAGATATTCTGAAAATATAATTGTCTCCTGGAGCAAAGATAAATCAGATGTACCTTAACATTGTAAAGACAATTTTTCAGTGGAAAAAAGTGTAACAGCCTTGCCCGCCCTCTTTCCTCAACACGCCCATCTTGGTACACATCTCTTTAAAAATAGCATACAGTATTAACACTTTATATACTGGCCTCATAGTTTAGCCTTGGGCCCTTAGAAAAATCTTGCTCGCCTCCCATTGAATTTGCACTGCTCTTTCAGCTTTTCTTGCCACAGCTAGCTCTTCTCTTTATTAAAGGCTGAGCAGTTTCCTAACTGAGTATAGGTGAGTAAAAGAACAAATCCTCTCTATTTTTTAAAAAAATGTTATTTGAATGCTGTCCTATTCTCCATTTTCTGTAGTAAATAATACAATGGAACAGGGGGAAAGAAACTTAAAAGAAGCAGGTAATTATGCCAAAAACTATGCACATTCTTTCTTGTATGTTTTTCTCTAAACCTTCTGGGGGAAAAACGACAGTCAAATACTATCTTATCTCTGAAGTGCACAAAAAAGATATCTTTGCCAACTGCCTAGTATATGAATAGTGTAATTTATCACTCAAATAACATTGATCCCTTTGTTCAGTATGCTGGCCCTTCCACCACCTCTTCTTAAAGAAAGAAAAAATATTTTCAACTTCTTCAGACAATGTAATTTCCCCCTGCCCCACCTTGCATTCTCTCCTCCCCCAATGCTTTTTCAAGTTCATTTTTCCTTCAAGAAAAGCTGCAGGGGTATTCAGCAAGGCTTTGTTTAAAAAAATCTACACATTGAGTCGGTGTTAGGGGTGAAAAGCAAGCAAGCAGGAGCACAGGCATAGTAAAAAAAAGGTAAAGGTTTTCCCCTGCACAGTTGTGTCCGACTCTAGGGGGGGGTGCTCATCTCCGTTTCTTAGCTGAAGAGCCAGCGCTGTCCGAAGATGCTTCCGCGGTCATGTGGCCAGCATGACACGCGCAGAACACTGTACCAAACTTTAAATTTAAAATAATTTAAATTTGACTTTTTTTTTTTTAGTGTAGTCCTAACACATTTTGGAGTCCCCAGGATGAAACGGAAGGCCTGGTCATTCAAAGGTTTACCAAATGGTTGGGGATTTTGACTGCAGAGAAACTTCATTTCCACAAGTCACAGAAAGCTTTGATTGAGGTGCAGTAAACCATAATGTAGTTTCTTTGATCTTTAGTTTTTGCATAAAGGCTAAATACAGCCCACAGTGGTTTATTCAGTCAACTATGGTTAACCAATCCATGGCTTACTATATTATCTGAACTCATTCTATATCTTCTTCTTTTTTTAAAATCCGTTCAATTATGTCTAGGCTGACCATACATCCCGTTTTGAACGGGACAGTCCTGTTATATTAACATTTTCCAACTGTCCCGTCATTCTGGACAAAATCTCCATTTCATCCCGTTTTCTAAGTTAGAGTGCGTGCGTGCACGCGCCGGCGCACCTGCCTGCGTGCCTGCCTGCATACTGGTGCGCGCACGCTTGCATGCCAGTGTGCCGGTGCACATGCGCACGTTAGGGTCCCGTTTTCGTCTCAATTATGTCCGATTCTTGGCGACTGCCTGGATTAGTCCCTGCAGTTTTCTTGGCAAGGTTTTTCAGAAGTGGTTTGCCATTGCCTGCTTCCTAGGGCTTAGAGAAAGTGACTGGCCTAGGTCACCCAGCTGGCTTTGTGCCCAAGGCACAAAGAACTCACCGTCTCCTGGTTTCTAGACTGATGCCTTAACCACTAGACCAAACTGGCTCTCATATCACAATAATACTTCAAACCAGGCAAAGTTAACTCAATACATCACTTCATGACAGATGTGGTCCAAGGACTCCTCGAGAAACAGAGGTCATCTTATTAATCCTTTTCCAATAATCATTTACCAGCTCATCTCCTTACTCTGGATGATTCAGAAGCTTATTGTTGATACTTTTAATATTTTAAATCACCTTATAATCTACCCAGAGAACTCTAGGTATTGGATGGATTAAAATATAATATACTGTAATAAATGAATATCTTGGTCAATAGAGAACAACAGACATATTACTTGGAGATACTGTAATGGGACATTCATGCAGAAACCTTCTCAAGACCTTCAGTTTAGCTTTAGCAGCCAAAAGTTCTAATCTTTCTCACTTTTCCTAACCTTGTAATGGCACATAATATTGAAACATGTTTCTGGGTTTGTAGAGAATTTGAATCCTTCAGGTTGGACCGATTGATGCCTAGACAGGGGATTTCTCCAGATAGGTGGAATCTTTTTAGATCAAGTCCACTTTGCCTACTAACCATCAAACAAGTTTGGTGTTATATTTTCTGTCCTCTTGATTACATCAGCTAGAGGCGGATTCCTCACCTTCAACCAGATTCCATATATATATGCCATTGTAACATATTATTTCAGGATTAGGCCATGGATCATGGATCAAATATATTAAATATGTTTAGCTGCACTGTAAGAACCACCTGCCACTTGGATTTTATTGTATTTATATTTTTATTGTTGTTTTTATTGTATTTTAATGATATTGTGTTGTGAACTGCCCAGAGTCCCTCCTTGAGGGGGAGATGGGCAGTCATAGAAATTTAATAAATAAATTAATTAATTAATTAAAAAAAAATAATCCTTCCAGTGACTATCTGGCACCACCAGCATTATGACATCAGAGAGATTAGATGTTTGAGGCCAGAAATAGGTTAGAGACGACATAGAGTTATCTGATTTACCTTCTCTCCACTTTTTATCCTGCTTTGTTTTGCTGCAGAACTTACTGCCTATTACAAGCTAAATGGTAGCTCCTTCTCCTTCTTGACCCCCTCTAAATTTATTCTATCAGTTGAAACTCATGAAAGACTCCTTGCCCACCAGAACTGAATAGTTTAGTGACAGGTCTTCTTTTCTCTTCCTCTTGATTCTCCAACCATCCTTTTACACTCAAATGTCTTCTATGAGAATTTCAAGGAGTTAATTCTCATGAATAATTCCACCCATATCAACTCATTAACTCTTCCTAAGGAGATCCTGATATAAAAAAAATTCCCTTCTCACCCCTATGGGTGGTATGTGTCTTCCTCAACCTCGGGTCCTCTACCAGAGGCCTGGGAGTTTGAGGGTTCTGCGCAGGATCTTAGCTGTTCCTAGCACTGCACTCTTCTGGACAGAGAGCTCTGAGGTTGCTCTTGGGATTTGTTGGAGCCACTCTCCCAGCTTAGGAGTCACAGCCCTGAGTGCTCCTACCACCACTGGGACCACTTTGGCCTTCACTTTCCACATCCTCTGTAGTTCCTCCTTCAGGTGCTGGTACTTCTCTAGCTTCTCATACTCCTTCTTCCTGATGTTGCTGTCACTTGGCACCACTACATCTATCACCACCGCTGTCTTCTGGTCCTTCTCTACTACCACGATGTCTGGTTGATTGGCCAGTACCTGCCTGTCTGTCTGGATCTGGAAGTCCCACAGGATCTTATCCCTGTCATTCTCCACGACCTTCTGTGGAATCTCCCATCTGGACTTTGGAGGGTCTAGCCCATACACTGTGCAGATGTTCAGGTACACAATGCCAGCTACTTGGTTGTGCCATTCAGTGTATGTTGTTCCTGCCTGCATCTTACAACCTGCCACTATGTGTTGGACTGTCTCTGAGGCCTCTCTGCACAGTCTGCACCTTGAGTCCTGTCTAGTGTGGTGGACCCCTGCTTCTATGGATCGGGTGCTTAGTGCCTGTTCTTGTGCTGCTATGATCAGTGCCTCAGTGCTGTCTTTTAGTCCAGCCCTTTCCAGCCACTGGTAGGATTTCCCAATGTCAGCCACCTCAGCTATCTGTCAATGGTACATCCCATGCAGGGTCTTGTCTTGCCCTGGCACTTCCTCTGCTTGATCTTCCTTCCATGTCTGCTGCTGCTTCAGGCATTCTCTCAGCAGCTCATCTTTAGGTGCCATCTTACTGATGTACTCCTGGATGCTCTGGGTCTCATCCAGGACAGTGGCTTTGACACTCACCAGACCCCGCCTGCCCTCTTTCCGGCTGGTGTAAAGTCTCTGGGTGTTGGACTTGGGGTGAAAGCCTCCATACATTGTGAGGAGCTTCCAGGTCTTCACATCAGCAGCCTCTATGTCCACACACACACACACACAAACACACAAACACACACACACAGGATTACTACTTCCAATTAAGAGTTAAACTATAGTTCTGAGTCTGAATTGTTCTTCCTCTACTACTGTCCACCCTTGTCTCATAGTTGTTTTATGTCTGAAGGCAAGATGATGAAATTATTTCCCAAATTGCTGTCTTGGGCAGCACAGCAATTCTTAGGCTTTATTTCTCATTTTCACAGATTCTAGGTTTTGAATCCCAGGACACAAGACCTTTGTCTATTGTCCTCTGGGTCACAGTTCTGTGAGATACTATATTACCTTGGGTGGAGGAAGTTAGTTAGGTACCATCTAGCTGGGTTTAATTCCTGGTGATTGTATGGACAAATGTTCTCTATTTTGACTTGTCTTTAGAAACAATTCATGGTTCTTCCAAGGACATTTCAGTAATCACCTTATCATCTCCGTTTCTTCTACTTCTCTCAAATACAGGCTGTTCTTTCTAGCCATCATCTCTCACATCACATGTCCAAAGTATGTGAATTCTGCTTGTTGATCATTATCTCTTTCGTCCTGAGCCGTGGCATTCCTGGTAAACCTATCCAATTTCATAAATGGACAGAAAGATATCTTTTTTTTCTTGGTTCCCAATATTCAGCTTTCACAGCCATACAGTAAGCTGGAAAAAAATTACTTGACCTATTCTGATCTTTGTAGTCATTACAATGTCTTTATAATTTGTGATCTTGTGAGGGAGAAATGGGACTGGAGAGAAACAGCATCATTCTGAAGATGTTCAGGTTATTAGAGAACCCACCCCCAGTCAAACCAGTTTCTCCTGCTCCGTGCAGCACTGGCTGATCTTAAAAGGTAAGTTAGATGAGGCCTGGTTAGTAATTGGATGGGGAATCTCAGGGCTATTGGTTAGGCTTGGAAGTTGAAAAACACCTTAAAAGATGGCAGTACCAAACCACTCCCTTTTTGTTGCCTAGGAAATTTAGTGGATCTGTCCATGAAGTCACCAAGAGTCTAGCTCAGCTCAAAGGAGACTTCATTTACTTAGGAAGGAAAGGGGGCGTGGTGGCTCAGCGGGTAAGACGCCAGGCTTGTCGATCGGAAGATCGCAAGTTCGGAGGTTTGAATTCCTAGCCCCACGTGATGGAGTGAGCTCCCGCACTCGCCCCAGCTCTTGCCAACCTAGCAATTTGAAAGCATGCAAATGCAAGTAGATGAATAGGTACGACTTTGGTGGGTAGGTAACAGCGTTCCACGCGCGTCATGCCAGCCACATGACCTCAGAAGCATCTTCGGACAACTCTGGCCCTTCGGCTAACAAACGGAGATGAGCACCAGCCCCTAGAGTCGGACACGACTGCACAAATGTGCGGGGGGAACCTTTACCTTTTTTTAAGGAAAGGAAACCTAACTCCTGTTTATGATTATTCAGACTTGAAGTAGACAACAGATTATCAAATCAGGAAGTATTCTAATAAAGGGCAGCCCATTATCCCCCAATTTATTTATTTGCTAACATTTTCTCTGCAGTTGATGTGGAAAAGACTATAGGATCGTTTTCCAGTCAAAATAGAGAACCACTGTAACAATGAATGAGAGCTTTTTTAAAAAGCCACCCAACATTTGCAAACTCAGGCAGAATGTGAATTTTGTAAATAAAAAAGGCCATTAGCTGCTAACATTTTTCCATAATCTACATTAAATCGTATAAATAAATTCTCTTCCTCCCCCCCCCCCCCCCGTTCTTTCTTTCTCTGCCTTTTACCTTTTTGTGCTGCATATTTCTTACCTCTAATCTCTCAGATTTTTGAGGAACTAGCTTTAATGTGACTGGAGAAAGAATTTAAATGAAAGAGACATGAAAAGACGAGAAAGGTCACTGCTTTGAAAATATGCCTCCATAAAGGATTTGTGCAGCCATCGGAGAGGTATTTCTCAGCAGGAAATATTGTAACAATTAGTTCATAATCTCATCTCTACAGGATATTCATTCTCATACGGTACAGCATTTTAGCATCTCAAGATTTGTTATTGTTCACTTTTGTAGGGAATGGTCTGTGTTCTGTTTGGAGTATGACCACCAGAACTTTATAGAAATAGTTTTATTATATAAAAACTATTTAAAATTATAAGTCCATAATACAACTAAAGATTACTGGATCAACTGGATGGGCTTGGAGGTAGGCAGCTATGCAGTAGCACGAGCTAGAGTTCAGCAACAAGTAAAACAATAGTCGTGGAACAAGATGCTAGGTAGTTAAGTTCAAACTAGGAATTTCAGGATCAGTTCTTCTGAATTACTGGAGGCGAGGCTGACAAGGCTGGACTGAAGTCTCTGAAACTAGGATTGCAGGATAGATGGGATGAGGTTCTTCTGAATTCTCAGGATACTGGACTGGATTCTCTGGACAAGCTGGATGCTCTAACTGGGTGGGTGACCTTGGGCCAGTCACTCTCTCTCAGCCCAACTCTCCTTTGGGGGGAAAATTGGAGGAGGAAGGAGTATTAGGTATGTTCGCTGCCTTGAGTTATTTATAAAAATAATAAAGGTGGGATAGAAAATAAATAAATAAAATAAAATAAAATTGTTGTCAGATTCTTCTGTTTCTTTATATCTTTTTTTGCTGCATCCAGTACATAAACACTTATCTATGTTGGTAAACCGAGCAAATGAAGAGTAAGTTACAGGTCATTCCACAGATATAATGAACTATACAAAAGTCTAGTAACCGAAAGAAAAGCAGAATTCTGTTTTGTAAACAAATTTGGAAAGGGAGTAATTTATAAACACCCCTGTATAATGTCTGAATTATAAAGGAACATGTTCTTTGAATTCAGTAGGGTGACCTTCTCTTGTAGCACAGTATTTCTCTAACAATCCTCAGAGGAATTCCCACATACACTGCATCACAGCAGTCAAGCATAGAAAGTATTACAACAGCTTGATAGTAATTATTATATTATTACAGTCAGCTCCAGGTCTTGTTTTTACCGACTGTATAGATGTCCGCCACCTTTGGCTGCAAAGGATGTAGTCAATCTGATTTCGGTGTCGACCAGCTGGTGAAGTCCATGTATAAAGTCGTCTTTTAGGTTGTTGGAAGAGAGTGTTTGTTATGCATAGTGAGTTGTCTTGGCAAAATTCTATCAGCCTATGTCCTGCTTCATTTTGTTCTCCCAGACCATGCTTGCCTGTAATTCCAGGTGTCGTCTGACTACCCACCTTAGCATTCCAGTCTCCTGTAATGAAAATAACATCTCTTTTTGGTGTATTATCTAGTAGGTGCTGCAGATCCTCATAGAACTGATCTACTTCTGCTTCTTCAGCATCTGTGGTTGGGGCGTATATTTGGATCACTGTGATGTTAAATGGCTTACCCTGAATTCGAATTGAGATCATTCTATCGTTTTTTGGATTGTATCCAAGCACTGCTTTAGCCACTTTATTATTAATTATGAAGGCTACTCCATTTCTTCTGTGGTCCTCTTGTCCACAGTAGTAGATCTGGTGGTCATCTGATGTGAAGTGGCCCATCCCAGTCCATTTCAGTTCACTGACACCTAAAATGTCTATATTTAATCTTGACATCTCACCAATAACCACATCCAATTTGCCCTGGCTCATAGATCTTACATTCCAGGTTCCTATGGTGTGTTGATCTTTAGAACATCGGATTCGTCGTTCACCACCAGCACCGTCGGCCGCTAGCCGTCCTTTCGGCTTTGAGCTAGCTGCGTCATCACATCTGGGGCTAGTTGAACGTATCCTCTGTTCCTCCCCAGTAGCATTTTGACCATCTTCCGACCTGGGAGTCCCATCTTCCGATGGTATACCGACATATCTTTGGTTGTACTGATCCATTTAGTTTTCATGGCAAGAATACTGGGGTGGGTTGCCATTACCTTCCCCAGGGATCGTATTTAGTCTGACCTCTCTGCCACGACCTTCCCGTCTTGGGTGTCCCTTCACCGTTTAGCTCATGGTTTCATTGAGGTGCTCAAGCTCCAGCACCACGACAAGGTAACGATCTCCTTTGCTGGAGGTTATTTATGTATTACTGTAAAATAAAGAATTAAAAAAAAAAGAAAAAGAAAAAAGAAAGAAAGAGAGGTTCTCTTGATTGGTTTTGTTGTTGTTGTTCAGTCGTTTAGTCGTGTCCGACTCTTCGTGACCTCATGGACCATAGCACGCCAGGCCTTCCTGTCCTCCACTGTCTCTCGGAGTTTACTCAAATTCATGTTCATTACATCGGTGATGCTATCTAACCATCTCATCCTCTGCCGTCCCCTTCTCCTTTTGCCTTCAGTCTTTCCCAGCATCAGGGTCTTTCCCAGTGAGTCCTCTCTTCGCATTAGGTGGCCAAAGTATTTGAGCTTCAGCTTCAGCATCTGTCCTTCCAATGAGCAGTCAGGGTTGATTTCCTTTAGGATTGACTGATTTGACCTCCTTGCAGTCCAAGGGATTCTCAAGAGCCTTCTCCAGCACCACAGCTCGAAAGCATCAATTCTTTGGCGCTCAGCCTTCCTTATGGTCCAACTCTCACAGCCATACATTACTACTGGAAAAACCATAGCTTTAACTATACGGACCTTTGTCGGCAAGGTGATGTCTCTGCTTTTTAATATGCTGTCTAGGTTTGCCATAGCTTTCCTCCCAAGGAGCAAGCGTCTTTTAATTTCATGGCTGCAGTCACCATCTGCGGTGATCTTGGAGCCCAAGAAAATAAAATCTGTCACTGCTTCCATTTCTTCCCCTTCTATTTGCCAGGAAGTGATGGGACCAGATGCCATGATCTGGGTTTTTTTAATGTTGAGTTTCAAGCCAGCTTTTGCACTCTCCTCTTTCACCCTCATCAAGAGGCTCTTTAGTTCCTCTTCACTTTCTGCCATTAGGGTGGTATCGTCTGCATATCTGAGGTTGTTGATATTTCTCCCGGGAATCTTAACTCCGGCTTGTGATTCATCCAGCCCGGCCTTTCTCATGATGTACTCTGCATATAAGTTAAATAAGCAGGGTGATAATATACAGCCTTGTCATACTCCTTTCCCGATTTTGAACCAGTCGGTTGTTCCATGTCCACTTCTTACTGTTGCTTCTTGACCCACATACAGGTTTCTCAGGAGACAGGTAAGGTGGTCTGGTACTCCCATCTCTTTAAGAATTTGCCACAGTTTGTTGTGATCCACACAATCAAAGGCTTTAGCGTAGTCAATGAAGCAGAAGTAGATGTTTTTCTGGAACTCTCTTGCTTTTTCCATGATCCAGCGATTGTTGGCAATCTGATCTCTAGTTCCTCTGCCTCTTCGAAACCCAGCTTGCACTTCTGGTAGTTCTCGGTTCACATACTGCTGAAGCCTAGCTTGTAGGATTTTGAGCATAACCTTGCTAGCATGTGAAATGAGCGCAATTGTACGGTAGTTTGAGCATTCTTTGACATTGCCTTTCTTTGGAATTGGAACGTAAACTGACCTTTTCCAATCCTGTGGCCACTGTTGAGTTTTCCAAATTTGTTGGCATATTGAGTGCAGCACTTTAACAGCATCATCTTTTAGGATTTTAAATAGCTCAGCTGGGATACTGTCTTCTCCACTAGCTTTGTTGTTAGTAATGCTTCCTAAGGCCCACTTGACTTCACTCTCTAGGATGTCCGGCTCAAGCTCAGTGACCACACCATTGTAATTATCAGGGATATTAAGATCTTTCTGGTATAGTTCTTCTGTGTATTCTTGCCACCTCTTCTTAATCTCTTCTGCTTCTGTTTGGTCCCTGCCTTTTTTGTCCTTTATCATGCCCATCTTTGCACAAAACGTTCCCTTGATATCTCTGATTTTCTTGAAGAGATCTCTAGTCTTCCCCATTCTATTGTTTTCCTCGATTTCTTTGCATTGTTCATTTAAGAAGGCCTTCTTATCTCTCCTTGCTATTCTCTGGAAATCTGCATTCAGTTGTTTATATCTTTCCCTTTCTCCCTTGCCTTTTGCTTCCCTTCTTTCCTCAGCTATTTGTAAAGCCTCATCAGTCAGCCACTTTGCTTTCTTGCATTTCTTTTTCTTTGGGATGGTTTTAGTTGCTGCCTCCTGTACAATGTTACGAACCTCCATCCATAGTTCTTCAGGCACTCTGTCTACCAGATCTAATCCTTTAAATCTATTCCTCACCTCCACTGTATATTCATAAGGGATATGATTTAGGTCATACCTGAGTGGTCTAGTGGTTTATAGTTCTTCAGGCACTCTGTCTACCAGGTCTAATCCTTTAAATCTATTCCTCACCTCCACTGTATATTCATAAGGGATATGATTTAGGTCATACCTGAGTGGTCTAGTGGTTTTCTCTACGTTCTTCAATTTTAGCCTAAATTTTGCGATAAGAAGCTCATGATCTGAGCCACAGTCAGCTCCAGGTCTTGTTTTTGCTGATTGTATAGAGCTTCTCCATCTTTGGCTGCAAAGTATATAATCAATCTGATTTCGGTATTGACCATCTGGTGATGTCCATGTGTAGAGTCGTCTCTTGTGTTGTTGGAAAAGAGTGTTTGCTATGACCAGCGTGTTCTCTTGACAAAACTCTATTAGCCTTTGCCCTGCTTCATTTTGTACTCCGAGGCCGAACTTGCCTGTTATTCCGGTTATTTTTTGACTTCCTACTTTAGCATTCCAGTCCCCTATGATGAAAAGGACATCTTTTTTTGGTGTTAGTTCTAGAAGGTGTTGTAGGTCTTCATAGAACCGGTCAACTTCAGCTTCTTCGGCATCAGTGGTTGGGGCATAGACTTGGATCACTGTGATGTTGAATGGTTTGCCTTGGATTCGAACTGAAAGCATTCTGTCGTTTTTGAGGTTGTACCCCAGTACTGCCTTTCCCACTCTTTTATTGACTATGAGAGCTACTCCATTTCTTCTAAGGGATTCTTGCCCACAGTAGTATATATAATGGTCTCATGAATTAAATTCGCCCATTCCTGTCCATTTTAGTTCGCTGATTCCCAAGATGTCGATGTTCAATCTTGTCATCTCATGTTTGACCACATCCAGCTTACCTTGATTCATAGATCTTACATTCCAGGTTCCTATGCAATATTGTTCTTTACAGCATCGGACTTTCCTTCCACTTCCAGACACATCCACAACTGAGCGTCCTTTCGGCTTTGGCCCAGCCGCTTCACTCTTTCTGGAGCTACTCGGAATTGCCCTCCGCTCTTCCCCAATAGCATTTTGGACACCTTCCGACCTGAGGGGCTCATCTTCCGGCCTCATATCTTTTAGCCTTTTGATACTGTCCATGGGTTTTCTTGGCAAGGATACTGGAGTGGTTTGCCATTCCCTCCTCCAGTTTTGGACCATGTTTTGTCAGAACTCTCCGTCATGACCTGTTGTTCTTGACCTGACTTCATTGAGTTACGCAAACCCCTTCGCCACGACAAGGCAGTGATCCATGAAGGGGGCAGTGATCCATGAAGGTTACTCATCTTTTAATCGCCTGTTTTCTTTAAATTCCGATTGCTTTTGCCTGAAAATGAATATATTGTTCCAAATTAATTCTTAAAAGGTGGTTCCATTTGGGGCCTGGAGGGCAACTTTGCACATGTCTAACTTTACAGGAGAAGAATTCAGTCATGCATTCTTTGAGGCAGCCAACCTGGAATCTATACATACCAGGATAAGAATCCAAAAGTCCCAAAGGTAATTTTTTGGATTGTGAAACTCGTGTGAGATTTTGCACCCATTATATTTTTCTTTGGGGTAAATATAAGTCATGGTTCTGTGTTAATACAGAAGCTCTGGATCAAGTTAAAGGTTTATCTCTCCATCATCTTGTTCTCCATAATGATGAATCTGTTCCTTATCAGGAGGTCATAAATAGGACAGGAGAGCAAATATCCATGTTGTATTTCAGAAACCAGAGATAGGCTACATCCTTCCTGATGCCTATTCATTGTAGCTTTTCCTTCACAAGGTAGTCTCCTTGGAGTTGAATGTGACTCCCAGTGATTCATTACACTTGACATTGTTTTCTTAGCAGCAATTCAGAAAAGGTTCTTTGACTTCCCAGTCTAAACTAGAGCTCTGGGATGTTCTGGTTGTTTCCCATTCAAACATTAACCCTCCTTAGATTTTGGAGATCAGCCAATGTCAATTAGGAACATCCATCTAATTTATTTATTTATTTTATTTATTTATTCAATTTATCCCCACCCATCTCCCCGAATAGGGGACTCTGGGCAGTTTACAAAATAGATTGTATAATTATAGTGAGATTGTATAATGAGATTGTATAATATATAATGAGAGAATAATTGGATTCTCTCATGCCATTAGATCCACCACTTAGTATATTGTGGGGAAAAAAGGATCACATTATATATCACTGTATCCTTTGGAATTAGAACTATCAGGAATCAAACTCAGAACTTTAATCATGCAAAACTTTTGCTTTACTATTGAACTATTGTCTCTCTCCAGGCTGAAAACCTGAAGAAAACTCCAAATCTCTCCTTTCTGCTTCCTGCCCAACCACCAACAAGCTACTTCTTTGCCCAGATAATCAAATGGGGCATTCAGACGGTCTATATTGCATGTTGTAAGGGAAGGGAAGGGAAGGGAAGGGAAGGGAAGGGAAGGGAAGGGAAGGGAAGGGAAGGGAAGGGAAGGGAAGGGAAGGGAAGGGAAGGGAAGGGAAGGTTCCCCTGTGCAAGCACCAAGTCATGTGCCCCCTGGGGAGATGCGGCTTTCATGACATTTTCCTGGCAGACTATAGAGCGGGGTGGTTTGCCATTGCCTTCCCCAGTCATGATTACCCTTCCCCCAGCAAGCTGGGTACTCATTTTACTGACCTCGGAAGGATGGAAGGCTTAGTCGACCTGAGCCGGCTACCTGAGAACCAGCTTCCACTGGGATCGAACTCAGGTTGTGGGGAGAGTTTTGGTTGCAATACTGCTGCCTACCACTCTGCGCCACATGAGGTATGTTATAAACAGCTTGCAAATTACAATTGAGCACAGCTACCAACCGGGACCTTCACTAGGTCCTTGGAGGAAGTGGAAAGCAAACACTCTACACACAGCTGTGCTGCTCAAACATCCACCATTTTCTGAGCAACCACTATCTTCTATCCTTACCTTGTGCTCTCCCCACTCCACTTATTCCTCTGTGTTGGTTGTGTGCATTGGTTCTCAAGAATCCAGGTGCATGAGTGGATGATGATGATGATGACGATGATGATGACGATGATGATGATGTATTAAACTTGTATGCCTCCCAACTCTCAATGACTCTGGGCAGATCAATATTGTATACCCTTTACTGAAGATCGGTACACTCCTATGTGGGATGGTATAATGGTATGTGGAAAAGACCTTGGGAGACGAGACAAAAAGATGTTGCCTAGGGAATGGTCAGATAAGAGAGAGGATAGCCCACAGCTGGATAGTGGGCAGGGCAAGAGGCTCAGAAGAGACCCTCCTTAATTTCTCGGGCTGTAAAGGAAACTTTGGGAGAATTGTACTTTCAGACCTATAAGATTCTGTTACTGTAGTTTTACAATCAAGTAGAATTACCTCTATAATAGGGGTGTGGTGGCTCAGCGGGTAAGACACCAGGCTTGTTGATTGGAAGATTGCAAGTTCGGAGGTTTGAATCTCTAGCCCCGCGTGATGAAATGAGCTCCCGCACTCGCCCCAGCTCTTGCCAACCTAGCAATGCTGGCCACATGACTGCAGAAGCATCTTCGGACAACGCTGGCTCTTTGGCTAACAAACGGAGATGAGCACCGGCCCCTAGAGTCGGACACAACTGCACAAATGTGCAGGGGAAACCTTTACCTTTTTAGAATTACCTCATCTGGTCTTGGTTCCTGTCTGGTCTACCTGGGAAGGCTGACAGATGGTCATCCTCTTCCACCAATTGGGCACTTTGGGTGGGACACACATGGAGTGGTGAGGGAGGAAGGGGACACCCACCTAGCCAGCCAGATCAGCCGAATCAACCCTGGCGATCAGTGGAGTGACAGATGTCGCAGTCAGATTGACTGTGAGCCAACCCAAGCTGTTGGAAGAGGAGAACTGTTTTTCCTCCCAAGGCCTCCAACCAAATTGGCTCCCCCCTTTGCTTGGATGGTTTCATTCCCTCCCTTCCTCTTCAAGCACCATTTCCTCCTCCTTTGTTAGTCCAAGTTCCTTCACCCACTTCCTGACTGAATTACACATTACAAGACCATCTTTTGCTACCTTTAATAAAGATTATATTTTAAAGATTATTTCCCTTCCCTGCCAAAAGTGATCTGAAATTTTTCTGAGAGGTTTTTTTTCCTAGCTAAGACTCAATGGGGAGGTTACAATATTTTCTACAAATGTACCTGTTTCATAACTGCTGCCAGTTTGCATGGCCCTAGTTGTGATGACATTTGCGCACGAGCCAAATCAGAGTGAGGGCAAGGACAGAAAGTAAAGCTAGTTGCCCTCACTCGGAATTGTTCATGTACGAAACACAAGCAAAAGGAAGACAGGCAGAAGCAGGAAATAGCACTTACAACAGAATCAACCATTTACTTAGGAGGTCTAGCTTTGCTTCAGGGAAACAACTTGCCCTATGGAGGCTATAGGATTCACTTTGCCAAAGCAAAGAAAGGACCTGATTTGCCTTAATGAAGTCATTTCAGCACCCTCCGCCTGCTCAGGCCAGCACTGGCCCATTCCCTAGCATTCTTCTTAGGCTGGGCAGTCTCTAGATTGCTCATAGCATGTGCTGAAGCTGCCAGGCCTGGAAAACCTTGCACACATGCTGCAGAACTGCCTCTAGTGTGCAACATGCTGCTTCATGCAAAGCTGGGCACAAGCGATCTGGAAGAGGGGGAGATGCTTTCTCTGCAGCACCCAAGAAGATTTAGTTCACTCCAGAGCACCCAGCACTCAGGTTCGGCCATAAAATAAGTTTGCAATTCATCTCGGCTTCCTTATCAATTCCTTCAAGAGAGTTCCTGTCTGTGGTTATATTCTGTATATAATTCTACACTGACATGAAACTCCTGGGGAGGGGAGACAGAGACCTCATCATTCAGCTGTATTTTTCCTCCCTTTCTTCAGGAGGGAGGGGCCCCTGTCTGCAAAATTTGAGCCATTGCATCAGGCAGAGTCTGGCTGTCCCTTTTTGAGGCTGATCCTCTTTCCATCTTCTCAAAAGAAAGAAAAAGAAACAAGTGCCTTGCAGTACTGTAGTCTCACACTAATTGCGTTGTCTAGGCACATTGAGTAGAGATTTCATTTCACACATCACAAACTAGCGGCAAAACCCTTGTCATAGTCATATTTCATACACAGCTCTCCTTCAGCCTAATCTTCCCATCTTAGTTTCATAGTCCACTACTCTGAAACAAAACTCACTTAAATCTTAATGAAAAAAAAGGCTGAATTAAAACGAATCCAAAGAGTAGATCCTTTCCATCGCCATTTCCAGTGCCAGGGTTTTTCAGAAGTGGGCAAAGTTGCCATAGCCTCCAGAAAAAGAACCTGCCACACTTTTTTTGGGGGTGGGGTGGGGCTGGCATTCAGGACGTTTTGAGGTCAAAATGGCTCTCTCCTGCAACAGGGGATAATATCAGCACGTTTCAAACTAAAATTTGGAGCCCTGCAAAAACAATTGAAGGAATCCTAAGAATAGGACCGTAAATGCCCCACCGAGGACAGACCATTAGGAGAAAAAATAGAAAATGGGAAAGGAGGTATGGGATGAACTGAATCCAGGCATCAGCAAAATGATGAAAGGAGCATTGCAATTGTGCGAAGCAAGGTCTGCCTTTTTTATATATGTGTGCAATATCACAATGCGCATCCTAAGGGGGTGGAGCTTGCATTGTGATGGCACAATGCTTGTTTTTGCCCTCCCCCTCCCCCTCCCCCTGCAGATGTCTCTGCTTGGTATCCTGAACATCCACAGCAACATTCCATACCACATATCACACTATACTAGAGTTGGAAAAGACTCCTGAGGCTTCCCACTCATATTCAGATATTTTAAACATGTTCTTGCTTCTCTAATATAATCACAGCATCGTGAGAAAGCTTCCTGCAGACTTCCAGAGTTTCTGGACCATGGCTTGCATTTCTGAATCCTTCAGTTGTATTCTGGCTTAGAAGGAACAGTGCAGAGAATTTATGGGCCTCCTGTCACCAACATTCATTTCCTCTTGCCTAATGGTAGGGCTGGCTTCAAGGGCATAATATTATTTAAGTAAACCTGAGCCAAATCGGTATGATGTTTGGCAGGAAGCAGAAAATGGACACAATGACGTGACATACAAGCCAACACATACAAACCTTGGACTGTTGGTGTTCTCTTGCTGTTTTCCTGCAGACCTTTTCTTATCGGGCTATGTAACATCATCAGTGCCTTCATTTCCGAGGACCAAGAGCTCCACAGTTCAACTGTGAGCTACATACGGTATTCACTTGCCATGATGTGTCTATACTTACAAAGATCAGAATCGTGCAAGCCATGGTATTCCCTGTGACACTCTATGGAAGCTAAAGTTAGACTTTGAAGAAGCAGGAGAGGAAGTATATTGATGCCTTTGAACATCAGTTTGCAGAAGACTCCTGAGAATACTATGGACAGCCAAACAACAAACCAATGGATCAGCAAACAAATCAACCCCATTTTCTCACTCAAGGCACAAATGACCAGGCTCAAAGTATCCTACTTGGGACACGTTATGCGAAGACCCAGCTCTCTGGAGAAGGCTCTAATGTTGGGAAAGGTGGAAGGAAAGAGAAGAGGACAACCAGCTGCAAGATGAATGGATTTAATTACAGTGACGATGGGTTCAAATGCATCAATACTCTTTCTGTCCTCCTTCTTCAAAGTCCAACTTTTGCTTCCATAAAGTGTCACAGAGAAAATCATTGTCTGCATGACTCTGATCTTTGAAGGCATCATGGCTCCTTTCCCAAGGCCTTCATGGCTACTCTACCAAGTGTTGTCTGCAGTGTATTTCTTGATCGTTGGTTTCTTTAGATCAGGGGTGGGCCCGTGGGGCTCCCCCCTAAGGCCCACGGGGCTCCTGCCCACAAACCCTGCCCCTTCCACGTGATTGTCTTCCACCCACAAACCGCGCCCCCCAGTGCTTGTGATTGGCTCCCGCCCGCAAACTCCGGCCCCCAGTCCGCGGAAACCCCAGAAACCCCGCCACTCACCCACCCCGTCCCCGCTTATAAATATCCAAATGGCCCTTGGCAGAAAAAAGGTTCCCCACCCCTGCTTTAGATGATCCTAAAAGACCACCACTTCAGTATCTTCATTGTCAGTTCTAAGGCTGGTTGCTGAACCTCATAGAATCATAGGGTTGGAAGGGACCTTGGAGGTCTTCTAGTCCACCTGTCTGCCTAAGCCCAAGGCAGGACCCTCATTCCTGTTGTCAAATAGTTACACAGCTGGCTGAAAAACACACCCAGGAAATGCTCGTGAATAGTTTCTCATCAAACAGGAGAGAAGCACTGCACCCTTCAGTCCTAGATCCAATATTTTTTTTTACTTATGACATGGATGAAAAGGTGGAAGGAATGCTTTATCAAATTTGCAGATAACACAAGATTGAATGGGAAGCCCTGTAAGACAGAAATAAAATTCAGAATGATCTTGATAGGTTAGAGAAATGGGCTGAAATGAACAGAATGCAATTGAATGACTACTAAAGCGCAACTTTTTTTGCTTAGGAAATAGTGAAACATCTCCTCTGTTGGCCGTGTTTAAACATTGGCTAGATAAGATATTTTAATTTGGATTCCTGCCCTGAGCACCGAGCAACTCACTTCCTAAACAGCCCTTTTCAGGTCTACTCTATGAAAATGGCAGTAAAAGAACATATAGAGTGACTAAATACTTGAGTTCATACGTTGTTTCACTGTGTCAATTAAAGATCTACAGGTAGCATGTAGACAACATGTTAAGCTTAGTTAATTGTAACCTTCATTTGGGGGTTGGCGGTTGGTTTGGTTTATGTGAACCCAAACGTTTTCTCTAGTTTGTGTTTCGATGTATGGTGTAGGGATTAATTCAATGAGGTCAAGGGTGTTATGTGAATGTGGGCAGTACAGGTAGTCCTCACTTAATGACCACAATTGGGACTGGAATTTCAGTTGCTAAGCAAAGTGGTCATTCAGCGAATCTGACCCAATTTTACGACCTTTTTTGCGGTGGTTGTTAAGCAAATCACTGCGGGCGTTAAGTGAACCAAGTGGTCATTAAGCAAATCACGTGGTTCTCCATTGATTATGCTTGCCAGAAGCCAGCTGGGAAGTTTAAAAATGGCAATCACGTGACCACAGACGCTGCAATGGTCATAAGTGTGAGGACCAGTTGTAAGTCGGTTTTTTCAGCCTTGTTGTAAGTCTGAAGCATCACTAAATGAATGGTTGTTAAGCGAGGACTACCTGTATAAGGTAACTGCTTACATCTCAAGATCATTACCCTATAGAAACTTTTAACATTCTGAACTTTTCTCCAATGGCACTATAAGTGGTAAAGTGAAGCACCTGGAACTGAAACAAGCTCCTCTAATGTGAAATCGATATGACTTATCAAGTTATCTGAACTTTATCTTGCCATTAATTTGGCTTCTATTTAAACCAGCTTGAAGTCCCACTTTTAAAACCTGCATTGACAACATCTATTTTCTTTCTGTCCTGGCAGGCATTGTATAGGAACGAATCTTTTCTTTTCCTTTTTTTAAATAAGAATTTTATTAAGTTTCAAGCAAAGATAAAAACTACAGAAAAACAAAAAACTACAAAGAGAAAAAAGAGAAAAAACTAAAAAAGTGTAGAAACACAAGAAAAAAAAATTAATTACAAAAAGAGGTGACTTCTGACTTTTAACAGAAAGGATATATATAGCAGAAAGGATATATAGGATAGCATTTATTTAATTATTTCCTTCCTACTACTATTCTATACATTCCTGTCTACTATAATAAAGATCAAACTAGAAAACATATAAATTGTCTGCCATTGTACTTGATAATACAATTTTAATAATCTTAATCATATTAAACCCAAAACCATCCAAATAGACATTTATTATTTTTTTATTATACCTTAATAATCTTAATCCAAATCGTTAAATATAAATGAAATCAGCCAAACCCTAAAAGCAATCCAGATAAATATTCTTAAACCCTTATCCCACTTCAAAATAAACCGGAGCATTTACATATCCCCACAATGCACACAGAGCTTTTTTCTTAAAAAAACCAAACAACCCAACTGCCCACCTCAAAAACTCCAACTTCTCTTCAGGAGACCTCCCATACACAATAACTCCTTCTTTTCCATGGCGTTCCACCAGACGATCAATTTCACTTATGGCTTGCAACTCGATCTCTCCCTTAAATTTCTCCAACTCGACTATCCGATCTTCATCCAGCATTTCAACAGAAGTCCCGATCTCACTCTTAGAAGAGACATTTCTCTTGCTGTTAAATTCCTCAGTTTCATCCACGACATCCCCAACCAGATGACACATTTTAGACCTCATATTTTCCACAATGTCCTGAATGCCTTGCATAAAAACTTGGTAGGAATCAGAAAGAATCTGTTTAAAATCTTGGTGGAAGTCAGAGAAAGTCTGTTTAAAACCATCCACGTCTCACACAGTAGATTATGGCGCCCCCTAGGAGCTTAACCAGTGAAAGTTGAAGATATGAAAGAATTCTGGAATGTGTTTACACAAGCGAAAGTGAGATATGCAGACAGTTACCCAGGGAAAGTAGAAGCAGAAAACTGAAAGTTCAAAACAGCCGATTCAACGTGTAGGAAAATGCTAATATCTTCAAATTTAGTACAAAAATAATAACAGGGAGACAATTATTTACCTCAATCCTCCTTAATATTTGGAGGGAAAATGAAGTCCAAAAGTTAAAAAGAATTTTTTAAAAAAAAGTTAATCCCAAAAATAACGATAAGCACCAAGAGAACCCGCTTCTCCTTGCTGTGGAAAGCCTCTCTTAGGGTACATGTACTTAAAAGAGATATAAATTGGGTGATTTAGAAATGGGCTGGCCAGTGTTAGTGTCCCTTTAAGGCTACAGCATGTCTTGGAAATGGTGACATCCCAGCTTCCCGGCTGCTTTTACTAGTCGATCGCGAATGCTGTTTGCAATCTTCTGGCTGCAAGCAGCCGTCCAGAGGACAGATGGGGTGATTCTGAGTGTTTTCCTTTTTCTGGAAAAAAACTCCTGGGCTTCAGGAAAAACCTGCCTGAGCCCAAAAAAACTGCCACGTTGTCAGTTCTGCCCGCTGAACCCACGGGCACAGCTGTTCAGTCCGCCATGTCCCCACCGGAAGTGAATCTTTTCTTTTCCAAATGCATGCTTACAAAAAGAAAGGGAATACGTGAGAACGGGGTTGTTGTTGTTGATTTTTTCCCCCAAGTGGTACAAGACACCTGAAAAACCGAAAATCAATACATCACTTACTGAAAAGGAATGCAATTCCTTCATTATATCATCTTGTTAATGCCTTTTATGTATGAACAGAATTAATAATGGTCTTCTTGCTCAGTCAAAAAAGAAAGAGTGAAAAATATTTTCTGGACAGAGAGCCACTGACTTCTGCTTTGGAGGATTACAGAAGGAGATTAAAAATTTGCTGTCAGGACTGTATGACCCATAGCTAGGTTCTAAACATTGGCTTTGCTCCTACAACTGCCTGAGTTCAGCATCAGCCAAGCTTTTTCTCCAGATGATCTGGGTCTATCTAATGGAAGCAGGGTGGGCAAGTAGAAGGACTTATCTCACCTGGCTTAGATTCAAATTGAAAAGTATCTGAGAGTCATCGTTCTATATTTGAAGTGTAAGTCAAATTATATGATAATTGGATCTGCATGTCCTGCTAACCACTGCACAAAGATGCCCCACTAACTGTTTTTAGAGGACATGTGCTCTTGGTACATTGGAAGCAGTGACAGATTTTATTTTCTTGGGCTCCAAGATCACCGCAGATGGTGACTGCAGCCATGAAATTAAAAGACGCTTGCTCCTTGGGAGGAAAGCTATGGCAAACCTAGACAGCATATTAAAAAGCAGACATCACCTTGCCGACAAAGGTCCATATAGTTAAAGCTATGGTTTTCCCAGTAGTAATATATGGCTGTGAGAGTTGGACCATAAGGAAGGCTGAGCGCCGAAGAATTGATGCTTTCGAACTGTGGTGCTAGAGAAGACTCTTGAGAGTCCCTTGGACTGCAAGGAGGTCAAACCAGTCAATCCTAAAGGAAATCAACCCTGACTGCTCATTGGAAGGACAGATGCTGAAGCTGAAGCTCAAATACTTTGGCCACCTAATGCGAAGAGAGGACTCCCTGGAAAAGACCCTGATGCTGGGAAAGACTGAAGGCGAAAGGAGAAGGGGACAGCAGAGGATGAGATGGTTAGATAGCATCACCGATGTAATGAACATGAATTTGAGTAAACTCCGGGAGACAGTGGAGGACAGGAAGGCCTGGTGTGCTATGGTCCATGATGTCATGAAGAGTCGGACACGACTAAACGACTGAACAACAACAACAAAGCTCTTGGTACAGCGATTGTCTCATCCCCAACCCATCATGGAAATAGCCTAAGTTCATTCTTAGCTTTAAAGGGGTGTTTTCCTTCTTCCCCTGACATAGATCTAGGTCTACAACACCTCATTCATATTCTTGTTGATGACACAGTCAGGGTCTGGCATCTTCTGAGTTCCTATTGGCCAGATGAGGCTGCTACAGGCACACCCTCTTCTCTCTAGTCATTGGTCAGTGCTGTTTATGGTTATTTTGGCTTGGGCTGCTGAGGGCACTGGATACCTGGTTTCCATGGAGGCATGTGCCCATGTTAAGCCTGACCCATCTTTACCAAGCACTACTAAGTCATTATGTGGTCTTCTTATATACACTGATGGCCTTTCACCATTAATTAAAAACTTCCTATGACTTCTGGTGGGGGACATGGCCGAGCTCCGCAGGCAGATCTGACAATGCGGCTTTTTTATGGGCTCAGGCAGGCTTTTCCTGCAGCCCTAGAGCAGAACTTTCCAAATTGTGTGTCGCGACACGTTAGTGTGTCGGCTGCAGTGTCTGGGTGTGTCGCAGCTGCTGCTGCCTCCGAACCCTGCCAGGATTCCGCGCAGGTCCTAGTGCCTGCCTTGTGCCTGGCTGCCTCCAAACCTGCCAGGATTCCGCACAGGTCCTAGTGCCTGCCTTGTGCCCTGCTGTAAGAGTGTGTCACGAAATGATGCCCTGCTGTAAGAGTGAGTCGCGAAATGATGCATGTCTAAAAACTGTGTCACCAACATGAAACGTTTGGAAAGCTCTGAACTAGACCATTTTCATGGACAGAAAATGCTCAGAATCATCCCATTTGTACTCCAGAACAGCGCCTCATAGCCAGAGGATCGCAAACAGCATTGGCGAGAATCCGGTAAGAGACGCCGGGAGGCTGGGACGTCACCATTTTCAAACTGGACTGTAGCCTTAAAGGGACACTAAGTCGAGCCACTCCATTTCTAAATCACCCAATTTATATTTTTTTAAGTTTATGTTCCCCAAGAGAGTAAGGGGGCGTGGTGGCTCAGCGGGCTTGTCGATCAGAAGGTTGAAAGTTTGGAGGTTCTAATCCCTAGCCCTGCATCTCAGCGTGAGCTCCCGCACTCGCCCCAGCTCTTGCCAACCTAGCAATTCGAAAGCATGCAAATGCAAGTAGATAAATAGGTACCACTTCGGTGGGTAGGTAACAGCGTTCCGTGCTTGTCATGCCGGCCACATGACCGCGGAAGCGTCTTCGGACAACGCTGGCTCTTCGGCTAAGAAACGGGGATGAGCACCGGCCCCTAGAGTTGGACACGACCGCACAAATGTGCGGGAGGAAACTTTACCTTTTTTTAAACATGGGTTTAGCCCTCCTCCAGAAGTGCTAACATGCGCTTAAAACATAGCGGGGAGTAGGAAGAGAAGCGGTTGTGAGCTGGGACACCCTGATTTGCTCTGTAGCCCCGCTTCCCAGTTCCCATAGCGGGAAATGTACAGAAACTCTTCTGATATCTAATATCTAATCTAATATCTAATATCTAATATCTAATAATATCTAATATCTAATATCTAATATCTAATATCTAATATCTAATATCTAATATCTAATATCTAATATCTAATATATCTAATATATCTAATATATCTAATATATCTAATATATCTAATATATCTAATATCTGATATCTAATATGCACAGCCACATTACTGTACTTTTAGAAGGGCCCCTTTGCACAAACCTTTGTCAAAGCAAGGTCAGCGGTTTGAGGTCAGCGGTTTGAGACCCGAGCGCTGCGTGACGGAGTGAGCTCCCGCACTCGCCCCAGCTCTTGCCAACCTAGCAATTCGAAAGCATGCAAATGCAAGTAGATGAATAGGTACCACTTCGGTGGGTAGGTAACAGCGTTCCGTGCTTGTCATGCCAGCCACATGACCGCGGAAGCGTCTTCGGACAACGCTGGCTCTTCGGCTAACAAACGGAGATGAGCACCGGCCCCTAGAGTCGGACACAACTGCACAAATGTGCGGGGGGAACCTTTACCTTTTACCCCAAGAGAGGCTTTCTACAGCAAGGAGAAGCAATCTCTCTTGGCGCTTATCATTATTTTTCTAGATTAATTTTTAAAAATGTTTCAAAGTTTTGGCTTGTTTCTCCATTTAAATATTAAGGAGGACTCAGAATAAATAAGTGCATCCCTTCTATTATTTTTGTACTAAATTTGAAGAATTTGATTTTTACCTACATTTTGAATCTGCTGTTTTGAATCATCAGTTTTCTGTTGCTACTTTCTCTGGGAAGCTGCCCCTTATTGCTTTTACTTTTGTAAACACTGTTGGAAATCTTCTATGAACTATTAGTTTTGCCAGTTAAGTATCTAGGGGGCGCCATAATCTACTGCCTGTAACATGGAGGATTTTAAGCAGACATTCTCAGAGCTTTGTTGTGAGATCAAACAGATTTTCTCTGATTCCTGTCAAGCTATTATGCAAGATATTTGGGACATTGTAGAAAATATCAGCTTTGAAATGTTTCATCCGGCTGAGGTGGTTGTGGAAAAAGTTGATTCTAGTGAAGATGGAGATGTTTCTACCAACAGCGAAATTGAAACTTTTGTTGTGCCGGATGTTGATGACCAGATTTTGGTGCTGAAGGAGTTAAAGACACAGACAGAATGGCAAATCACAAATGCAGTTGTTTTTCTGATGGAAAAGAAGAGACTTTGCTCTGTGGGAGGTTTTCTGCTTAGAAACTGTCTGAGTTTCTAAGGGGGGCAGTTGGGCTGTTTGATTTTTTTATGAAAAATGCCTTGGGTGTATTATGGTGATATGTAAATGCCCTGGTATATTTTGAAGTGGGGTAAAGATTTAAGAATTTTTATTTTGACTGCTTTTAAGGCTTGTATGATTCTATTTTTTTTTTAATGATTTGGATTAAGAT
This sequence comes from Charina bottae, assembly GCA_023362775.1. Classification (NCBI taxonomy): domain Eukaryota; kingdom Metazoa; phylum Chordata; class Lepidosauria; order Squamata; family Charinaidae; genus Charina; species Charina bottae. Next base: position 3,062,669 of record JALMGJ010000048.1, on the reverse strand, counting down.
TAATTGGATTGTTTTTAGGGTTTGCTTGTTTTTCTTTCTTTTTAATGATTTGTTAAGATTTATAAGGTATAATAATAACTGTTTGGTTTTAGGGTTAATAGGGTTAAGATTGTTATAGTATTAATTATATATGTAGACAGTTTATATGTTTTTTTTTAGGTTGATTTTTAATATAGTAAACAGAAATGTATAGAATAGTGGTAGGAAGGAAATAAGTAAATGTTGTCTGTGGGGGAGGAAGTTGATTAGGAGGTTTGTATATTTCTTTTTCTTTTAATATAAGGGGAGGGAACCATTGTATTTAGTGATTTTTATAATGTGCTAATGGAATGATTTATAGAAATAATGTGACTTTGGTCTGATGTAGAGTACGGGTTTGATTACGGTAATTGCTGTATATTCTTGCTATTAAAAGTCAACTCTATGCAATCTTTAAAATTCTTTTTTTCTTGTGCTTCACATTTTTTAGGTTTTTTTTCTTTTTCTTTTTGTAGTTTTTTGTTTTACTGTAGTTTTTACCTTTGCTTGAAACTTAATAAAATTCTTATAATTTTTTTTTAAAAAACTTCCTATGTCACCTCCTATATCTGCTTGCTTTTACAACATAACCTTTGGTTAACATAACCTCCCCTTTTAGAGGAATTTACTTCATCTTGGTTTTTATTGCGGTTGGCTTAATTGCTTCTCCTGCACAATGCAGAGGGCTGGGCTAGATGAACCTTAACGTCACATCCAACTCCACAATTGTGTGGTTCTGTGAAGGAATCTGTTTGCCTATCTGGAAAGGTCATATGAAGGCACACATGAAGTGCATAAAGGACAATATATTGTACCTTCTAGCCTGCCCATGTGAAATCAACATGGTGTGTTTTTCTCTCTCCCTGTTTCCGTGTGTGTGTGTGTGTGTGTGTGTGTGTGTGTGCGCGCGCACTCTCTGGTTTGCCAGTGATGACAAAAGATCCAGGTTGTTTATTATTAGTTGGGAATGCAGCAAAGGACAGCCATGCCAATTAACTCCGGAAAGAGAAAGCAGAACCTGTCAGCCCACCATGCTAATGGCAGAGTGTAACCTCTCCATAGGCAGGAGGGCTCAGCCAGAGATCTACAGAGAACAATTAAGGGTGAGTAGAGCTTAGCCGTGCTGTGGAACTCCTTGGCTAGGTTTAGTGCATTCTTCACAGGCGCCTCGTCCAGAAGCAATGGGTAGCTTGCATCTTGCCCTTTTGAAATAGCCTGTGATCTGCAAATTCCCGGGTAGAGCAGCAACAGCAATTAATACATGAGTGACTCACATAGATCAGATACTTTGATCACAGGGAAGTCTAATTGGTTAGGTTATTTCTGTATTATTTGAAACAGACACCTGTTCAAAATCAGAATGTCAGAGGTAAAAAGGAAATAATTGTCATTTTCATCAACCAACATCTTAATTATCGCTCCTCACAAGCTAGCCTTGTTCTCCTTCCAACCTCATTCTTTTCTCTTTCTGTGCTTCCCGCTGTAACCTTTGTATATAAAAGAGGAACTGCCTTGGAAAAATATATATATATATATATCCAGAAATGTCAGGCGGTGCAGAATGCAATGGCTAGATTGTTAAATTGAAGCTTGTAAGCACTGATATGCGTCTGAGAAAAGGTAAAATTGACACTGTGAACAGAAATGCAGATTACAAAAGGCTAATGTGCAATTCAATTCTGTTCAGTTCAGTGACACTATAGCCAGATGTACATCTAATGAAATAATTTTACTCTCTTAAATGAACGTGAAATTACACTGCAATAATTCTGCCCATAAGGATTCAAGCACAACCAGGGATAATGACTAGAAGACAATGGCTACCATTGACTCTTTCCCCTGTTGGAAAAATCCACATACAACCCTTGCGGGCATGAGGCTTTTAAAAAACCTTCCATTGGTGACAATGGAGAGGGATTCCCCCCCACCCCCGACAAAGATTGTGTCAAGTTCTGTACAGAGACAAAGATTGCCCAACTAGGATATATTTCTTTATAGTGTATACAATACAGGAACAGAGACAGAATATAAGAAAGAACAGTCTTCTGGTAGAGATCAGGTTAGCCCCCTGCTTGTTGATGTTCTGGAAGTCATTAAATATGGGGTTCTTTCAGAGAGCCTTCCCCAATTAAATCATTTTATCATGCAATATTTAACTTCTGTTTTTTATTGTTTGTATTCTTCTGTCTTACTGTTTTATGGAAGTTTGTATTGTGGATGTTTTAACTGGTTTTTATATTCTGTATAAACCACGGAAAGGCTTTGATTGTGGTGGGAGACGGTTGCATGTTTACATTCTCTGCATTCTGCCTCTCCTGTCTGTTCATTGAAGTCAGGCCAGGATCTTGCCATTAATAGAGCCTTAATGATGTGGTGGTCATCCCAGTTTGGAATTGCCACTGTATTAAATAAAGTAAAATAAAAACAAGACAGTATGAATTGTACATACTGTATCTTGCAGTTCGGGCCTGAATTTTGCCATATCTTAAATCAACACAAGTATAGTACAACTAGAGTGTTCTCATCTAGATAGGTCTTCTGTCAGCTGTTTCTATCCAAGAATATTGTATATAGATATACCTCTAGTCATGATGCTAACTTACAATGCAAAACTCATTGGAATGCACCAATCCACAGAGTGATTTTTTTGCAGTGCATATGTTTCAACTAGTCTTATTTGTAGCCCAGGCCTTCTGCCAATCATTTTAAAGTTATTACTCCATAGTAATAGATGGAGATCTTTGCTCTCTTTCATTTTGATTATAGGTTCATTATAGACTTGTCCTTGGAAATCTTCAGTGACCTTTGGAGAGTATGTAAAATACAATGTTTTTTTTTCTTATGAAATTATTCCACAATCCATCCTTCCTTCCTTCCTTCCTTCCTTCCTTCCTTCCTTCCTTCCTTCCCTTATATAGCCATCCATATTATGAACCACAACCCCAGGCAACTCACAAAACAATCAAGACATCAAAAAGACAATCACAATAAAAACTCCAATTTACACTTTCCATGTCATCTTGCACTTATACACCGGGTTATCAAGTCCAATTGGTTCAAGGGCTACACAAAATGTTCCGCCCAGTTGGGGGAAAATTCTGTAGACACGTTAAAGGTTGAAATGGATTTAAGGCACCCATTTTGCCCTTGAAATGCACCCCAAAAATATAGATGTAAAACCTTTGTACATCCCTGCCATGTATCTTTCTTCTGACATGATATGGTTTTTCTGTTTTGTGATCTGTGTTAGCTAGCCACTCTGTCTTACAACTGAATTTAAGGAGGAAAATAAGTGAACTAATCATTTCCATTTATGCTACAGTCTCTGTCAATCAGCTCCACCACATTACTCAAAGGATACATTTATGAACACCATAAGGATGAACAAAATCCTTTCTACGAAATTCCTTTGTGTTAATTACCTAAATTTGGTGCTGGAGTTCTCCACTGTAAGACAGGGACAAAAACAGAAGGTCAAAAATGTCAAAATGGTGGGCATGACTGACAATCAAACCCCTGCTCCTTTTAGGAATGTTTTTTTTAGATTAAAATATTTTTGAAATCTAAGATCTATCTTTTGGACTTTGTTGAAAATGTTGGCTAACTTTGTGCTTTCTTTGCTATAACTGATTCTGGTGGAAGTTTGATGGACTCTATATTTGCAACATAATGAAACGTCTGCATTTTTTTTTTACTTCTCTTTTGTATTAGAGGGATTTAAGAGACTCTGTTTGTAATTCTTCGCTTGATAAACTAAATGACTATTCATTTTTTGAGAAACTCTTTGTTTGGATTAAGCAGCTTGCAGCTTGAAGAACGAAAGCTCGCAGTTTGAAGAATAAAAACACAGGGTAACGTGTTTTTTTTCCTTGTCTTCTTTTTCTACATCCTCCCTGGTTGGATTTTGCTTCATTTGGAATATAATTTTTATTTCTCCTTCTATAAACTGTTTAAAATATTATTCTCTCCTGTATTTTGGATTATTGGAACTTTCTTTTTTCTTTTGACTTTAAAAAAAACAACAACAACAACAACAACGACGTTCTGCTTAATAGATTCTGCTGGTAGTTTTCCATGGACAGATTACATGATTATTGTTTTGACTAGAAGGGTTGTTGTTTTAATTTGAAGGACACAGGAAAGATGGCTTTCCAACTTGTACCTGAGGAGCTCAGAAGAGAGATTACTGAGGCTTTTTCAAATATTCAAAGGTCGTTGGAATTACTGTTCGTAACTCTGCAAAACAGAGAGAAAGAACAGAGAACAGAAACGGAGACAGAAAGGAAAAATGTTTTTCAAGTGGAGGAGAAACAGAAGGAGGAAATTTTGAGTATATTAGTTCAGAAGAACATTCTGAAGGCTTTACACTACAATCTTGGTATAGATATGTTGTGGCAGTGGAGACAGAGTGAAAATATGGGTGCACAGTTGGATGGATGTTGTGAAATATGTGGAAAGGGAGAGAAGGTTGCTCTGATATTCTATATGAGATATAGAAAAGAGCAGGCTGTATATTGCGAATCTGCCACAGTGTATTGTGATTTTGGCATAACCTAAACAGAAGATATGAGAAACTGTATGGATATAAAGGCTAATGAAAATATGGACTTGAATTGTTATGAGAAATTGTATGGATATATAAAAAGTGATATTCTAAATGTAAGATGCTAAATATAAACACAAGTTGATATTATAGAATATTGTTTTCCTTAGAGATATATTTATGAGAAGATAATGATATGATGGAATTAGAATGATGGTTACTACAGGATGATATATATCAATATGTATTGTATGAATATTATAAGAATTGATATATTAGCTATTAGGTTAAGTGATATGATAGATTATGCACTTAGTTTAAATGGACACTACTACAAGGAATGGAAATTACAGATGGATAATTGAGATTCAAGAATTCCTTTTTTATGGAGATATATATATATATTAGAATTAATATTATAGAAATATATATGTATGAACACTATAAGAATTGCTAAATTATGTATTAAGTTACATAACATGTTAGGTTATGAGTCATAATATGAATAGAATATATTGTAGTTTATTAGAAGTAAATAAGGCTTTTATTTGTTATACTAATTGGTCTTTATTGAAGATATGAAAATATGTAGTAATGAACATTCAACATTTAACTACTACTTCAAGGAGTGGAAGCCAAAGATGGATTATTGGGAGACAGTAAGATGAAGGTTAGAAGATTGGATTAAAGAAATCAAAAGGCATATGACAAAGAAAAGTTCCTGTATACTGTATGAAGGACTAACATTTAAAATCAATTGTTGTACTTTAAGTTCAAAGATAGATTGGAGGACATCTATTTTCTATATTTTCTTTGCTTATTATTTCACTTCACTTTTTCTTTATCTTTTTCTTATTTTGTATTTCTGTTTCTATTTCTTTTTTCTACTTTAAATTTTATTATGTATTGTAAAACTTAATAAAAAATTTAATAAAAAAAAAAAAAACCCTGCTCCTTTTAAAAAAAATGTATGTAAAGGAGGACATGGCTTTGACCACATGGTTGTAATCATCATCTTGACTTTTTTACCTCCCTGTGGATGCCCCTGGCTGTTTGTTACTCTTGTACAATCGGAAGAGTTCCAGTCCAGCCAGAAAGATCTGTGCTAATATAAATACACTCGAGGAGCTTGTCAGAACCGGAGTGTCCCAGAGGCAATAGTTAATGGCATCTGGGCCATCCGCCTGACAGTTTTAGTTAGTTAGTAGAGAGCATTAGAGACAGAGATGCAAGGAGCTGCAAGGACGTGGGGGAAGAACTGCATTCCACAAATTGTTTAGAGGAACCTAATCGCAGCTGGCTGAAAAATCAAAGGCGAGGTGAGACAGAGACGGCCATCAGGGCCTGGTAGTCATGACAACGAAAGCAACCACGAAGGAGGGAGAGGGAAAGTTCCCCCCAACCGTTTTTCCCAACTGTTTGAACGCTAAGCTAGCATTCGTGCCTTTAGCTGGATTGCTGGCCATTTCTCCTTCATTACACAATCTACGTATATCTGAATGGCATGTACTGTGGATTACTGAGAGTAAGGCTGCAAGGGCTACGATCCTTACAGAGCTGAGGAAGATTTCAGGGTCGTAATGTTAAACTCAGCAATGAGTAACTAAACTTAGATCAAGCTATATCTGATGTTAACTACTGAAACTCATTTAAACTTCATTCCATTTTTTCCCCTTTAATATCAAATTCAGGCTAAACATATTTCTTCTCAGGAAGTCAATACCAGCTCCAGATTATTCAGCAGCTGGTGCAAAGATGGTTCCTTTGCCCATCTGTTATGCTTACTCTCCTAATTTATTTAAATGCATACATTTTACTACATCCATCACAGAACTTGGAAAGGATGTAAGAAACCCATCTTTCTTTGTTTCTATTTATATTTCTTCCAAGGTGCACTTTGCATCTATGCCATTTTCATGAAGTCACATATGAGATTTTTGCTGGCCTTGATATTAGTAAAGATTGACTTGACTTGACTTGACTTGACTTGACTTGACTTGACTTGACTTGACTTGACTTGACTTGAGATGTGATTTTTGTAATGATGGGCCAGGCCTAGGCAAAACTTATTAACAACAAGAAATCAAAAAGCTTCTAGGCTTTGTTTGACTTGTTGTGACATCACTGGGAATGCAGTGACATATAGCATCCACAGTTTGATTATAGGTTGACTATAGACTTGTCCTTGGAAATCTTAAATGACCTTTAAGGTAAAGGTAAATTTTCCCCCTGCACATTTGTGCAGTCGTGTCCGACTCTAGGGGCCGGTGCTCATCTCCGTTTGTTAGCCGAAGAGCCAGCGTTGTCCAAAGACGCTTCCATGGTCATGTGGCCGCATGACGCACGCGGAACGCTGTTATGACCTTTTAACGCTGTTAATGACCTTTGGGGAGTATCTAAAACACAATGTTCTTTTTGCACAAAAATCTTTCTTTCTTTCTTTCTTTCTTTCTTTCTTTCTTTCTTTCTTTCTTTCTTTCTTTCTTTCTTTCATATAGCCACCCATATTATGAACCACAACCCTGAGCAACTCACAAAACAATCAAAATATCAGACAATCACAATAAAACCCCAATTTACATTTTCCTTGTCATCTTGCATGATCGCCAATGATGAATGATGATGTCATCTTGCACGTATATGAGTGGATACTTTCTTCCAATGCGCAATTTGCATCTATGCCATATTCATGAAGTCAGATAAGAGATTTTTGCTGGCCTTGAGCATAGTACAGAATGACTTGATTTGATTTGATATGCAATTTTTGTAATGATGGACCAAGTCTAGGCAAAACTTATTAACATCAAGATATCAAAAGGCTTCTAGGCCTTGTTTGAGTTGTGACATCACTGGGAACGTAATGAAATACAACATCCACAGTTTGAATGATTTATTCTACTTAAGGAGAGTAGAAATTATATCATACGTGCTTGATGGGACACACCTTCCATGTAGTTTTGGCCATTTCTGCTCCTCTGAGTGATCCATGGAAGAGAATAACCAAAATGGCAAGAGGTTTAGAAACCCCATCAAGTAATATAGGAACAGCTTGGTAGAATTTGACAACTGAATTAATTATAAGCAACCAACTCCCTTCTTCTATTTCATGCAAACATTCCTAACTTGCATTGCTCAATCCTCTAGGTTGGAAAGCACTGATTTACCAAAATCTGTACTTTTCAAATTTTGCAAGGGAGTATATACAAAAATATATTGTATTTCCTTAAAGAAAGATGAATTTTAAGATCACACAGAGACACATGGTAATCTGCCTCCCTTATCATACTGTCAGTAAATGTAAGATGATCTGCTCATTGTAAAGGTAACTTATTTGGAGAGAGACCATCTCCCTATCAAGTCTTAGAGGAGAATTGCTGGCATTCTCCTTCCCCCTCCACCTCAGCCCCCCCCCCCCCCCAGGTATCAGATACTGTAAATCTGTCAGTGGTTTTGCTAAGTTTGGCATTCATTTCTGCCTATAGTTGCATCTGTCTGCAAAGTTGTTTTCAAATGCCACATAAGCATTTGTATATATTTGTGCATTTCTCTGCTGAGCAGTTGCCTTTGAGATCACTGTATCTCCCAGAAATCTTCAGTGAAGAGTGCTCTGATACCCATTATGAAGAGATAGGTTCTGGTGGGAACATGGTAAAGGAGGAAAATGCTCTGACCTCTCATTTGCTTTATGCCTTCCTGCGGCTCCCACTTTCTAACTGGAAGGAATACTCTGCCCACTTCTGAGCATATATACTGTATTTTTAAGAAAGATGTATAGAAAATGGAGATGGAAAAGCAGAATACCTAGGCCAGGGTTTGTCAGCCAGGGTTTCTCAACCAGGGTTCCGTGGCACCCTAGGGTTCCGCGAGAGGTCACTAGGGGTTCCCTGGGAGATCACAATTTATTTAAAAAATTATTTCAAATTTGGGCAACTTCGCATTAAAGAGGTAAGTTTCATTCTTTATTTTTGGTTTAAGAACACTGCTAATGCATATATACATTGAACATAAAACAAATATAATAATTTTGTAGCTGACCTATATTTCAGCCTGAATGTGCAGGGGTTCCCCGAGGCCTGGGAAATATTTCAAGGGCTCCTCCAGGGTCAAAAGGTTGAGAAAGGCTGACCTAGGGAAAAAAAAGAAAAGAAGGGAAGATGTAGAAACCTAGAGTTAGAAAAGCACCTTTATACCATTGAGTCTAATCCCCACTCATTGCAGGAATCCAAACTAAATCATCTCTAACAAATGCCTGCCTAGCTACTGTGTGGTGTTGTAAAGGCAAAGTCATGTGGTCATTCCAGGAAGTATCTGAAAGGAGGTTAACCTCTGAAGAAAGGCCACCCTGCTATGTGAGGGAGAAAAGAGAGAAAAACCCAAGAACTTTAGTTAGATATTCCATTTTCAAAGTGAGTTCCCCCTTGGCCGCTGGAGAAGCCACATTTTGTCCCTGTTAATGCTTATTTAATCATGGATTAGTTATCTAGCTTTCTCTTGAGCACATCCAGTCAGTGGAAGCTCACCATTTCTGTAAGTAATTGGTTCCATTCTCAAATAGCTCTTATTCTTATGAAGTTTAATTGGAGTTTGCCTTTCTGTAACTCAAATGCATGATTTGGTGTCCAGCATTTTGGAATAATGGAGTACAGTTCTTGACCCAATTGTGAAAAGATCTTGACCACGATAGTGACCTTCAAATATCAGAAGAGTTGCAGTGCAAAAGAGGGAGCAAATTTATCCCTGGTTACAAAGCAGAAGGCTAGAACTAATTAGTAGAAATCATAGTGAACAAGATTTGAGTTAAGTGTTTTATGGAATTTCCTACATTGGGAAATATTTGACTGTGGAATATATTGTTTTGAGAGATAAGGGATTCTCCCTCATGAAGATATCTGAATAGAGATTGGACAGCCACCTAGCAAGATAGCTACAGCAACATCATATATCAAGAATTTGTACTGGATGACCTTCAAATTCTATGGTTCAAAGATCCTGTGGGAACTAGTCTTTATGGATGACTGTATGCATGCAAACATTTGAGCTATTTTGGCAATCTCCTCATTTCTTGGTTGAAATATTTGCTTCTCAGTTCTCCCCTCCTGCATCTCCTCTAAGAAGCTCCAGTTTAGGAGGAACACAAATCCTCCAGATCAGGAGGAGTGCAGGATATCATGATGAGATATGTAAGTCCCATCTTTTCCTTGACAGCAGATTTGGAAACACAATGAAGTTAGAAGCACCAGTTCATAACTGACTACGTCTGAATGTAGCCTAACACTGATTGTCCAGTGGGAATTCTAATACTTAATTTGTTTTCACTGATCCATTATGAATCTGTGTGTCAAGAGAAGGTGGGGCACCTCTTCATATTTAGCAAAAGCAATTCAAAACCACCATTGTATGCTGTACCACCAGCATTGAAACAATGATCATCCAACATCAACTTCGCTGGACCGGCCATGTTGTTCGAATGCCTGACCATCGTCTTCCAAAGCAGCTACTTTACTCCCAACTTAAGAATGGAAAACGGAATATTGGTGGACAGCAAAAGAGATTCAAAGACACTCTCAAAGCTAATTTAAAAAAATGTAATATCAGCATTGAGAACTGGGAAGCCCTAACTCATGAGCGTTTCAATTGGAGGTCAGCCTTTATTAAAGGCACTATGGACGTTGAAGAAGCACGAGTACAGGGCGAAAGGGAGAAACGAGCTAAGAGGAAGGCACGTCAGGCAAACCCTCATCATGACCGTCTCCCACCCGGAAACCTATGCCCTCACTGTGGGAGGCTGTGCGGATCCAGAATTGGCCTTTATAGCCACTTACGGATCCACTGTTAAAATTTTACCTTTGGAAGACAATCTTACTCGGCTACGAGTGATCGCCAATGGAATGGTGTAGCAGTAGTGACCTACCACTGTAATATTGTTGGGTTCTTGGTATTTTCTGGACTTCTTTTCTTCCTGCAGATGTTTTCTTACCAGACTAGGTAACATCATCAGGGGACTGAAGTCTACTGGCAGTTTATATATGGTACTTGTCCTACCAGCCTCCATTGGGGTACTGTTTTCTCTTTGATTCTTGTTTATCTGATGCAGGTTCCTGCTTCTCCAAATGCTGGTTAATAAGTGTGTGGTGAAGAAGGGTATGTTTTGGTTTGTTTGCCTCATGTTATTTGTCATTTATTTTATTCCACATGTAGCAGTCTAAATCCTTTTTTCACCTTGTGCTGGATCTACTTTGAAAAAGGTGTCAGATTTCCCCCACTTTTTGGAACTTCACCTAGACGTTTTCACTCCAAGTGGAATCAGAATGCAATTGTAATTATTGGCTTCATTCTTGTGGTTGTCATATTATCTATAAAGCTCCCTTCCATTGGTACCATTATCATTTTATCCTCTAGAATAGGCCTGGATTCTATCTTTTAGGGAACCGGCTGCTATTCCAAGGACAGTCTTGTTCTAGAATGTAGTCCGTTTGAAGGGCTATCTAAAGATTGTCCTTCTGTATGAAGAATCATCCCGTCCAAATTCAAGATGCAGGCAAATTGAACTAACAAATAGGTCACATAATCACAATTTTCTCCATACAGAGATCTATTGCATCTCTGTCAAAATTGCAGTAATCCTTTGTCAATCATTCTCTTTACATGTGTGTGTGCGCGTGCATGTGCCTTCAGGTCAGTGTTGACTCCTGGAGATTACCTGGACTAGTCGCTGCAGTTTTCTTGGCAAGGTTTTTCAGAAGTGGTTTGCCATTGCCTCCTTCCTAGGGCTGAGAGAAAGTGACTGGCCCAAGGTCACCCAGCTGGCTTTGTGCCCAAGGTAGCACTAGAACTCAGTATCCTACTTTCTAGCATGGTGCCTTAACCACTACACCAAACCGGGTCTATTACATTAACACTATGCACATTACATACATTAACACAATCACTGTAAATCAATATATCTAGCTGATTTCAGCGGCCACCTCAGTGCCTTCTCTCAGCTACTCCAGGACATCCTAGTAAAAAGGAAGTAAAAACTCCATTAAAAGAAAGATCAGTGGTGGGGGCCGTTTGCTATTCCAGAGCCTTCAAATTGTTTACATTCTGATGAGATTCAGCTTCTTCTTCTTCTTCTTTTTTTGCCATTGATCCGTTTTGCCAGCAAATCACCAGCACTTGTTGTGAATGGAAAATAGAGCAAATTAGTCATTCAAGGAGTCATCATCGTAACAATTTGCCACTCCATATTGATTGGAGCTGGTGATTTTGCATGACTGAAAACAATTCATCTTTTCTATATGAAGTATTCAAAACAGAAATGTTTTCCATTGGGGGGGTGCGTGTTCTTTTGGTGATACGAAATGAAACAACAACTTTTCTTTGAGATATATATGCACACACCCCTACATATGCTGTCCTAAATAAAAAGATTAATATCTCCTCTACCCATAAGAGTGCCTTGCGAGATGGGCGGTGTAGAAATATGAGAAATAAATAAATAAATAAATAAATAAATAAATAAATAAATAAATAAGGATAAAAAGACAATAAGGAACAATGTAGTGCAATCCTGTGCATGTTTACTGAGAAGTAAATCTCTTCATTCCCATGAGGCATTCTCTTAGGAATACACATATAGCATTGCAAACAAGCTACACATTTAAATATACAGTACATTGAATCCAAAATGTGAAATTTGTTTGGTTTAAGAACCCTCATAATGCTTCGGAGATGCTCCTTAGTTATGTGCATCCCAGGAGATATGAATTATTTAGTCTGATACCCTAATTGGAATTGATGCATTAAGGATTTTCTTCATCTTTTAATAGAGAACTTTACATTGATCCAGCTCTTAGTAACCTCCTTGTCAATAATATCTATCCTGCTTGCTTGCTAGCTCTCTGATACACACACCACACTTAAACACACACAACAGATAGACACTGCAAAAAAACACCCCAGCTTTAACATAAACCTCCATTTGAACATCATCTTTACTGAAGAAACTACTAAAAGTCCTATACAAAGTCTTACTGAAATGGGGCAATGGTTAAATTTGGTAAACCCCATGTAGCATCATTTCCTGGGATCTTCTGGGAAAGGACTCCCTTTGCCAAAGTTCTGGGTGTACTTTCCCCCATTGATCTGTCTTTCAAGATCTCCCCAAATAACTGTGGGGGGTCCTTCCATTTCCACATCTGCAGGAAGTTTCATTTCCCCCAAATTCAAATGTCACAAGTCATAACAATTGCAACCTGCTGCTTGTTACAGAAAGGCTGAAGCTTGATGAAGCATCAGATCTATAGGCAGAAGATCCTAGATTCAGTCTCTAACAAGCATTTCCTGACAGGGTTCAGAAGTTCCTCCTCGTCTGAACCTTTGGAAAACTGCTACCAAGAACTGTAGAAATCGCTAAACTAGATGGACCAACGACTTACACCAGCACAAGTCAGCTTAATCTCTTTTGTGAGGAACAGCAGTACTCATTTAGCAGAAATTTCTTTCTTTTTTTATGTTAAAGTTATTTGGTAAAGTTATTCTATGCAGAATCAAACGCATGGCATTTTCTACACTATGAATCTGGCCTGAAAGTGGAAAATTCCAAGCCCCTCTGTTGCAAGCACGTTTCCATAACAAAGTAGCTCGTAAACAACAGGTGTTCATCTAGCCAAAACAAAATGTTATCAGTTCTTTCCCATGAGAATAGAGTCTCAAGGGAAAGCCAATATACAACAGCGCCACCCCATGGCGGTTTATAGTAAGTACAACAATGTTAAGCTGAAAAGTTGCCTAGCCCATATTAACCAATCAGAATTGTGTACCATGGGTATAATTTCAGCTATGAACCATGGGTATTCATCTCACTTATGTACTTCCTATGCTTTCTCTATGTAGACTGCTATCTACATGTAACCTTGTATCTGAACTGTAACTATGCCTGGTCTTTGCACAGACCATGATGCTTTCTTTCCATTCTGGTGATGGAACTCTGCTTATGCTTTGTTTTTCCTTTTTGCAATAATGCACCATACATCCATTATTGCCTTATGCTATCAATAAAGATATTGTTAGCCTTACAACACGTTGTTTGGATTACTTCAAGCCTGGAACCCCACTAGCCACCATCACCTCACATTTTAATGAAACTTTATTATATAAAATTGTTTCAACATACAACATACACACATTTATTTATTTATTTATTTATTTATTTATTTATTTATTTATTATTTAAATTTATCCCCGCCCATCTCCCGAATAGGGACTCTGGGCTGTTACACATATATATGTGTATACACATACACATATTACATATATACATACACATAAATCATATATACATACATATAAAAATAAAAAAATAAATTAAAAATAGGGTCCGATTCCCGACTATCTTTACAGTGACTAGTATATCTATACAATTTTTTACTTATTTGTCTTAGTTACATTTTGATACATTTCTATTTCTAATATAATTAGTCATTAAATCCTATATTTATTGTATTGTTTTTTGGTATATTTGTCATATAGACAAGAAATGGTTGCCAATCATTCATTTAGCAGAGATTTCTGATTAGGAGTAGAAGAAACTACAAAACCAAGATGATAATCATAACTACAATTAATAAGTGAGGGCCTTCCTACTGAACAAGGTGAAAACAAATCTCTTTCCACCAACAGAGGACAGAGATTGGTTTATTGAATGAATATTGTATTATGTCAAAACAAGGAGGCTGTCAGATCCAAGGAATTAAAAGGCTGTGTTCCTCACTGGGTAAGGTCAGATGCTATCGCCAAGAGGTTGTGACCATCACAAGGCAAAGTAGTATCTGCATTTCAGTGTTCGTGTCTGAATGGATTTTTAAGATGTCATACAGGAGAATGATGTGTGACTCGTCATATTTCAAGGGCCTGAAAGGTAAGAAGTGGTGATGAGAGAACCATGCCAGTAACCCTATTAGTAATCCCGAAATACCAATTAGGGACTGAGTGGTGGACCAGTCTTAAATGGAAATGTGTCAGAGGTAAGACAGTGGCCTGTTAGCTCTTCTAAATTCATTTTCTGCTTTTTTTTTTTTTTTTTTGCAATTAGAATTCCACCAGGAATTTGTCAAACAGGCATCTAAAAAGATTTGTCTAAAAACAGTTGGATGTGCAGTCTGTGGCTTGAATCATGTCAACTGGATTTCTATTTTCTCAGTAGAAACGTTTCACTCCTTATCCAAGGAGCTCCTTCAGTCCTGAAGAACTTCTTCTTCAGACTGAAGAAGCTCCTTGGATAAGGAGTGAAACGTTTCTACTGAGAAAATAGAAATCCAGTTGACATGATTCAAGCCACAGACAATTCCACCTGGATGACTGAGAACCTTCATCGACATATTGGATGTGCAGTGTTTTTTCCAAAGGTCAGTTATGCTCGCTCTTTCTTTCTTTCTTTCTTTCTTTCTTTCTTTCTTTCTTTCTTTCTTTCTTTCTTTCTTTCTTTCTTTCTTTCTTTCTTCTTTCTTTCTTCTTTCTTCTTTCTCCCTCCCCCCCTCCCCCCTCCCTCCCTCCCTCTCCCTCTCCCTCTCCCTCTCCCTCTCCCTCTCCCTCTCCCTCTCCCTCTCCCTCTCCCTCTCTTTTTTTTTTGCTGGACAAGAATGTAACAGTGCAATATTATTTAGGTCTTTTTAAAAGCCAATTGCATTAAATTCAATGAGGTTTCCTCTCAGGTAAGAAGGTAATTTTTCAGGGCATTGCTTATGTTCTTGCCTTCTTAAAGAAGTAGGTGAGCAAGATGCTGTCATTTCTGACCAATTCAGGTTGGCTTGAATATTCGTGGAGATTCTTTTTTTGAATCCCAATGAATTTCTCTTCTGAAGAGAACCAATAATGATCCAGTGTGTTGTGCTGATCAGAGCTGCCTTCTCTGACAAATCCTGCTAGGTCATTTTTGAGGAGAGATTAGCCTGTAAATGAGCCACTCTTTGTGCGCTACAACATAGATTGTATGCATGGCTACTTAGGATGAGTTGATAACCTCTATAAAAATTCAGGATAAAATACACACAGAAATGTATATCGTAGGAGGAGCTGGTAACCTCTAAACTACTTAGGGTAAAAAATGTATCGATCTTGTAATGTCCATAATATTGTGAACATTATAATGAAATTAGAGAAAGAATGGCTGTGTGGACACAAGACATTGACGGTGCATAATTACAATCTTAGCCATTGAATTAGTGCAATGTACTAAGCCTGCTTGGGATCAAACTTGGTTAGGTCTTTTGAAGCTTAGAGTGCTGTGTAAACCCAGGTCCTTGTGTGTAGCTAGAAAATCAGTTATCTCATTAACCAGTATTGTGTGAAAATGGCTAATGAGCAAGAGAGGGCATATGTTCTCTTCTGAACCCAAATTCATCAAACAATAGACTCCTTCTTGAAGAATTTTGTAACAGTGGGGCTTTAATTATTTTTGCCTTTTACCTGGCAATTTTCCCTTGGAAACATTTGTTTTGAAAAGAACCTCTAAAGTCAGGACTTAATAAGAGGGTAACAGTACTGGATTATAAGGACAACCTCTCCAGCAGCGTAGACTGTCAGCACTGATGAAATTATTCAGCATGGAGACGTACTGTGTCTTTACTGTGACAAAGGGCTTATGCTGACAAAAGGTCAGCACCATTGTGACACAAATTAGCTCACTGTTGTCATAAGTATCACAAGACACATTAGGGGATGCTCAGAAGATGTGGCCTGGGAACTGGGCATGAGAAGTGAGGAATGCTTTGCATTTTTCTCATAGTATAGCAGGAGATTTCTCTCTGCCTCTCAGCATTAGATGGCTGGATGCATTACATCACAAGCCATGGCATACTTGGCACAGGAACTGGGGAGAGACCACAAGGAGTGCTAAATAAAGCCTTAGGGAGAGATATAAATGTTGTAGGAATTCTGGGATGGAAGTACCAGACCTCCACGCAGCTTCTTCTTAGTATATAGCAGAGTAGAAGCGTTCCCCTAAACTTGCACAAGGCTTAAACAGTTCAAAACACAAAATAAACACACTTCACATGTTAATGTAAAATTACATAAAAAAGAGTTTACAATTTTATTGTAACTCACAGTTCCTTAGTAGAAACGGTCCATGCGTGCGAGCAAATGGTTCTGACCAAACCCACATGCTTCTAATGTGGCCTTGCTGTCTGGAAGTATGAGAAACGTGGGAGCCATAGCTGGCCCATGCTCCTTGGTAGGAGATCCGAGCAGAAAGAGGAAGGTTACTTCTTATCTCCTCCCTGGTAAATCAGTGACACAGAGGACAAGGGCTGGTAGCAGCAGACCTAGCCATCTAACTGGGGGCCATCACTATTTGATTCTCCCTAATTTTTGTGGCAAAGATAAAAGGTATGACAGAAAGCATCTAGAAGTGAAAAGCTGGTGGTCACCACTACAGGTAGTCCTCGTTTAGCGACCACAATTGGGACCGGCAACACGGCCGTTAAGCAAAGTTGTTGCTAAGTGAAAGCCCAACTGTGCTTATGATCTTATTTCAGCTTTCTTTCTTTCTTTCTTTCTTTCTTTCTTTCTTTCTTTCTTTCTTTCTTTCTTTCTTTCTTTCTTTATTATTTCAATTTATTCCCCGCCCATCTCCCATGCAAGGGACTCTGGGTGGGTTACAATAATTAAAAATTTAAAAGCTATACAAAATAGAAAATATCTAAAAAACACAATCAATATAAAATAAATAAAATCCAAGATGGATTGGGAACCGTAGCATAGATCATGTTGCTACGGGGCCAGCCAACCCCAGGAGGCACTACTGCCTCCGTTGTCCCAGGCCAGGCAGCAGAGCCAGGTCTTAAGGGCCTTCCGAAAGGCCAGGAGGGAGGGGGCCAGTCTCACCTCCGGGGGCAAGATATTCCATAAGGCGGGTGCTATCGCAGAGAAGGCACGCCTCCTGGACCCCGCTAGATGGAATTCTCTTGTTGAGGGGGTCCGAAGCATGCCCTCTCTGCATGCACGGGTGGGGTGGGCCGATGTTACTAAGACGAGACGGTCCCTCAGGTACCCTGGCCCTATGCCATATAGGGCTTTAAAGGTAATCACCAACATCTTGAATTGGACCCGGAAGCAAACTGGCAGCCAATGCAGCTCGCGTAGCAGAGGTGTTACATGTGCCGATCTCATGGCACCCATAACTGCTCGCGCCGCCGCATTCTGTACCAGCTGAAGCTTCCAGATACTCTTCAAGGGTAGCCCCATTACAGTAGTCTATACGGGAGATGACAAGGGCATGAGTGACTGTTCGGAGGGCCTCCCGATCCAGGAAAGGGTGTAACTGGTGCACAACTCAAAGTTGTGCAAAGGCCCTCCTGGCCACGACTGCCACCTGCTCTTCGAGCAGGAGTCACGAGTCCAGGAGGACCCCCAGATTCCGCACTGGATCCGAGTGAGGTAGTGCAACCCCACCCAGAACCAAGGATGACAACTTCCCGGATCTAGGGGGGCCATCAATCCACAGCCACTCCGTCTTACCAGGGTTCAGTTGAAGCTTGTTGTTCCCCATCCAGACCCCCACAGACTCCAGACACTGAGATAAGGCATTGACCGCATCACCTACTTCACCCGGGATGGAGATGTATAACTGGGTATCATCAGCATATTGGTGATACCTCATCCCGTGGTGATGGATGATCTCGCCCAGCAGCTTCATGTAGATGTTGAATAGGAGAGGAGAGAGAACCGACACCTGCGGCACCCCACAAATCAGGGGTCGTGGGTCAGCTCTCTCCTCCCCTATCAACACCGACTGGGAATGGCCCTGGAGGAAGGAGGCGAACCAGCGCAAAACTACGCCGCCCACCCCCAACTCCCTGAGCCGTCCCAAAAGTATACCGTGGTCAACGGTATCGAAAGCCGCTGAGAGATCTAAGAGAGCCAGGATGGACACACTCCCTTCATCCCGCTCTCGCCAGAGATCATCCATAAGCGCGACCAATGCGGTCTCCGTCCCATATCCCGGCCTGAAACCTGACTGGAAGGGGTCTAGATAATCCGTTTCCTCCAGAATCCTCTGGAGTTGCCACACCACCACCTTCTCAACCACCTTTCCCAAAAAGGGAAGGTGGGAGACTGGGCGAAAATTGCCCAGGATGGTAGGGTCCAGGGACGGCTTCTTGAGGAGGGGGTGCACCAGCGCCTCCTTAAAGGCCGCCAGGAACACCCCCACACTCAAGGACAAATTAATCATCGCCTGGACCCAACCACATGTCACCTCACTAGCTGATTTCACCAGCCAGGAGGGACATGGGTCAAGCTGGCATGTGGTGGCGTTCACAGTCCGGAGGATCCTGTCTACTTCATCAGGCGCAACAGGATCAAACTGTTCCCAGATAACATGGTAAGTACGAGCCCCTGGCATCTCCGCAGAACCTGTCTCACACTTGGGGTCCAACTTGGAATGAATCTGAGCGATTTTGTCCTGCAGATGCTCAGAAAACTCTTCCGATCGGCCCTGTAAATGGGTTTCCCCCTGCTCCCAACCCAAAAGTGATCTTGTAATTTTAAAAAGGGCCGTTGGGTGGCATTCTGCGAATGCAATAAGTGCGGAGAAATATTCACGTTTCGCCACTCTTACCGCCACACGGTAGGCCTTAACTGCGGCTCTAGATTGTGTTCAGTCAGATTCAGTCTTCGTCTTTCTCCAGCGGTGCTCTAGACGTCTCTTAACCTTCTTCAAATCCCTTAACTCTTCCGTAAACCACGGAGAGTGGCGGGCCGAACAGGGCCGGAGAGGTCGCATAGGCGCGATCTTGTCCAGGGCTCCAGCCGCAGCCTTATTCCAGGCTGCGGCCAGGACCTCTTCTGGACCGTGAAGCAAATCCTCGGGAATAACCCCCAGCTCCTTTTGAAACCTCACTGGGTCCATCAGTCACCGGGGCGGACCAATCGAATGGGTCCCGCCTCCCTGTAGAGTGGGGCAGCACAAGAGAGTCTCAGGGTCACCAGGGCGTGGTCTGACCATGACAATGCGGAAAGATGTAACTCTCCCCTCAGATCACATTGCCACTGCTCAGACAAGAAAACTAAGTCCGGGGTGAGACCACTGTCACAAGTTGGGTCACAAATAATCTGAGACAGGCCCATGGCTGCCATGGTAGCCATGAACTCCCGGGCCACCTCCGAGGCCCACCCCAGAAATGGCAGATTGAAGTCCCCCAGAACCATAAGTCTGGGGAACTCCACCGCCAACCCCGAGACAGCCTCGAGCAGCTCAGGCAGGGAGGTCGCTACGCAGCAGGGAGGCTGGTACAGCAGCAACACTCCCAACTGTTCTCGTGAACCCAACTTGAAAAACAAGGTCTCACACCCGGTCACTTGTGGAGCAGCGCCCCTGAAGGCCTCAAGGGACTCTCGGATGACAACTGCCTCCCCTCCTCCCCTGCCCCAGTGTCTCGGCTGATGCCACACCCAAAACCCGGCTGGGCACATTTCCGAGAGGGCTACTCCCCCCTCTGGGCCCAGCCAGGTCTCGGTAATACACACCAGGTCGGTCCCTTCCTCTGCGATTAAGTCACCTATAAGGGGGGGCTTGTTATTCACTGACCTGGTGTTCAGCAGCAGCAGCCGGAGACTGGAGCCCACGAGGATCTGCTTACCAGGGCCTGGGTGTGAACACGATGGGCCGGAACACACCACAGGTAACAAACACTGGGGGCGCCTTCCCCAATGATGGCTTGTCCTCCGGTTCCCATCATATCGTCCCCTGCCTGTCACCACCTGAATCAATTGGCCCGCCACACAGCCCCCAGATATTCCCGGCCCTTGCCTAGTAGCCTCCACTCCCAGGCCTCCGGGATTCCTGGGCTTAATCAAGGGTCCCTTATCCCATTCATCCATCATCCGATCCCACACACTGTCGGGCAGTGATAAGACCCCCCCAGTGCACCAGCTCTCGCTCTCGGCACTGTTAGGGTCTAGCACTACCCCAATTCACATTCTGCACCTCCCCCTCAACCTCTCTCACTGGTCAGGGAGAGGTGCCAGCAATCATCAACAAACACTCGTATCCCACCTAACTCTCACCTAGGGGGGTACTCTTACATATCCATACAAACTTGACTGCCCCCTCCTCATCTCTCACCTGGGGGGGTCCACACTCATACCAAGGGACCCCTACGAGCCCTCTGCCGCCTTAGCTTAAATGGGACAACATCCAGATCTTTATGGGGGTTAGTCCGTATTAATGTTCTTCTTATGCCCTGATCTTCTGGGCTATCCGTCCAGTCTCCGCACCCTCTACGCCTTCCAGGGCCATAGGGTTCGCCACCAACTCCATCCAGCTCCAACATCAGAAGCCTACGAAGCCCTTCTGGAAATCGGCCCAGGAAAACCGGATTGTCCGCAGCATGGGCCGACTCGGTCGTCTCCCTCTGCTCCGTCAAGCCCACCACCAACTCCAAACCCAGACCGCGTTCCGTGGCCTCCAGCGGTTCTCCTGTGGCTCCGGGCCGCCCACGGCAATCTCCGGCCCCGCAAGCTCTGCCGGCCCAGCTCGGAGACGAGCAGCCTCCAGCCTCAGTTGTCACCAGCCGCCTCCCGCAGTCTCTGGCCTTCGATAGACTCCAGGCTCTCTCGAACCCCGAAAGCCTCTGCGGTCCCCGGCCTCCGACAGACTTCGGAGCCTACGGTGTCTTGAGCAGCTCACTGGGTTCCTTTCCTCCTTCCTCGCGGCATTCCATGGAGGCTCCGACCCGGATTCAAGGCCTCGCCTCAGCACTCCCCCCGGCGAAAGCCACCCACCCCACCAGGAACACCACCACTCCAAACCCCCAAGGTGAAATTTAGGGGATTTTTGGTGGGTTTTCAAAGGGTTTTTGCGGCTCTTTCCTGGAGCGGTAATCGGTCGCGTTAACTCGCGGCCGCCATCTTGGATAGGGTTTTTTTTAGGTTTACTCAATTCTCCTTATCTTTGAGCCATTCTCTCAATGAGAATGAGAGTGTCCTTATGATCTTATTTCAGCTTTCCTTTGCTTTACAGACCTGCGAAGGTCATAAATGCAAAGATTGGTTGCAAAGTTACTTTTTCATCACCGTCATAACTCTGAATGGTCGCTAAACGAGGCAGTCACTAAACAAGGACTACCTGTAATTAGTTGTCACTAATTTGTATGGCCTTGAAAAAAAGCCACTTTCTTTTATCTTTTTTGTGTCTCCCTGTGGTTCATGGAATGAGACAATTGAAAAGGATTATGTATTGTGTCCAACTTCCTGCTTAGTACAGGAATTTATTTTTCCTAACATTTTACCAGAATCTACCTTCCTGTAGCTTCTATTATTCTATGTCCTGCACTGTGGGGCAATAAAGACAGACCTGGATCTTCTGGATGACACTCCCTCAGGGATTTGAAAAGAGCCATCATATTCCAGGTCATCTCTTCAAAAGTCTCAACAGTCCCCATATTCCCCAATCTCTCCTTTTAATTTCTAGTTTCCAGATCAACCTTATTGTCTAGCTCTGTACAGGTTATCTTTCTTTTTAATTATTCTTAAAACATGGTGCCCAGAACTGGACACAGAATTTGAAGTCAGGTTTAATGCAGAATATAGTGAAATTTTACTTCCCATAATTTGGGAACTGTGCTTCTAAATTGCATTGTCTCTGGAAGAACTATATTCTACTGTTGAGAGAAACCCAGTTAAGTTTAGTTAAAGTTCCAAGATCCTTTTCACAGGTACTTTTACCAAATCAGGTATCTCCCATCCTGTACTTGGTTTACATCCTGCACTTGGTTTCTTTTTCCTATATGAAGGTTTTTGCTTTTGCTGTATCTCCCTTAAATGTCAATTAAGCCCATTTCTCTAATATATTGAGATCATTCAGTTTTGATAGTTTTTATATTTATTTATTTATTATTTAAATTTATATGACCGCCCAACTCCCCCAACGGGAGACTCTGGGCAGTTTACAATAAAATTGAAGTTAAAATATGAATATAAAATTACAAATTAATAACATGACATAAATAAATACAAAATCCAATCCGGCAAGTATCTCAAATAATAGGGAGGACATTATGGTATTAACCACCCCCAGGAGGAGCTGTTACTTTTCCCCTCCCATGCTAGGTGGCAGAACCAGGTTTTCAGATCTTTCCTAAAGGTCGGGAGGGAAGAAACGTGATGATAGATACTGTAGATGATAGATAGATAGATAGATAGATAGATAGATAGATAGATAGATAGATAGATAGATAGATATAGATAGATAGATAGATAGATAGATAGATAGATGATGATAGATAGATAAAGAGAAAAAGAGAAAGAGAAAGAGAAAGAGAAAGAGAGAAAGAGAAAGAGAAAGAGAAAGAGAAAGAGAAAGAGAAAGAGAAAGAGAAAGAGAAAGAGAAAGAGAAAGAGAAAGAGAAAGAGAAAGAGAAAGAGAAAAGATAGGTAGGTAAGATAGGTAGATAAGATAGGTAGATAAGATAGGTAAGATAGATAGAGATAGATTCAGAGATACACAGAGACACAGAGACAGAGGCAGATAGGTAAGATAGAGAGATACAGATATAGAGATACAGAGATACAGAGAGAGAAGATAGGTAAGATAGATATAGATGACAATATAAATATACAGTAGATCAGAGCTTTTCAAACTGTGTGTCGCGACACAAAAGTGTGTCGCCACACACAGCGTGGTGTGTCGCCACACCACCCGGAAGCGTCAGCGTGTGTGTGCATGGCGGCGGCAGCGGCGCAGTATCAGCGCTTCCACGTTTTAGCCACCGCACGCCCCCCGTGCCGCCACTGTGCACGCGTGCAACGCCGCACGCCCCCCCGCGCCGCCACGCTGCTGCCGCCACAGCCACTACTAGTGTGTCGCCAGCGGTGGCACTTTGGAAAGCCCTGCAGTAGATGATGATATAGATGATAGATATAGATGATAGATATAGATGATAGATATAGATGATAGATATAGATGATACAGATACAGATACAGATACAGATACAGATACAGATACAGATACAGATACAGATACAGATACAGATACAGATACAGACAGAGATTCTGCATTTGGTGATCCCACCCAACCCATTTTTGGGAATCTGCATTACTGATAATTGATGTGTTCTTTCCAATTCCTCAACCTTCATGGAAATGTTGAAAAGTATTGGTCATTGCTGTTTGGGGCTTGAAGTTTCTTGCATAAAAGGGAACAGCAAGCAGGAAATTAAAAGGCAGGCAGGCAGGCAAGAACATTGAGGTTGGGCCATGGTTACTAAGTAGATGATTTCAGTGAAGCACCAAGGCACAGACTGAAGAACCATGCCAAGCTTAGCCCTCACGGGTCCTGGAAGAACCACATGTCTTCTTGTGGGTTCCCAGAACATAATAATCTGCTGGAACCAGAAATAATGGTGTGTTGCTCTTCAAGAGCATTTGTAAAAGCGTGTATTTAAATTCATTGTGCCCTTTTGAATAAACTCAGTTGCTCTGCTTTAATCAACACTCTGTGTTCCCTAAATTTAACTGTATAATATAAACTGGGTATTAAAATAAGAGCTATTTATGGGCTGTTTGCCATTTAGAGACGTTTCAAAATCTTTGTAACTTGGTATTTATTAGGTATTTTTCCCCTTGTGAATTGGCTTTCCCAGAAAATGCCAAGCAATTTTTGTGAGAGTGGATGGAAAAAATAGTAATTCAAGTAGTAGCAGATTATTATTATTATTATTATTATTATTATTATTATTATTATTATTATTCAGTATATATTGATTGGACTTGACTCCAAATTATGAAACTGTGTGCTTGAAAACAATCCACCAGAAGTGTCCCTACAGAAAAAATATTTAAGGAGATGGGGCAGCTTTTTCAATCCTGTCCAGAAATAAAATTCATTGATACTTGCTGTATGTTTTGAATGATACCCTAAAAATGTAATCCTCTCCTAATCTTTAAGATATCAGTGAATTCAGTGGTTAATATTAAAAAAGATCTGTCTAAGGCTTCTCTTTAATGCAGAGTTTCTCAACCTTGGGAACTTTAAAATGTGTGGACTTCAACTCCCAGAATTGAAGAAGGAGAATTCTGAGAATTGAAGTCCACACATCTTCAAGCTGCCAAGGCTGAGAAACACTGCTTTAATGAAAAGGGAAAATTCCTCATCCCTGAAAATTAATTGATTGATTCTGTGCCATCAAGTCAGTGTCAACTCTGACATGGTATTCTCAAGAGCCTTCTCCAGCCACAAAATTCATAGGCATCAATATCCTGCTTCTTCAAAATCTAACTTTTGCTTTCATAGAGTGTCACAGGGAATACCATGGCTTGCACAATTCTGATCTTTGTAGGTATAGACACATCATGGCATGTGAATACCATATGTAGCTCATGGATGAACTGTGGAGCTCTTGGTTCTTGGAAATGAAGGCACTGATGATGTTACATAGCCCGATAAGAAAATGTCTGCAGGAAAACGACAAAAGAACATCAAGAACCCAAAGTTTATGTGTGTTGGCTTGCATGTAACCTCATTGTGTCCATTTTCTGCTTCCTGACAAACATCATAATAATTTGGCTCAGGTTTACTTATTATTTACTTATTACACCCTTGAAGCCAGCCCTACCATTAGGCAAGAGGAAGTGAATGCTGGTGACAGGAGGCCCATAACTTCTCTTCACTGTTCCTTCTAAGCCAGAATACAGCTGAAGGATTGGGAGATGCAAGCCATGGTCCAGAAACTCTGGAAGTCTGCAGGAAGCTTTCTGATGATGCTGTGATTATGCTAGAGAAGCAAGAACATATTTAAAATATCTGAATAGGAGTGGGAAGTCTGTAGGAGGCAAACCACTGCTGTCCACTCCCCCAAATGGCCTGAAATTGTGCCTTCAAAATCCAGCCATCTGATAACTTCTCCTCCTCTTGGAAGAAGCAAATAGCTACAGATTGGACTTATTGCAGGCCTTCTGATTTACTTATGGTGGCTTTAGAAAAAGCCACAGCCAAGGTTAAACAGACAGTATTTGATTTATATTTACAGAGCAATAGAGCTAGAACATCCTTTCACTCCTACATCACCCTTATCAGCACCTATTTTTTTGTTTCCAAACATCTTTGCAGTATTTTCTCAGTCCCACAGAAGGGCATTTGCTTTGGCTCAGTTTGACACTCTATTGTCAAAGGTGATGGAGGGTAGATTTCACATCCCTTATCAGGAATGTCTCTGTGTATGCTGAGACATAGATTGAGTCAATTGCACAAGTTCCTCTGAGATGGCCCCTATGCCCCACCAGGTCCCTAATGTTAATCTCCCCAATTAGTAGATGCTCAGGCTGGCCTCAATGAGAAATATGCTTTTCCTACTGTTCTTGTTATGTCCCATTGAGTCTCAGCCATCTCCTGGTGATTCTATGGGTAAAAGGTCTGTCCTGTCTCTCACCACATTATGCAGTTCTTGCATGTGCCTTCCTGTCCTTGGTCTAGCCCCCTCATGCACCCTCAGCCTCTTCTCCTTCTGTCTACCTTGCTCAGCCTTATCATCTTCTCTATAAATGCATCACCAGCCGCATGATGTGCTCAAAGTATGATAGTAAGTAAGACAGCAAGATAGCTTTTCTTTCCTATTAAACAACCACTCCTGAGAGATCACTATGAAAGTTGCACAATGCTGAGCCAGAGCAATCCCTGTTAGGAGACACCAGGTCTGACTAGTCAGGTCAACAATTCCTACACTGCCTTATGAAGTTCTGCAAGTCCTTTGTTACTTATGATTATTATTCCCATGTTGCTTGCTCTTTCTTCACTTTTTATATTGGCTTCTTAACCTACCACAATTATCATATATACTGTATATATACAGTGTGTGTGTGTGTGATACACACACATACACATACACATACACATATACACACACACATATTTCTATCTATCTCTATCATCTATCTATCATCTCTCTCTCTCATATATATACACATACACATACACATACACATACACATACACTTACACAGACACAGACACAGACACAGACACACACACACACACACACACACACACACACAGACACAGACACACACACAGACACACACACATATTTCTATCTCTCTCTCTCTCTCATATATATATACATATACAGTACACACACACACACAAACACAAACACACATATATATTCAATTATTATTCAATTATTCAATTAATCCAGCCACCTTCGGGCCAGTTCACCAGGGTGAACTAAAATTCAGCTAAGTTTCTGGCTGGATTATGTATCTGGAAAACTGGGTAAATGTCCCATCTTAACCTTGGCTTCAGGGAACAAAATATATTTGTCTGGTTCTGCATATATAAAATAAAAAAGATCATACTTTCTGTTGCACATTATGTGGTGTGGGTAGGCATCTTTCTGAATTCCAGGCAGAGGCCCCAACTCATTTCATTTCCAACGTCTACTGTAACTCTCTTGATCAGACCACAAAATGCAAAGAGCAGAAAGCTGATTGATCTGTATTAATTCTCTAACTCTGTTTGGTAATATTAGTAATTAAACTACACAGACATTATGAAGGGTCAGAAGATTAATACTGAAGCAAATAACACTAATCTTTTATCCTCTTCAGAAGTACCCAAAGGGGAATAAACCTGGATATGACAGACATCTGGAAATACTATTATAGAAAAAAGTATTAAATAATTCTGACACTGCTGATGAAGTTTTATCCCCCAATACATATTTTCCCTGCTTTTTAAAGCACTCAGCATATTATATAGATTAGCTTTCCCCTATCTATCCATGATCTGTAAGGTAAACATAAATGGTATGTATGATACTTATTTTGCAGATCCTGGCTATCCCTTTGAGTGTATGCAAGTGTGTAAAATCAATTAAGAATTTGTGACTTGGTGAGAAAGGTAGAAAGGGATGGGGGAGTTTTCATGAGTCAGGAAGGTGAAGCAATTAATTTGATACTTGAACTTGACCAGTAGAGCATATTCAGGTCAGCTCCTCCAGGAAATGTGAGTAATTTGTACTCGGACCAGCTGCTGAGGGAATATGGGATGAAAGAGAAAAGCCATCAAAATATGTGTATTGGTCAAGCTTGATACAGTATCCGGGTGGAAAATAGCAACAGAATATAAAGTTAGTTGAAGACGGCTAGCATAAATCTCTGCAGTTGCCTGACTTCAACTCGGTGGATACTGCTTGGCCTTCCACCCCAATCCAAAATGTCCAGATGCAAAGTGGCACTAGTAGAAGAAAGTAGGTAAAAGTTGGGCAAGGAGCAAAAAAAAGGAGCACGGTAGTCTGGCTGCTTAGAGGAGGAACATAGGGGCCCCTTTCAACAAAAAGTTGTCCCGTTTTCAAACTACAGTCCAGGGATGCCCAGCAGAAAATATTCAGATAGGACCACAGGAGACAGATGGAGTCATCTGGGCTATTGAGTTCAATCCCCACCCAGTACAAGAATCCAAACCGAAGCATTCCCTCACAGATGGCTGTCCAGATTCCACTGAAGGCATCTCATGAGGATCAACCCAAAGCTGCTCTAGGCCCTTGCTTCCACTATTAAATTGTTTTTACTGTTCAGGAAGTTTTCCTAGCATTCAGTTGAAATCTACCTTCCTATAACTTAAATCTATTAAATGCGTCCTGAACTCAAGTGGCTTTGAGGGGCCTCCGGGCAGAGGATGAGATGGTTAGATAGCATCACCAATGTAATGAACATGAGTTTGAGCAAACTCCAGGAGACAGTGGAGGACAGGAAGGCCTGGCGTGCTATGGTCCATGGGGTCACTAAGAGTCAGACACGACTAAATGACTGAACAACAACAACCTCTTGTTCACTAATCCTGATGGGCTCCATAGAAGCATTATGGGATAGCTATGGGAAAAGAGCTGGCAGAAAAGATGCCTAGAGCATTGGTGGACGAAGTCCAGAAGTGATATTGGCTAAATACATGTTCAAGATCTTCTTCAAATATGTCCTGAACTCTGGAAAGGTAGAGAGCGGATCTTGACCTCCTTCTGTATGAGATCCTTTCAAATATTTAAAGACCACTGTCATACTTCTCAGTCTTCTTTTCTGAAGTCTATAAAAACCCAGCTCCTTCAAACCCTCTTCATAGGCCTTAATTTCTAGCTCCCTGATCATCCCTCCTTGCCCATCTCTGAACCTGTTTCTGTTTCTTCTTAAAATACGGTGCCAACATCTGGGCATAATACTTGACTTGTAATCTGAGCAATCCATTCCTGAGATCAAAGCAGAACATATGCAGCTAAGGAGATGCTGTGTAGTCTTTTACTATGTAGTAGCAACAAACTGACCTGAATCTTGAAACAACCTTTCATATCTCAGGATATGGACATTGGTCTGGGTAATCAGCACATCTACTCATTCCATGTTTTGAACTTTGTGATGTCCACATCTATCGTTTTTTAGAGCTAGCAACCTTTGCAAAATAAGAAGTCATCTATATTAAAATCTACATCCTCAAATTTGCCTGCTCCTGATTCAACCTCCCGCATCCCCACTTTTCTGCTCCTGATTTGTTGATTTGGGCAGCACTACAACAACCTCTGTTACAATCTTATCCAATGTTCAACTTTTTTCTTATATCCATATCTGATTGTTTGTCAAGGGGAAAAAATGTGTCTGCAAGCGCTGACAATGGTTTCCAAAAACCTGCAAGCCATTATACAGAGAATCCTTTGTATTCTTCAGCCATCTTCTGATGAAAAGCCTCTCGTGTTTTGTTACACATAATTTATTCACAGCCTTCTTGTAAGTTCATTACCTGCAAATTGGCACCCACCATCACCTATCTTTCATGGAGGTAGGATGAAGGCTAATTTTTCTCCATGCTTACATTCCATTGATTAATGAGAGGCCCCATAGGGAGTCGCTATATTTCCTTGGCTCATTAAAAACTAAGCAGAGTAAAATGACATGAAAGCAGTCCACTGGTGTTAGTGTAGCCTTCCTTCCTTCCTTCCTTCCTTCCTTCCTTCCTTCCTTCCTTCCTTCCTTCCTTCCTTCCTCCTCTCCTCTCCTCTCCTCTCCTCTCCTCTCCTCTCCTCTCCTCTCCTCTCCTCTCCTCTCCTCTCCTCTCCTCTCCTTCCTTCCTTCCTTCCTTCCTTCCTTCCTTCCTTCCTTCCTTCCTTCTCCTCCTCCTCTCTTCTCCTCCTCCTCTCTTCTCCTCTCCTCCCTCCCTCCCTCCCTCCAACTTTCCTCCTTAGAACACATAGGAGAGAAAGAAAAATATGAAACTTATTGAGAATATTGTTCTGAAACTGAAATGTGTAGTCCATCCTCAAATATCTGAAATAGCCTCCCTGAAGAAGCATGTTTTAAAGCAGGAGCAGGCACGACAGAAGCTACTTGAAGACACCACTCAGATCAAACTTCAAAACTATGGGTGAATGTTTTAGGCTGTAGGTTTTCCATGTTTACCCCCCAGGGAAAAAAGGGCTAACATTTCTCTTTGACTCATGCTGATTGTGGACAGACAGCTTGGTGTCTTTGAGTCAGTTTGGATTCCTGTCGACTCCCTGGACATGTCCCCACAGTTTTCTTGGCAAATTTTTTAGGAAGTGATTTGCCCTTCTTCCTAGGGCTGAGAGAGGGGGACTGGCCCAAAGTCACCCAGCCAGCTTTCATGCCTCAGGCGGGACTAGAACTCTCAGCCTCCTGGTTTGCCATTGGCTCCTTCCTAGGGCTGAGAGACAGGGACTGGCCCAAGGTCACCCAGCCGGTTTTCATCCCTAAGGTGGGACTAGAACTCTCAGTCTCCCGGATGCCATTGGCTCCTTCCTAGGGCTGAGAGACAGGGACTGGCCCAAGGTCACCCAGCCGGCTTTCATGCCTCAGGCGGGACTAGAACTCTCAGTCTCCTGGTTTCCCATTGGCTCCTTCCTAGGGCTGAGAGAGTGTGACTGGCCCAAGGTCACCCAGCCGGCTTTCATGCCTAAGAGTCGGAAGCGACTGAACGAATAAACAACAACAAACCAGTTTGAAAGGTTCAATATCTTGCAACTCAGACAATTTCTCTGTCCTTTCTCCTATGAGTTCTCATTCAGTTTTGTTGAAAGAGAAACCACTTTAGAAGTTCTTTTCAAGGTAACATATATGTCAGGCCTAGCCCAAGAATGACAAAGAATCAATCCAGCTAAGTTCAGTTCTTTATTTGCTCACACCGTATCGACAGAATCTTGCCAGACTAAACCTACTCTACTCTAACCCAAAGAAAAAATAACCTGGGAGGTTCTAGGGTGGGGCTACTCTGAATCTCTTCGTCTTCCCACGTTCCAGCTCCGGGCTGTGTTGTCTCCTGTCCCCCTCCTTGGAATGTGCTCCCTCCTTCCTGAGAACCAGCTGCGTTACTGTAGTCCAGAGCTTTCCAAACTGGGTGTCGGGACACGTTAGTGTGTCGGCTGCAGTGTCTGGGTCTGTCGCG
The DNA here is from genome assembly GCA_023362775.1 of Charina bottae. Taxonomy (NCBI): domain Eukaryota; kingdom Metazoa; phylum Chordata; class Lepidosauria; order Squamata; family Charinaidae; genus Charina; species Charina bottae. The sequence goes on along the minus strand of JALMGJ010000048.1, from coordinate 3,031,685 downwards.
GCTGCTGCTGCCTCCGAGCCCTGCCAGGATTCCACGCAGGTCCTAGTGCCTGCCTTGTGCCTTGCTGCCTCCAGACCTGCCAGGATTCCACGCAGGTCCCAGTGCCTGCCTTTTGCCTTGCTGCCTCCAAACCTGCTGTGATTCCGCGCAGGTCCCAGTGCCTGCCTTGTGCCTGCCTTGTGCCTGGCTGCCTCCAAACAAGGCTTGGGAATGTTCTTCATTTTATAATATCGTCCTCCTTCTACTAACCTGCAGCCTCCTGGCTTCTCATTGATTATGTACCATCAAGTCAGTGTCAACTGTTAGCAACCACCTAGATTTTCTCCAGGAGGATCTTCCCCAACCTGGTCCTTGAGGTCTTCCAACAGTGCCCCCATCGCCACTGTAACTGAGTCCCTCCACCTCGCTGTTGCTCATCCTCTTCTTTTTCCTTCCACTTTTCCCAGCATTAGAGCCTTCTCCAGAGAGCTGGGTCTCCCCATAAGGTGTCCAAACTGGCTTCTCATAATCCCACTGAATCCCAACCAAAGATCTTAGAAGAGAATTTCTGTCTTGAGCCTTTTCACATTGGGAAGTCTGGGCAGCCCAGAAACATCCAAGTAACACAAAGATATGGAACCAGAAACAATAACCCCAATAGTTGTTCCTTCCACCACTCCCAATAATAAAGTTTGCTCAAAAGCACTACCGCTTCAAAAAAAAGTTCCAAGCACCTGGAGAATAAGGTAGAAAAGCAGAAGCCTCTTCTATAGTGGAAGAAAATCCCCTCCTGAAATCATAAAGCAGGGTTTAGCTTTAAGACTTTCTTCATCAGCCTTACGTTTCTTCCTCTGCCTTGGGATTCGGCACACCTTTGTTTCTTTCCTCTTTCATCCTTAATCGGCTATGTCTTCAGGATAATTTATTAATTATGAGAAACCTTTTCCAGTTAATTAAGAGATGCCGTTAGCACAGTATGCAACACTGTGGCTAAATTAATTAATTCATTATTGGAGGGAAGGAGAGAGAGAAAGAGGAGAGGGAGAAGAAGTGAAAACAACCCAAAGAGACTCTCCTGGAGCTTAACTTAATGTCAATGCTCCAAAGCCTACATCATTAAATGTAACTAATTAGGCAAAAAAGCCCAAACACATCCATTACGTTGAAGACAACATGTCAAAGAAGGCCAGGTTGGTGTCCCATTTCATTAAGCAGAGGGACTAGTACAGACATTGGATAATAAAGCATCGACCCCACATGGACTTGTTCCTCAGTCATATTGCTATATGGGCCTAAGCTACAGTATGAGAAACTGTTAGCACTGCTAGCTAACTTCTGAGAAGGTAATCTGAACTTTGTCCTCAAGCTCTGTCAATTTCTTGGAGAAAAGTGGGCGAGTTCCCTGTTCAATGAATCACAAACGGAAGGAGGGCCTCACATCCCCTCTTTCATGTTCATGAAAAGGGTACCTCTCTGTAGGATCACCTGGGGTGAGTCTGAACAGGAGTAGCTGACTACAGAGTGAAAGTTGATGTGTGTTTGATTTGTGTTTTGCCCTTTGGAATGAATAGGCAAACAGGAAATCAACATTCTCTCATTCCTGGGCCTCCAGTCACTAATGTGTGCAAAAAGGCATGTTGTTAGGCAAAATAATATGCAAAATCCATTAAGTAATGCTGATTGCAAAAGATTAGGGTCAATTTTCATGGCCGAGCTATTGTCTCTACTATATCCCTTGTGTTAAAATGTGTGGGCATGGCAAATTATCTTTGGCAATCTGGAGGTCAATTATATTGAGTTATGTAGGGAGCTGTAATAATAGATAGGATTTCACCTGCAGTTTTTAAAAGTTCAGTGAAAAGATTTTTTAAAAGAATGCCCTGAATAGTAGGGGTGGGGGGTTCCCTAAGGCAAAGGGCATTCCACCCCTTCCTTGATTATAAAGTAAAGAATGCCATCATGTTTTACATTTAAAGACTCCTTCTCTCCCCCCTCCCTTGTTTTCCTTCCTTCCTTCCTTCCTTCCTTCCTTCCTTCCTTCCTTCCTTCCTTCCTTCCTTCCTTCCTTCCTTCCTTCCTTCCTCTCCTGTTTCCTCCCTCCCTCCCTCCCTCCCTCCCTCCCTTCCTTCCTTCCTTCCTTCCTTCCTTCCTTCTCTTATGACACTTTTGTGTTCTCTAAGGTGGAAACTTTTGCAGTCATCACTAAAAGCTGTATGCTCAGAATGGAATGAAAGTTCACCTCATTTTACAGATATATGGTAGTGGGGTGGTGGGGGGAGACCTTTAGGCACCTCATATAATCCTGAAAGATTGTAGTTGAATTTGTGTTATGTTTTTATGGAAAAGAATTCATCATCATAATAGAGCAGTGAAATGGAAAGTGGCAGGGGAAAATGCTTTAATAACCCCATTTAGGTTTCAGCCAGGGTTGAAGCCCGGATGAGAAAGCTCACAGCGACCTGGCAAAGGGTTATTGGTTGTCACTTTTATATACATCCCCTCCAAAGAAGGGCCCGTCCTTTTCCTCCAATTATGGTTTCCCCCTAAGAGCAAATATGGAAGAGAGCAGGAAATTCATTTGCAGGCGTGAAGGATGTCTTTGAAATCACAGATTGTCTGCAGCAACTTGGAAAAGGGATTTTTGAGCTCTAGTCATGTTCAATAGACAGGAAATTCCTTCACTAAAATTTTGTATTCTTGCTCTTTTGTTAGTCATCGTCATCATCATCATCTTTGAAAGATGAAAATACTTTTTTTTAGAAATTATTTTATCCTGCCTTTATTATTTTTATAAATAACTCAAGGCAGGGAACATACCTAATACTCTGTCCTCCTCTTTTCCCCAGAACAACAACCCTGTGAGGTGGGCTGGGCTGAGAGAGAGGGACTGGCCCAAGGTCACCCAGCCGGCTTTCGTGCCTAAGGCGAGACTAGAACTTACAGTCTCCTGCTTTCTAGCCTGGAGCCTTAACCACTAGACCAAACTGGTCTTTACATATCTCAGTTTATACCAGAGTTGAAATTTCATCTGAGATGAAAAGTAGGCCCTGGCGTGGCAAAATGTCCATCATAAATTAGAAATACGTTTTAATAAGATTAGAGACACCTCTTTAGCATTCTTGCTAATGGATTTGGCTGTAAGCAGCATTCAAGAATTTGGACAATCCTGATCACTTGAAACAGGGGCATTCATGGGGGAATCAAAAGTCCAGATGGATGCCCCAGCAATGGGATTGAAGCCCCACCCCTTTTTGATGTCTGTTGCATGCATCATGCATATGGAAAAGGGACAAGGCTTTGATTGCACAATCACAGCCATCACCTTGACCTTCACACCCTCCCCTCCATGGACACCCCTGACTTGAAACATTCAACATCTGAAAACCCATTTGTTCATCCAGGCCTTCTCTTGATACCTCCTCTCTGTCTTCCCCAAGTTTTTTTATCTATTTTTTATTTATTGTGGTATTTATACCCCGCCTATCCCCTCCCCAATGGAGGACTCTAGGCGGCTTACAAGCATATATATATACATTAATTATACAATTTTTACAAATCACCATTTTCACCGGGCGTGAGGGGAGGGGGTAAGGGAACCAACTCTTCCAGGCTCTGGACTACAATTCCCAGGATGCCTTGAGCCGGCTGCTGACGTCCTGTAGCTGTTGCATCCGGGTCCGTTGTCACCACCGCCATTCGATCTTCCTCCGATCCTTTCCTCCGGTGGTGCCGACTTCCCGACAGGAAGCCAGCAAATTAGACCACTTAAGGTGGTACCCATTTATCTACTTGCAAAGCTTTCGAACTGTTGGGTTGACAGGAGCTGGGACTAGCAACAAGAGCTCACCTCATTGCACGGGGTTCGAACTGCAGACCTTCTGATCTGCAGCCTACAGCTCAGCAGTTTAACCTGTTGAGCCACCGTGTCCCAATAAGTTGACTCCAACTGTTCTCCTTTTTTTTTTACTACTTTTATATATTTTATTGTAGGACATAGTTCCCTGGAGGATGGGATGAGAAGGCTGTCATGAAACTGTAGATTCGGGTTACATATTAGGAGAAAGTTCTCGAAAGTAAGAGTAGAATTGGCTGTCTCCTCAAATGCTTTGCTTCCTTTCCCTAGAGGTCCATGACGAGAGGCTGAATAGTCATCAGTTTAAATTCTTTAGCAGACCCAGCATTGAGCAAAGGATTGAACTCGATGACCTCCCTTTTAACCCTATTATTCTGTGACACGAGAATAATCATATTAACTCTCTTTAATTTTGGTTCAATCTCCATGCAAATGTAAACAAATCCAATTTAGTTCTGCTTGTGACCCCGACTGCTGTTTTTCAGTGTATGGCACCCTGCACAGATTTCAAAAACACCCCTTTTGCTATGCAGATAAAGCCACAGTTGCTGGATTTGGGAAAGGAGAAAGGTGCCTGTAGCATGGGCCATGCCGAGTCCATTTTGAAAGTCTCATTTCACGGAGATATAACTCATGATTGTTTGGCTGGAAAAAAAAATCCACCATAAATTCAGTGAAACTGAATAGCAGCTAACACTGTACTAAAACCTATATTGATTGGGTGTAAGATCTATTCAGCTCCCTTGTATTTCAGCAGGACATATTGAAGCCTGTTTAATTTTCTCCTCCCATTGAAATGGCTCCATTCATATATAACAATTGTCTGGATGATTTTTTTAAAAAAATCCCACATTATTCCATATGATTACATTCCCATTCAGTAATTATAACCTGCGACTAGATCAAACAGTGTGTTTTCCCAAACCTGAAGTAATCAAATCAAATGCTTTCAATTCGCCATTTGACATAATTACTATAAATATGACAGGAAATGATATTTCTGGGAAGCATAAATTAGCCAGTGTCAAATGGCTGCCTGATGTGTATGTGTGCATGACTGTGTGTAAGAGTGTGAAAGAGAAAGAACAATGCTTTGCCATCTCAAGAGTGGATAGAGAAACCATAATCCTTTGGGTGTTCTGGACTACTGGGGTTGGAGCATGAAGAGAAAATAGAATAGGAACCTATAAATAGGGAGAAGAAAGAGAATTAAGATAAGAACCCTGCTGGATCCAGGTCAGGAGACTATCTAGCCCAGCATTCTGACCAACCAGCTTTTGAGAAAGGACAGCAGGGTGATAAAACTCCACTGATGCTTTCCACTTCATCCTCCAGACACTATACAATTTATTTACTGAAAGAATTATGGGTGCTTAGCCAAGATACGACAAATTATACAATTATACGACAAATTATACGACAAAGGTCCGTATAATTAAAGCTATGGTTTTCCCAGTAGTAATGTATGGCTGTGAGAGTTGGACTATAAGGAAGGCTGAGCGCCGAAGAATTGATGCTTTCGAGCTGTGGTGCTGGAGAAGACTCCTAAGAGTCCCTTGGACTGCAAGGAGGTCAAATCAGTCAATCCTAAAGGAAATCAACCCTGACTGCTCATTGGAAAGACAGATACTGAAGCTGAAGCTCAAATACTTTGGCCACCTAATGTGAAGAGAGGACTCACTGGAAAAGACCCTGATGCTGGGAAAGACTGAAGGCAAAAGGAGAAGGGGACGGCAGAGGATGAGATGGTTAGATAGCATCACCAATGCAATGAACATGAATTTGAGTAAACTCCGAGAGACAGTGGAGGACAGGAAGGCCTGGCGTTCTATGGTCCATGAGGTCACGAAGAGTCGGACACGACTAAACGACTGAACAACAACAGCCAAGATACCTAATAGGTCTCTCCCTAAAACATTGGGGGTTACCTGGAATCAGGCCTGGTGTACACCCTTTGTACACACAGATACTCTGATCAAGGCAAGGAGAAGGTTGAATGCCTGCTGGTTAAGAGCATCATCCATTGCAGGAATACATTTGAAAGTTATCTTGGAAGTTGGAAATTGGAAATGAAGTGTAAGAAGATGTAATGGCTGCTGGTGGTGTTTCCAGTGACGCTTCTTTCCATCACCCTGGGACCTCCCTGGTTGTTCATTCTTGCATCTCTTGCATCCCACTCTTGCATCCCACCCCCTCAAGGGATGTCTTCCCTTCTGAGATCTTTCCCTCGGATCCAGTGGGAAGCCGGGAAGCCAAGAAAGCTGGAGAGAGGGTTGCGCAATGGAAGGTAGGAGATTCATACACCCTCGCTGGCCATCTTGTAACTCAGTATGTGCAAGGACCCCTCCTCTTTTAGCATCACAAAACATTGCATACACCCCCACAATCACATGATCGCATTTCAGGCGCTTGGCAACCGGCTTGCATTTATAACCAGTTACAGTGTCCTGTGGTCACGTGATCACGTTTTGCCATGGTTTTTGCTGTTTTCTGGCAAAAAATCCCCATTGAGGAAGCTGGATTTGCTTAACAACCATGGTGATTTGCTTGACAACCCATGATTCGCTTAACAATCACTGTAAAAATGGTTGTAAAATCGGGTCACGTGGTGACTCGACTTACAATTACAACGACTTACGATGGAAATTCTGGTCCCAATTGTGGTTGTAAGTCGAGGACTACTGTATTACTTTTCCTCCTGTCCATTTAATTGCCCTGATCCTCTGGTCTGATCCACACCATTGCCCAGAAGGAGAGAGTAAAATAAAAAAAGAGCTTGAGGAAATAGGTCAAGAGGAAAATGGAGACGTTTTAGAGAAAAAGAGCTACAAGAGGGATTAAATCAATCTCTTTCCTGCATTGATATACCTTAGGACATTATTTCTTAAAGTGTGGTCTGAGGACCCCCGGGGGTCCCCCCAAGACCCTCTCAGGGGTCCGTGAAATCAAAATTATTTGCCAGATATTGAAGATATTAGCAAAAATTTAAAACAATGTCACTCTTCCAATTGTTATTTTTTGTTTAAAAAATGTAGGGCTTTTTCCTAAAAATATTTTATTTATATTAATATCTAATGGGTTTAATATTATTTTTACATGATTCAATAAATAAATATTCTACGAATGTATCAATTTTATTTTTTAATGTGGTAAATATCAATAAATATAACCCATACAAATAAAAGCTCTTTTGGAGTCCTCCATAATTTGTAAAAGTGGGAAGGGGTGCTGGGAGCAAAAAGTTTAAGAAACACGACTTTAAGAAATATGGACAAGAAACCAACAGCAGAATTCCTTCTGAAAATTGTTGGCTGATTTTCCCAATCTCTTCAAATACCTTTGACCAAAAGTACCGATAGATTGGACATGGGTGTGTACTTTTTAACCCTCAGCTTTCAAACTCTGCTAACTCAATATTGAAAGGCCACACTTAATATAGAGCAATTTTAATTGAGGGCGGGGTCACTTATGGATTCTCCACAGAGACAATTCTTGAGGATCCTCTGAAATAGAATTGAAAGAAATTCCATGGCCTCCTGGACCAATGTGACTCATCAAACCCAAATCTTAAATTAGCTAGAGTTGTTGGAGTATGTGGCATGCTACTATCGATGGATGGATGGATGGATGGATGGATGATAGATTCTGTTGTTCAGATTTTCAAGGCTGTTTCAAGATGAAGCTGTGCTTTTGCTGTAGAGCTAAATCATGTACCTCTGAAATGATCTCTGTTCCTCCTATTGGATGTTCAGTTTTTTTTCCCGATACCTGAGCTGCTGTTTAAAGAGATCTTTAATGAGTTTGGGATGTTACTCTTACAATCCAGAAAACAGAATCTGAAGTCAGGAGATGCAAATTTCTTAAATGGAGTATGTGGTATTCCATGTTCTCCTGAAGGTCCTTCTCATCCCCATCACAGGGACACTTTGTTATTTGCCGAAGAGATTTTCTACATTTGTTTGGTCAAGGAACAATGGATCAAATGTTCCCGTTCCTTTCATCTTCCTGAAGTACCTGCATGATGGAACATTTCAAACTGACCTAGTTAAATGGTAGAGTGTAAACCAAGGGTATGTATTGTGTTTTTCTTTCACCAGTCAGATCTTTTCATTAAATGGCTGCTATGTCAGAATTCAAGTTTTTTATGGCCTATAAACAGTCAGGTCCTGTTCATCATGGAGTCATAACAATGATACACTTAAATCTCTTTATTTTGTTTGTTTGGTTATTGACTTGAGCTGAAAACCTGTGGTACCTTGCGACTGCAAGCCTATTCAAACTTACTTGGTTGCTGGGACAGAGATATTTACATTTTAATAAGATTTTACCTTATTTATAGTCCAACCCAAAATGCAAACTGATATACAGTTACCCTCCAATGTTCACATTTCTTTGTGGTTTTGCAAACAAAAGGTGCATACAGAATATACCTTACCCCTTATTATTGATCTAATATATATTAGAGAAAACTGAACTTATACATGCATATATTGGTAAAAATATATACATATGTGTCCTATATTAGGAGGAATTGTTTGTAAAACTGTAAGCAAAAGTAGGTATAAAATGTGCAGGTTAGGAGAAAAATTTTAATGTATTGTCGAAGGCTTTCACGGCCGGAGTTCAATGGCTGTTGTGGGTCTTCCGGGCTGTGTGGCCGTGTACTGGAAGTTGTGGTTCCTAACGTTTCGCCAGCATCTGTGGCCAGCATCTTCAGAGGGCAGGAGCACAGATAGAAGCAAAATCTCTGTGCCCAGGTAGAGTGGCAGTGTTCTATTTATAGAGCTAAATTATAGGAGATTAGGTGGGGTTTTTTGTTGTGTTGAAATGTTAACGAGTGGCTGATGAGCGTGATTAGCATGTTCATTGTGAGAAGTATTCCCATGTCCTGGTGGTTGGACTGAGTTCGTTGACCTTTTGCAGGCTGTGTTTTTCAGGACTGGTAGCCAGGTTTTGCTAATTTTTAAACTTTCTTCTTTCTTATTGTAACTGTGCTGGTGTTTGTGAATTTCAATGGCTTCTCTGTATAATCTGGTGTAGTGGCTTTTGGTGTTGTCCAGTATTTCTGTGTTTTCAAATAGGATTTTGTGTCCCGTTTGCTTGAGAGCATGTCCAGCTACTGAAGATTTTTCCGGTTGCTGTAGTCTGCAGTGTCTTTCATGTTCTTTTATCCTGGTGTGAATGCTTCGTTTTGTGGTTCCGATGTATACTTGTCCACAGCTGCATGGTATGCGGTATACTCCTGCAGCGGTGCGGGGGTCCCTTTTGTCTTTTGCTGATTTTAGCATTTGTTGTATTTTTCTGGTGGGTCTGAAGACTGTTTGAAAGTTGTGTTTTTCCATCAGTTTTCCCATGCGGTCAGTGACTCCTTTGATGTAGGGCAGGAATACTTTGTTTGTGGGGGGCTGTTTTTTTCAGTTGGATGTTGTTTTCTTGGTTTGATGGCTCTTTTTATTTCATTCTTGGAATAGCCATTTGCCTGTAGGACCCAATTCAGATGGTTAAGTTCATTGTTGAGAAACTGGGTTTCACAGTTTCGATTAGCACGATCCACCAAGGTTTTGATCATGCCTCTCTTTTGTCGTGGGTGGTGATTGGAATTTTTGTGTAGATATCGGTCCGTATGGGTGGGTTTTCTGTATACTTTGTGTCCTAGTTTGAGGTCCGGATTGCGTATGACCAGCGTATCTAAAAATGGAAGTTTGCCATCAGTTTCTTTTTCCATGGTGAATTGTATATTGGGGTGGATGCCGTTTAGGTGGTCCAGAAATTTCTCCAGTTCTTCTTCAGTATGACTCCAAATTGCGAAGGTGTCATCCACGAACCGGAACCAGACTGTTGGTGTAATGGGTGCCGATTCCAAAGCCTGTTTTTCAAAGTGTTCCATGTAAAAGTTTGCTATGACTGGGCTCAGGGGGGCTTCCCATGGCAACGCCATCCATCTGTTCGTAGAACTCATTCTCCCATTGAAAGTAACTAGTTGTTAGGCAGTGTTGAAATAAAGCTGTAATGTCTTCTGGGAAGATTTGCTTGATGAGTGCCAGGGTGTCCCTTACTGGCACCTTGGTAAACAGGGAGACCACGTCAAAGCTGACCAGTTTGTCCGTGTGGTTGAGTTTTAGGGTGCTGATTTTGTTGATGAAGTGTCCTGAGTCTTTGATGTGGGATGGAGTCTGTCCGATGTGGGTCTGTAAAAGGGTTGCCAAATGTTTGGATAATTCATATGTCGGGGAGCCAATGGGACTTACAATGGCTCTGAGTGGGATCGAGTCTTTGTGGATTTTGGGGAGTCCGTATAGTCTAGGTGAGAGAGCTTCTGTCTTGCAAATACGTTGTAGTACGCTGGCACTCATCAAGCAAATCGTCCCAGAAGACATTACAGCTTTATTTCAACACTGCCTAACAACTAGTTACTTTTAATGGGAGTATGAGTTCTACGAACAGATGGATGGCGTTGCCATGGGAAGCCCCCTGAGCCCAGTCATAGCAAACTTTTACATGGAACACTTTGAAAAACAGGCTTTGGAATCGGCACCCATTACACCAACAGTCTGGTTCCGGTTTGTGGATGACACCTGCGCAATTTGGAGTCATACTGAAGAAGAACTGGAGAAATTTCTGGACCACCTAAACGGCATCCACCCCAATATACAATTCACCATGGAAAAAGAAACTGATGGCAAACTTCCATTTTTAGATACGCTGGTCATACGCAATCCGGACCTCAAACTAGGACACAAAGTATACAGAAAACCCACCCATACGGACCGATATCTACACAAAAATTCCAATCACCACCCACGACAAAAGAGAGGCATGATCAAAACCTTGGTGGATCGTGCTAATCGAAACTGTGAAACCCAATTTCTCAACAATGAACTTAACCATCTGAATTGGGTCCTACAGGCAAATGGCTATTCCAAGAATGAAATAAAAAGAGCCATCAAACCAAGAAAACAACATCCTACTGAAGAAAAACAGCCCCCCACAAACAAAGTATTCCTGCCCTACATCAAAGGAGTCACTGACCGCATGGGAAAACTGATGGAAAAACACAACTTTCAAACAGTCTTCAGACCCACCAGAAAAATACAACAAATGCTAAAATCAGCAAAAGACAAAAGGGACCCCCGCACCGCTGCAGGAGTATACCGCATACCATGCAGCTGTGGACAAGTATACATCAGAACCACAAAACGAAGCATTCACACCAGGATAAAAGAACATGAAAGACACTGCAGACTACAGCAACCGGAAAAATCTTCAGTAGCTGAACATGCTCTCAAGCAAATGGGACACAAAATCCTATTTGAAAACACAGAAATACTGGACAACACCAAAAGCCACTACACCAGATTATACAGAGAAGCCATTGAAATTCACAAACACCAGCACAGTTACAATAAAAAAGAAGAAAGTTTAAAAATTAGCAAAACCTGGCTACCAGTCCTGAAAAACACAGCCTGCAAAAGGTCAACGAACTCAGTCCAACCACCAGGACATGGGAATACTTCTCACAATGAACATGCTAATCACGCTCATCAGCCACTCGTTAACATTTCAACACAAAAAAAAACCCCACCTAATCTCCTATAATTTAGCTCTATAAATAGAACATTGCCACTCTACCTGGGCACAGAGATTTTGCTTCTATCTGTGCTCCTGCCCTCTGAAGATGCTGGCCACAGATGCTGGCGAAACGTTAGGAACCACAACTTCCAGAACACGGCCACACAGCCCGGAAGACCCACAACAGAAAAATTTTATTTATTTATTTATTATTTGAATTTATCCCCGCCCATCTCTACCATGGTAGACTCTGGGCGGTTATTCATGGGAAAATGCATGGGAAAATACACCTGTTCTCACCCGGGCTTAAATCACAGACTGAGATGGGACAGAAAGTTTAGAAAAATGAGAAACAGAGTGAAATTTAACTTGGGAGAGTCGTCTATTGTTATTTGGATAGAAGGATAGGGGGAAATTGTTAAAATTAAATGGTTTATTTAATTTTGTATTTTCAAATCACAATTTTGTGCTTCAACATTCACCTATAAAACTGTGTAAAATAAGGTGAACAAACGCTTTATGTTAAAGAAATTCATTTGCAGAAACAATGTCTGCCAGGAAAAATGTCAACGAAACTTACAATGTTCAAATACTGGTATCAACATTATACTGGCAATGTGAATTTTAAAAGAAGAAAAAAACATTCAGGTTTGAGAGAATATTTGTTTGTTTGTTTGTTTGTTTGTTTGTTTATTGGATTTATCACCGCCCAACTCCCCCAAGGGGGACTCTGGGCGGCTAATATATATTAGATTTGCAAAAATGAGGAACTGAGGGACACCCAAATTAATACATTCAATAGCCCTTACTTGGGGATAAATCCACTGAATTCAGTCAATTGTATTTCTGACTATAAAGAGGTTGGACGCTATAGTACAGGTAGTCCTCGCTTAGTGGCCACAATTGGAACCAGCAACTCTGTCACTATGTGCTGTGGCTGCTAAGCAGAAAATCACACGACTGCGACAAACTTACGACGTCACTTCCCATTCAGCGGTTAAGCGAGTCACTGCAGTTGTTATGCGAGACATCACGTGACCGCAACTTGTGATTTTACTTCTTTCTTGTTTCTTAACTCTGCTTGTTGTAAGCTGGTTGGGAAGCATGCAAATGGCAATCATGTGACCACAGGATGCCGCAACATCATACATGCAAGGATTGGTCGCAAAGCTGTTTTTTTACACCATTGTAACTTTGAACGGTCGCTGAATGAGGCAGTCGGTAAGCAAGGACTTCCCATTGTTTTCCATTATTTGATCCACCTAATCCTGACTGATTTCAGAAGCTTAAGCAAGATCAACCCTTTTTAGTACTTGGGTATTTCAAGGTTATTGACAAAACTGGGTATCCACACTATAGCCAATGACAAAACTGGATTCCCTGACAATGGAAAAAAAAAAAAATCCATGCAGAGGGCAACAAAATTGGCACTTTGATTAGTCCCTGCTGGCAAAAAACAGTCCTGCTGGCTGGCCTGTTTTTTGGTAGCAAGCAAGAAACAAGATGTGCTTTCCAAGCATCTGAGCATGAGCAGCGATGTCACTACAGCAGCACTCTGATGGAGATTGGTGAAAGAGGGGCTTACACAGAGATGTTGCTGTTGGGGTGGGCTTGGCACAACTTTCCCTTTTTGCTTTTGTCCCCCCAAAAAAGCAAAGGCAAATCTCTTTTGTAATGGACTTATAACCTCACTCCCATGTTAAGCGAATCACCTGCAGTCGTTAAGCACGACGTCATGTGACTGCGACTTGTGACTTCTTACCAGCTTCTCCATTGAATTTGCTTGTTGGAAGCCGGCTGTGAAGTGTGCAAATAGCGATCCCGGGACCGCAGGGACGCTGCAACAGTCATAAACACGAGGAACGGTGGTAACGTTACTTTTTCAGTGCCGTCATAACTTTGAATGGTCGCTAAACAGGACAGTTGTTAACCGAGGGCTACCTGCATTCTTGCATAGAGTCTCCTTTTGTTTTGTAAGATGATTTTTAAGGACAAGGAATTTCCTAAGACGGCATGACCTACTTCTACTGCTGATCTCTTGATAGGCTTGCATGCTTTTCTACATAATTCCATTCCATTTCCTCATTAATCACACTTCTCAAAAATTTTTCTACAAGTACAAATTTAAATATATCGAGATGCATATTTAAATGGGCATATGATCTTAAAATACATACTGTATTTAAAGGCACACTTCAGGAGCTATGTTGCAACAGTTGACTGAGTGTGAAATCCGGTGAAAGTTAAATCTTCCTGATTTAACAATTGTTCCACAAGGCAGATCAACTCATTTGGGATTGGATCTAATTTCTCAAGTGTTTGTACTATTTGCAAAAGGAGGACAAGGTTTTCCAGGGTAAAGGAATACCTGCTTCCTTCTTGTAAGAGGACTGTAGCATTTTGCCTCAAACAGGTGACAGTACCTGGCCAACCCTTGATTACCTTGAAGAGATTAAGAAGAGTCAGACCTTGGTAATACTTGGATGGAAGACCACTAGGAAATCCTAGGGTTGATGATGAAATAGGAAATTAAGTGTGTGTGGGGTAATATCCTGCAAAAAAGCAATGGCAAACTGCTTTTGTACTTTGGAAGAATGTGGCCATGTGGTCATCAAGAACTGAGTTCAAACCAAGGGAAACTTTAGTTTCCATTTTAAAGTCAAATGCCGAAAGTTTCAGCTTAAGAAAAGTGCTAAAGGAATTTTAAGGGAAAACATATTTCAATAAATCTAACAAAACTGCACGGGATTAGAATTTTTTCAAGGTCCATGTCCAGGAAAGTTGGAATGGGACATGTGGGTTCAAGAGGTTTCAGTTCAGAAACTTTTTACCTATCTCTACTTTGGAGATTCGAATGCAGCAAGAGGATATCCTTCTCAGCATATGCAGAGTGCTGATAAAAATAGTGTGTAATTGAGTCTGTAGACTCAGGAAAAATAACAAAATCATAGAGTTGGAAGGGATCTTGAAGGTTTCTAGTCCAACCCCGGAATCCACACACCATCCCAGACAAATAAATGGCTGCCCAACTTTTGCTTGACCGTTCAACATTTTTCTTCTTAAGGTGGCTTTCTTCTACTCAATTACATATGTCAATGAAGGTTCTCAGTCATCCAGGTGGAATTGTCTGTAGCTTGAATCATGTCAACTGGATTTCTATTTTCTCAGTGGAAACGATTCGCTCCTTATCCAAGAAGCTTCTTCAGTCTGAGCAAAGTTTGTAAGGGAATCCTTAAATATGTTTCTAGGGTGGCTGTGTGACCTTGCACCTGGGGCTAGGTCATGGTTATTTTTGAGATGTTTATTTCTAAGTCCCTTTATCATCCAAAGGAGGATCGTTAAGATTACCTTGCTGTTGTTGAGATTGTGAAATGGTCTTAATCTTCCTAGGCACAGAAGACAAAGCAGGAAGGACTCCTTGTTTTCATGTTTCTTCTGAAGCTCAGAAATCCATCTCAGGTGGTTTCTTTGGATTTTTTTTTGGAGGGGGGGTCATCCAGCATCTCATTAATGGATATAAATGTATTTGCTGAGACCCCTTTCTTTCATTAAAGCCACTTAGTGTTTACACGTGCATACCCCCTAAGGAGCGATTGCTCGACTGCTCTGGGTTCTGTTTTTACAATCCTGTCCATTTCCCTCTCCCTGTCATGGTCTCCGATTCAAAGCTTCTGGGTTTTGTATCGGAGATAATGACATGGAAAGAGTTAACAGGGGAAGAGGCCATGCCGGCATACGCGAGACTGCTGTCTGCCAATGGTGGTTTACGTCAGCGTTTGTCTGGAGACCCGGAAGTACCATCTCAGTGGCTGAACAGGGGGGTGGGATTTAGGGCCATATATCAGTGTCTGTTGCGCGCGCTTTTGTTCAGTAGCAACTTTCTTTTTGTAACTGTAGTAACTTTTAGTAAACAGTTTTCCATTGAGCATGGTGTGAGACTGTTGATTCTAACCCTGAGTTCTAAAAACGTGACACTCCCAGAGGGAAAGAATCATTTGTAACTGGAAATATTTCAAAGTTACAGCAATCCATCAATCAGCCAAAAAGCGCCAATCAACGTACACAGTTAATCTTGCCTGACCCAGCTATAGCTAGAGAACAAAAGAAAAAGCCTTTCCAGCTTTCTGGATAAGAACGTTCAGCTTCTCTTTCACTTTCTTTCACTTCAACCCAATGTTTGTTAATCATAGTTCAATAAAAACAAATGCAAAAAAAAAAGACCACTCCAATCATAGTAAGGTATGCCAGGTATCGCCAAAAAAGCCAAGATGGCAGCTACAGTGGTCTGATTGAAGTTCTGCCCATTTTTATGTTGCATGGGAGGGATGATTTCCATGCCAAACCAGGCCCTTTCCTTCCACAGACAGGCAGGCCCAGATCACTGTGCATAATTTTTGGATTACTTCTTCTGGCATCTTCTCCATCTGCCCAGCTGATAGGAGGACCATCATTAGTACTTTATAGTTAAACTGGTGGTGATGAAGCTCCCTCCTTGGCATCACTCTTTGAGGATTTGTGGATAAAGCTTCCATGATGAAGCTCCCTCCTTGGCATGACTCTTTGAGGATTCATGGATGAAGCTTTCTTGATGAAGTTCCCTCTTTGGCAGGGTTCTTCGAGGATTCATGGATGAAGCTTCCACGATGAAGCTCCCTCCTTGGCATGACTCTTTGAGGATTCGTGGATGAAGCTTCCATGATGAAGCTCCCTCCTTGGCATGACTCTTTGAGGATTCGTGGATGAAGCTTCCATGATGAAGCTCCCTCCTTGGCATGACTCTTTGAGGATTCGTGGATGAAGCTTCCATGATGAAGCTCCCTCCTTGGCATGACTCTTTGAGGATTCGTGGATGAAGCTTCCATGATGAAGCTCCCTCCTTGGCATGACTCTTTGAGGATTTGTGGATGAAGCTTTCTTGATGAAGCTCTCTCCTTGGCATGACTCTTTGAGGATTCGTGGATGAAGCTTCCATGATGAAGCTCCCTCCTTGGCATGACTCTGAGGATTTGTGGATGAAGCTTCCTTGATGAAGTTCCCTCTTTGGCAGGGTTCTTCGAGGATTCATGGATGAAGCTTCCATGATGAAGGTCCCTCCTTGGCATGACCCTTTGAGGATTCATGGATGAAGCTTCCATGATGAAGCTCCCTCCTTGGCATAACTCTTTGAGGATTCGTGGATGAAGCTTTCTTGATGAAGCTCCCTCCTTGCCATGACTCTTTGAGGATTCATGGATGAAGCTTCCATGATGAAGCTCCCTCCTTGGAATGACTCTTTGAGGATTCATGGATGAAGCTTCCATGATGAAGCTCCCTCCTTGGCATGACTCTTTGAGGATTCGTGGATGAAGCTTCCATGATGAAGCTCCCTCCTTGGCATGACTCTTTGAGGATTCGTGGATGAAGCTTTCTTGATGAGGTTCCCTCTTTGGCAGGGTTCTTCGAGGATTCATGGATGAAGCTTCCATGATGAAGGTCCGTCCTTGGCATGACTCTGAGGATTTGTGGATGAAGCTTTCTTGATGAAGCTCTCTCCTTGGCATGACTCTTTGAGGATTCGTGGATGAAGCTTCCATGATGAAGCTCCCTCCTTGGCATGACTCTGAGGATTTGTGGATGAAGCTTCCTTGATGAAGTTCCCTCTTTGGCAGGGTTCTTCGAGGATTCATGGATGAAGCTTCCATGATGAAGGTCCCTCCTTGGCATGACCCTTTGAGGATTCATGGATGAAGCTTCCATGATGAAGCTCCCTCCTTGGCATAACTCTTTGAGGATTCGTGGATGAAGCTTTCTTGATGAAGCTCCCTCCTTGCCATGACTCTTTGAGGATTCATGGATGAAGCTTCCATGATGAAGCTCCCTCCTTGGAATGACTCTTTGAGGATTCATGGATGAAGCTTCCATGATGAAGCTCCCTCCTTGGCATGACTCTTTGAGGATTCGTGGATGAAGCTTCCATGATGAAGCTCCCTCCTTGGCATGACTCTTTGAGGATTCGTGGATGAAGCTTTCTTGATGAGGTTCCCTCTTTGGCAGGGTTCTTCGAGGATTCATGGATGAAGCTTCCATGATGAAGGTCCGTCCTTGGCATGACTCTGAGGATTTGTGGATGAAGCTTCCTTGATTAAGTTCCCTCTTTGGCATGACCCTTTGAGGATTCATGGATGAAGCTTCCATGATGAAGCTCCCTCCTTAGCAGAATTCTTTGAGACAAGCAGTAACATAACAGTCTATCCTCCCACCCCACCCCACCCCCTGACATTAATATTGGGGATTGTGGAAGAAAAGACTTAAGGCTGCTGACCTGAGTTGTTTTCTTTCCTTATGGATTGCATTCCTTCCTTATCAGTGGGTATCAGTAGAAGAGAGACAGGAGGGTGTGTTGGAGAACTAAAGCAGCCAGTCATGCTGCTTGGAGGAGGTAAGACCAAAAGAGTTGGTGGAGTGACCAAAGAGACTGGGAGCTACTACTGCTCAGAAAGAAGTAGCAGAGCTTTCCAGAGTCACCAGCCTTCCAACCACCCAGACCAGCTACAGCCAGCCAGCAAGAAGTAATTGTTTTCTTCCCTCCTACAGATTGATAAGGACTGAGAGACAGAGAAGCAACTCAGCAGACGGGAGAAATTACCAGGCTACATCAAACTTCAACAAGACCTACTGAAGCATAAGGGCTGGAGGGTGGAGGGCCATATAGGGCTAAGGTAAAAGGACATTAAGACCTGGGGAAAAGGAACAGAATTCCCAGTCCTTAAAGGTGAAGGCTAAGAAGGAACTGGGGTCATCCTGCCTTTATTGCTAGAAAAGATGAGCAGTTAAGAACACAGGGTAAAAGGGAAACTTGTAACTTTATTAAGCATTGTCACTTATAGCTATAACATTGTCACTTATAAATATACTATTAGGCATAGATAAGTCATACACACACACACACACACACACACACACACATTAGAAGTGTATATTTTGTATAATAAACCAACCTTGTGTACATAGCAAAGGAAAAGCATTCAGCCTCCTGTCTGTGGTTTGCACCATAGGTTAATTGGAACCCTCTCAGAGGGATCCAAATCTTGCTCCCAGTATTTTATTTCTTGTAACGTATTGACCCTGCCTGAAACCATGGTTGCCATTGACAGCCAGTGTTGAGCCTGCAAAATTGCACACTCAGTCAAGGACTGCTTTGTATGGCTGCCTTTTGCTTTCTGTTCATATAAAGAGGAAACTTTGAAAGTTCATTGTTGATTTTTGATTGATTAGTGGAAGAAGGAAGTGAAGGAGCACAATAGTAAATCATGTCTTCCCGTGGTGGTACTGGTGGTGGGAGAACTGCACATCCATTTTTCAAAAGGCAAGTGGGTCATCCCCACCCAGGATGCCCTCTGTCACATTAGTTTACGTTCATCATTTTTTTGTAGCCACACAAGCAAACTTCCAACAAATCCCTGTGCTGCACTTACTCATCATTTCTACGGTGACTTCTTGGAAATAAAGCTTGTTCATTTGTTTCTACTTTTAAGTAAAAAAATAAAATAAAATGGGGCACAGAATCTGGTAGAGATCAAGGGAGGCAAATTGGAGCTGAAAAGCAATCGAGTTTGCTTGCAGACATTTCATGACCCAACTAGGTAACATCATTAGAGTGAGTGAGTGAGGTTTGTTCCCTGTTTATATCCAGTAGCTTGCCCTGCCAGTGTTGGTGGGGGCGTGGTTTTCTCCTTGCTAGTTCCTTAATTAGGGTAATGTTTTCCACTTGATTGTTTGTCTGGTGTTAATCCCTGCTTATCTGGGTGTTGGCTGCTGGGGAGGACATGTTCTGGTCTTTTTGTTTCCTTCCTAGCTTTTTTTTATTGTCTCTTTTGAGTGGTGTGTAAAAGTGGTTTATCTCTATGTGGTTTATCTCTATGCCATGCTTCCAGGAATTCCCTAGTGTTTTTGAATTTATCTTGGTCTAGGATGCTCACAGTTTCCCAGTTGAAACTATGGTTGAGTCTTCTACAGTCTATGATTTGTTGGTATAACCAAACTGAAATTAAAATTATGTGCAGAGTGACTGTTGCAGGCTCCATGATTGGAATGTGACTGTCAGCACTAATACAGCTGCTGATCACATCAATTTCCTTTTAAGGGTTTTTAACTGATTAACCATTACAAACTGATTAACCTTTGTCCCCTAAGAAAATGAAAATCAGGTTTTGGATACTTGACACAATAGATTGTAATTATAGCTCCTACAGTAATGTCTTGTTAGCACTTCCATGCTGGCATGCTCAGAAGTCATTAGGTCTTCCATCAAAAGCTCTTCTGTGTTTCTAACTGCTGCAGTTACTATGGTGTTCTTCTCCTACAACCCTTTGGGAATGACAACTGGAATTACAGCAGCATTTTCATAGCCTCTGACTTTCTTAGTAGAGTTTTGACAAGTATCATGGACTATAGTGCCTCACTCTAAGCCAGGCATGCAGTTGTGTTGCCATTAGAATTTAGGCTGGAATAGGCTCAGCCATCAGTTCAGACAAAGATGAAAGATGAAACTCTGTTTCAAGTAACAATCTTAGTAATATGGGGTCTTGAATGCAAGCAGGAATTTAAAGCAAAGTGAAAGAAGTCAATGATGATCAAGCTTCCTGGAGAGTTCTTGGAGAGCTGAGAGTACAGCTTGAATCTTGCTTCAGCAACAAGTGATCTTAAACAGAGTCTTGAGGAAGGAAGTTCTACCTCAATTCCAAGTAAGTCTTTATTCCCAAGAAGTCCAGCCTTGAAGACTCCTACTTCTATGATTCTCTAGCTTTTGTTTCACCACTTAGAATAGTGACACTGTTGTTTTCAGCCTGGACGTTAGGGGTATCTTCTGGAGTAGATGCCAGGAGTATTGGTTCTGAAGAGATGAAAAGATTTTGAGATCTCAGAGAAAGTTTCTCCTCGGTCTCTATAGTCCTTCCTCCAGCTCTTCTTTCTTTTCTTTCTTTGATATGGATTTTTCTAAAAATATAATGAATTATAGATATCCTCTCATCAGGAACATTGATGAGACAACTTCCAACTTGGTGGGGCTTTTTCTGCAAGTGATAAAAGGAACTTCAATTTAACTATCATGTCAATAATTAGATATAGGGCTGGAACAACATTTCTCAAATGACATTTCTAAAATTTGTTTAAAATTTTTAAGGAGAGATGAAAGGGGCCTGGATCTCCCATCAATTGGGCTATGGTAACTTATGGCAGCCACCTAACCATTTTCATCCGGATGTCCCACTCAGAGTCATGCTATTTAATTAAACAGTATTGATGTAGGTATATTATAAGGGGAAAATGCTAGCCACCAGCTGGAGCATTGTTACTGTAATTGAATATTACCCTACCTTAATTTTGACCATCTTTCTCCTGAGCACCTAGATAGCATATATTCTGATGTAGGGAGAAAAATTCATGAGGGATTTGATCTTATTTTATAAACAAGAGTATGTATCTTTTATATATAAAAATCCAAGATGGCGATCGGGAGCGGTCGCCGCTGAGCGTTGCTCCGGGAGAGGGGTTCCTGGTCTCCTGAATCCCACCCTACCTGCCTTTTTGTTACCTGGAGGTGTGGGTAGGGGATTTTGTGAGGTTCCCTCGGCTTTCATTTCTAGACCGAGGTGGGGAGATGGCTGGACCCCCCCGGGTGGAACAGCAGGCGACGAGGAGGCGAAGCGGGGCAGCAAAACGCGATGGCCGTTTGGAGGAGGAGAGTTGGAAAACGGCGAAAACGGCGAAACGTGGTGCTTTTCCCTGCGGGCTTTGGGGGCTCGGGCGAGCCCACTGCGGACTGGGCGGACTCCCAGTGATCCCTGGTGACTTCTTACTATTCGGTCAAGGACGCGCGGCCCCTTGGCGGCCCTCTGGTGTAGCGGAGGAAACGGCGGAGTGGCGGAGTGTAATCAGAAGCCTGTGGGCCTTGTGGACAAGTACTCCACTATATTTTTGGGAACTTGGGGCCAAAACGGACTTTGACAAACCCCCGCAACTATTAATGGACCTGGCGAGCCCCAGAGATTTAATATACACTGGAGGCTTGCGAGACCTTGGCACTACAACAAGACGGGAGAGCAGAGCAGCGGAGCGTGCTAGGTCTTGGGGCACACCGATTTGGACGATCTTTTGGTGGGCCTGGTGGTCTTTAACTGTGGGGGCGGGGGTCTAAGGGGGGACGACGGGTTCAGGAATGGGGGACCAGCCATAATATCCCCCGGAAATCAACAACGGTGGAAGGTTTTTATTGGACTTTTAACTTTATTTTAACAACTAAGAGGAAGCCCCCATCTGTACCCACATTTATTTATAGGCGGCAGAGATTTTTTAGGGTCCCTGTAGTGTGAATGTGGCCCCCCCTGGATGTGAGAGAGTCAGGGGGGAGTCCAAGATTGTGTGATAGTATATATGAGTGCCCACACCTGAGTGAGAGGCAGGTGGTGGGCAGGAGTGGATGATATCTCTCTGCGACCAGTGAGAGTGGTTGTGGGGGGACATTGTAGGTGTGGTTGTGGTGGTTAGGCCCTTTCAGTGCCGAGAGCTTAGGCTGGTGCGCTGGGCGGGGCCTACCATCACTAGAAGTTGACTGAGTTTGAGAGATGTGTGCGTGTGGGAGGGGACCCGTGTTTCAACCTAGGGTCTTTGAAGGTCTGGGAGTGGAGGCATCTGGACCTGGAAGCTCTGGGGGTTATGGAGTGGGCTGCCCTATCGAAGTGGTGACGGGCCGGGGATGTTATGACGGGAACTGGAGGGCGGGCCATCGTTGGGGAAGACGCCCCCGGTGTTTATTACCGGTGGCGTGTTCCGGCCCTCCACGTTCATACCCAGGTCCTGGTCAGCAGATCCTTCAGGGCCCCGGTTTCCGGCTGCTGCTGCTTAATGCCAGGTCTGTTAACAACAAGGGCCCCCTCATATGTGATTTGATCACGGAAGAGGGGGCAGACCTGGCATGTATCACCGAGACCTGGCTGAGCTCGGAGGGGGGGGTAGCCCTCTCTGAAATATGCCCAGCCGGGTTTCAAGTGTGGCACCAGCCGAGACTCAGGGGCAGGGGAGGAGGGGTGGCGGTTGTAATTCGAGAGTCTCTAGTGGCCTTCAGGGGCACTGCTCCGCAAGTAGCCGGTTGTGAGACCCTGTTTTTCAAGTTGGGTTCTCGAGAACAGTTGGGAGTGTTGCTGCTGTACCAGCCTCCCTGCTGCGTAGCAACATCCCTGCCTGAGCTGCTGGAGGCCGTCTCGGGGCTGGCGGTGGAATTCCCTAGGCTTATGGTTCTGGGGGATTTCAATCTGTCGTCCCTGGGACGTGCCTCGGAGGCAGCTCGGGAGTTCATGACTACCATGGCAGCCATGGGCCTGTTCCAGATTATTCGAGACCCAACTCGAGACAGTGGACTCACCCCGGACTTAGTTTTCTTGTCGGAGCAGTGGCAGTATGCTCTGAGGGGAGAGTTACATCTTTCCCCTTTGTCATGGTCAGATCATGCCCTGGTGACCTTGAGATTCTCTTATGCCGCCCCACTCCGCAGGGAGGCAGGACCCAATCGATTGGTCCGCCCCCGGCGACTAATGGACCCAATAGGGTTTCAGAGGGAGCTGGGGGCTGTACCTCAGGATCTACTGCACGCTCCAGCGGAGGTCCTGGCCGCAACCTGGAATAGGGAGGCGGCCGGGGCCTTGGACAGGATCGCGCCTATGCGGCCTCTCTTGCCACACTTGACCCGATACTCCCCTTGGTATACGGAGGAGTTGAGGGTCTTGAAGAGGGTTAAGAGACGCCTAGAGCGCCGCTGGAGAAAGACAAGGTCTGAATCTGACCGAACACAAGCTAGAGTCGCTGTTAAGACCTACCTTGTGGCGGTAAGAGCGGCGAAACGTCAATATTTCTCCGCTCTTATTGCGTCTGCAGAATGCCGCCCGACGACCCTGTTTAAGATAACAAGATCTCTGTTGGGTAAGGTGGAGTCTGTGACCCACCTACAGGGCTGTGCGGAAGAATTTTCTGAGCATCTGCAGGATAAAGTCGCTCAGATTCGGTCTAAGTTGGACTCTAAGCGTGTAGCACAGTCTGGGGAGATGCCGAGGGAACGTCTTTGCCCGGTTATCTGGGAACAGTTCGATCCTGTTGGACCTAAGGAAGTGGACAGGATCCTTCGGGTTGTAAGGGCCACCACATGTCATCTGGACCCATGCCCTTCCTGGCTGGTACAGGCAGCCCGGGAGGTGACATGCGGTTGGGCCCAGGTGATGGTTAATGCATCTCTGGGGGAGGGGGTGTTCCCAGCTGCTTTTAAAGGGGCTTTGGTGCACCCCCTCCTCAAGAAACCATCACTGGACCCTACTATATTGGACAATTTTCGTCCTGTCTCCCACCTCCCCTTTTTAGGGAAGGTGGTTGAGAAAGCGGTGGCGTTGCAACTCCAGAGGATCCTGGATGATACGGATTATCTGGACCCCTTCCAGTCGGGTTTCAGGCCGGGATATGGGGTGGAAACTGCATTGGTCGCGCTTACAGATGATCTCTGGCGGGAGCGGGATGGAGGGAGTGCATCCATCCTAGCTCTTCTTGACCTCTCAGCGGCATTCGATACCATCGACCATGGTATCCTTTTGGGACGGCTCAGGGAGTTGGGGGTGGGAGGCGTAGTTCTGCGTTGGTTCACCTCCTTCCTCCAGGGCCGTTCCCAATCGGTGGTAATAGGAGAGGAAAGGTCCGACCCTCGCCCCCTCGTCTGTGGGGTACCGCAGGGTTCGGTTCTTTCCCCTCTCCTATTTAACATCTACATGAAACCGCTGGGTGAGATCATCCGTCACCATGGGATGAGATACCATCAATATGCAGACGATACTCAATTATATATTTCCATCCCTGGTGAGATAAGTGATGCAGTGGCTACCCTTTCTCAGTGCCTGGAGGCTGTGGGGGTCTGGATGGGGAACAACAGGCTTCGACTGAACCCTGGTAAGACGGAGTGGCTGTGGATTGATGGCTCCCGTGGATCCAGGAAGTTGTCATCTCTAGTTCTGGATGGGGTTGCACTACCCCATTCAGACCAAGTGCGTAATTTGGGGGTTCTTCTGGACTCACGGCTCCTGCTTGAAGAGCAGGTGGTAGCCGTGGCCAGGAGGGCTTTTGCACAACTTCGTGTTGTGCGTCAGTTACGCCCTTTCCTGGATCAGGAAGCCCTCCGTACAGTCACTCATGCCCTGGTCATCTCCCATATAGACTATTGCAACGCGCTCTACATGGGGCTACCCTTGAGGAGTATCCGGAAGCTTCAATTGGTCCAGAATGCGGCTGCTCGCGCAGTTATTGGTGCGCCTAGATCAGCGCATGTGACACCTCTGTTGCGACAGCTGCACTGGGTGCCTGTGTGCTTCCGGGTCCAATTCAAGGTGTTGGTTATCACCTTTAAAGCCCTACATGGCATGGGGCCAGGTTACCTGAGGGACCGTCTCATCCCCATAACGTTGAACCGTCCCACTCGGTCATTCAGAGAGGGCATGCTACGGATCCCGTCCGTAAAGGAATGTCACCTGACGGGGTCTAGGAGGCATGCCTTCTCGATAACGGCGCCCACCCTTTGGAATATGCTACCCCCGGAGGTGAGGCAGGCCTCATCGCTCCCAGCCTTCAGAAAGAACTTAAAGACCTGGTTCTGCCGCCTTGCGTGGGGGGAGGGGGGGAACAGTTCCTCTTGGGGATGGCTGGTGCCATAGGGCCCTTTTAAACATCCAAACATCATACCACCGCATCTTGGATTTTTATATTTAATTTTAATATATTAGAGTGTTTTATTGGGTTGTTTTAATTGTCGGATTTTAATTTTTGTGTTTTGTAAACCGCCCAGAGTTCCCTTGCGGGGAGATGGAGTGGTATATAAATTGAAACATAAATAAATAAATAAATAAAATATAAAAACTTAAAAGCCAGGGATGCTTACAACTGAATTAAGTAGGTAGGTTCAATACCTACTGTTCTAGAAATGGAATATTCCAGAGAACTCCAGATTGTTCCATTTCTCCCTCAGGCCATTCTGGGAATGGTCCGCCAGTTTTCCAAATGTTAACCCAGTAGACCAGACATGGCTCATGGTGTTCCAAACATGGAACTCTGGATGAAACAGGCCTGGTTCAAGTCCACACCGTGTCTGGAGAACCACAAACCTCTTCAAAGCATTTGCTTCCAGAAAACTGCTGTGCCCAGTCCTGGAATGGCCAGATTGGTCTGGAAGAAAGAGAATGATCTGGAGTTCTCCAAAAAAGCTCCATTCATGGAATGTTTTCCTCATCCCTAATGTTGCATTCTTCGTTCTCCAAAGCTTCCTGGAATAGTCCTATGACCATGAAAAATTGTGTGGTCCCATTCTCATTCCAAGAAGCACATGGAAAGCTCTTTCAGCTATCCTGTAAAGTTTATAAAGTAAGAGTAACCTATCTTCACTTCAGATTCCATTCTGGTGATCAGATTCCCCCTAGAACCTTAATTAAAACTAAGAACAAACGTTCCCTGGAGTAGAAATATGTCCTGAAAACAGAAATTTGTCTTGAAAATGGCTAAAAATGGCACAGTCCTACCCAAGTCAGGATAGAAATACTGTCTTACTCCGTTAAGCCTTTTCATTAAATCAACACCGTTAGCCAGGGTAAGAGACAGAAAACCAGCTTCTGAAATCCTAGTTGCTTTTGCAAGTTTCTTTTTCAACCCCTAGCAAATATTTCCATTTAAATGAGAAAGCCGTATAATTGTAGGAGTTCTAATTACACTAATCAGACAACATTCATGCTTTGCTCGTGCTATATTCATGCTGTTTTACCTGCAGCGATCCTACATCTTTGATAACAGTCAGTTCTTAAACACCAACGTCTGGGCGGGACTGGATGAAGTCAGGTGGGTGGCTGGTGGCATGAGGCTAATGGAGATTTATAGCCAAGCTCTTTAGAAAGTCTGCAGCTTTCTGATTTAAATATGCCAGCCTAGTTTCTCAGATCTTTGTTGAAGGATAGCTCAGTGCATCAGAGCATGCTGTTTCCTTTCCTTTCCCATATACAGAAGAGCAGAGAAGGAGAGAGTAAGTTGGCCCCATGGAGTGCTGGAGTTTGGAATCAAATGTTCGCTAAGGGCATACCTGAATATCACCAATTAAGCTGATCCGGTCATGTATTCATGCTGATTTGACTTCTTAAGCCTGCTTCAGAAAATCCTGTCTGGCAAGGGGGTTTGCAGAGGAGTATCAAAAAAGTCAAGAGGGTACTCACAACTGTGTGATCAAAGCCCTGCCCCCCACAAACTCTAGAACCTGGAGCCAGTCAATGGAGCGAAATGTGGAAGATCTTGAACAGATGGAAATCCTTCTTCCCACAATGCACAGGTTAATCTGTGGAAGGCATCCCCATGAGGAGTAACAGTGGGCACCAACTTGGAGTGTTCTCAGAGACAATTAGAGAAGGAAGAAAAGGGGTCCCAAAGACAACCAGTCATTATGGCTAAACATTTTCTCAAGGAACAGGGCAACAGACCTTTGGATCAGGCCGGCAACTAGGGTCAGTGTCACCTGGGGCAAACATTCATGATTGGAAGAATGCCAGTACTGTTCTCCAGGACAGAGGGAAAAGTAACAAAGGTGAATGCAAAAACCACAGGGGAATGAGATAGTTAAGTGTGCTTGGGAAAGCATTTGGTAGAATTCGGATCAAAATGGTGCAAGAGATGACAATGAGCAAAATTTGGAAAGGGCAGTGAAGCTTTATGCCAGGCAAGAGGCATGCAGACCAGATTTTTGCTCCTCAGCAAGTCCCTGAGAAATTCATGAATGTGAGAAAGGTTTTTCTCCTGTTTCTTGATTTAGACAAACCATATGGTGAGTGAATCGGCTGGAAAGATGGAGCTGAGGTTGGTGGCTGAATGTGATAAGAGCAGTATATGATAGAAGTAAAGCATATGTACCAATCGAAGAGCATATGTGTAAAATAATAAAGCATATGTGTAAAAAAAGTGGAATACTGAATGAATGGTTCAACATTGAGCAAGGAGTAAGCCAAGGATGCTCCCTATTTACTTATTGACTATTTATGGATAAATGTTTAAAGAAAGCTTGTGGTGATGGCAAAGGTGAATTGGCTGGGAATCTGAATGTACATGTATTACTTATGCAGATGACACCATGTTACTGCCTGAGAACCTAAATGAGTTGCAGCAAAAGTTAGAGGGACTGGGTAACCCACTGAAAAGTACAGATCTGAACATTATTGTATCAAAGACCAACATAGTCGTGTTTGAGAGGGAAAATGGAGTGAATGATTGCAAGTGACATATAAATGGTGAGCAACTACAACAAGTAGATATGAATTTATGAACTTTGCTAGAAGGTTTACTCAAGATGGGGGAAATGGGAGACATATTAAGGCTTGCAAATGCTGGTAGAAAGCGAATGGATAGTGTGTGGTCTGCTCCAAGGAAGGAATGTCTGACAAAGCAGAAATGGTTGTGTGTAAGAGTGTGCTTCTGTCCACTTTGATATATGGAAGTGAGCGCTCAGTGTGTCAAGAGAAACATAAGAGTAACTTGCCTGAAGTGGGAATGGGGCACTCAAGAAGTCTGTGCAGCCAACCAAGAAGAGTGAGTGGATTAAGAATGAATGGGGGCTGAATAAATGTGGATTAATCCCAAAAGAGGGTGACCTCCACAAATGGTCAGATAGTTTGGTCAGATAGAGAGAATCCATGAGGACTGAACTGCAGAACAAATACATGAAATCAGAGTAAATGACTGGAGAGGGAGGGAAGACAGAGGAAGTCATGGTGCAGTTTCTCCTGGCAAAGATCCTGGCAAAGAGAGAGCTGAGTAGCTTAAGGACAACAGGCAAGGAAAGAAGAAGCAAGGATGGTTTTCAAAGGTAGTGGAGAAGCATCGTGAAAGGGCTGCTGCAAACTAGATTTAGCTATATTTCCTTTCTCTTATTTGCATGCCTTTCATTTCTTGGCTAATCATTTATTGCTCCTTTGCTTCACTTTGCATATCACTTCTCCAGAAAGGGAATAGTGTGATGGATATACTGTATATATATAGGAGCAGCATACACTGAATGGCACAACCAAGTAGCCGGCATTGTGTACAGGAACATCTGTTCAGTGTATGGGCTAGACCCTCCAAGTCCAGATGGGAGATTCCACAGAAGGTTGTGGAGAAGGACAGGGCTAAGATCCTGTAGGACTTCCAGATCCAAACAGACAGGCAGGTACTGGCCAATCAACTAGACATTGTGGTAGTAGACAAGGACCAGAAGACAGCAGTGGGGATAGATGTAGCGGTGCCAAATGACAGAAGCATCAGGAAGAAGGAGCATGAGAAGCTGGAGAAGTACCAGGGCCTGAAGGAGGAACTAGAGAGGATGTGGAAAGTGAAGGCCAAACTGGTCTTGGTTGCGGTTGTGGTTGAGGTTGAAGAAGATGCATACCACCCCTAGGGATGAGAGGGGAATTTTATTTTATGCTCAATTACTTAATCACACACAATACAAGTGTGAGGCAAAAATTTTCCAGGCAAAAATGGGTATGATCAAAAACAAAAATGGTAAGGACCTAACAGAAGCAGAAGAGATCAAGAAAAGGTGGCAAGAATATACGGAAGATCTGTATAGGAAGGATAATAATATTGGAGATAGCTTTGACGGTGTGGTCAGTGAGTTAGAGCCAGACATCCTGAAGAGTGAGGTTGAATGGGCCTTAAGAAGCATTGCTAATAACAAGGCAGCAGGAGACGATGGTATCCCAGCTGAACTGTTTAAAATCTTGCAAGATGATGCTGTCAAGGTGATGCATGCCATATGCCAGCAAATTTGGAAAACACAAGAATGGCCATCAGATTGGAAAAAATCAACTTATATCCCCATACCAAAAAAGGGAAGCACTAAAGAATGTTCAAACTATCGAACAGTGGCACTTATTTCACATGCCAGTAAGGTAATGCTCAAGATCTTGCAAGGTAGACTCCAGCAATTCATGGAGCGAGAATTGCCAGATGTACAAGCTGGGTTTAGAAAAGGCAGAGGAACTAGAGACCAAATTGCCAATATCCGCTGGATAATGGAGAAAGCCAGGGAGTTTCAGAAAAACATCTATTTCTGTTTTATTGACTATTCTAAAGCCTTTGACTGTGTGGATCATAACAAATTGTGGCAAGTTCTTGGTGGTATGGGGATACCAAGTCATCTTGTCTGCCTCCTGAGGAATCTGTATAACGACCAAGTAGCAACGGTAAGAACAGAGCACGGAACAACAGACTGGTTTAAGATTGGGAAAGGAGTACGGCAGGGTTGTATACTCTCACCCTACCTATTCAACCTGTACGCAGAACACATCATGCGTCATGCTGGGCTTGAGGAATCCAAGGCTGGAGTTAAAATCGCTGGAAGAAACATTAACAATCTCAGATATGCAGATGATACCACTTTGATGGCTGAAAGCGAGGAGGAGTTGAGGAGCCTTATGATGAAGGTGAAAGAAGAAAGTGCAAAAGCTGGGTTGCAGTTAAACCTCAAAAAAACCAAGATTATGGCAACGAGCTTGATTGATGACTGGCAAATAGAGGGAGAAAAAGTGGAGGCAGTGACAGACTTTGTATTTCTAGGCGCAAAGATTACTGCAGACGCTGACTGCAGCCAGGAAATCAGAAGACGTCTACTTCTTGGGAGGAGAGCAATGGCAAATCTTGATAAAATAGTTAAGAGCAGAGACATCACACTGACAACAAAGGTCCGCATAGTTAAAGCAATGGTATTCCCTGTAGTAACCTATGGCTGTGAGAGCTGGACCATAAGGAAGGCTGAGCGAAGGAAGATAGATGCTTTTGAACTGTGGTGTTGGAGGAAAATTCTGAGAGTGCCTTGGACTGCAAGAAGATCAAACCAGTCCATACTCCAGGAAATCAAGCCAGACTGCTCACTTGAGGGAATGATATTAAAAGCAAAACTGAAGTACTTTGGCCACATAATGAGAAGACAGGATACCCTGGAGAAGAAGCTGATGCTAGGAAAAGTGGAAGGGAAAAGGAAGAGGGGCCGACCAAGGGCAAGATGGATGGATGGTATTCTGGAGGTGACGGACTCAACCATTGGGGAGCTGAGGATGGTGACGGCCGACAGAGGGCTCTGGCGTGGACTGGTCCATGAAGTCACGAAGAGTCGGAAACGACTGAACGAATAAACAACAAACAAGTGTGAGTGCACTTTGGAAGACATAAGTAATAAGTTTTCCTCCTCCTTGGCTCTTGCTCCACCAGCCTTCACAGCTTCCTGGGAGTGGGTCTGGAGCACAACAACATCACCAGGAAAGCGGTAAATATAAAGGAAGGTGGGGGGGATATAGTGGTGAAGTGACAGGTGCCATTAGAGATAAGGCAATTTCCTGAAAAAGCTCCCACAGTGATTAATGTAACTTGCCCAGAGCACCTTTGTCCAATGTGGCCTGAAAGCCTAAATCTTGCCTTGCCCCCCAATTTTGTTTTTGGATCTGAATCAGACTCCTGCAGTAATGTTTTTAAAAAAAGACCCAATTTATGTGTCAAATGCAGGGCCTTCCAAATAGTGCTGGGCCTTTTGTCTGTGAATTGTGATAATTATTTGACTGTGGATTAAATATCATTAAATGCTATGGTGGGTTAATGCTCTTTTCTTCTTGCCAAATGCCCCATTTTATATTGTGCTGTTGCTTAATTGTACTCCATCGAATGGGTGGCTTTCCCGCTGATTCCTTTCCTCATTAACAGGTAAAGCTGGACCTTAGTAACTGACAGAAAGATGGATGACCTAGATGTTAAAAGAAAGGAGGGAAATTGCAGATTAAAGAATACAGGTAGGAGTCAAAGCAAGAAATTAATGAGTTAAGGCTGAATCAAACATTGCCATCACCATGGGGATGCCACAGTAAACAGCTGTAGAATGTGAGTCTGCGCCAATGTGAGTCTGCACCAGATAAAACGTTCCTGGTTAATTGAGGGATTTCATCTCACTTCCATCAATAACATCCCAAGAAACAATAAGGAAAAACAGTGCTACCATTCAGGTTTTAGCACAGAGAAGTTTGTGGATCTAAGTAACAGGATAACACATTGAGGAGGTGGATAAACCTTGCTAGTTAGTTTTCAGTTTAGGGCAGCTTCCCAGTGTCAACAAATTAAAGATGGGTGGATCATGGCTTAGTGGTACAGCAGAGGTGGTACACGCAATCTGGGTCCTGTTGGATTGGTCCTGGCCTTATGGTTGGATGCTCTGGAGGGCCATTGGCTACATAGTCAGCACAAGTATAATTTAGTAGTTTAGATGGGATATTCTTCTCAAGTTAAGCCAGGTTGTCATGTTATAATTCACATGATGATGATGATGATTTATTTATTTATTAAATGAATTTATTTGTTGTTGTTGTTCAGTCATTTAGTCATGTCCGACTCTTTGTGACCTCATGGACCATAGCACGCCAGGCCGTCCTTTCCTCCACTGTCTCCCGGAGTTTACTCAAATTCATGTTCATTACATCGGTGATGCTATCTAACCATCTCATCCTCTGCCGTCCCCTTCTCCTTTTGCCTTCAGTCTTTCCCAGCATCAGGGTCTTTTCCAGTGAGTCCTCTCTTCTCATTAGGTGGCCAATGTACCTAGTAACATGCATCAAATGAGTAAGGAAGTGTTTTGAAAAAACTGGCAATCAATATTCGAATAGGTAAAAATCAGGTAAAGCATAATTGCTATGTTGTTGTTGTTCAGTCGTTTAGTCGTGTCCGACTCTTTGTGACCTCATGGACCATAGCACGCTAGGCCTTCCTGTCCTCCACTGTCTCCCGGAGTTTACTCAAATTCATGTTCGTTACATCGGTGATGCTATCTAACCATCTCATCCTCTGCCGTCCCCTTCTCCTTTTGCCTTCAGTCTTTCCCAGCATCAGGGTCTTTTCCAGTGAGTCCTCTCTTCGCATTAGGTGGCCAAAGTATTTGAGCTTCAGCTTGAGCATCTGTCCTTCCAATGAGCAGTCAGGGTTGATTTCCTTTAGGATTGAAAATGAATTTATACGGCCGCCCAACACACACACGATGACTCCGGGCAGCTTATAGAATTAAAATCAACAATACAAAAGCCCATCAACCCCCCACCCCCACAGTGGCCTCAAACACAACCAAATCAGCCACTTGATCAGCTCCATATCAACCTGGGGTCCCCAGACCCACTGACAGAACGATGTCTTGAAGGCCTTCCGAAAAAGTATCAAGGTGGGGGCCAATCTTATCTCCAGGGAAATGATATTCCATAGGGAGTGAGCCACCATGGAGAAGGCCCTTTTTTGTGGTCCCATTAGATGTACTTCCCTCTTAAATGGGCCCCGCAACATACCCTGCCTCCCCGCTCTGGTGGGCCGGGTGGACGTAACTGGGAAAAGGCAGTCCTGCAAATAACCTGGCCCTAAGCCATTTAGGGCTTTAAAGGGGATAACCAGCACCTTGAATTGGACCCAGAAGCAAATTGGCAGCCAATGCAGCTCCTGCAAAAGAGGTGACACATGCGCAAGTCTAGACTTGCATAAAACTATGCGGGCTGCTGCAGTTTGAACCAACTGAAGCTTCCAGATACTCTTCAAGGGCAGTCCCATGTACAGCACCTTACAATAGTCCAAATGGGAGGTGACTAGAGCATGGGTGACTATGAGAAGGGCATGAGCTTTCCTCTTAAAAGAATCAAACAGCCCAACTGCCCCCCTCAAAGATTCCAGGTTCTTTTCATGGCATTCCACCAGGAGATCGATTTTACTTATGGCTTGTAGATCACTTTCTCCCTTAGATTTCTCCAACTCTACTATCCAATCTTCATCCAGCATCTTGATAAAAATCCCAATCTCAGTCTTAAAAAAACTTTTCTATCACTCTTAAATTCCTCAATTTCATCCACCACATCCCCAACCTGGTGGCACATTTTAGATCTCATATTTTCCACAATGTCCTGGATATCTTGCATAAAAGCTTGATAGAAGTCAGAAGAATTCTGTTTAAAATCCTGGTGAAAGTCAGAAAGAATCTGTTTGAGATCCTCAATGTCTCACACAGTAGATTATGGCACCCCCTAGGAGCTTAACCAGTGAAAGTCAAAGATATGGAAGAGTTCCAAAGTGTGTTTACATAAAGTGAGAGTGAGATAGCAGACAGTTCTCAAGGGAAAGTGAAAACAGAAAGCTGAAGGTTCAGATCAGCCGATTCAACGTGTAGGAAAATGTTAATATCTTCAAATTTAATACAAAAATAATAACAGGAAGACAATTGTTTACTCTCAATCTTTGGAATTTCCTTTGGAATGAAAACGAAATCCAAAACTTGATTTTTTTAAAAAAAGTAATCCCAAAAATAACATTAAGCACCAAAAGAACCAGCTTCTCGCTGTAGAAAGGCTCTCTTGGGGTACATATACTTAAAAAAAAATACAAATTGGTGATTTAGAAATGAGGTGGCTGGTCTTAGTGTCCCTTTAAGGCTACAGCGCAGCTTGGAAAGTGATAAAGTCCCTGCCTCCCAGCTGGCTCTTACCAGTCTAGCGCGAAACGCTGTTTGCGATCTTCTGGCTCCAAGCAGCTGGCTGGAGGACAGATGGTGATTCCAGTTATTCTCCTTGATCTGGAGAACGTTTCTGGGCCTCAGGGAAACCTGCCTGAGCCCAAAAAAAGTTACCACATTGTCAGCTCTGCCCGCTGAACCCGCGGGCACAGCAGTTCAGTCCGCCATAACCACCGGAAGCCCACAAGAAGAATCTTTAAAGTGCAGTCGAGCCCAGCTTTGATCTTATTTGGATGAGCATGGAGCTCATTACCATTAAGAAAGAGCAATTAAATATACTCTGTTGGGCAATGCTGACTGAGCTGACAAAATAGCCTTTATCTTAACCCACACTCCCCTTGAAATTTCCTTCAGTGTTTCTCTGGAACTCTAACCTGAATGTACCATGCGCCACAGTGTTAGATCACATCAGGCCCTATGTTGTTTGGAATCCTACAGTGTGTCTTCCTCTGGCATCCTTCACACATGTGTATTTGCTCCCTCCTCCTCCTTCTGGAAGAAGGTCAAGTGTATACTGATCACATAAAGGGACGCGGTGGCTCACCAGGTTAAACTGCTGAGCTGTAGGCTGCAGATCAGAAGGTCTGCAGTTCAAACCCCATGCAATGAGGTGAGCTCTCGTTGCTAGTCCCAGCTCCTGTCAACCCAACAGTTCAAAAGCTTTGCAAGTAGATAAATGGGTACCACCTTAAGTGGGCTAATTTGCTGGCGTCCTGTCGGGAAGTTGGCACCACCGGAGGAAAGGATCGGAGGAAGATCGAATGGCGGCGGTGACGACGGACCCGGATGCAACAGCTACAGGACGTCAGCAGCCAGCTCAAGGCATCCTGGGAATTGTAGTCCAGAGCCTGAAAGAGTTGGTTCCCTTACCCCCTCCCCTCACGCACGGTTAAAATTGTGAATTGTATAACTAATGTATATATGCTTGTAAACCGCCTAGAGTCCTCCATTAGGGAGGGGATAGGCAGGGTATAAATGTCACAATAAATAAATAAATAAATAAAATAATAGAGAAGGTACCATCTTTTGTCTTCTAACTACAGTCACTATCTTTGACTTCCTTGAAGCTTGCATGAGTGGATAATATTCTGCCCTCAGGAAATGCTCAACTTCACCCTTTAGAACTCATGGCCACCTAAATATGCTCATGACAGTGATCATCAAGTTTTGGCTTGATGGGGTCCTCTTACCGAGTGAATGCTGAGAGGCACTATGGTGGTTCGTTGGGCAAAGGGGTCCCCAAGTGTGGTGTGGTCTACCTGGTGGGGCTGACACTACCGCTCTCCTCCAGGATGTCACCATCTCTAAGATAAGAAAAACTCTATTCAGCTTCCAATGGCTAAAAGTGAGCAGTGGATTATGTGTTTAGGATTGCCTTATCCAGGTTTCTAGTTTCATGGAAGTTTCTAAACATGTTCAACTAGAAATGATAAGAGAGATAAATGCATTGCTAGGCTGCATCAATAGAAGTAGAGTTTCTAATTCACAGGAATAGAGAGCCAGTTTGGTCTAGTGGTTAAGGCAATGGGCTAGAAACCAGGAGACTGTGAGTTCTAGTCCCGCCTTAGGCGTGAAAGCCGGCTGTGACCTTGGGCCAGTCCCTGTCTCTCAGCCCTAGAAAGGAGCCAATGGGAAACCAGGAAACTGAGAGTTCTAGTCCCACCTGAGGCATGAAAGCTGGCTGGGTGACCTTGGGCCAGTCCCTGTCTCTCAGCCCTAGGAAGGAGCCAATGGGAAACCAGGAGACTGAGAGTTCTAGTCCTGCCTTAGGCATGAAAGCCGGCTGGGTGACCTTGGGCCAGTCCCTGTCTCTCAGCCCTAGGAAGGAGCCAATGGGAAACCAGGAGACTGAGAGTTCTAGTCCTGCCTTAGGCATGAAAGCTGGCTGGGTGACCTTGGGCCAGTCACTCTCTCTCAGACCAACTCACCTCACAGGGTTGTTGTTGTGGGGAAAATAGGAAGAGGAAGGAGTATTAGGTATGTTCCCGGCCTTGAGTTATTTATAAAAATAATAAAGGCGGGATAAAAATTAAATAAATAAATAGTGTGACTGTCTTTTGTGCTAGCCATATCTCCTCTCGCCTGCTGTAGCTCATCTCTCTTTAAGAAGGATTCCTACCAACTGCAATGTGTTCAGAGCAGGGTAGTAATGATCATTAGTCATCAATGATAATTAGAGACTAAGTTGTATAAGGAGAAATGGAAGGAACTGGATAATTTTAGGGTTAAGAAAGAATAGCAGATGGGGAATCTTATAACACTGTTCTCTACCAGACTGGAATGCAGGATGGAAAAATGGTCTTACATTACAGAAAGTTGGATTCCAGTTAAAGATTAGGGAAAACGTCCTAACAGCAGGAGCAATTCAACAGTGGAACCAGCTACCAAGGGAATAACTGGCCGTTGGATGTTGGAAACTTGGAATTCTACCTTGAGCAAGGAGTTGAACTCAAGGAGGAAATGGCCTCTTCCAACTCAAGGATTTCTAAGAGTTTCCTCTTATCATTATGCTTCCTGAACATCCCAACACCGTCATACTTTTAGCCCTTGGACAATGGCACTTTTAATGGAATATAATGTCTGGTATGTTTTCGGCCTACCTTGGAATGAAAAGAAATTGGGGAATTCTTTCGCTTGGGGAAGAAAGCAGAATGGCTTTCAAGCATCCTTTCTCTAACTACATACTTCCTCTAAAAGGATACATTTCCTGACCTCTTTTATTGAGTGTGTTGATTGAAAAGTGGTTAGGCTTGTGCTAAAAGCATTTGCCTTGCTTGTGCTTTCAGAGCGATGGCTCTGTAATTGCAATATGAAATTTGGAAGAAGATTTTTCCCCTCCATCCATTGACCAGTCTGCCTGAAAAGGAATTGTCAGATGTTTTTTGCTGTCAAAATAGGGGACTTTTAATGCATGTTTTAACCTCTTAATTGGTGGTTGTTTTAAAGAAACAAAAAATATCATTGATGTGTGAGTAAGTCAAAATGCTTATTTATTTATTTATTTATTTATTTATTTATTTGTTGAATTTCTATAACCGCCCATCTCCCCCTCAAGGAGGGACTCTGGGCGGTTCACAACATAATATCAACAAATACAATAAAAACAGTAATAAAAATACAATACAATAAAATTACAATAAAGGTAGTCCTTATCCAGTCCTTATACAGGTAGTCCTCGACTTATGACCACAATTGGGACCAGAACTTCTGTCGCTAAGCGATGTAGTCATTAAGTGAGTTGTGCCCAATTTTACAACCTTTTTGCTGCAGTCATTAAGTGAATCACCACAGTCATTAAGCAAATCACTCAGTCATTAAGCAAATCCAGCTTCCTCCATTGACTTTGCTTGTCGGAAGCCCCCTGGGAAGGTCGCCAATGGTGATCAAATGACCCCGGGATGCTGCAACCATCGTAAATACATGCCGGTTGCCAAGTGGCCGAATTTTGATCACATGACCGCAGGGATGCTGCAACAGTCATAAGTGCGAGGACCAGTCATAAGTCACTTTTTCTAGTGCCATCGTAACTTCGAAAGGTCATTAAACAAATGGTCGTAAGTTGAGGACTACCTTTAGGTTTAAACAGCTGGAATATATAGGTTTAAGTCACTGAATGGATCTCAGTTTCATGCCAAATCAAAAGGACCAGGACCACAAAGGTAGAATATGAGCTGAGTGAGAAGGTTCACATCATGTCCCTTTCAATTTAAATGGTTGAAAAATAAATCTGATTAGATTGGGAGATCTGATTCGATTTGGATGTCAAAAGCAGTTCAGACCAAAACCTGAATTTGATGATCCAGGAGAGCATCTTTACTGTTCCCCCCAAAACAGTGCTTGATTTGATGAACCATTGAATCAGTATAATGCTCTGCATGGATATGAATCTAGTCAAGGCATCAGAGATTTCCACAGATCTACCTGAGTGGCATGATTTATTTCCATGGTTCCACAGATATCATGCCCCCTCAGAGTTGGTACCCAAAAGACAACCATCTCTGGTTGTTGTTCTGCAAGATTAATTGCACTCAAAGAACTTGTGGGCACTCACATTGTAGTGACTATTGCTGCTTTTCCTTTGTTGACTGTGTCTCCATAGCTGTCTCCAAATTGACGAGGATTATTGATGAGCACCCTTCGAATATTGTTTTTGAGTCAGCTACGTCATGCCACCCATCCCATACTTAACTGGCTTGCTAATCAGCTTGTCATGGATACTTGCTCAAATGCTTTAGTAAAGTCACTGTGTCTCTTACCTCTTGACAATATTTCCATAAATATTTTAGTGAAGAAAACAACCCTCTGTTTTTTCCTTGTGCAGATTAAACGTATTTATTTGCTTTTGATTTGCCGTAATTTACTAATGAGAGATCAAACCAAACAGCATTTTCACTGTTTATTTTGCAAGAGCCAAAGAAGCAAATTATGGACAGCACAACAAACCCCCCCCCTCATTCTGCAATTTTCATTGCAAGGCCAAAAACATTTCATAGTAAATCCACCAAATGAAGCATTCATTAAGTTATCCAGGTTGGATGTCAAGCAAACAGATGTCTGAAGATGTCATTCTGACAAGTGCAAAGGAGAATTAGTACCAAACAGGGTGGCAGGAGATGTGAAGAAATGAGCATCAGGCAGAACAGTTTTGCAGTTTGTCTTCTACCTGGTTATATTCCCTTTTCTTGAAAGAATTTGCATTGGAAATGTAGCTCACAGAAGAAGAGAAGTTTGGAGGCATTCCCAGAGGGGGGAAGGAGTGTGACATCCTTGCACCGATATAGTGATGAGGTGATCAAGGGTGGGTATGAATACCCTTCCTGCCACTGCACCATTTTCTCTGCAGTGATCTGCAGCCATCCTGGCCACCTGAGCTAACTAAAATCCATGAACAGGCATCAGGA
This sequence comes from Charina bottae, assembly GCA_023362775.1. Taxonomy (NCBI): domain Eukaryota; kingdom Metazoa; phylum Chordata; class Lepidosauria; order Squamata; family Charinaidae; genus Charina; species Charina bottae. The sequence goes on along the minus strand of JALMGJ010000048.1, from coordinate 2,992,792 downwards.
AGGAATTTGTCCCATGGGGTGCTTCCCCCCTCCCCAGATGGGGAAATATGGACAACCAGGTGGCTGCAGTGGGATGGAAAGATGTGCAGCCATGAACAACAGCAGCTTTAGGACCATCCATCCTCTCCATTGGGAATCTCATCTCAACCCATAATCAAGAGACGCCCAAATGAAACCCTGAGTAGAAGATAAATTCCTGGGTCCTCAAAGCATTACACGGACAGCATGGGCTTTATCATGAATGTTGTTGTTGTTGTTCAGTCGTTTAGTCGTGTCCGACTCTTCGTGACCTCATGGACCATAGTACGCCAGGCCTTCCTGTCCTCCACTGTCTCTCGGAGTTTACTCAAATTCATGTTCATTGCATTGGTGATGCTATCTAACCATCTCATCCTCTGCCGTCCCCTTCTCCTTTTGCCCTCAGTCTTTCCCAGCATCAGGGTCTTTTCCAGTGAGTCCTCTCTTCGCATTAGGTGGCCAAAGTATTTGAGCTTCAGCTTCAGCATCTGTCCTTCCAATGAGCAGTCAGGGTTGATTTCCTTTAGGATGGACTGGTTTGACCTCCTTGCAGTCCAAGGGACTCTCAAGAGTCTTCTCCAGCACCACAGTTCGAAAGCATCAATTCTTCGGCGCTCAGCCTTCCTTATGGTCCAACTCTCACAGCCATACATTGCTACTGGAAAAACCATAGCTTTACCTATACGGACCTTTGTCGGCATGGTGATGTCTCTGCTTTTTAATATGCTGTCTAGGTTTGCCATAGCTTTCCTTCCAAGGAGCAAGCGTCTTTTAATTTCATGGCTGCAGTCACCGTCTGCGGTGATCTTGGAGCCCAAGAAAATAAAATCTGTCACTGCTTCCATTTCTTCCCCTTCTATTTGCCAGGAAGTGATGGGACCAGATGCCATGATCTGGGTTTTTTTAATGTTGAGTTTCAAGCCAGCTTTTGCACTCTCCTCTTTCACCCTCATCAAGAGGCTCTTTAGTTCCTCTTCACTTTCTGCCATTAGGGTGGTATCGTCTGCATATCTGAGGTTGTTGATATTTCTCCCGGCAATCTTAACTCCGGCTTGTGATTCATCCAGCCCGGCATTTCTCATGATGTACTCTGCATATAAGTTAAATAAGCAGGGTGATAATATACAGCCTTGTCGTACTCCTTTTCCAATTTTGAACCAGTCGGTTGTTCCATGTCCGGTTCTAACTGTTGCTTCTTGACCCACATACAGGTTTCTCAGGAGACAGGTAAGGTGGTCTGGTACTCCCATCTCTTTAAGAATTTGCCACAGTTTGTTGTGATCCACACAATCAAAGGCTTTAGCGTAGTCAATGAAGCAGAAGTAGATATTTTTCTGGAACTCTCTTGCTTTTTCCATGATCCAGCGAATGTTGGCAATCTGATCTCTAGTTCCTCTGCCTCTTCGAAACCCAGATTGCACTTCTGGTAGTTCTCGGTTCACATGCTGCTGAAGCCTAGCTTGTAGGATTTTGAGCATAACCTTGCTGGCATGTGAAATGAGCGCAATTGTACGGTAGTTTGAACATTCTTTGGCATTGCCTTTCTTTGGAATTGGAATGTAAACTGACCTTTTCCAATCCTGTGGCCACTGTTGAGTTTTCCAAATTTGTTGGCATATTGAGTGCAGCACTTTAACAGCATCATCTTTTAGGATTTTAAATAGCTCAGCTGGGATACTGTCTTCTCCGCTAGCTTTGTTGTTAGTAATGCTTCCTAAGGCCCACTTGACTTCACTCTCTAGGATGTCCGGCTCAAGGTCAGTGACCACACCATCGTATTTATCAGGGATATTAAGATCTTTCTTGTATAGTTCTTCTGTGTATTCTTGCCACCTCTTCTTAATCTCTTCTGCTTCTGTTAGGTCCCTGCCTTTTTTGTCCTTTATCATGCCCATCTTTGCACAAAACGTTCCCTTGATATCTCCGATTTTCTTGAAGAGATCTCTAGTCTTCCCCATTCTATTGTTTTCCTCGATTTCTTTGCATTGTTCATTTAAGAAGGCCTTCTTATCTCTCCTTGCTATTCTCTGGAATTCTGCATTCAGTTGTTTATATCTTTCCCTTTCTCCCTTGCCTTTTGCTTCCCTTCTTTCCTCAGCTATTTGTAAAGCCTCATCAGTCAGCCACTTTGCTTTCAATGTGATCCATGAAGGGGTTATCATGAATGGAACCCTGATATTATCCACACGTAACATGAGCAATGTTTGGGTCTGGGTCACGTACGGCAGTGGGTAGTGAGTAAAGGGCCCGGGTTGATGGCAAGCTGATTTTTGATGAGCAGGAGTGTCCGGAACTGGCCATCTTCTTGTATTCTCTTTTTCTCTGTCACACACAAGCCCCCCAAAAAAACACCCATTCTCCCTTTCCTTTGTATATACAGCTTCCCTTTGCTCCTTCTTAAATGAACATGAGTACACATACAAAGATTGCAGAGCTCTCACTGCCAATCCTACATGAAAGGTATTCTGTCTTCCATCACTCTCGGATTCCTTTCATCTCAGTAGAGCTGGGTTGAGATTTAAGTCTTCCTGTCTGTATATTGCCCAGCTAGTTGACCATTAAATTATTAATTATTAAATAATTAATTAAAGGCAAAACTGAAGTACTTTGGCCACATAATGAGAAGACAGGATACCCTGGAGAAGAAGCTGATGCTAGGGAAAGTGAAAGGCAAAAGGAAGAGGGGCCGACCAAGGGCAAGATGGATGGATGATATTCTGGAGGTGACAGACTCAACCGTGGGGGAGCTGGGGGTGGTGACGGCCAACAGGAAACTCTGGTGTGGGCTGGTCCATGAATTCACGAAGAGTCAGAAGTGACTGAACGAATAAACAACAACAACAACATGTCTATGAAGGTTCTCAGTCATCCAGGTGGAACAGTCTGTAGCTTGAATCATGTCAACTGGATTTCTATTTTCTCAGTGGAAACGTTTCGCTCCTTATCCAAGGAGCTTCTTCAGTCTGAAGAAGCTCCTTGGATAAGGAGCTAAACGTTTCCACTGAGAAAATAGAAATCCAGTTGACATGATTCAAGCTACAAACAACAACAACAGTTGACCATGGTTGGATTTGAAAGGGTAAGGTGGTTGAACCTGTTGGATGGAGACCACACGGAAATCCCAGGGGTGTGGCCTTGACTAGGATGTTGAAAACAATCCCAGTAGAAGACAATGATAAAGTAGTTCCATAACTTTGTGACTTCCTGTGCCTTATAGATTCTGCCTGCCCATTCCAAGGACAGAAGGAATCTCTGCCAAAGGTGCCCAGCTATCAAAAAGTGCAAAAAATAGGCATTCTCCATGGAAGCTTTCCTCCTATGAGACAAGGAGAATTCCTAGACACTTCTGGCCTTCTGGAAGCTCATAAAAACTTGGCTGTTTCAGAAGGCCTTTGGCACCTGGGTGCTGTCGAGTAGCTGGTGCCAGGAACATTAAGGGTAAACTTCACCATAATTTTATACTGCATTCCTGTTACTGTTTTTATTGCACTGGCTGTAGCCGATACTTTTGTACACTACTTAGGGTAGCCTTGTCTGAAGTGTTTTCTCAATTTGCAGATAGAGAGGACACTCCAGGCTTGGCTGCCAGCTCGACCAGTCAGATTTCTCAGAACTGACTGAATTTCCCTTGCTTGCGTGGATTGCAGAAGTTGTGGTCCACTGAAGTTTTTTTTCCCCTGGAGAAGGGGAGACCAGAAGATTACTCGTGGGGCCATTGGGATTGCCTACCCTTGTTTTTTCTGTAGTTTTCCACCGCGGAAGGAACAGGGTAAGTGCAAGGCAATGGCCGAGATATATCAGGCTCTCGCAGGGGAAACAAGTCTCTTTGAAGAGACACAAGAGCGCCCAGCCGCTTTTAGATCACTTTAGGAATGTTTTTTTTAGATTAAAATATTTTTGAAATCTAAGATCTATTTTTTGGACTTTGTTGAAAATGTTGGCTAACTTTGTGCTTTCTTTGCTATAACTGATTCTGGTGGAAGTTTGATGGACTCTATATTTGCAACATAATGAAACGTCTGCATCTTTTTTTTTTTTACTTCTCTTTTGTATTAGAGGGATTTAAGAGACTCTGTTTGTAATTCTTCGCTTGATAAACTAAATGACTATTCATTTTTTGAGAAACTCTTTGTTTGGATTAAGCAGCTTGCAGCTTGAAGAACGAAAGCTCGCAGTTTGAAGAATAAAAACACAGGGTAACGTGTTTTTTTCCTTGTCGTCTTTTTCTACATCCTCCCTGGTTGGATTTTGCTTCATTTGGAATATATTTTTTATTTCTCCTTCTATAAACTGTTTAAAATATTATTCTCTCCTGTATCTTGGATTATTGGAACTTTCTTTTTTCTTTTGACTTTAAAAAAACAACAACAACAACGATGTTCTGCTTAATAGATTCTGCTGGTAGTATTCCATGGACAGATTACATGATTATTGTTTTGACTAGAAGGGTTGTTGTTTTAATTTGAAGGACACAGGAAAGATGGCTTTCCAACTTGTACCTGAGGAGCTCAGAAGAGAGATTACTGAGGCTTTTTCAAATATTCAAAGGTCGTTGGAATTACTGTTCGTAACTCTGCAAAACAGAGAGAAAGAACAGAGAACAGAAACGGAGACAGAAAGGAAAAATGTTTTTCAAGTGGAGGAGAAACAGAAGGAGGAAATTTTGAGTATATTAGTTCAGAAGAACATTCTGAAGGCTTTACACTACAATCTTGGTATAGATATGTTGTGGCAGTGGAGACAGAGTGAAAATATGGGTGCACAGTTGGATGGATGTTGTGAAATATGTGGAAAGGGAGAGAAGGTTGCTCTGATATTCTATATGAGATATAGAAAAGAGCAGGCTGTATATTGCGAATCTCCCACAGTGTATTGTGATTTTGGCATAACCTAAACAGAAGATATGAGAAACTGTATGGATATAAAGGTTAATGAAAAAATATGGACTTGAATTGTTATGAGAAACTGTATGGATATATAAAAAGTGATATTCTAAATGTAAGATGCTAAATACAAACACAAGTTGATATTATAGAATATTGTTTTCCTTAGAGATATATTTATGAGAAGATAATGATATGATGGAATTAGAATGATGGTTACTACAGGATGATATATATCAATATGTATTGTATGAATATTATAAGAATTGATATATTAGCTATTAGGTTAAGTGATATGATAGATTATACATTTAGTTTAAATGGACACTACTACAAGGAATGGAAATTACAGATGGATAATTGAGATTCAAGAATTCCTTTTTTATGGAGATATATATATATATTAGAATTAAATTATAGAAATATATATGTATGAACACTATAAGAATTGCTAAATTATGTATTAAGTTACATAACATGTTAGGTTATGAGTCATAATATGAATAGAATATATTGTAGTTTATTAGAAGTAAATAAGGCTTTTATTTGTTATACTAATTGGTCTTTATTGAAGATATAAATATGTAGTAATGAACATTCAACATTTAACTACTACTTCAAGGAGTGGAAGCCAAAGATGGATTATTGGGAGACAGTAAGATGAAGGTTAGAAGATTGGATTAAAGAAATCAAAAGGCATATGACAAAGAAAAGTTCCTGTATACTGTATGAAGTACTAACATTTAAAATCAATTGTTGTACTTTAAGTTCAAAGATAGATTGGAGGACATCTATTTTCTATATTTTCTTTGCTTATTATTTCTTGACTTCACTTTTTCTTTATCTTTTTCTTATTTTGTATTTCTGTTTCTATTTCTTTTTCTACTTTAAATTTTATTATGTATTGTAAAACTTAATAAAATTTAATAAAAAAAAAAAATTTGCAGATAGAGAGATAGAGAGATAGAGAGATAGAGATAGAGATAGAGATAGAGACAGAGACAGAGACAGAGACAGAGACAGAGACAGAGACAGAGACAGAGACAGAGACAGAGACAGATAGAGATAGATAGATAGATAGATAGATAGATAGATAGAGAGATAGATAGAGATAGATAGAGATAGATAGAGATAGATAGAGAGATAGATAGAGAGATAGATAGATAGATAGATAGATAGAGATAGAGATTAGAGAGAGATAGAGATAGAGATAGAGATAGAGATAGAGATAGAGATAGAGATAGAGATAGAGATAGAGATAGAGATAGAGATAGATAGAGATAGAGATAGAGATAGAGATAGATAGATAGATAGAGATAGAGATAGATAGATAGATAGATAGATAGATAGATAGATAGATAGATAGATGATAGATAGATAGATGATAGATAGATAGATAGATAGATAGATAGATAGATAGATAGATAGATAGATAGATAGATATTGCTGCCCAGAAATTGCTTCCCATTTCCTGCTGCTCGGAGAGTTGGGTGCAAAGAATTGTGTAATTTTCAGCATTTCCAAGTGCTAATCAGCTGAGGAGGAGAAGGGAAAAAGGAATATTTCTTATCGCATGCCATTCTCTCTATGAAAATTGCTCCCTTCAAGCCTGCTAGCAACCGGAAATCACCTTATGATTTGGGAGGACGGTGCATAGGGGAACTGTGATCCCTGTGAAGAGGACGGGGCAAATTTGCCATTGAAACGGCATCTCCTTATCCTATATGATGGATTGGTGCTAGGAAAAGCTTAGCAACAAGGCTGTGGTTGCCCAATTAGAACAGAAAAGTGCCCAAGGGATGGATGCTAGTGAACAGATTGAGCTTATCCATTTTCTGCACAAGGTATTTAGTAATCCTACATTATATGATGGTATAAGATGCCCCCCCCACAAACATGTGAGCTGCATCCACTGCCAATCCTATAAGATGCACACCCCCCCCCCCCAATATATATGAACTACTTAAAGTGCCCTTGTAATAAAACATTCACAGCAAGATGAATTGACCCTGAGTGGTGACAGAGGGAAGAATCAGACAAGAACCAGTGGCCCAAGATACTACATTGTTTATAGTTACTGACCAGATCTCAAAGGTAGTATTGTTAGCATGCTAACCGAGTTAAAAAAAAGGTAAAGTTTCCCCCCGCACATTTGTGCAGTCGTGTCCGACTCTAGGGGCCGGTGCTCATCTCCATTTGTTAGCCGAAGAGCCAGCGCTGTCCGAAGACGCTTCCGCGGTCATGTGGCCAGCAAGACGCACACGGAACGCTGTTACCTTCCCACCGAAGTGGTACCTATTCACCTACTTGCATTTACATGCTTTCAAATTGCTAGGTTGGCAAGAGCTGGGGCGAGTGCGGGAGCTCACTCCGTCACGCGGGGCTAGGGATTCGAACCTCCGAACTTGCGATCTTCCAATCGACAAGCCTGGCGTCTTACCCGCTGAGCCACCACGCCCCTTAAATACTAGCTAAGCTAAGTAAGCTAACTAAGCTAGCTAAGCTAGTAGGAAGGGATAAACGAGAAGGTCACCCAGATGGGCGTATCAAAAACATTCCAACGTCATGCTGTCATTTGCACTGCGGCTGCCTTTTCTTTTGTCTTCTCTTTGTAATGTAGCGGGCCAGAGGTCTGGTCAAAGCTCTGGTTCTGCTTTTGCTCAAGGCTGTTCAACAAGCTGCAATTGTTTTGCTGGGAGCTTGGTATACATTGTAGTGGTTTGCATACTTAATACATTTATGTTGTATCTTCAAAGTGATTTGGTTTATTTAAGTGAGCTGGGTTTTTGGCCACAAGTAATTGGGGCGGGAAGGGGGGGGAGCCAATCCTGGGGGTGGTTAGCACCCTAAAGCGGCTCCATGATTTTTATGAATTTACAAATTTAAATAAAGAACTGTTAATAACGCCATCTTGGATTTTATATTTTATACTTACATTTGTATCCATATTTGTATCTGGGAAATGCGGTTGTTTAGTGTATTTTAATTTGTATTTATTCTTAGGATGATTGTAAACCGCCCAGAGTTGCTTCGTGCGAGATGGGCGGTGACGAAATTTGGAATATAAATATAAATAAAATTGTCTGGATCTTTCATGCAGCCTTGAAACAATTCGAAGTGCTTACAAATTCAGTGATGGGATGCTAGATAACCACTTTCTCAGTAACGTAGCAAGGGATGGATGGATTGGTAAAGAAGCGGTATAGGTAAAGGTAAAGGTTCCCCCACACAGTCATGTCCGACTCTAGGGGCCGGTGCTCATCTCCGTTTCTTAGCCGAAGAGCCAGCGCTGTCCGAAGACGCTTCCACGGTCATGTGGCCGCATGATGCATGTGGAACGCTGTTACCTACCCACCGAAGTGGTACCTATTCATCTACTTGCATTTGCATGCTTTCGAATTGCTAGGTTGGCAAGAGCTGGGGCGAGTGCGGGAGCTCACTCTGCACGCAGGGCTAGGGATTCGAACCTCCGAACTTGTGATCTTCCAATCGACAAGCCTGGCGTCTTACCCGCTGAGCCATCGCGCCCTCAAAGAAGAGGTATGCATCCCCGTAAATTATCCTAGTTCTGTTGTCCCATATGAGAGGTTGTGGGGAGATTGGGGAAGGCATGGAAGGGAGAGCAGACATAAACTATCAAGAAATAGAAGGTGAGACAGTGATCAGCCGATCTCATAAACTGCAACTCAGCCTAGGTGGCAAGGAACTTGAGAAGAAACATCTCAGATCATTCAAACCGATTCTGCCTTAATATGTTTGGGACATTCCTCTCCCTAAGTTGCATCCTCTGTTTGGTGCAATGTTTGATTCTAACCCAGCCATGGATAAAATCATATTTAAAAAGACCCAAGGATGACCTTTCCAAACAGATGTAACCAAACCCAGTCTTAGTCTCCCCGTTTGCATGGCAAATGGTTGGACCTTAGCAGGAGAATGGCAGATTTAGCAGGAAAATGTTTGCATCAAGTATGTCTGCCAAGTCCTTTTGACAATTAAATAAGTAGGCAAATATCTACAATATATTCTCCAGCAATAACTCAGTGATTGTGCGGAGGCTGAGAAATGAATGGGAGGGAGAATAAATATAAACAAAGAGATAAAAGGCCAATCCATTGGCAGCTTATCTCATAAATGGCAACTTAGCTCAGGTAGAGAGAAATATGGGAAGAAGCATTTCAAATCATTTGAAGAGACTCCACGTTAATGAACTCACTATAAATGAAACTGGGGCACTTTACCCCAGACAAGCTTTAAAAATGCCTTACTGGAATTTGTGTAATTCTTGCTCCCTTGATCTTGCCTGGCTGGGGGTGGGGCTTGGCATCGCACTTCAGACATGACCCCAGTCTCTGTTGCCCATAGCAGAAGTATGGGGCAAATGCCCTCCCACTCCAGGGAGAGTAAAGCCTTCAAAAAATGGACTGATGCAAATGGAGAGCTTTCTCTGAACATCAAGAATGGAAAAGCATTTTTGCTGTGGCTGATGGGGCTTGAGATTGTGGCCACAGCATGAGGGAGACCACAATATAGCTCCCTCATTTGCCTGGGGTGCTGTTTCGATCCAGAGGGGAAGATTATGTTGGAATCTAACTATGTTGCTCTCAGCCTGCATGTTTAGATGCTAGGGACTAGGAACTTAATCCCCTTAGAATATGTGAAACAGAATTTAAATACTACAGTGCCGGGATGTGTTAATTAAAAAGGCCTTGCATCTTTTAAAATGCTGGGTAACCTTGTTTAAAACTTAAAAGCATCTATGCTTTCGGTTGCTGTTTTTTTTTTAAATAAATCCCAATAATTGCACATCATTAATGACTACTTTCTGTGTTTACATCGGAAAAGGCATTCAAATAATCTTAATAGGGGGCTGCCACTTGTACAGTTTAAGACAATCTGACCTGGAGTCTTCTTTGTTGAAAGCACTGGATTCTAAGGTACTTCATTTTGGTGCAGTGCTGAATATAAGAGCTACAGAAGAGAAACATTGGGCATGGACTAGCAGTCTGTTTTCGACAACCCCTAAGAGTGATTTTCAGGGCTACAACAATTTGCAGGTTCTCCTTTGATTTGTAAAATGGTCGGACAACCTTTGATTCCATTTGGAGTCCCAAAGACAGTTATTGTTGAAAATGGACATTTTACTGCTGTTTCGAGATGCGAAACACATATAAACCATAGTCTGTTTTTGAAAAGAAACATATTTCACAGTCCATAAAGACTGACCTGTGTAGAGAGTAAGGAAGATGACCTTGACGGACATAGGCCAGATCCATTACCAAAGCGACAAGGAGTAAGGAAGCTACAGATTTGCAAGTTTATGTTACTATAGCCAACATTAATAGAAGAAGTTTTAGCCTTCTCTGGAGTTAATTTCTTGATTTGGTGTACAAAGTGGGGCTGACATCAATCTTGCAAGTCTGACTGTGCTTTACTGCCCCCCTCCTAAATACTGTACTCATGTAAATTAAGAAGGTGTCAACCTGAGTCACTTGCCCATGCCTTCTTGTTTGGACTTAAGCCATGTTTTCCCCCATGTCTCTTTGGTAATGGATCTGGCCTCTCTCTGTCAAGGTCATATTCCTTACTTTCCTAAACCTGGACTTAGCCCTGCCCTAGTTATGATGTGGCTCCCCCCCCAATACTTATGTAAATTAAGAAGGTGTCTGCCTGAGTCACTTGCACATGCCTTCTTCTTGTTTTGGACTTAAGCTATGGTTTTCACCTTGTCTCTTTGGTAACGGATCTGGCCGTTCACTTTTAAGGTTATCTTTCTTACTCTCTACACCTGGACTCAGCCCTGCCCTTATTATGATATGGCTTCACCAATATCACAACTCTTAGCCTCCTCACCCCAATTTATTAAGTGTGGCCTTTGCCACCAAAAGGTAGCCTATCCCTGACATTTGTATTACAAAAATGCTTTAAAAACAGATGAGAATCCTGGAGTTTCAACAAGAGGGCTTTTGCGGGCAAAAAAAATAAAGCCTCCTGAACTGGTCAACCACCTAAGCAACATTTTACTAGGACATCTTATTCTGTTCCTTTAATCATCATGGAGATCCTGGTTTCTTCTCCCCCTACAAGAATGAATTAATCTTGCAAAATGATAGCATGTTGTGCTGCCATTACTTCGTTTGACAGAGGGTGTACAAAATGATCCATCACCAAATAGTCCAGGCCTGTCACGGCCAATTCTGACCTCAGAGCAGCCTGGTTCAACATGTGTCAGGTGTTCCAGAATGTGACAGCCAGGCTTCTGATGGGGGTTTCCCATCTGTTTTGAAATGAATTATGATAAACTATCTGGAATCTTTGTAGTTGGGCAGTTTATAAATATAAATAAGTCAACAAATGAACATACCCAATGCCACCGTTTCTCCTTTTGAGTCCCTTCTCATCAATCCAGCTTAAAGGTGTGTCACTAGAAAATGTCGACCACTTTTCTTATCTCGGCAGCCATCTATCAACAAAAGCCGACATCGATGCTGAAATTCAGCATCGCCTGAGCTCTGCGAGTGTAGCTTTCTCCCGAATGAAGCGTAGAGTGTTTGAGGATCGGGACATTCGCAGGGAGACCAAAATGCTTGTTTACAAAGCCATTGTACTACCAACCCTTCTGTACGCCTGTGAAACATGGACCCTCTACAAACGCCACCTCCAACTTCTTGAAAGATTCCATCAACGCTGCCTCCGAAAAATTCTGCAAATTACTTGGGAAGATAGGCGGACTAATGTTAGCGTATTAGAAGAAGCGAAAACCACCAGCATTGAAACAATGATCATCCAACATCAACTTCGCTGGACCGGCCATGTTGTTCGAATGCCTGACCATCGTCTTCCAAAGCAGCTACTTTACTCCCAACTTAAGAATGGAAAACGGAATATTGGTGGACAGCAAAAGAGATTCAAAGATACTCTCAAAGCTAACTTAAAAAAATGTAATATCAGCATTGAGAACTGGGAAGCCCTAACTCATGAGTGTTTCAATTGGAGGTCAGCCTTTATTAATGGCGCTATGGACTTTGAAGAAGCACGAGTACAGGGCGAAAGGGAGAAAAGAGCTAAAAGGAAGGCACGTCAGGCAAACCCTCATCATGACCGTCTCCCACCTGGAAACCTATGCCCTCACTGTGGGAGGTTGTGCGGATCCAGAATTGGCCTTTACAGCCACTTACGGATCCACCGTTAAAATTTTACCTTTGGAAGACAATCTTACTCGGCTACGAGTGATCGCCAATGATGAATGATGCATCTTGGACACCCTCCACTTTCCTAAAATGTGGGGTCCAGACCTGGATACAATATCCTAGGAGCAGTCTGACTAATGAAGATTGGAGAGGACTCACGATTTCTCTTCATTAAGATGGGTTCATTAAGTTCAGCCCTTCCCACGTTACTCACAGAACATCCTGTGCCTTAAAAAAGAGACTGTCATCCTGCCTGACTTTGAAAACAGGTTTCTTTGGGGGGGGGGGTTTACATGCAAAGCTCATGTGCATATGACATATGCATAATGGCCTTTGTCTACTCACACTGGCAGTGGATCACCGCCACGAAAACCCTGTGGGTTAATCTGTATTTAGAGGTGGAGTTGGCCTAAGAGCAGGAATCATCAGAGGGTTGCCTCAAATGAAGCCACTCAGCATCCATGCTGCTTAACAATTGGGTGAAGCCAAAGGACGATCTCGCATATTCTGTTCTCAGATATAATGCATGCACATACTGTATGTTTAAACTTGAATGAATCTGAATTGGCTGAGTCTGTTTCTGTTGGGCAGTGTTGGGCTTCAGGGTTTAGTGACTGTGGTCTAGAGAACAGATTTCCTGACATTTCGCCAGCAACTGTGGCTGGCATCTTCAGAAGCAAAGTGGTCTGCTATGTAGACAACTGAGCAGGAACTGACTGGGCTTCTGTCTTTATAGCCAGGTGTCCTGACTTCTGATTGGCTTTTGGCTGAGCTGGTTTCCAATTGGTGCAGGTTGGTGAAGGCTGGTCTCTGATTGGTTCTTTGTTTGCACCTGCTCCTGATTGGTCATTTTGGTGTTGTTGGTTCCTGATTGGTTCTTTGTTCATGCCGGCTTCTGATTAGTTATTTTTGGAGTGCTGATTCCTGATTGGTTCTTGGTTTGTGCTGGGTAACCAGATAGTCTGAGTTAAACACTAAACCCTGAAGTCTGAAACTGCCCAACAGATACCAGCCATGAAAGCCTACACCAGTATTTCTGTTTCTATTGTTTTTAGGCTGTTTGGGCTGTCTAAGTTCTGAACTCCTAAGGCAGAGATAGGGAACATGTTGCCTAGGGAACTCACTGCAAATTTGCATCATGATGTTATATGCAAACTTTGCCCCTTACATATTTGTGTGTAACATTGCAACACAAGTATAAAATTGTACATTTCATCATTAGCCCCCTTTGTCTCCCCTGCAGACGCTCATGCTGCTGCTGCCAGATACTCATAAATGATAGCTTCTATCAGTTCTGAGCAACAACTTGAGATCTACCATTATACTTATATCCTTATATCCTTCTCAATTCTTCCACCATTGAATCTCCTCTGCTTACTCAGAAACTTCCTCTAACAAAGTAATATTTAAGGCAGGGCTTTCCAAAGTTTTCCCGCGGTGACACACCAACCGCCGTTGGTGTGTCGCCGCGGGAAAACCCGGAAGTGCCGCTATTGCGGCAGCACGCAAAAACCCGGAAGCGCTGCTGCCGCTTTCGGTTTTTGCGCACCGCCATTGGTGTGTCGCCGCAGGAAAACCCGGAAGCGCTGATGATGATCAGCGCTTCCAGGTTGTGTGGCGACACACCAGACTGTGTGTGGCGACACACTTTTGTGTCACGACACACAGTTTGGAAAGCTCTGATTTAAGGACTTGTAGATAAATGTAATACTTGTAACCACTGAGTTTTTAAGCAGGCCACTTTTCAGTACCCCTCTTATCACAGGCATCTGCAGAGATCTTGCACAATGATGTCATGTTGCTCATGATGTCATTTGCATAACTGTGGCTTCTACTGGATGGGTATGCCTAAAATAGCTCCATAGGTACATAAATGAGATGTGTGAATCAATAAAAAACAAGTCTGGTTCTTGTAATTTTAATTCTGCTCTAGCAGATTTGTAAACTAAATCAAGTCAATAGAAACCTTAATAAGCATTTAAGGTAACAGAACACAGAGACATTTTGTGTATTCTCCTGTATACATTGCATAAATTTAATACTGAATCTGCTGTAAATTACCTGGCATCATTTCTGGGGGGAAAAATCAAGTCACCCTATTTTTTTTTTAATTTATGGCATATACATTTTGCTGATTTAGACTTTTAAAATACAAATATCCCCAATGTAAGCTCTTTTTAAATGCAGCTATTCCTGTTTAGATAATCTTTCAGTAATGTACCTCCTTTGCAAATGCTTTTTGGGAGTGGGGAGTGGGTGAATTTTTGATCAGGAAAAGTTAAACATTAACTAAATTTCATTTGATGCTGGCAGTCCTGCAAATTGGTGGAAGGGGAATGCCGCAAGTTCATTCCCACTGAAACTGATTGTGGATTATTATTATTTTCATTCTTACTTTACAGAACTTGATTCTGACTAATTACAGCTGTGTCTTGAGCAATTTGTGTTAGCAAAAGTTTTAGAGGGTATTCCTCCAAATTTCCCTCAAGGGCAGAATAGAGTCAATACAGTAGTTTACCACAGGAAAAAGAACGAGAAAGACAGAAAAAAAGAAAAAATCTCCTAGATCTATCTATCTATCTATCTATCTATCTATCTATCTATCTATCTATCTATCTATCATCTTCCATCTTTCATCTATCATTATCTGTCTGTCTGTCTATCATCTATCTATCATCCATTCATTATCTATCTATCTATCTATCTATCTATCTATCTATCTATCTATCTTCTTCCATCTTTCATCTATCATTATCTGTCTGTCTGTCTATCATCTATCTATCATCCATTCATTATCTATCTATCTATCTATCTATCTATCTATCTATCTATCTATCTATCTATCATCTTCCATCTTCCATCTTCCATCTTTCATCTATCATTATCTGTCTGTCTGTCTATCATCTATCTATCATCCATTCATTATCTATCTATCTATCTATCTATCTATCTATCTATCTATCTATCATCTTCCATCTTTCATCTATCATTATCTGTCTGTCTGTCTATCATCTATCTATCATCCATTCATTATCTATCTATCTATCTATCTATCTATCTATCTATCTATCTATTATTATCTATCATTATCTATCTCTATCTCTATCTCTATCTATCTATCTATCTATCTATCTATCTATCATTATCTATCTATCTATCTATCTATCTATCTATCTATCTATCTATCTCATCTGTGGCTGTGAACCACCCAGAGTCCCTCCTTGAGGGGGAGATGGGCGGTCATAAAAATTTAATAAATAAATCTATCTAATCTATCTAATCTATCATCCATCTATCTATCATCCATCCATCTATCATCCATCTATCTATCATCCATCTATCTATCTATCTATCTATCTATCTATCTATCTATCTATCTTTACTTATCTATAAATCACAAGATCACCTGACTCCAAACAACTTTGGGCAGTGAATAACAATAAAAATGAAGTATAAAAAACAACAAATTAAGTATCCCCTTCTCCTAATTAATTTCTAAAGGCTCCAGGGAGTGATATTTCATGATACAAAGCTCCAAAAGTAGAAAATATTGAAACAGTAAACAAAGAGCTGCTTATTAGAAACTGAAATGAGCAATTAAATCTGCCACTAACAGCCCTCCTAGTTTAACTTACTTTCTTCAATCAAGCAAGGAAGCATATTTCCCATACTGTTTAGTTTTTGTGCGAAGAAAGTACTTGCCCACAGTAAAGGCATATTTATAGCTACTTTATTTTAGTCACTGAGTTATTTTCACATTCAGCTGATATTGCATAAGAGAATGACATCGTTGGCAGAAATAGTTCCTAGAAGGAGCTAAACCATGCAAACTAGCAAAGGTTTGCAGCACATGCTGTAGACGGAGCGGTTTGTAATTTTAAAATCAAGGACATTTGTAAGTTAGGAATTTGGAGTTTCTTCAAAAGTCTTGTACTGGGAAAGTAACTTGTCTGCCTTAAATTGCTCTTAATTCTGCCTTATGCTGAGATCCGGTCTAGCACGGTGACTCAGGTGTTAGGCTTGAACTAGAAAGACACAGATTTTCCCCCAATTTTTTTTCCCCAAATTTTATTAGAGTTTTAAATATACATAGTTAAAAGGGTGAAAATGAAAAAGAAATACAAATACAAATCAAAGAAAGAAGTAAAAGTGTATAGAAAAGTAAAGAAAAAAAGAAAAAAGATAAGACATAGATATAGTCAACTTCCGATTTATCTCTGGTCTTAGTAATTAAAAAAAAAAGTTTTCTTACATGCTAGTTCTATATATAACATACAAAAACATTTCCTGTCTAATATATCAATCCATATATATTTTAGTCTTCAAAACCCCAAATCATTGGCGATCACTCGTAGCCGAGTAAGATTGTCTTCCAAAGGTAAAATTTTAACAGTGGATCCGTAAGTGGCTATAAAGGCCAATTCTGGATCCGCACAACCTCCCACAATGAGGGCATAGGTTTCTGGGTGGGAGACGGTCATGATGAGGGTTTGCCTGACGTGCCTTCCTTTTAGCTCTTTTCTCCCTTTCGCCCTGTACTCGTGCTTCTTCAAAGTCCATAGCGCCATTTATAAAGGCTGACCTCCAATTGAAACGCTCATGAGTTAGGGCTTCCCAGTTCTCAATGCTGATATTACATTTTTTAAAATTAGCTTTGAGAGTATCTTTGAATCTCTTTTGCTGTCCACCAATATTCCGTTTTCCATTCTTAAGTTGGGAGTAAAGTAGCTGCTTTGGAAGACGATGGTCAGGCATTCGAACAACATGACTGGTCCAGCGAAGTTGATGTTGGATGATCATTGTTTCAATGCTGGTGGTTTTCGCTTCTTCTAATACGCTAACATTAGTCCGCCTATCTTCCCAAGTAATTTGCAGAATTTTTCGGAGGCAGCGTTGATGGAATCTTTCAAGAAGTTGGAGGTGGCGTTTGTAGAGGGTCCATGTTTCACAGGCGTACAGAAGGGTTGGTAGTACAATGGCTTTGTAAACAAGCATTTTGGTCTCCCTGCGAATGTCCCGATCCTCAAACACTCTACACTTCATTCGGGAGAAAGCTACACTCGCAGAGCTCAGGCGATGCTGAATTTCAGCGTCGATGTTGGCTTTTGTAGATAGATGGCTGCCGAGATAAGAAAAGTGGTCGACATTTTCTAGTGACACACCTTTAAGCTGGATTGATGGTGCTGCGGAGGGATTGGTTCGAACTTGCTGGTAAAGCACTTTGGTTTTTTAATGTTAATCGAGAGGCCGAGCTTTTCATATGCTTCTGCAAAGATGTTTAGGATAGTTTGAAGATCTTCTTTGGAGTGTGCACAGACTACGTTATCATCAGCATATTGAAGTTCTATAACAGAAGTTGTAGTTACCTTATTTTTCGCTTTCAGCCTACTAAGATTAAAAAGCTTTCCATCTGTTCGATATATAATTTCTACACCAGTAGGAAGTTTCTCTTCAACAAGGTGTATAATCATAGCGATGAAGATAGCAAATAAGGTTGGAGCAATAACACATCCCTGTTTAACGCCGGATTCCACTTTAAATGGATCGCTTTGAGAGCCATTGTTATTCAGGATTGTTGCCATCATGTCGTCATGGAGTAGCCGCAAGATGTTCACAAATTTATCAGGGCATCTGATTTTCAGAAGGATGGTCCAGAGAGCAGTACGATTTACAGTATCAAAAGCTTTAGTCAGATCAATAAACGCCATGTACAGAGGGAGGTTTTGCTCCTTGCATTTTTCTTGAAGCTGTCGTGCAGTGAAGATCATATCCACTGTCCCCCTGGAAGGGCGGAAGCCATTTTGCGTTTCAGGGAGGATGTCTTCTGATACAGATAGGAGACGGTTTGCAATGATCTTTGCCAGGATTTTGCCTGCTGTGGCTAGAAGGGAGATGCCTCGATAGTTTCCACAGTCTGTTCTATCACCCTTTTTAAAGAGAGTGATAATTATGGCATCCCTAAAGTCTGCTGGAATCTCCTCCCTCATCCAGATTTTTTCGATGAGCTTATGAAGTTGTTGTGTAAGTTCAGGCCCGCCTTCTTTAAAGACATCAGCAGGAATCCCATCAGGTCCACTAGCTTTGTTATTTTTCATTTGTTGAGTGGCTTTACTGACTTCCTCCAAACTAGGGGGTACTGCAAGCTCATCTCCTATTTGTTTTTGCGGGATTTGCAAGAAGACTTCATCGGCCACAGTAGAGTGACAATTAAGGAGATTGTAGTAATGCTCTTTCCAGCGCAGTGCAATAGACTCTTTGTCCTTTAGAAGTTTAGCACCATCTACTGAGTGTAAGGGATTTGTACCATGGTTTGTTGGTCCATAGATGGCCTTTATGGCATTAAAAAAGCCCCGTGCATCATGAGCATCTGCAAAATGTTGGGTTTCTTGGGCTTTTTTTATCCACCATATGTTCTTAAGTTCTCTAGTTCTTCTTTGGACTTCTGCCTTTGCACTGGCGTAGATTTTTTTCTTAACGGCACAGTTAATATCTTTTTGCCATATCCGGCTTTCTTTTTCTTGTCAATAATATGTTCAATCTCACTATCGTTCTCATCAAACTAGTCCTGATATCTCTTAGTTTGGTATCCGATAGTTTGTTCACAGGCTGAAATAATAGAAGTCTTCAATTTAACCCAGTGTTCCTCAACATTTTCAGGAAGTTCCATAGGCAGATGTTCCTTGAGAGTTGATTGAAAGCAAGCTCGTTTAATAGAATCTTGAAGGGCCAGTGTATTCATTTTACGCCTTGGTTTTCTTCCTTGGAGCCTATGATGAGGGACAATCTTTATGGCCATTGTGGATCGAATTAATCGATGGTCTGTCCAGCAGTCATCGGTGCTCGTCATGGCTCTGGTGAGAAGTACATCACGGCGATCTCTAGCACGGACAATTACATAATCTAAAAGATGCCAGTGCTTCGACCGTGGGTGCTTCCAAGATGTTTTAAATTTATTTTTCTGGCGAAAGAGTGTGTTAGTAATGACAAGGTTATGCTCTGCACATTTAGTCAGAAGTAAGATTCCATTCATGTTGCTGTTGTCAACTCCTTCTTTCCCAATGATCCCTGGCCACAAATCAAAGTCACGCCCAACTCTTGCATAAGCTTTGCTCCACCTGCATGTTGCAAATAATCCATTAATGGTTTCCATTTCTTTAAGATAGTAACAATTTGAGTTTTCTTTTAATAAACAGAAAGTTTATTAAAAGACACAGATTCATGTCCTCACTTGACCACGGGATTCATCGCCTGACCATGAACGAGTCCTCTCTTTTAGCCCAATCTCCCTTGCAGGACTGTAGTGGAGGCAAAACCCGGGGAGACTTGCATGGACGCATCCTTGAATTCCCATCCAAAACACAGAATATAAATGCAATAAGTATAGTGTTGGCAACCAATTTCTGCAAAAGCAAGATTCCTTGCACTTGGTTGTCCCTACTTAAAATACGCTAGTGCCTTTTCTAAACAGACACAAACAAAAAAAAGAAAGTTCAAACGCTGATACTTGTAGCGAGGAAGGTCAAGGCCTGTTCCCCATTGTTCCAGAGTGCATGACATGGAATGATGACCTCAGGTTAGCAGAAGGTAGCTCCTAGTTCAGTGTTGGGAAGAATTTCCTAACGATAAGAACAATTCAGCAGCAGAATCCGTATCCCAGAAAGGTGCTGAGCGTCTCTTCAAAGTGTATTCAGGCAGAAACTGAGCAACCATCTGCCAGGGATGCTTGAATTTGGATTACTGAATGGAGCAAGGAGTTGCACCGGAAGACCTCAACGGTCCATTCCAACTCTTGGACTGATTCTCCGATTCTCTGAAATAAACCTTCTTACCTTTTTTTTTTTCTTACCTTTTTCTTACCACTTTGATGGCTGAAAGTGAGGAGGAGCTGAGGAGCCTTATGACGAAGGTGAAAGAAGGAAGTGCAACAGCTGGGTTGCAGTTAAACCTCAAAAAAACCAAGATTATGGCAACCAGCTTGATTGATAACTGGCAAATAGAGGGAGAAAACGTGGAGGCAGTGGCAGACTTTGTATTTCTAGGCGCAAAGATTACTGCAGATGCTGACTGCAGCCAGGAAATCAGAAGACGTCTACTTCTTGGGAGGAGAGCAATGACAAATCTCGATAAAATAGTTAAGAGCAGAGACATATAAATATATGTCATATAAATATATATTCATATAAATAGTTTACTAAAAATTAATAGGAAAAAAAAGTTACAAGGTTGGAGGGGGAAACAAGAACGTTCCCTTCCCTTCCCTTCCCTTCCCTTCCCTTCCCTTCCCTTCCCTTCCCTTCCCTTTCCTTCTTTCCAAAAAATCAGGTACATTTGCAATAATTCTCAGCTCACTGAAGAACAGAATCTTTCTGTTGCTTCCTGGAATGATCATGTAACCAGAACATATTGGGTAGTTTATCCCACTATAGCATTGGTCAGATTTGCCCCCAACAAGTTCTAGAGTAGAATGCATTTTAATCCCACCTAATTGCATTTGCAGCTTCCCTAACCTATAGGTTTGTAGGCAAACCTATAACATGCATTTCTCCTATAACATGCATTTCTCCTATAACATGCATTTCTCCTATAACATGCATTTCTCCTATAACATGCATTTCTCCTATAACATGCATTTCTCCTATAACATGCATTTTGTATTGTAACAGCTGAGAAGACCATCACAAAATTTGGAGACATACACATATGAGGAATAAGAGTGATCTGATCCAACTTTTGCTAAGGCTGTGGAAAGCATTTGTCCTAGGAGAAGCATTAAATGTGTATGTGTCCTCACCAGGAGTCAACCCTGGAAGGTCCTGGAAACAGCTGCTTCTTGGGGAAAAAATCACTGTAGGGACAGGAAGGCGTTGTGCTTACTTTTAAAGATGGCTGAAAGATCTCTTGTGTAGTCCTATTGCCAATCCTGGATAAAGATCCTTGAGTCAAATTGAGTTTCTAGAGCATAGCTTTCCAAAGTGTGTCACGACACACTACTGTGTTGCCTGCGGTGTCTTGGTGTGTCGCGCTAAAACCCGGAAGCGCTGATGGGGGGAACCGGAAGAAGCAGTGGCGCTAATTGGCGGGGGTGCCGCTTCCCCTCATCAGCGCTTCCGGGTTTTAGCATGACACATCAGGATACCGCAGGCTGTGCCGCCGCCGCTGTTGGTGTGTGTCGCCAGCGTGAAAAGTTTGGAAAGCTCTGTTCTAGAGACTTCATGGACACATCCATGTAGTTTTCTTGGCAACAGTATGAAAGCAATTTCGCATTGTCTCCTTCCTGGATGTCTTTTTTTCCCCAAGTTCCTCTCTAGTTAACAGCAAAAAGATTTTCTGGAGGTCTTCCATTCATGTAACTAATCAGATCCACACCAAACCTGGATACATACCCCAACCCCCACTTCTTCAAAGGGCCTAGTACTGCTAACTCGCTGGGCTTTTTAAAGGAAGGTAGTCCTCTTGAGGTCCCTAATATTTTTAGAAAAAGAACTGCAGGCTCCACTTACTTCTACATCCACTCTGCCCAAGCCTTTTCATTTAAAAAATTGGTGCAAAACTGCTGGATCAGACATTTGATCCTGTTCAGTGTAGACAATCCTGAGCTACTTGAACTCCCTAGAAAGCTTCTTCCTAGTATTCACCTTGAAGACAAAGGTCCGTATAGTTAAAGCTATGGTTTTCCCAGTAGTAATGTATGGCTGTGAGAGTTGGACCATAAGGAAGGCTGAGCGCCAAAGAATTGATGCTTTCGAACTGTGGTGCTGGAGAAGACTCTTGAGAATCCCTTGGACTGCAAGGAGGTCAAATCAGTCAATCCTAAAGGAAATCAACCCTGACTGCTCATTGGAAGGACAGATGCTGAAGCTGAAGCTCAAATACTTTGGCCACCTAATGCGAAGAGAGGACTCACTGGAAAAGACCCTGATGCTGGGAAAGACTGGAGGCAAAAGGAGAAGGGGACGGCAGAGGATGAGATGGTTAGATAGCATCACCGATGTAATGAACATGAACTTGAGCAAACTCCGGGAGACAGTGGAGGACAGGAAGGCCTGGCGTGCTATGGTCCATGAGGTCACGAAGAGTCAGACACGACTAAACGACTGAACAACAACAAGTCCTCTTGAGGTCCCTAATATTTTTAGAAAAAGAACTGCAGGCTCCACTTACTTCTACATCCACTCTGCCCAATCCTTTTCATTTAAAAAATTGGTGCAAAACTGCTGGATCAGACATTTGATCTGAAAAACAGACCATTGCATGAAATGGTTCTCTAACCTTTACCCACCTGGTGATTTTTAGGAGATTAATGCTGATGCCTCTAGAAATACTACCAGACACCAGAGAGAGATGGTTGGATTAATTTTCAGCTAATTGGGAGTAGGATGTTAAGTTCTTACATATCATCTTGACATTTCATATGGCTTGCATAAGTAGAATAAATTATGCAGAAAAAAAGAAAGGTATGCCAATGCTCTAAATGTGGCTAGTGTCCACAATTGATGTAAACTGTGTGTGCGCGTGGAATGGTGGTTTATTTCTATAAAGGAGGACTACATGTAGCTCTGCAGGCACTAGAAGTAGACAAATTGGGCCAATGAAGTTTTTGATTAGCCAACAACATCAGTCCATAGTGGCATTTTAAAGATACTGAATTTAGATGGAAGTGAAAGATAAACATTTTCCCGTCTTTCATCTTCATCAACACTTTCAAAACACCTTAATGAAGTGTTTCATAATGCTTCCATTTGATGCGAGTCCACAGATTCATTTTTAAGTCTAGCTTGAGAGAACTTCATGGGCAAAAATCTTGCAGAGATGCTATCAGCTGGCTTTGTGATCACTCAGAGAGCAGCAGATCAAACACCCAAAACTTCCCAAAGAAATTACATTAAAAATAGCCCCCATTGCTGAGAATCTTAAATTTCCCAACATGGCCGATTTCATTTTGGGCTATTCTGTGGAAGCTTATTAAATATACATTTTTGCAGTGTTCATTAATCATAAAACGACGTGTCTTGAGTTACTCAGTTATCTGACATAATGTATTCTCTTCCTGCGTCTTGGGTGAGCAATCAAAGTCAGATTGGCTTTCTTTATTTAGTCAAATAGATTTATCTGAGCCATGTTTCAAATGACTAGATTAAGTGGCATAATGCTTATTCTGTCAGCTCAGGGGGGAAAAAATATTCCGCGCAGTACTCCTTTGATTTCAGACTAGTTTTTGCTGTTTAAAATACCCCTGTTCTTTCTCTATCGTTGTGGTTGTTAACTTCTTGCAATGCCAATGAGTGAATATTTGTCATGTATGACCCATACGAAGGAAAATAAAGCATTTGGAGGGATGGGGGACAATGTAACATCTTCAAGAATGCTAGATGGTTTATTGATGGCAGAACTTTCCAAATTGTGTGTCGGGACACGTTAGTGTGTCGGCTGCAGTGTCTGGGTGTGTCACGGCTGCTGCTGCCTCCGAGCCCTGCCAGGATTCTGCGCAGGTCCTAGTGCCTGCCTTGTGCCTGGCTGCCTCCAAACCTGCCCTGCCAGGATTAAGCGCAGGTCCTAGTGCCTGCCTCGTGCCTTGCTGCCTCCAAACCTGCTGTGATTCCACGCAGGTCCTAGTGCCTGCCTCGTGCCTTGCTGCCTCCAAACCTGCTGTGATTCCACGCAGGTCCTAGTGCCTGCCTCGTGCCTTGCTGCCTCCAAACCTGCTGTGATTCCACGCAGGTCCTAGTGCCTGCCTCGTGCCTGGCTGCCTCCAAACCTGCTGTGATTCCACGCAGGTCCTAGTGCCTGCCTCGTGCCTTGCTGCCTCCAAACCTGCTGTGATTCCACGCAGGTCCTAGTGCCTGCCTCGTGCCTGGCTGCCTCCAAACCTGCCCTGCCAGGATTCCACGCAGGTCCTAGTGCCTGCCTTGTGCCTTGCTGCCTCCAAACCTGCTGTGATTCCGTGCAGGTCCTAGTGCCTGCCTCGTGCCTGGCTGCCTCCAAGCCTGCCCTGCCAGGATTAAGCGCAGGTCCTAGTGCCTGCCTTGTGCCCTGCTGCCTCCAAACCTGCTGTGATTCCGTGCAGGTCCTAGTGCCTGCCTTGTGCCCTGCTGTAAGAATGTGTTGCAAAATGATGCCCTGCTGTAAGAGTGTGTCGTGAAATGATGCATGTCTAAAAAGTGTGTCACCAACATGAAAAGTTTGGAAAGCTCTGATTTATGGCATGAGGTCAAGTGTTTTGAGGAGCAGGATCCAGGGAGGATATCTTTGCTAGAATCAAATCTTTGCTGGTACAGTATATACTGTATATACTGTATAAATTTGGAATATGACTGCCATAGACACTTCAGCCCTATTCTCAGTGATGTCACCTTCAGTGACTTCCTTCATTTAGTCAAGTAGCTTTCCCTCAGTCATGTTTCCAAGAAATGGTATTCAACCTGTTCTGAAAATATAATTCTAACTCTCCCAATAGTAACGCAGGGATGATTTTTCATAGCAATGAGTAAGCGATACTTTTTGACTGGAAGTATCTAGATATCTTGCTTACAGTCCTAATTCCTTCCACATGCCTGGAATTAGGCAAGAAATAGAAATCAGACTCTCCAAATTCTCCAAGGGATTGGATGGAGAAAGCAGACGCTGATGAGAAAAACTAGCTGAAGGCCAATGTGGGGATGGGGATATTAGGCAGAGGTAGATGCAGATCCCAAATTAGATCACAGAACTCAGTCCTGTATTAAATATCAAAAGTACAAGTTGTTTCTGGACTTAGTTCAAAAACAGGAGTCTTAACTTTAAAAACTTCAATGCAGGTGCAGACAACCCATGGTCTGGAGCAGGGCCATCTACAAGGTAGGGGTGGGGGTTGGGAATCAGAAAGTCAAGATGTCAAAGCATGTAAAAAAAATGATGGGGGGTCATAGCTGCCGTCTTGATTTTTTAAAAAACTTTCCATGCAGATGTCCGGGATTGGAAGCCACCTGCGGCCCCACAGCATTCCATTTGAGGTCCCTGAAGACTTAAAATCATGCCCCTGAAATTTGGCCACTCAATATCTTTTTTTCTTTTCCTTTTTCTTTCACCTTCTCCCCCACCTTCTCCTCCACCTTCTCCTCCTCCTTCCTTCTCCTCCTCCTTCCTTCTCCTCCTTCCTTCCTTCCTTCTGTTTTTATTTTTATTTATTTATTTATTTATCATACTTATATCACCGCCCATCTCCCCCCCACAGAGGGCGGTTTTTGCCCTGAACGACTCTGGGCGGTTTTTGCAGCAAAGATAAGAATAGGAATGGAAGGAGAGGTGGTCTCTGGGGATGAATTACTCCTATTCCTCACCCTTAGAATGGGAGACTTGGAAAGCACCATTTAGGCCATCAAATCCAAGTTTTTGAAGGGGCACTTCACAATTATGGTTGTCATTCCCAACCCTGGTATCTCCTCCCTCTCCTCCCCTGGGGAGCAACTAAAAAAGAATAATGGAATCCTGAAATCATAGAGTAGGAAGAAGTCCTCAAGAGCATCAAGTCCAACACAAGATTCAATGCTGGGATTGAAATTAAAGCATCCCAAAAGTCACCTCTCCAGAGTCTGTGTGAATGTACGCAATGTAGCGGAACCCAGCGCAGCTCTGACTCATTGGTTCTAATGTTCTTACTGTTAATGAAGCTTCTTCTAGCATTTAGTTGGAGTCTCCTGTCCTGTAACTTAAATCCATAACTTCATGCCCTGCATTCCAAAATTAAAATTATTTTATTTTATTAATTAAAAGTTTTCTTTTTAAAAAATCAAGGCCTGGAGCTTATTAGTAAAGGTAAAGGTTTTCCCCTGCACAGTCGTGTCCGACTCTAGGGGGCAGTGCTCATCTCCGTTTCTTAGCCGAAGAGCCAGTGCTGTCCGAAGATGCTTCCGCGGTCATGTGGACGGCATGACGCGCATGGAACGCTGTTACCATCCCACGGAAGCAGTACCTATTTATCTACTTGCATTTGCATGCTTTCGAATTGCTAGGTTGGCAAGAGCTGGGGCGAGTGCGGGAGCTCACTCCGTCAGGCGGGGCTAGGGCAAGCAAGCAACAACTTTATTGATTAGTCTTACGACCATATCAAAGATAAAATAAGATAACAAGAATACAATACAATTCAATTTAACTGATAAAATTGATAAAAATACACCAAAATAGGAAATAAGATAATTGAATAACCTGAAATAATAATAAATACAATACATGTATATCTAATCAGAATTCAAATGAGTTCATCACCCCTACATGGCACTCCAATCTTTTCCATATAATGGGCTCTCTGGTGAACTGCCTTGTCTACAAACTTGGCAGTCCTATTCACAATAAAAGTATTTGAGCCCGAAAGAAAATAAGATAATCTGTGATTAGAATCCCAGTGTGCTGTTCTTTCTAACAAAGGAGACAGGAATTTAATCCTAAGTGAATCATATAATTTGCAGTCGAACAAAACATGGGCAATATCTTCTATGGCTGGGTCCCCACATACACAAGTCCTCTCATCATATGGCAAATGATGAAAACGTCCATATTTAACCATAGAGTCCAACAATTCAAACCTAGCCCTGGAATAGGCCCTTCTCAGATTTTGTGTTAGACTCATCGACAGGTATTTTTCAAATTTAAAAATAGTTTTATTCTTAGCTAACCATTTTAATGAACCATTTTTTGCCAATGTCTCCATGTCCAATTGGGCACTGATATCCAGGGCTCGCTGTTTAAAAATATCTTTTGCCTGCGGTGCAGTTATGAGTACCTGTTGAATGGAAAATCCATATTGTGTAATAACTTTAGTGAGATGTTTTAACCAGGATGTGGTAAAATCCAAACTCATTTGTTCAAGTAGGCATAATTTGGGAAGCCTATCATGGTCCATTGAATGGACCTTCTGCCAGTAAGAAAAGACCTTTGATACTGTCTGGCTATGTATAGAGTGGATACCTGTTTCTGCTCTAATTGCGGGTGCTGACGTATTTTTATCAACTCCCAGTATACTTCTTAAAAAGCGGGTTTGAACATATTCAAGTGCAGCAGAATTTGTAAGACCCCACACTTCCGCACCATAAGTCAACATTGGGACAATTTTTGCTCTAAATACTTTCAGAATAGGGGTCAAAGTGCCGGGATATTTATAATTATACAGTTTAGATAGCCTTTTGGCACAGACCTCAGCCCTCCCTGCGGTCCTTCTGAAATGATTGTCCCAGGCTCCAGTATCAGTAAAAACCACTCCTAGGTAAGTGAAAGAATTCACTTGTTCTATAGGCTCCCCATTTATTTGCCATTTATATTTCATCCTTTTTCTTTTACCAAAAACCATCACTTTAGATTTAGACTTATTTATAGTTAAAGAGTTATGAACACAATAGACATTCAACTTTTTCAGGAGTCTTCTCAGGCCAACTTGTGAATGTGCCATCAAAATCATATCATCTGCATATAATAGGACATTCACAAATATGCCATGAATTTTTAACATGTGAGTATCTACGGTACGCATAAACCCTGGAATATCATTAATATAAAGATTGAAGAGCATTGGAGCTAAGATACAACCCTGCCGGACACCTCTATGAGTAGGAATACTTTTGGTTAAAGAGCCATTTACACCAGTTCTTACTTTTAAATAAGTATTTGAATAGAGGGCCTTTACCAGGAATAAAAGTCTGGGCTCCATATTTAAATTAATTAATTTCTTCCATAAAATGTTTCTATCTATGGAATCAAAAGCTGCGGTAAAATCTATAAAAGCAGCGAACACTTTTTTACCATTTGCCAATTGTTTTGAAATAAGATGATGTAATGTGAAACAATTATCTATTGTGGAGCGATCTGGTCTAAAACCAGTTTGTTCCTCTACAAGGAGGTTTGTCCTAATTACCCAGTCCTCTATTTTGCCCAAGAGGTGTTTGGCATACATTTTTGCAGCAATTCCTATAAGACTGATTGGTCTATAATTTTGTGGCTCAGTCCTATTTCCTTTTTTAAATATAGGGACAACAATTGCTACTTCCCATCCTACTGGAATGAATCCTGTGTTGTTTATATAAGAAAACAAACCTGCAAGTAATGGGGCCCTCACTCCGTCAGGCGGGGCTAGGGATTCGAACCTCCGAACTTGCGATCTTCCGATCAACATGCCTGGTGTCTTACCCACTGAGCCATCATGCCCCCTGGAGCTTATTAATATATATATATATATATTCTAAATTCGCCCCCCCCCCCCGTTGTTGTTTTTTGCATCAGGACCACTATCATTTGTTGAGGCAAATTTACTCTGCCTGTTGGCCAGGTTGGCCCTGGTTAGGGTTAGTGATAGAGAAAGGTTGTGTTTTCCCCCATCTGCTAAAAATTGACTTCTTAAAACAATCCAGAGAACTTCAGTGGTTCTAAACATTCATAACTCATTAGCCTCAGAGTTCTCCAGAACTCATGATGCAGTTAACTTGTACCAGGAAGCTTAATTATTTCAGTCTGTCATTTAAATAGCATGAATTAAAACAAAGAGCGTGGTACATGTGTTGGACCTGCAAAATAAACATGTTGCCATGTATCTTTTCCTTCCCACAGGAATATTCCTGTTCAGCATGGACTTTTTGCTGAAAATCGATACAAACGAACTGGTGATCTCTCGATTTACTGAATTTAAAAGGATGTATATGGGAAGAAGGGAATTATGTAATTTGGGAGGGTGGAAATAGTGTTAACTATGTTTGCTCCAAAGAAGATCAGTCACTTCTTTAAATATTTCTTTTTTTCCATTCTTTTCCTTTGTTCACTTTCTCTTCCATTTTTCTCTTTTCTACTTTTCATCTTATATTCTTTTCTCTTTACTATTTTATTTTTATTTTTCAGAAGTCACTTCTTTAAATATTTCCTTTTTCCCCCTTTCTTTTTCTTTGTTCAATTTCGCTTCAATTTTTCTATCTTTTCTACTTTTCTTCTTATATTCTTTTCTCTTTACAATTTTCTTTTTTTATTTTTCTGTAGCTTTTAACTTTGTAATTTTTTTTCATATATATACATATATACTGTTGTATATATTTTATGATTCAGAAAGAATATGGGAAGCTAGTTTTAAAAATCAAGCTGAAAAGTTTTTTTCTGTGGGAGTCAGAAATGCTCTTGCTAACTCCCCCCTCAGGAATGTTAATTGCTGGTGCCTGAGAGTCTAGTTTGCTTGACCAATCAGAAAGTTACCTGTTGGTCCTATTCCAAATAAGTAATGGGTGAGTGGTCACATGTCACACATTGTCCACTCAGGTACTGCCAAGTTTAAATTGTAAAGGCTTTAAAAATGTAAATCTTTCTTTTGTGTTGAGAGAGTTTGTTGTTGGTGAGTGCGGAGAGGCAATTGCCTCTAGCTATGTTAATTAAGCCACGTGCTTCTCTTCAGCTGAAGAGAAGAGCTTAGTTTCTGTTTTCTTTGTTTTAAAATAAAAGCAGCATTTTTTCTACTGCAAATTTTCAGTTCATTTATCTCTAAATATTTCTATAACTCTGATCTCACAAATTATTAAAAACTACAAAATATACACACATATACATACATACATACATACATACATACATACAGTATACGGAATATTCCTGTTCAGCCATGCCTTTATCCAGTATACTCAGTTCCCCTCTGCAAAGACATTTTTCTGGAGATTTTTTTCCCCTAACCGTCTTTATTACAGTTTCACTTTCAGTGGCTGATTTCCAAGTCCCTAAAGTCTTTCTTCATCTGGACTGTTCTGCAATCTTCTTTCACAATAATGTTCAGTTTGTGTCTGGTTGCCTTTCAAGCTCCTTACAGTGAATGATACCCAAATGTCATCTTTAAGAACAAGAATAATCAAGGTGCTCTTACTCCATAAGACAAAACCAGAGCGATATAAATTGTTGTCTCTGGGGGGCTCTGGGAGAGTGTCAAAAAAGTCAAGATGGTGGCTATGATCATGCAGTTGAACACCCCCCCCCACTGCTTTTTTATGTGCACCACGACATATCTAGCCAGATTCCTTTCTGTGGGATTCAACCTCTCTACTGGGAATTGAATTCATGGACCTTTGCACTTTAGATGACTATATACAGTACATTAGCTTTAGGAGCTGTGAAGATGATGGATATGTAACATCCATCTCTCTCTCCTCTGAGAGTTTAAGGGAGGTAGATTGTATATATAACTTTGATAGATTCAATATATCTCTTCCTGTGACATCATTAGGATGGATAACTCCTGGCTACATACATCTGAGGAGTCCTAATAAGTATAAAACTGATCATCTATCATCTCCTGATGGTCTATATCAGTGTTTCTCAATTTCAGCAACTTTAAGATGTGTGGACATCAACTCCCAGCTGGGGAATTCTCGGAGTTGAAGTCCATGCATCTTAAAGTTGCAGAGGTTGAGAAACATTGGTCTATATAACCTATAGCCTTACTACTTTTCAAATTCTCACAGCATTTGTGACTTCTTTTTCATCAACCTTTTCCTTGGATACTCATATTTGTCCCTTTTGTTTCAACTTACCTTTGAGATATCACTATCCTTCCCATGCAGATCTCTAAAATACTCCTTTTCACATTCCCTCACTTGAGTTTCATTCCAAATCATCCCATCATATTGACTATTCATTCCATTCACTCCAAACACAACATTTTTCTGAGAATTTGCTAAATAATATTTGTAAATGTAGAGTGATTTTTTATAATTGAACTCATAGATATTTACTTCTCACTGTAAAGAATATAACTGATACTAACTTAAGGGGGGAAATTCCTTGGGTGAAGACAAATGTTTAGATCATTTCTAAATCTACAGTGACACCCATCTTGAATATTAGTAAATTGTCTGGGCCTCCTTGTGGGAATGCAGGCCACAGTATGTTGGCTTGCAAAGTAGCCTCTAAATTAGGGATTCTGGCTTTTATAGAATAGTGTGTGCATGCCTGAGATTTTTATGATTCTCAGAACTAGGCAGGAAAGGTCCAAATTCAGAAAATGTGAAACTCAGCAGCACATATAGTTCTTTTATTTATTTATTTTCTTCACTGTGGCTGGACTGGTTAGATATTTAATTTTAATAAGGGGGTGTTTTTAAGGGCTTCTCAAGTCAAGGAAATTGCTAAATGTTCAGCTTTCTGTACAATGCCATTTGTACAACCCTGAGCACCTACAGGCAAGCAAATTAAAACAATTCCTGATGACACTGAGGCCCTTTAAAAGCTCAGATTGTCTTATTTGTTTCTGTTCCAGCTTCATTGGACTTTCATATTCAGCTAAAAGGGTCTGTTTAGTAGTAGTCTGGTTTAATGACCACTTCAATCACATTCTTTCAGCACCTAATCTCAGCCAAAACTTCTTCCTTAATGCAATGCACCACCTAATAAAATTTTGTTTCATTGAATAAGAAACAGAGATCAGTTAAATGAATGAACTGCTCAGAGTGTGGCATTATTTAAAAAATGT
Source organism: Charina bottae (assembly GCA_023362775.1). NCBI lineage: Eukaryota > Metazoa > Chordata > Lepidosauria > Squamata > Charinaidae > Charina > Charina bottae. Next base: position 2,961,248 of record JALMGJ010000048.1, on the reverse strand, counting down.
TTCTGAATATTGTTTCATTTGGAAGAGAAGGAATATGTTTGTGTGATTGAGAAAGAGAGAGAATGAGAAGAGATTCAGGCCACCTTTAAAAAGAGAGGGAAACACTGCATTGTCTTTGCCATTGATTTCTGTCATTTCCAACCTATAAAATGAATATGCTGAAATTAGAGATGGAGAAGAAGACTTGGGGTTTGCAGGCCCATTACAATGGATTCTGGGCCAAGGAATTACAGCCAAGGAGGTGAGAGAGCCTTGCCTTACTCACCCCATCCAGCTTTTGTTCCGCCTGAGGTTTCAAAGCATTCTTGGCTTGGAGACTGCCAAACTGTGGTTGGCCAAAATTGTTCAGCAGAACCTCCAGGATGGAAGTTTGGTGTCTGGATGTGAAACAAAACCTTGTTTCTGTTTCATGGACATCTCCACAACCAAGCATCTGTGCTGAGTAAGACTGAAGAAAGTTGGAGAAGGGGAAGACAAGAGATAACCAATGCCCTGGTTGTCTCCCATATAGATTACTGTAATGCACTCTACATGGGGCTACCCTCGAAGAATATCCGGAAGCTACAGCTGGTACAGAATGCGGCCGTGCAGGCAGTTTTAAGTGCACCAAGATCGACACATATAACACCTCTGCTCCGTGAGCTGCATTGGGTGCCAGTTTGCTTCCGGGTCCAATTCAAGGTGTTGGTCATTACCTTTAAAGCCCTACATGGCATGGGCCCAGGTTATCTGAGGGACCGCCTCATCCCCATTACATCGTCCCGCCCTACCCGATCTTGCAGAGAGGGCATGCTGCGGACCCCCTCTATGAAAGAGTTCCATCTAGCGGGGTCTCGGAGGCGAGCCTTCTCTGCAGCGGCACCTGCCCTATGGAACACCCTCCCCCCAGAGATAAGACAGACCCCTTCACTCCTGGACTTCAGAAAAAAATTGAAAACCTGGCTCTGTGATCTCGCCTGGGGCAAGAGGGAAAGTGGTCAAGCTTGGGGATGGCTGATTTCTTAGAGCCGCCCCAAATATTTTAAATATGTTCAGCGTCACTATACGGACCACCTGCCACTTGGTTTTAATTTAAATTTATATTTATTGTATTTGTATTTTATTATGTTTTTATTGTATTTTAGTGATATTGTTGTGGCTGTGAACCGCCCAGAGTCCCTCCTTGAAGGGCAGATGGGCGGTCATAGAAATTTAATAAATAAATAAATAAGGGAGGGGAAGGGCAATCCCTGATATGGCCTTGAAAAAACTATGGATTATCAGTAGGGACAGGTCAAGATGGGGGCCTTTTGTCCTTAGAGTTGCTGAAGCAAAGCCTGCTGACAACTAACTAACTAACTAACTAACTAACTAACTAACTAACATGACCTGGTTCTGGATTTATCACTATTTCGGAGAAAACAGGTGCACAGCATAGAAGGTAAATTCTGGATTCCTTTTTATTTGCTTGTTTGCTATCCGATTCGTCTCCCTGTCCACTACTAATTGTGATCTAGCAAATGAGGGCAGACAATGGAAGGAATGTTCAGTGCATAAGGATGAACAAACCAGACCTTGAAAAGTTCCCTTTCGACTCATCTTCTGTGTTACTCTCAGTTATCCTTAGGGACGCTGGTTCTAATTTGCTTGACTTTTTGTGAAAGAGCAATGCTAATTGGCAACCAACTTCGGCCATTTGGGAGTTGCTTATTTCAAATTTCCTTGTTTCTTTAATTTGTGTTATTTCTATCAAGACAACTTAGAAAATTGACATCCAACAGATCCTGGCCATTGAAATTACAGTGAGTAAGTATCACTTTCAGAATAGGACTATAGAGACTTGCCTTACTTCTTTGCTCACTATATTGCAAGGTCATTGAGTTCAACCTGGGGAAGAAGAGATCAAAATAAAGTATATTATTAGGCGTTACGACATATTAATTTTCGGATATAGTCACAATTTTTATGGTGCCATCACGTTCATGGAACTTCACAGAACTAGGATTGGCGGCATAGTGCCTCTGAGACAGAGATAGATCACAGTTTGTATCTGTGTGTGTGCATGCACATAAGTGCACACACAAACATATAATTAATTAATTAAGCATGACAAAATTTCATTGATCTCCCTTGAGATTGTGTAAGATCGTATGGGATCATACTAGAATCTTGCCTGAAATCTTTTCTTCTTTTTCTCTTTCAAGACTGTGACCTTCTTACCCAAGATCTCGTGAGATCTCAGGGTGAGATCACTGAAATCTTGCAACTTTAGCAATCTCATGAGTTTTGGGGAGGCACCTGGACCATTGAGCGAGAGCTCATGGTAATGCCCATGGCCTGCAACAATTACTACCTTGCGTAACAGAGCAACAGCAGATGTCTTGACCCCAGGAACTCTTCCATTAAGAAATATCAACAGGAGAAAAGAAAAGGAGATGTCAGGGGAAGGGGAAAAATGGAACTTGAGAAATAAAAACATAAAAATAAAAATGTCCCAAATCAAGTTTACCTCTCTACGTGGACACATCCTTACAGTGTTCTGGCCAGTGGTTCAAAAGTGATTTCCACTGTCGTCTTCTGGGATTTTTTTTTCAACTTTCCATCTAGCCAACACTCCTGGAATTCCGTGATTGAGCCCCATCCAAGTACTACCTGACCCAGTGTCTTCAAGGGGGTCAGAAAACTCAAGGCGATGGCCGCAGCCATGCACTCAAAGTCCTGCTCTTGTTTCAAGTGAGTTGTGATTGCTTGGATTGCATACTTGGAGCACATGGTTGTAACCCCCATCTTGACCTTTTTGACCCACTTCCTGTGGACACCCCTGAAGACAATGTTTGCTAGGTATTGCCACCTGTTGAGACACATTTATTGTAATTTCTTGGATTGTTGTGAGCCACCCAGTCATTGAGAGTCAGGCGGCATTCTTCTTTATACCTTTTTTCTTTCTTTTCTATTTTTCTTCATTTTTTTCTTTTCTTGCACTTTTTGATTTCTCTTTGCTTTCTTTCTTTCTTTTTCTTTTTTCTTCCTTACTTTATATTAATTTGTATTAGTTTTTATTTATTTATTATTCAAATTTATCACTGCCCATCTCTATGACAGTAGACTCTGGGCAGTTTAAAACATTAATATTAATATTAAAAAACCTAAACACTTAAAAATATAATATAATAAAAAATAGATAAGAATCACGTTTTGCCGCTCTTACCACCACACGGTAGGCCCTAATAGTGGCTCTAGATTGTGTCCAGTCAGATTCAGTCTTCGTTTTTCTCCAGCGGTGCTCCAGACGTCTCTTAACCCTCTTCAAAACCCTCAAATTAAATGGGGAGTGACGGGCTGAACAGGGCAAGAGAGGTTGCGCAGGCCGCTTCTTTTTATCTTCTTTTTTTAAAGTTTCAATAAAAATCTCATATATATATATATATATATATATATATATATACACACACACACACACACACACACACATACATACACACACACACACACACACACACATACACACATACACACATACACACATACACACATACACACATACACACATACATACATACACATACATACAGAGAGGGGGGGGGAGGGAGGGGGTGGCATTCAACTTTAATATATTATTATTATTATTATTATTATTATTATTTCGATGAAGGTTCTCAGTCATCCAGGTGGAACGGTGTAGCTTGAATCATGTCAACTGGATTTCTATTTTCTCAGTGGAAACGTTTCGCTCCTTATCCAAGAAGCTTCTTCAGTCTGAGCAAAGTTAGTAAGGGAATCCTTAAATATGTTTCTAGGGTGGCTGTGGGACCTTGCACCTGGGGCTAGGTCATGGTTATTTGAGATGTTAATTTCTAAGTCCCTTTATCATCCAAAGGAGGATCGTTAAGATTACCTTGCTGTTGTTGAGATTGTGAAATGGTCTTAATCTTCCTAGGCACAGAAGACAAAGCAGGAAGGAAAATAGGGGAAAGATTGTGCCTGAGGCCCCCACCTCTATTCAAAGAAGGATTTTCCAAGTTGGCATAAATGGATTCCTTGACCCCTCTTTCAAACCCCTCTTTTCAACCACTTGCACCATAGGTGCAAGGTCCCACAGCCACCCTAGAAACATATTTAAGGATTCCCTTACTAACTTTGCTCAGACTGAAGAAGCTTCTTGGATAAGGAGCGAAACGTTTCCACTGAGAAAATAGAAATCCAGTTGACATGATTCAAGCTACAGATATTATTATTGTTGTTGTTGTTGTTGTTGTTATTATTATTATTATTATTATTATTATTATTATTTGGATGGACACACATGGATGGACACGCACACATGCACATACTTCTAGTAAAGCTTGTAGAGCTGATGCCCATCAACGCATGGTCCACTCAGTGGACAATCCTTACATATATATCACTTGAGTCTGAACTTTCAGTGATTGATTTCAGATGCTCGAGGCTCAGCCCAGTGTGACTGATATATAAAAAAGGTAATTCCCATGCTAAGAGTAAGAATCACTAATAAAAATGGCAGATAATAAAACCATCCATATAGGAAAGCCTTTATATAAATCTGTGTTGTGATCACACTTGGAATACTCTGTACGGTTCCGGTCATTACACCTCAGAAGGTTATTGCAGTGTCTGAAAAAGTGCAGGAAAGGTCAACAAAACTAAAAAGAGATAAAACAACCACTTCACAAGAAAACAGTGTGCGTGGCTTTTCAGCCTAATAGGAAGTTTGCAGCTAAGAGGGGGGATGATAAAAGTTATATGAAGTAAGGCATGGTGTGAAAATGTGGACGGAGACATTTTGCTCTCCTAGATTGAGGCTCAAGTTCATTCAATGAAAGTAGCATCAGGATGATAAAAAGAAATATTTCTTTACACAACATCTAGTTAAACTGTGTAGAAGTTATGTAGATGGTTTTAAAAGTGGACTAGATAAAGTCATGGAGGGTTTCATAAAGCTGGACGAGATGGATCCAATTGCAGGGCAGTTCTTTTGTAGGGTGCCATTCAAATTGCAAAAACAGATGCTCGGTGTTACTAAAAAAAACTTGCACTTGAATTTATTTTTCCAGATGACAAACAGCTTTGCCATGTATTTGCAGATTGGATTAAACTATAATGGATTGAGATTGATGAAGGACAGCAATGGAGAGATTAAATCATTTTCCTTAGGGGGTTTTCAAGCATGGAGAGAGGGCAGATAAGCTGGGATTGGTCTAACCCTAAGGTAAAAGTAAATAGAATTTGTGATTTGTTGGATTCCTTTCAGAGAAATATTTTAATGAGTTTCTCCCCTACATATTTAAAGTGGAGAAAGAAAGTAAGAAATAGTTAATAGCAACATAAATTAAAAGCATGACATGAGAAAATAAAGGAAATACTGCTATATCTAGTTTACTCCAATGCCATCAACTTGCAAGCTATCGTTGCTTTCATCCCAATCATAAGGTATTTCCTATACCGCCTTTTGGTCTTTAAGCTTCTCACTTCTTTCTTTTTGAGAATGCTTTCAACCACACCCATCCACAACTCCCCCTCCACCCGTTTTGTCTTCCTTCAAATACGTATTTATGAATTGCCTTATCTCTAATGGCACCTGTCACTTCACCACTATCTCCCCCCCACCTTCCTTTATATTTACCGCTTTCCTGGTGATGTTGTTGTGCTCCAGACCCACTCCCAGGAAGCTGTGAAGGCTGGTGGAGCAAGAGCCAACGAGGAGGAAAACTTATTACTTATGTCTTCCAAAGTGCACTCACACTTGTATTGTGTGCGATTAAGTAATTGAGCATAAAATAAAATTCCCCTCTCATCCCTAGGGGTGGTATGCATCTTCTTCAACCTCAACCTCAGCCGCAACCAAGACCAGTTTGGCCTTCACTTTCCACATCCTCTCTAGTTCCTCCTTCAGGCCCTGGTATTTCTCCAGCTTCTCATGCTCCTTCTTCCTGATGCTTCTGTCATTTGGCACCGCTACATCTATCCCCACTGCTGTCTTCTGGTCCTTGTCTACTACCACAATGTCTGGTTGATTGGCCAGTACCTGCCTGTCTGTTTGGATCTGGAAGTCCCACAGGATCTTAGCCCTGTCATTCTCCACAACCTTCTGTGGAATCTCCCATTTGGACTTGGAGGGTCTAGCCCATACACTGAGCAGATGTTCCTGTACACAATACCAGCTACTTGGTTGTGCCATTCAGTGTATGCTGTTCCTATATATATACAGTATATACATCACGCTATTCCCTTTTTGGATAAGTGATATGCAAAGTGAAGCAAAGAAGCAATAAATGATTAGCCAAGATATGAAAGGCATGCAAATAAGAGAAAGGAAATATAGCTAAATCTAGTTTGCAGCAGCTCTTTCACGATGCTTCTCCACTACCTTTGAAAACCATCCTTGCTTCTTCTTTCTTTGCCTGTTGTCCTTAAGCTACTCAGCAATCTCTTTGGAAGATCTCACCTACTGCACCATGACTTCCTTCTTTCTTCCCTCCCTCTCCAGCCATTTACTCTGATTTCATATATTTGTTTTGCAGTTCAGTCCTCATGGATTCTCTCTATCTGACCAAACTACCTGACCATTTGTGGAGGTCACCCTCTTTTGGGATTAATCCACATTTATTCAGCCCCCGTTCATTCTTAATCCACTCCCTCTTCTTGGTTGGCCGCACAGACTTCTTGAGTGCCCCATTCCCACTTCAGGCAAGTTACTCTTATGTTTCTCTTGACACACTGAGCGCTCACTTCCATATATCAAAGTGGACAGAAGCACACTCTTACACACAACCATTTCTGCTTTCTTTGTCAGACATTCCTTCCTTGGAGCAGACCACACACTATCCATTCGCTTTCTACCAGCATTTGCAAGCCTTAATATGTCTCCCATTTCCCCCATCTTGAGTAAACCTTCACAAACTCATATATACTTGCTTTAGTTTGTTGCCACTTATGTATTTCTTGCAAACATTAATTCCATTTTCCCTGTCAAACACAACTATGTAGGTCTTTGATACAATCATTTTCAGATCTACACTTCTCAGTACATCACACAATCCTTCTAACATTTGCTGCTAAAGCTTCAAATTCTCAGTCTATAACACAACATTATCTGTTTCATTCCCACCTCACACAAGTTATTTTTATATTTTTCCTGCCACACCCAACTTTCAATTTAATATAATAAATTGGGCAGAAGCACACTCTTAAATACAACAATTTTTGCTTCTTTTTACAGACATTGATTCCTTGCATAAGACCACATACTACCCACTACCAGATTATGCATCTCTTCAAAATTGCTCATTCCCCCATCTTTAGGCTGACCATATTTCCTTGAGACAAAAACGGGACATTGGGATGGCAAAAATGGGACGGGGTGAAACTTATGTGATATTCCGTATTCATGAAAAAGTAAGACGATAAAAAAAAGTTTTAAAGAGTTTTTAAGATCCATTTGCTGGTCCTTAAACCGATTACTGTATATATGTTGGGGTTTGTATATACCCAGGAATTTACAGATAGATAAAGTATTCTGGAGAGGCTTGATATCTAGGTGAGAGGGGAATTATTTTGCAAGTCACCCAATTAGCAGCCATTGTTGTAGGGATGATGTGACAGTAATGACTCATACTACAGGTGCTATAGTTTAGTTGGGTGTGGCAGATGATGAGAGTGACCTATAATGTGATTGGTCAGTTTATGTATATAAGCAGAGAAGATCTGGTGTTCTTTCTTCTCGTTGCTGTTAAACTTCTCATCGCTGTATTCCATCTCGTTGCTGTTATCATTTGTTACTGCTGTTGGATGTATTTTTGACTACGTATGTATATAAAGTAAATAGGCTATTTTATCTAATCTCTGCTTGAGTATCTATTTACTGCATAGAACGTGGATCACTGGAGTCTTGGAAATAGGCAGCAGGCCGCCCCACGGTGCGCACTCTGACAATATATAAAAAGGTTTTTGTTTTCATTAAAATGAAAAAGTTTTATTACATGAATATATTGAGCTAACAATTATTCTTCAGTGACAGAACTGATACAAAAATTTAGGTAGACGGAGAGGGGGTGTCGTGTGCAGGTGCAGAAATAACACGCCGAGGCTGGGAATCTAGTCTCTAGTGCTTATTGCATACCTACATACAGAAATCCTGCTAAACTAATGATGCCTACAGATTCCCAAGCATACCAGTCCAACCTAGGGCGGAGCCTTCTTCTGACGTTTGGGAAAATAGGCCAGGCACTCCGAGCTGCGTGCCCTCTTATCTCTCCCGGCCTGGCCCTCTTCTGCACTCTCTTGTGTCTCCCTGACACCCCCCCCTCTCCAGCCAAAAACTCCAAAACAACCCCCTCCCCTCCTTCGTCCTTGGCGTCTGGTATGATCCCGTGTGAATAAGTGTCCATCTCCTCCTCCCCCTCCTGGGAGCTGGGCAGAGAAGGGAGGTTGTCTACAAAATGAATGTCCGGGGAGTCATCCTCTCCTTCTGTTTGATCAGATAGCTCGGATGCAGCTGTCTGTTCCTGAAAAACAGCTAAATCGTTAGCAGGGCTCTCCCTCCCCCCGCCTGGGAACTGGAAATCACAGGTGGACGGGCGAGAATCCCCCTCCTCCCCCCTCGCTGGCTCTGGCGGAGGGAGCAGAAATGGCTGCTGGCAACTTACTACCACCTCAGGCTGGCTGGCCTCCTCGTCTCCAGCTGGGGGCTGTAGCTCTGGCAGTCGAGCTGGTCGAGGCTTGTGAGGGAAAAGCTGATGAAACTTATGCACCAGCAAGGGGGCATGAACGTCTTTGGCATTTTCCCAGGAGCGCTCTGTCTGAGAATACCCCTTCCAGTGTATTAAATACTGAATTCCCCTGCCCCTCCTTCTGGAATCCAAAATTTCTTGCACTTCGTACTCTGGTTCCCCTTCGACAAGTATCGGAGGTGGGGGGGTGGCATGCGACCACAAGGCGCTTGGAGGGGAATCTTTGACTAACAAGGACTTGTGAAACACTGGGTGTATCTTCATGGAGTGGGGAAGTTGCAAACGATAAGCCACAGGGTTTATTTGCTGTAGCACTGGAAAAGGGCCAACAAACTTAGCGTCCAATTTCTTGCAAGGCCTGTTAGATTGCAAAAACTTAGTAGAGAGCCAGACCTTGTCTCCCAGTGAGATGGAAGGTCCTTCCTGTCTGTGTTCATCTGCGTTCTTTTTATAGGCTGCTTTCGCCAGATCAAGCTGCTCCATTAACAGCTGATGAGCTGCCTGCCGTTCTGCCAGGAAATCCGTGGCTGCAGGAACAGGTGTTTGTTGGGAGGAAAGAGGCAACACTCTCGGGTTTGTGCCATAGAGTGCCTGGAAAGGGGACATCTTGGTTGAGGAATGTACTGAATTGTTGTAAGCAAACTCTGCCATTGGGAGGAGTTCTGGCCAATTGTCCTGGCGGTAGTTAATGTAACATCTGAGATATTGCTGCAATAATTGGTTAGTTTTCTCAGCTTCGCCATTACTGCAAGGATGATTCGCAGAGGATAAGTGTATCTTGACCCCCAATGTCTGAAAAAGTGCCCCCCAGAACCTGGAAGTAAACTGGGAACCTCGATCTGAGATCAAGTGGTTAACCATACCTCTATATCGGAAGACATTGTCCAAAAAGAGCTGTGCTGTAGCTTGCGCTGTTGGAAGGCCCTTGCAGGGAATAAAATGTGCCATCTTTGTAAAGCAGTCCACCACCACCAGGATGGAAGTGAAACCTTGTGCCTGTGGCAAGTCAGTGATGAAATCCATGGAGACAGTGTCCCAAGGTTGGGGAGGCGTGGGTAAGGGTTGCAAAAGGCCTGCTGGTTTCCCTGCAACAGTTTTAGCGCGTCTACATACGTGGCAAGAGGCCATATAAGTTTTTATGTGCACTGCCATCTTGGGCCACCAGTAATCTCTGAGTGTTCTGTGCAGCGTCTTGAACACCCCCCTCCCCCGTGTCCTGCCATTGGGCTATCATGACATAGCTGTAGAACTTCTTCCCTCAGGGTTTTGGGAACATAAAGCCGCCCACTATGCCAAAGGGTCCCTGCCTCCACTGTGAACGGGGACGTTGTTCTGCTCTGGACCCCTTCTAGGTCCTCCAGCCTAGCCCGTGCATAGGGGTCTTGTCTCTGCTGAGCCTTGATTCGTACAAGGAGATCGTCTGCTAGTCTGACTGCTGCCAAGATCTCTACTTGGTCCCCCTTGGGAGACTCCTCAAAATTTTGAGGCTGCAAGATTGTGGCTTGGGTGGCTTAGTCAGGTTCTGCAATGTCCTGCGGCTGCCTAGACAAGGCGTCAGCCAGCTTGTTTTGTTTGCCTGGCAAGTACGAGATGACAAAATTGAAGCGTGAAAAAAATTGACTCCATCTGACCTGTCGGGGGGTGAGGGATCCCGAGCTCTGCAAAAGAGCCAAGTTTTTATGGTCTGTGTAAACTTTGACTGGGAATGCCGCTCCCTCTAACCAATGCCTCCATTCTTGGAAGGCTGACTTTATGGCAAGCAATTCTTTGTTGAAAACATCGTAATTCCTCTCTGCTGGTGACAGCGTGCGAGAGAAATAGGCACAAGGTAACAAAGCTTCCCCTCTTTCGCCCGCCGCTTGGAGCAAAATGGCGGCGACGGCGAAGTTAGATGCGTCACAATGGACGTGGAACTGTTTTAGAGGGTTGGGGTGCCTCAGGAGTGGTGGGGATGCAAACAGCTGTTTAAATTCCTGGAAAGCAGCTTGCTGCTGTTCCCCTCAGCAAAAGCATTTGTCTTTCTTTAAAAGCTGAGTAAGGGGACGCGCTTTCTCCGCATATCCGGCAATAAATTTGTGAAAGAAATTCGCATACCCCAGAAATTGCTGGACCTCCTTGACGTTACGGGGAGGCTTCCAGGACAGAATTGCTTGGACCTTTGCAGGATCCATGGCTATGCCTTCTGTGGAAATCCTGTATCCCAGATAGTCTAATTGAGTTAAGTCAAAGGCACACTTCTCTAGCTTGGCAAAAAGCTTGTTCTCCCTCAGCCTCTGCAAAACGTTTCGCACATGAGTTATGTGGGAGGTGGGGTCCTCAGAAAAAATCAGAATGTCATCGAGATACACGATTACATATTTGTCTAACAAGTCTGAGAAAATATGGTTCATAAATCTGGAAAATACTGCCCCACAATTACTTAGTCTGAAAGGCATGACTAGATATTCAAACTTACCATATCTGGTGTTAAAGGCCGTCAAATATTCATGGCCTGGTTTTATTCTGATCAAATTGTAGGCATTCCTGAGGTCTAGCTTGGTAAAAATGCGGGCCTTTTGCAGGCGATCTAGCAATTCCGATATAACTGGAAGAGGGTAGTGGTCTCTAACGGTGACTGCATTGAGTGCGCTATAGTCATGCACCGTGCGCATGGGGGGTCCCTTATCGCCAGTCTGTGCCACTGGGGCAAAAGGATCAGGCTTTTTAGGCACGAAGAAGGTAGGGGCAGATGCAGGCGATGTCGATGGCCGAATGAAACCTTTCTTGAGGTTGGTATCCACATATTCCTTTAGGATCGCTAGCTCCTTTGGAGACATTGCATAATGCCTTGCCGCTGGGATCTTGGCTCCAGGCTTTAAATCTACTGTGCAGTCGAAAGTTCTATTGGGGGGCAATACCGTGGCCTCTTGCTCTCCGAAGATGTCTGCATAGTCTCCATACTTTGTTGGTAGGAGAGCCCTCCCTGCTTCCCGGCTTGCAGCTGCCGGTTGGGATCGGGTAATGCCCTGTAATTTGTGATGTAGACAGTCCTGAGAAGGAAAAGAAACTGCTCCGGTCATCCAGTCCAAATGGGGGTTGTGAAGTTTCAACCAAGGTGCCCCGAGGACGACCGGGACTTGCAAGAAAGCAGTAACATACAGTTGGATCCACTCCATGTGATCTGCGATGGATAGTTGAATTGGCTGGGTGCAGTGTGTAATGGCGCCTGCCTTGAGAGGTTGCCCGTCGATGGTTTCAACCTGCATGGGGTTTGGCAGTGCAATCGTTGGAATCTGAAACTTTTCCACCGCTTCCCCATCTATAAAATTGGTTGTCGCACCGGAATCGATCATTACGTTTACCGGTAATAGGTGCTTGGAGTCTGTAGTCAGCGTGGCTGGAACAATGTAAAAATCTTGGCTGTACTCTGCCGCCTGAGCCCTTCTTAATTGCTGGTTGGCCTCCCTGCGGGGCTCTGGCAAGGGGGGCCGTTGAAGTTTAACTGCTGGGAAGAAGCGGCTGGTATGTGGGCCTGCTCTGTGCTTTGGGTTGTATATCTTACTGGAGCTGCCTGGCATCTTGCCGGGCAAGCCCTTGCGATGTGCCCTGGCCCCCTGCAATAAAAACAAAGTGCATTCTCCCTTCTCCTTTGTCTCTCGGCTTCAGAGACCCCCCTTCGTGTGGCCCCTATCTGCATAGGTTCCTCTGCGCTCAGGGGAACAAACTTGTTAGAGGGGGTAGCAAAACCTGGAAACGCAGGTCGGGTTCCTGCCCTGTTTCTCCCTGGCCGGAGCTGCTTTAACTCTTCCAATCGAGCATCAATGATGACTGTTAACTGGTATAGGCCTTCCAATGTAGCTGGCGTGCCCTGCCGCACTAATTCCGTCTTAATCTCTTCGTCCAGTCCTTGTTTAAACTGATCCTTCAATGCCACCTCATTCCAACCCAAATCTCCTGCCAGCAGTTTGAAATCTGCGATGTACGCTCCTACTCTCCTGTTCCCCTGTCGGAGCCGTCGGATCTCTCGGCTGGCAATGACTTCTCTGATTGGATCATCAAAATGGGCTCTGGAACGGGCCATAAAATTCTGGTAGTTGTCCAGAATTGGGTCATTAGCTTCCACCATGGGGATGGACCATCTTGCGGCTGAGCCTTTCAGCAGACTTAAAATGAAGGTAACTCTGGACCTCTCCGTTGGGAACTCGGCTGGTCTGCTGTCGAAAAACATGGTGCACTGGGCGACGAAAGTCCTGAGCTGCACTGTCTCTCCCCCAAATTTCTCTGGCAAACACCCTGGGGATCGCAGAACGACCGGTGGTGGTGGTGCTGCTGGTGCCGGCTGCTGGAGGACTGGGGCTGGTTGCTGCATTTGTTGTATCATTGCTGCTTGCAAATTGTTAATCTGGTCGTCTACTTGCTGTTGGTGTTGTGTTAATGCTGCCACGAGCTGAATTATTGCCTGTTGCAATTCCTGTATCTGAGAAGCCATTCTCCTGGTTCATTTTTTCCTCCCTCTTCTGCTGGGAGTTGTGGTTTAGCAGGATTGATGTCGTGTGCAGGTGCAGAAATAACACGCCGAGGCTGGGAATCTAGTCTCTAGTGCTTATTGCATACCTACATACAGAAATCCTGCTAAACTAACGATGCCTACAGATTCCCAAGCATACCAGTCCAACCTAGGGCGGAGCCTTCTTCTGACGTTTGGGAAAATAGGCCAGGCACTCTGAGCTGCGTGCCCTCTTATCTCTCCCGGCCCGGCCCTCTTCTGCACTCTCTTGTGTCTCCCTGACAGGGGGACTGTATTTGACAGGAGGTGAATGGGGAAAGCACAGCTCACGGGCTTTGTGACATCACGGATCACAGGAAGGAGGGGAGGGGGGAGAGAAGAGAGGCAGGGAAGGGAGGATTCAAAAACTCCACACCCAGCGAGTCTTCTCTTCCTTCTGCCTTCCCTCCTCCTCCTCCTGCTTTTTTTTTCTCCCTCTTTCTCTCTCTCCCACAATCCCAAACAAAAGACTCTCTCTTGCCTTCCGAGCTGGAGAAATAATCAGTTTCACTCTTGAAAAAAGGGGGCGGGATCACATCCCGAACGCATTTTAATGAAACAAACAGAGAGCAGAGAGAAACCAGCTAAGAGAAGAGCAGAGGCGGTGGCAAAGATCTCTCTCCCCATCTCTCTCTGTCTCCCTCTCTCTCTCTCTCTTTCCACCCTCCTTGCCCCTCTCTAGTCTCACCCAACATCAGGCACCTCAATCAAGCACTTTTTAAATGATAATTGCATCTTGGCTGAATCAATCTTGCCATGCCTGACATTTTGCTATTTAAAAAAAAAACAGGACAAAATTGACATTTATATTAAAACGACGGGACGGTCGGGAAATGTGAAAAAACCAGTACTGTCCCATTTAAAATGGTATGTATGGTCAGCCTACCCATCTTTGGTAACATATTAGCAAAATACAATACTTTGTAATTACACAATAATTCTAACATTTGCTGCAAACCATTCAGGTCCTCGGCCAGCAATAGATGTACAGCCAACAACAACTTCACCTCCTTAGAAAAGTAAACACACGTTCATGTCCCTGGCCAACACATTTCTGACATCGGCAGAAGCATTCCTTATTCATGTATTCATAAACAAAAGGGACATCGTACATACTTGACTTATTACCTGCTCATTGTTGAACCCTGCTCTCAGGCTTTCATTTTCTCATTTATGTTTTACTTCCATCATATACTGCTTTTACCACATTCAGCAACCAACCTTCAACTCTACAATGATGGAAAACATGACCTGCCAAAAAATAAAAATCTGGCTTGGATACTCCTCACTGCACTTGCAAATTTTGCTTATGGCCACTGCTTATACCCTTTCAACCCAAATCTGCCAAAATACTTTCCCAGGGATATTTAATAAACGAATCCCCCCCATAGACTTTTGCATACACTCTTGGTGGCAAACAATAACAACATTCTTCCTCAAGCATAGATGTAGCCTTCATTGTATATTTGTCTGCCAGATGGTGAAGCAATAAGCAATGGTCTATAGCAGTTCGTCCCTGTTGTTCTGGGTCGAATATTCCAGGTTTGGAGTCTGGTAAATAGGTACCTGGCATATAGTTTGCTAATGATGTTCAATAAACTAATTGGCCTATTATTAGCCGGGTCATTTCTATCACTCTTTTTATATAAGGGGAACAATTATGGCTTCCCCCAGTCCTCTGGAATCTCAGTGTGTGGTTAATATATGAAAATTGATCTCCCCAATCATTTCTAAATTTGAGGATCATACTGATAGATTTTATGTTTCTTTCTTTCTAAGGGATGCTGACTCTACACTCACACACCAGGTGGCCAAATATCTTTTTATCAAGTTATACAATTGTGCAAAACTTTTAATTAGATATGTTGTTTTACTGTTTTATAGTTTTCCTTTTTTTCCTGATAATGAATTGTAGGACTAAACTATTTCTCTTCTTCTGTTGTAAAGTCTGGTCAAAGACCGTAATAAAGATATTTTAATTTGAAAACCAAATTGATAGTTTAATATTTCTCCATTTCTACCATACTCATCAGTGTTTTTCAAACTTGGCAACTTTAAGATGTGTGGACTACAACTCCCAGAATTCCACAACCTGCATTGGCAAGTTTGGAAAATATCTTCAGCCCTAATAGTTTTCTGCATATTCAGAGCATGTATGACTTCCTTGTCATCAATTGTGTCTTGGATATGAACGCTTACTGCAATATTTCAATTCATTCTTCAACATATCCATCAAATAGTCCTTCTAGCATTCCCCCACCTCAGGAACACCCCAAAGAATGTCATTGCTTTTATTTTTAATTCCATGCACTTTCCTGGAAATTCCTTATTTTGCCCTTTTTACTCGATTCCACCAAAATGGCTATGCATTTTCAATGCGTCTTTTAAACTTAATGATTCTTTTTTCTCTTTGACTATGTTCTCTTTTTCTCATTGTACATTTTTGTGATATCTTTCATCTTCATTCTTCGCAGCCTCTCATTAAAACATGCACATAGCTAAATCATCCCCAATTTTGTTTGTATTGGTTGAAAATTTTGAAAAGAAAACACACACAGACACACATACACACACACACACACACACACACACACACAAACAAGAAAGAAGAAACAGAAAACAATACATCGTAGCATCTCCTCTAATTTTTAGAGCCAGTTTGGTCTAGTGGTTAAGGTGCTGGGCCAGGAAGCTGTGAGTTCTAGTCCCGCCTTAGGTGTGAAAGCCGGCTGGGTGACCTTGGGCCAGTCACTCTCTCTCTCAGCCCTAGGAAGGAGCCAATGGCAAACCAGGAGACAGAGAGTTCTAGTCCCGCCTTAGGCAGGAAAGCCAGCTGGGTGACCTTGAGCCAGTCACTCTCTCTCCATTTTAAATATTATTAAAAACTATTCACAAATTATAATTTCCCTCCAATTATACCCCACCTGTTGATTGCAACCAATATATTAGGAAATGTTTCTGATTTCTATTTTAATCTTTTCATCCGTCTCATTTTTTCCCCCTTAGAAACCATACTCTAAATCAGAGCTTTCCAAACTTTTCATGTTGGTGACACACCTTTTAGACATGCATCATTTTGCGACACAGTAATAACAGAGCTCCCCGCCCCCAGCCCATGTGATTGGCTCCCACCTGCAAACCCCGCCCCCAGCCCACGCAATTGGCTCCTACCTGAAAACCTCGCCCTTCAGCCCACACGACTGGCTCCCACCTGAAAACCCTACCCCCCAGCCCACGCGATTGGCTCCCGCCTGAAAAGAAACAGAAAACAATACATCGTAGCATCTCCTCTAATTTTTAGAGCCAGTTTGGTCTAGTGGTTAAGGTGCTGGGCCAGGAAGCTGTGAGTTCTAGTCCCGCCTTAGGCAGGAAAGCCAGCTGGGTGACCTTGGGCCAGTCACTCTCTCTCTCAGCCCGAGGAAGGAGCCAATGGCAAACCAGGAGACAGAGTTCTAGTCCCACCAATATATTAGGAAATGTTTTTGATTTCTATTTTTTTTAATAAATTTTATTGAGTTTTAAAATACATATTAAAAGTTAAAGCAGAAAAAAGAAATAGAAATAGAAATACAAAGTAAAGTAAGAAAAAAGTAAAGAAAAAATAATAAACAAAGGAAATATAGAAAATAGATGTCCTCCAATCTATCTTTGAACTTTAAGTACAATAATTAACTTTAAATGTTAGTCCTTCATACAATACACAGAAACTTTTCTTTGTCATATACAATTTGATTTCTATAATCCAATCTTCTGATCTTCATATAGGTTTCACCTTTCTTGCGATCCTCCAATAATCCATCTTTGGCTTCCACTACTTGAAGTAATTCCAATTTAAATGTTCATTGCTGCATCAGTTTGATATTTTTTATTCGCTCTTTCCATTTTTACATCTATATTTATATCTTCAATAAAATCCAATTAGTATAACAAATAAAGGCCTTATTTACTTCTAATAAAATACAATATATTCTATTCATCTATATCCTACATATTTACCTAATTAACAAATTTTATAA
The DNA here is from genome assembly GCA_023362775.1 of Charina bottae. Classification (NCBI taxonomy): domain Eukaryota; kingdom Metazoa; phylum Chordata; class Lepidosauria; order Squamata; family Charinaidae; genus Charina; species Charina bottae. The sequence continues at coordinate 2,943,981 of JALMGJ010000048.1, read as the reverse complement.
CTACATATTCCACTAATACATAGCCTAACATTACATAACATAATACATAATATACCAATTCTTATAGTATTCATACATACATATTCATACATAATATTGTAAAAATATGTCATCCTGTAATAACATTAATTCTAATTCCACCTCATCATCCCATTATCTTCTTATATATATATATCTCCATTGAAGAAAAATAAACTATAGTATCAACTTCTAATTATATTTGTAATCTTATATCTCAATTATCCATCTGTAATTTCCACTCCTTGGTATAATGTCCATTTAAACTAAATACATAACCTAACATAACACATAACCTAATACATAATATACCAATTCTTACATACATATTCATACATATAATTATAAAAATATGTCATCCTATTAAAAATTTTGATCTATAATGTCAACTTCTATTTATGTTTATAATCTTATGTCTTACATTAAAATATTACATTTTTATGTGGCTATACAGTTTCTCATATCAACTTTGTTCCATATCCGATCCAAATCCATATTTTCATTAACCTTGTATCCCACATATCGTTTTCCTATTCAGGTTATGCCAAGATCACAATATTCAACTAGTTTTATTCTGTAGCTCATGTAGGATGACAAAATATTTTTCTTAGCCTTTCCCAGTATTTCACAATGGTTATCAATTTGCATGTTAAAATCTTCCTGTCTCAACTGCCACAATGTGTTTATACCCAGACTATAATGTATAACTTGTTTAATCGAACCCCTCCTGTAGTATATCAGAATCTTCTTCTGTACCAATGTATTTAAAATCCTCTTTTCCTGTTTCTCTGCTTTCTCGAAACAATTTTCTTCCATATCTAAATCTGTCTTTTGTGTCTTTTGTTCCTGAACCTCCAAATCTATCAATATAAGTTCCATTGATTTCTTAATTTCTGAAAGAGTTTCATTAAATTCTTTTTTTAAATCTTGAAGTGCTTGAAGTACTGTTAAAAAAGCCATTTCTCATCCACTACCACCCCTCCTTCAGGCTGCGTAGCCAGCCGTTCTAGTCAAAACAAAACACTTTCCCAGGGATTGAGTGGTCAGCTGATCTATTCGGATGGAAATTTACCAGCAGAGACTATCTATTAAGTAAAAAGCTTTTAAAGTAAAAAGATGAAAAATTCCAATAATCCCAAAATTAAAGGAAAAAATAATATTTCAAACAGTTTATGAGAAAAGGAAAGGATAAATGTCAATCAATATAAAAAAATGAAACAAATTCATCAGTAGTTAGTCCAATAAAATATATTTAAAAAATATAAAAAAGAAAATTTCTTGTATTTCCAAGTAAGGCAAAATCCACACTAAAAAATTAGAAAGGTAAAAAGAAAAAATGCAAATGTTTCACTATACTTCCATTATAAAATCCATCATGTTTCCACCATGATTATTATTATAGCAAAGAAAACATAAAATTTGCCAACATTTATATACAAAGCCCAGAGATAGATCTTAGATAATAAAACAATCAATTCTAAAAAACTAAAAAAAAAGTGGTAATCTAAAAGTCATCTTTAGCTCTAACTTACTTTTCCCTATGAGAGCTTGCTGTAATTTCAGTCGTCTCACTGCTCCCAGCCTTTCACTTTCTCCACGGTGGAAAACAACAGAAAAAGCGGGGGAAGCAATTCCAACGACCCTGTGATCAATCTTCCGATTCTCCCCTCTCCGGGGAAACATTCCAGTGATCTTATCTTATCAATAGATCACTGCAAATAGGGAAAAGTTAGCCAGGTCTTCAGCACTCTGAAATACCGTGACTTGTCGAGCTGCCAGTCCGACTTGGAGTCTTTCTGATTTCTATTTTAATCTTTTCATCCATCTCATTTTTTCCCCCTTAGAAACCATACTCTAAATCAGAGCTTTCCAAACTTTTCATGTTGGTGACACACCTTTTAGACATGCATCATTTTGCAACACAGTAATAACAGATCTCCCCGCCCCCAGCCCACACAATTGGCTCCTACCTGAAAACCCCACCCCCCAGCCCACACGATTGGCTCCTGCCTGAAAACCCTGCCCCACGTTTACCGAACTATTGCCTTGCATATCCAAATAATATTTATGGGGCGAGGGGACGGTTCCTGGTCCTGGGGTGCTGTGAGAAGAATCAGCACCCCCCCAAAGAACACCTGGGGCTTCGGGACGTTTGCAAAAGTCCCGGATCCGAAGCCCCTGAAGGAGGGGGAGAGGCGCTCCCTAAGACGCCCTTTCAAAACTCAATTCTGTGCAGCCAGCAGGACGCCAAGGGAAGGAATGGCAATTAAAGCCTGTTGTTACGATTTAGCCTCACCTGCCTGCTGCTCCTGAAATGGAAAAGAAGGTTCAATGTTGACTGATTTGGGTTCAGGGGCTCACGCAACACCGCTCGGGCAGAAGCCTCTCCGCTGGGTAATGTGTTTGGCCAGCCAGAGGCCGTGCCTCTCGCCCCCCGGGATGCAGCTGGAGGCATGGGGCACCTGGGGCTCCCGGTCCGCCGCCTCCCTCACCAGGCAAATGCTTCAATCGCCATTCCTTCCCTCGGCGTTCTGCTGGCTGCACAGAATTGAGTTTTGAAAGGGCGTCTTGGGGAGCGCCTCTCTGTTGTAAACTGCCCAGAGTCCCCCTTGGGGGAGTTGGGCGGTGATAAATTTGATAAATAAAATAAATAAATAAATAAATAATGAAGGATTAATTCAGTTTCTGCATATGTTCTTGCACTCCTTTCGGAAAAGAACGGTCATTTGGTGCCGCATTCCACAGCTTCTTTTTCTTTTTCTTCCTTTTCTGTTTCTTTCTTTTTGGAGCTCTCCAGTCAGTTCATTGCAGACCCCAGGATTCCTTTGTGCACTTATTACTGAGATTGAAACCCCTCCTTTCTGCTTAAAAGCAAATTCTAGCAGCTTGCAATCCAGACTAAAAAAATCCACAATCATTTGCAAAATGTAGTGAAGAAATCAATTCATCACTGAATATTTGCAAACCAAACATCCAGAAGGGAAAGAAGAACATAAAAGCATGTTATATCTGCGGGAAAAAGAAGTTATTTTCAGTGCTCATGTGAAAGTGAGATGCAATGAGGCTTATGGAATCTTTTATAGGAAACTCTACCCAATTTTGGGAGGCAACAGTGGATACCAACCTTTCTGAAAGTGGAAGCTATGATGAATGATCCACCGCAAGGCCATTATACAATGTAACACAAAGTACCCAAGTGACAACCATTTCCATATTTCTACATCTTGTGTGATTATAATTTATGCAGGAGGAATTGGGGATGGAAGGAGAAACTTACAGAGCTAGGTATGAGAGACTAATGTTATACTAGCTGAATGTTTTGCTGGTACTAATTGACTAAGTTCAGAATCGCTTGACGGATCAGATTTGGAGCTGGTCAAAGAGCTTTGCAAATCTACCTGGGCCTTATCATCTTGGGGCTGGACGTCAGAAGAAAAGTCATTTCTATTCAGGCGTACAAAAGGCAGGGCCTTTTTAGTGGTGGTGTTACAGTTATGGATCTCTTTATGGGTTAATATAAAGGCTTTAAAAATACCTGTTCTGAGGCAGGTCTGTTGAAGTCAGTGGTGACTGCAGGGAGGGGTCAAAAAAGTCAAGTCTTCAGGTAATCTTTATTCAGTCAATAACTAGCACAAAAAAAGTCAAGATGGCAGCCACCACTGTGTGATTGGAGCCCCATCTCCTTTTTAGGAGCATCACATGATTGTGGCCACCATCTTGATTTTTTGAAACACCCCCTGGTGGACACCCCTGGTTGAAGCTGGGTGATATATATTTGGAAATGATTTTAATTTGATTCTTACTGACTTATCTGGTGATTTGGTTCCAAAGGGTTCCTAAGAATGCTCTCCACTACCCAATTTTTTAAATTTTCTTTAGGTAGGTGGGCACCCTTTCACAAACTAAACAAAGCATTGGGCTGAAGACAGTCACTATTTTTTCCCCTGCAAATGACTATGGAGCTATGCAGGGCACCCATAGGGGATGTCAAAAAAATCAAGATGGAAGCCACAACCACATGATGGAAGACCCACCCCTAATAATGCATGAAAAAGGGGTGGGGCTTTGATCATGCAACTGCCATCTTAACTGCCCCCCATAGACAGGATGCAATCTTGGAATGGAGATGTCACACTGCTTTGCAGAATGCTGATTGATTGATTCTATGCCATCAAGTTGTTGCTGACACCTAACAATCACATAAGTAGTTTTTCTCCATGACGATCTGTCCCTAACCTGGACTTTCAAGTCTTCCAATGGTGCTCTCATCACCACTGTAACTGAGTCCATCCACCTTACTGCTGGTCCTCCACTTCTTCTTTTTCCTTCCACCTTTCCCAGCATTATGGCCTTCTCCAGAGAGCGAGGTCTTTGCATTGATTGATTGACTGATTAATTAATTATGTGCCATCAAGTCAGTGTCAACTCTTAGCAACCACACAGATAGATTTTCTCCAAGACAATCTGTCCCCAACCTGGTCCTTCAATCCTTCCAACAGTACTCCCATCACCACCGTAACTGAGTCCATCCACCTTGCTGCTGGTCATCCTCTTCCTTCCTTTCCTTCCACCTTTCTCAGCATCAGAGCCTTCTCTAGAGAACTAGGTCTTTGCATAATGCATCCAAAGTAGGATAATTTGAACCTGGTCATTTGTGCCTCAAGTGAATGAGATAGATTGTTCAATGATCCATTGGTTTGTTTATTTGGCTGTCCACAATAGTCTCAGGAGGCTTCTCCAATATCAAAGGTCAAAAGTGTCAATACTCTTCCTATCCTGCTTCTTCAAAGTCCAGCAAAATGCCAACTTTCCATTTAATTTGTTTTTCTTAAAGGATTTAATAATCAGGTGGGGCAGGCAGGACCAAAGGCCTATCCACTAACCCTGTTTTAAATTGTTATAATATAAAACTTCCGAAGACCTGGACAGCTGCAATTAAAGGTCTCTCACTTTCTCAAATGATGGGCATTCAGCAGAAATAGTACGTCTGCACCTGCCTTGAAAAAGAGGTATTTCACAGGACAAATCCTAGCTGTGACTTTCAAGGTTAAAAAAAGAAGCATGTCAGAAAATGGCTCGTGGGTTGTTGCAGATGACATTCCCCCATCAAGGGCAACAGAGGTGGGGTCCCCTGATCAACATTAATTATGCTTCATTAGAGCCAGCCACTCAAACTGTGTTTTCCTAATAAAGTGGCACAATACGTTTTCAGCGGTTCTAAGGACGAGAATCTTGTAATCTGCCTAATTAGATTTATATAAATAAGGTTCTGAAAGAAGAGAAAAAACAACAGCTGCATATCCAACTGTCTTGGAAACAGCACTAGAAAGACAGCCTTGCCTTTTCAGTCCAGGTATATAACAATTGAAGATTTGAAGTCTATAAATTTTATATATTTTGTGCTTTCAAGTCACTCTTAACTCCTGGCGGCTGCACCGACATGTCCCTGCATTTTTCTTGGCAAGATTTCGAAAGTGGTTTGCCATTGCCTGCTTCCTAGGGCTGAGAGAAAGTGACTGGCCCAGGGTCACCCAGCTGGCTTTGCGCCTAAGGCAAGAGTCAAACTCATGGTCTCTCGATTTCTAGTCTGGAGCCTTTAACCACTACTAAAGGCTCTCTAGCTTAGCTTAGTAGCTTCTTAATTGTCTGCAATTTCTCGAGGATATGTAGCAAGGGAAAAGTCTGTTTTCTGCTGTAATTTGCAGAAAGTAAAATTAAGCCCAAATCCTAGTGCCTTTAGATATTAATTCATGTAATTTTCTTGCAAACCGTAGAGAAGTATTTTGCCACTGCTTCCTTCTTGGATGTTTTTTCAACTTCTCAATCTACCTTTTAGATCTATGTTTTCCCAGTAGTCTCTCATCTAAGGACTCACCAGGCCCAATGGCTGTAGCGAAGGCATTACTGTCAGACTAAGGCTAGAATAATAGGTAATGATAATAATCAAGTCATATTCAGCCATAGAAGCTCAGGGTGTGAATACTTCGCAGCCCAGGCTACCTAACAGAATGCCTTGGGAGTAAAAAAAATCAACGAAGATGCTTGAATTTGAGTTCACAAAGGAAAAGTGGATTATAAATCAAATAAAGTAATGCATAGCAGAGAGACAAAAAGAGAGTGCATGGATCTATGACCTCCCACTGCTTCTCATAGCCTGTGCTAGCATGCAACTTGCTTAACCCAGTCATTGAATTAGCCCATTTTCTGGGTTCACATGATACATTGAACCATAAACGAAACCAACAGGTTGGGTTTGCCTAAGAGGAGAAGCTCCCCAGATGCAAATGAAGATTGAAACTATCTAAGCTTTGCATGTTGTGGGTGGGCAAATGTCAGATCTCTCACTACTTGGTTAAGCCCCTTGAAAGAACACAGCTATGGATGTGGATGGCTGCACTTCTAGCTCTCAAAACTGTGACTAGTCCATCCCACGTAGATTCTGCCCATCCAATCTGAGTGAACAGGGGATGGTGGGGGTCCCTGGGGCAGGGCCGCAAGTAGGGGGGCAAGCGGGGCATGTGACCCGGGCACCGCGCTGGGGGTGCCAAAATGACGCCCGGGGGTGCCAAAATGACAAAATAACCCATGGGGGGGGGGACAGAATCCATGTTTTCCCCAGGTGACACAGACCCTAGTTCCACCCCTGCCCTGGGGCAGGGATCTTCTGGGGGAACTTGAAACAGCTTGTCCCCCCCTTTAGAGACAGATTGTTATGGCTTTGAATGTAGATGGATATCATGCCAGCCCCACTAGGTAGGCCAGACTGGGAAATCAACTGCAAAGGAAGGCTAAAACTACTTTCCTTGAGATGGACTATAATAACCGAATCTTGCAAGTCTGATTGTGCTGGACTTCCTCCCCTTCTTATACCCCATTGAGTTTGGGAGGACCCAGCCTGAGTCCCTTCCTAACGCAGTCTCCTTTCGCAGGGTTTAAGGAACGCTTCTGTTCTTTTTGTGGATGAAACTCTTTCTGGGTATTTGCCTGAAGGCCATCTCCATGGCTCTCTACAACAGGGCTTTCCAAACTTTTCCCGTGGCGACACACCAACGGCGGCACGCAAAAACCTGGAAGCGCCGCCGCCACCGCAACGCTTTCGGGTTTTTGCGCACCGCAACAGTGGCGGCAGCACTTCCGGGTTTTTGCGTGCCACAGCAGTGGTGGCAGCGGTGTCCTGGTGTGCTGTGCGAAAACCTGGAAGCGCTGATGGCCCATCACCGCCATCAGCGCTTCTGGGGTTTGACGCGACACACCTGGGCCCCCCAGGCGACACAGTATTGTGTCGCGACACACAGTTTGGAAAGCTATGCTCTACAATGTAATGGGGGAAAAGACAGGGAAATTGGGGGCATGGCACTAAGTGAAATATAAAATATATAAATATAGGAAATATAAAAACCTCCATGCCCACTTCTTCCATGCCATGCATGGTTTTATAACCTTTGATCATGTAAACGTAGACTCCCACACATGCTCGTTGCCTATTCTGATCTGCATTCCCAAGTCCTGTTGTTTCCCATTGGTGCAAATTCCCTTTGCACCTATTTTCAGGGTCCAGATCTCAGACAGTCTGCGCCGTTCTGTTGAGAAACATCCTTCTTCTACCCGGCCCTAAAAGCTGGAGGCAGTCACAAATGCCTGTGGAGAAACCTCCTGGAATCTAGTTCACAGCCTTTTAATCTTTCCCAAGAAAGCCCCCACACTTTCCTTGTGACATGGTATAAACAGAGATGTTAAAGAATATGTGCAGAATGGAGCCACATGCGGAGTGTTTTGGCTGCTCTTAATAAGATAAATACCAGATGGAAAACTGCGAGACAAGAAAGAAGGATACGGCATCTGGTCCTGGATTCAGTTTACAACAGGCAAAAGGGTCCCATTTCCTGTAGTAACCCTCCTGAGAATCAGACCTGTGTAGTTCGGAATGGAATTGCATATCTCACCTACCAATATTTTATGGACAAAAAACTTGGACATGCTTATAGCACTCCCAATCTCATATGGGATGTGCCTGTAACACCCCAAATGACACTAATGCTCCCCCTTATACTTGGCTGAAGTCTCTCCTCCAGTTCACGTACGTCGCCCCACTCTTATCTTGAAAAGTTTTATTGCTTTCGTGAAAGTCAATGCCGTGCTTAAAAAAAAGTCTACATTTTGAAAAAAAGATAAAAAAATACTGTTGCCTATTTGATGGAAAAGAAATGGTTTTTTATCTCCTTACCCCAAAGAGGAACACCTCTGTGCATGAGGGATGGGGTTCTTACTTATCCTAGTGGGAACGGGTTAAGAGATATGTGTGAATGTGCATGATATACTAGCTTCTCATGCTTCAATTCAGTTCCAGAGGAGAATATGGCTGAGGGATCCGATCTCCCTAATGTCATTCGGAGGACTTTGAATAGGTTGAGGGTTGGAGTGCCTAAGTGCAGAACTAATATGCTCAAATGGGAATTGATGACGGATAATAATACGCAGTGTGAGTGTGGAGAGATACAGAATTTGGCCCACCTGCTGACCTGCCGATTATTACCAAAAGCATGCACTGGAAATGATTTGTTTCTGGCCAATGATAAAGCTAAGAAGGTGGCGTCATATTGGCAGCTTAAGGTTTGATCTGGATACGAAAGAAGAAGAATACTTCAATTAAATCCCAAAGAAGGTATCATTAAGAAATTCTTCCCATTGGGCTTTAGAAGATCAGAAGTACAGGAGCCAGGGAGGCTGCAGAATAATGGGAAAATATGTACCAGAAACAAATATCTATAAATAACATCCTCCTCCTTTTCCTTCTGACAACAATAAAGTAGGTTCAGAAGAAGAAATGCTCAAGAAATTCTCAAGCTTCCCGAGAATAAGGCAGAAAAATTGGAACTTGTTTACAGGGGAAATTTAGGCAAGTTTGGTGGGGAGATTTTGGTGGAGCATAAACAGTGTTCTTAAACTAAAGACTGAAACTTACCTCTTTAATGTGAAGTTGCCTGAATTTGAAATATTTTTTTACATAAATTGTGATCTTCCAGGGAACCCCTAGTGACCTCTTGTGGGACACTAGGGTGCCACGGAACCCTGGTTGAGAAACCCTGCTTTAGGGGTTGTGAGTTGGAAGTGGCATTTAAAGCAAGTTGTGGGTGGATACAAAAATAGGTGGAATCATCTCTTTAACTTCCTTTTTTCCTCCCCTTATCTTTCTTTCCATCACTCCCCTTTTGCCCTCTTGATCTCTTTCTGGTTTTCACTTCTCTTTCTCTCATGCAGTGGATTGACAAACTGGAAAGCATCAGCTCTCACTAAAAGGATAAACTCACTCCCTGCAAAGGGCTTTTGATACAAGTTTTAAAGACAGGGTGGAGGTTTTTTTTTTTTTTTTGGTGCCTTCAAGTCAATATTGACTCCTGGCAACTGCCTGTAGTCATCCCTGCAGGCTTCTTGACAAGGTTTTTCAGAAGTGGTTTGCCATTGCCTTCTTCCTAGGGCTGAGAGTGAGTGACTGACCAAAGGTCGCCCAGCCGGCTTTCACACCTAAGGCGGGACTAGAACTCTCAGTCTCCTGGTTTTCCATTGGCTCCTTCCTAGGGCTGAGAGACAGGGATTGGCCCAAGGTCGCCGAGCCGGCTTTCACACCTAAGATGGGACCAGAACTCTCAGTCTCCTGGTTTGCCATTGGCTCCTTCCTAGGGTTGAGAGAGAGTGACGGGCCCAAGGTCACCCAGCCGGCTTTCATGCCTAAGGAGGGACTAGAACTCTCAGTCTCCTGGTTTGCCATTGGCTCCTTCCTAGGGCTGAGAGACAGGGATTGGCCCAAGGTCGCCGAGCCGGCTTTCACACCTAAGGCGGGACCAGAACTCTCAGTCTCCTGGTTTGCCATTGGCTCCTTCCTAGGGCTGAGAGAAAGTGATGGGCCCAAGGTCACCCAGCCGGCTTTCACGCCTAAGGCGGGACTAGAACTCTGAGTCTCCTGGTTTGCCATTGGCTCCTTCCTAGGGCTGAGAGAGGGACTGGCCCAAGGTCACCCAGCTGGCTTTGTGCCTAAGGTGGGACTAGAAGCCACAGCCTCCCGGTTTCTAGCCTGGTGCCTTAACCACTACACCAAACTGGCTCTTTTAAAGGCATACATGACCTTGGTTAGGGTCCTAAGCAAAGAGATGGGGGTCCTAAGCAAATATATCTCAAACCTGCAAATAGATTTTTTGCAAATGCCTAGTGAAAGATCCAAATTTGCCCCTATCATGATAAATGTGTGCCCCGGAATGTAGTTGAACAGATTTCATACTTCTTCAAAAACTGCTGTACAGTTCTTTGTTTAAATGTTTCTATTTGAAACAGTTACAGTAATTTAAATAAGCATTTTGGAGAAAAGCCTCATTATAATATGATTTTGAGGGGAGAAAGGCATTGAAATGCAGAACAGGTGATAATATACATGTATATAAATATACATGCATATTTAATTTAATTACTTATAACCTGGGCCTTTCTATGCACAGTACATTAAATCTCAGCTTTTATATGCATAATAGAAAAGACTGTTAAAAAAATTAGAACATGTGTCTCTTGATGTCTTATTCGGCATCGTTTCTGTGGTGTATTATGAAATCTTTAAATGACTTTTATATTCCTTTGAAGCATATTTTTTTTAAATAATTTGATTCTGTACTAACATTTGCTCCTACTGTTACTGTTTACCACAGGACACAAGGATGGGAGGGTAAGATAAGGTTATAACACATTTCTCGGTAAATGAATAAACACTTTTTTGTTTGATTCCATTTTCCAATTAGACTCTGTTGTTAAACGCTTCATCTCTGCAATCTTTATGTTTGATTTACTGCCTAGTAATTCACTATTAATGTTTGTAAGTTTTTCCATCTTGTGTGTTAATTATCCCAGAGCTAGCTCCATTTTGATCGCATTATTAATCCTTTGAACATAAACGTCCCTTATTTATTTATTTCTCTGGAAGCTTGTAAGTTTGGGAATTACTTTATTTTCACAACTCTCTGATAGGCCATTGTTAGAGATCAGTTAATGCATGGATGTTGCTCACACTTAATTATATTCATTTTGCTAGCAAAAATTTATTTCTTCTACTTCTGGGCATACCAAACACAGCACAAACTATCTTCCCCTTTCTCAGGGCTCACGGCTAGAATAAAAAAGACTAGAGCTGCATTTACCCCCACCCAAATTAATCTGTTTACATTTAAGGTAAAGGTTCACCCCGCACATTTGTGCAGTCATGTCCAACTCTAAGGGCCGGTGCTCATCTCCGTTTCTTAGCCGAAGAGCCAGCGTTGTGCAAAGACGCTTCCACGGTCACGTGGCCGCATGACGCACGCGGAATGCTGTTACCTTCCCACCGAAGTGGTGCCTATTGATCTACTTGCATTTGCATGCTTTCGAATTGCTAGGTTGGCAAGAGCTGGGGCGAGTGCGGGAGCTCACTCCATCACGCAGGGCTAGGGATTCGAACCTCCGAACTTGCAATCTTCCAATCGACAAGCCTGGCATCTTACCCGCTGAGCCACCACGCCCCTTTGTTTACATTTACTTATTTATTTATTGGTTTACTGGTTTATTTAGTTATATTTCAAATGTCCCACCGGCCCAACTCCAACAACTGTTGGTATCATCATCATCATCATCATCATCCCAGAGTCACTGGGAGTCAGGTAGCATATAAAAGTAATAAATCATCATCATCATCATACATAAGCAGTAAAAATAAATTTAGAACCCCAAACACAGACTCATCAAGAGGGATCAACCAGCAACATTCTCCCCTACCCAAGGAGATTAGAAACACACAAGAGCCCTCCCCCCATCACCCTAACCCAAGGCCTGGGGGAACAGCCATGTTTTAATGCTCTTTTAAAGGCCAAGTAGGGTGGGGGCCATGCAAATATCCACGGTTATGCTACAGAGGGCAGGTGGTGCAACAGAGGCGGCCTGCCTCTTGGACCTTGCAAGATGATGTTGCTTAATTGGGGAGATCAGGAGTGAACCAATTCTGTGAGATGGGTGGACAGGAACCATGGGAGACATCAGGTTCCTCAAATAGCTAAATAGTCTATCCATGTAGGGCTTTAAAGGTAAAAACTAACAGCTTGAATTGCACCCAGAAACCAACTGGTTACAAGCGCATTTCACATAGCATAGGTATTAGAGGGACATGGTGTAGTCCTCCCATCACTGCTCACACCCTTGTGTTCTGAACTAGCTGTAGCTTCTGAATGCTTTTCAAATGCAGCCCCATGTAGAGCGCACTGCAACAGTCCATCCTCAAGGTGACCATGGCATGAGTAACCCTAAGAAGGGCTGTCCTATCCAGGAAAGGGTGAAAATGGAGCACAAGGTGAACTTGGGCAAAGGTCTTCCTGGCCAGAGCTGCCACCCGTTCTTCAAGCAGGAGCTGTGAGTCCAGGAGGACCTCCAGAGTATGCACTAGACACAAATAGTGTAGTACAACCCTGTTCAAGCAAAGAGATGGAAGGTCCCCAGCCCCACAAGGTGCAAACACCCACACCCATTCAGTCTTCCTGTGTTGATTGTTCCTTCCCACCCAAACTCTCATAGCATCTAGGCACTGACAATTTCTTCAACAGCATCATTTGGTTGGTCTAGGGACTATTATCAGCAAACTGATGATACCTGACTCCAGACTGATGGATGACCTTACCCAGCAGCCTCATGTAAACGTTAAATAGAATATTCCTCATAGTGGCCCAAAAGATAGTCCTGGGGCTTGTTCTCCAGAAGTCCCACTCCATTTACTGTAGGAGTGGCTGAAAAAAATTACTTTAAACGTGGTGTAGTATATAAGGGATGAAATCATGGTCTTAAACTTTGCAAAAGATTTAGGCATTCACTATATCACCAGTGAAGTCAATTGACATAACTTGATCCCCCCACCTTTAAAGGTAGCATTTTTTTAAAAAAAATCTTTAATTATTTCTTCTAGAAAAAAAAAACAGCAGGCTGCAGCCAATCTGTTCTTAACTAATAATTGGCAATTACCAGCAGAAAACAAGCCAGCCAGCTGGCCTGTTTTTTGTCAGCAAGCAAAGAACAAGATGTGCTTTTGTGGCATCTGAGCAAGCACAATGACATCACTACACAAGCCCCATGCTGCAACCAATGGGTGGTTGGTTTAGTGGTTTGGGTGGTTGGTTTAGTGGTTTCCTCCTTTTAAGAACAGACCATCTTCTGGATTTCTGCTTTTTATTTTTATAGTAGTTTTAAATGTCTAGGTTTTATCGTTTATATTTTGATTGTAAACCGCCCAGAGTCTGCCATGGCAGAGATGGGCGGGGATAAATCTAAATAATAAATAAATAAATAAATAAATAAAAATAAACAGCATTGTGACAGGTACACAAAAGAGGGGCTTGAACAGTGACTTCACTGTGAGTCAGGGCTTGCCAAACCTGGTCCATGTCCAAGAATATCAAAGAAAATATCCAAGAAAATGGAATAATGGAAAATGGAAGTGCAAGACATGAGGTAGAATAGGTTGCTTACTCCTGGACAAGGTGAACCAGAAGGGCGAGCCTGTTTTAGATTACTTGAGCTTTAATGAAATAAATAGTCCCCAAAGCCACTTGGCTTCTGGATGGCACCTGAAGGTAGAACAGTTCTAGCACTTTCTAAGATGTGTTGCCTATTGATATCTCAATTTGGCTTTTTTTGACAAAGGAGTATGGAAGACGACTTTTAAGCTATATGGTCAAAGTGCTTTGTGTAGTTTTGGTTACAACACAATTTCCCATGCCCCCCTTTCCCCCCTCCTTCTCCTTCTCCTTCTCCTTCTCCTTCTCCTTCTCCTTCTCCTTCTCCTTCTCCTTCTCCTTCTCCTTCTCCTTCTCCTTCTTCCCTCTTCCCTCTTCCCTCTTCTTGTCTACTATTATTTTGTGAATTAGTTCAGCACAACAAAATTGATTTTAAAAAAGGCTCTAAAATAGAAAGCATAATCATTGCCTTCTTGCTTAAATTAGTGTTTCCCAATCTTATTTCCCCAGATGAACAATCATCTATGATCACTGATAATTCTCAATGGGGGTAGGTGTTATATTCCAAGGCGTTATTGCACTGAAATCTCTGGGGACCAGCTTCTGGGAACTATTCACACCTTTCCAATTCAAGTGTAGATCAGAGGTTAGCTACCCAACAAACAGATAACCAGATCATTGTATAGCTTCCAGGTCTGATGACCAAATGTCATGCGTTAGCTAAAAGCTGCAGTTTCTTAGACTTTTGTTTTCATATAAGGATTTTTTTTCTGACCTGTCCAAAAGTGGAACAGTCTCTTACTGGAGGTTGTGGGTTCTCCATTTCTGGAGGTTTTTAGGACGAGCCTAGACAGCAACCTCTTGAGGATAGATTAATTGGTTTTCCCACACATTGCAGAGAATGGGACTAGATGATCCTTCCAACTCTACAGTTCTCTGATTCCTTGATGCTCATGTTCAGTAAATCTGGTTTGAACTTGTATAAGCATGCAACCCCCCAGCACGTAGCTCAAGGAAAGAAGCCATATGTAAGCTTGCACCCTGAGTTGCTATCTTGCCGTTGTACTAGATTATGTGCCCTCTTTGTTGTTGTTCAGTCGTTTAGTCATGTCCGACTCTTCGTGACCTCATGGACCATAGCACGCCAGGCTTTCCTGTCCTCCATAGGTCTCTTTAAAAAAACAAAAGGATCACACTAGACCCATGTTTCCCAACCTGACCAACTTCCAGATGCATAGACTTCAACTCTAGAATTCCCCAGCCAGCACCCAAACATGGTGGCCAACAACTATGACCTCATACCTTGGGACTCTTGAGGACACACATCTATCATTTGCATTCTGCTGGCTGTGAACTAACCCAGGTTGGCATGTTGTGTTGGGGTTTGTATATACCCAGGAATTTACAGATAGATAAATTATACTGGAGAGGCTTGATATCTAGGTGAGAGGGGAATTATTCTGCAAGTCACCCAATTAGCAGCCATTGTTGTAGGGATGATGTGGCAGTGATGACTCATACTTCAGGTGCTACAGTTTAGTTGGGTGTGGCAGATGATGAGAGTGACCTATAACGTGATAGGTCAGTATTTGTATAAAGGAAGAGAAGTTCTTGTGTTCTTTCTTCTCGTTGCTGTTAAACTTCTCATCGCTGTATTCCATCTCGTTGCTGTTATCATTTGTTACTGCTGTTGGACGTATTTTGGACGACGTATGTATATAAAGTAAATAGGCTATTTTATCTAATCTCTGCTTGAGTGTCTATTTACTGCATAGAACGTGAATCACTGGAGTCTTGGAAATAGGCAGCAGGCCGCCCCACGGTGCGCACTCTGACATGTTGGAAGTAACAACCCCCCGGCTGCTCTGCAACCTTAGGGGAAGCACCCTTTCTTCAACTCTTCTGCGCTTCACTTTTTTCACTAGGAACACTAACTGCCATGCCATTCTTCACAATTCATCTTTCTTGCATTCAGCACTTGTGCGTGGAGAAAAAGGCAAGGAAAAAATGGGCGGAGCTGGGAATGGCTTACCAACCAACTGGATGAGGTATCCATTATTTATAATGAATAAGAAACTAGTCAACTTACATGGAATAACTTCAGATACTCGGCTCATACTGGTTCCAAGTCTCCAAGCTCATGGCAATAAGATCTGGGGTGGGTGTGGCTGCATCTTCAAGGTGATGCAGAGCTTTGAGGAAGCCCACTTTATTTTTTTTCAAATTCAGGGGCACAGGCAGAATTCAGTGGATTCAACCCTTTCGAACAAACACTGGCCATCACGCTTTTCATAGAAACCGGATTGGGGTGATTGGTGTCTTCCCTCCTTTCAAACAATGATCGCTCCACAGTCTGATAAAATCTGATGCAGCCTGACAGCAACAGAGTTTTGCAACCAGGGTTTCACCCAAACTCACAGAAGGTAGAAAATTGGATCCACTCAGCTGCTGCTGCCCTTCTTGGAAACATCTCAGTTATTGTCTGAGGCTCCTTATCAGTCATCTGACAGCTGTCTGAGCCTCAAGGGTCTCTGCCAATCTGAAATCCATTTACAGACAAGTGGCGCAGACTCTCCTTGATGCTGTTTTGCAGTGACACGTTCCTTTGCCCTGCTTTTCCCACTATTCTTGTGGCTCTTCAGAATGACTAACCTTTTTCTTCCTTTTTTCAAAAGTGATACCTTTGACAAATGCGCTGAATTTGAGCCTTTAACTTCCCCCCAAACACATGTTTCTGACATAGAAGTAATAGAGCTGCTTTATTGGCCACAGATTAAATCTCAGCTCAAATGATGCTGCCTTTGCTACGAGATGCCACTCTTAAAAAGAATAGGACAATTAATCAGGGGACAATCAGAAGGGACCTAACTCATCACTGGATGCACCTGTTAGAAAGCACAAGGGAAGCTTCATTTGCAGGATAACCATGGGAAAATCCTCCAGGAAAATTGAGATGATCCAAGGACTCTTAGCCATACCAAGGTGTTACTGTACAAATTCGGGATGCCGGGTTTTTTTAATAATAATTTTTATTGAATGTTTTTAGTAACAATAGGAAAAGAAAATACAAACTAAACTCAGAAAGAAGGGAAAGTAAAGAAAAAAGAGAATAAAAGATGTACAAAAAAAAGAGAAAAGAAAGGAAAAGGAAATATAAAGAAGTAGATTCCGATCTTCATCACAACATGTACAGACAAATTTAATAATTCATCACCTCCTATAACATTACATGCAAATATCTCTTCTTCCCATAACCTGTCCCTTATCCATATGCAAATTTATTTATTTATTTTATTTATTTTATTTTAATCCTGCCTTTATTATTTTTATAAATAACTCCCATAAATCATTAACATTTCAGTCCTAGCATCTGCAAAACGTCCATAAAGGGATCCCAGATTTATACAAACATGTCTTATTTTAACCTGGATCAAACAATCCAACTTTGTATTCCTTCCTTTTGCTTCTAACAATCTTAATCTTTAGTTCATTCAGATGCTGTTATAGGATTTGATCTCTCTTCCACTTTTCTTTTTCCCATCTCAAAGATTTCTTCAAGACTTTAACCAACTTCTTTTGTAAGTCCAGTAAAACGTCCTTAAAAAGTAAAGGTAAAGGTTCCCCCCGCACATTTGTGCAGTCGTGTCCCACTCTAGGGGCCGGTGCTCATCTCCGTTTGTTAGCCGAAGAGCCTTATCCAGGTCAATTTCTTGGCTTTTCATTTGTATCTTTAGTCCTCTCTAGTGTACAAGTTCTGAAAACATAAAGTCTCAAGTTGCTGTTTTGACTGGTTCCCATGAATGTGCTGTTCATTTATATAATTATTTCCCAAATTTTATATAGCAAAAGTCCTAATATTCCATTATTCTAAGTTTGTCTGGTCCCTTAATTCATTTATAACATTCTAAAATCAGATTCTTATTTAGCTATTTGCTTTTTATTTCAAATTCTTTAAGTTCTTAAGCTTATAGTTAATTTTTCTTTTATTGTAGAATGAAGGTAAACTCACAAGGTGGTTTTTCAAACTTGTCATTTTAAAGATCTCTAATATCCTTAAGGTAGTTGAATAGGTAATTTCTGAAAGTTATTACAAAGTGAATTAGCGAACTCGGTGTTCTTTAAAAGGTTCCATGGTTGAGAGCATGATGGTTCCCTTTATCTCCTGGTGCTCAAACCCACGGGAAACTGCTGTCCTGCAGTCTCCTTGTAAGGAGCAGCCACCCAGAGCACAAGTCTTATAATTATGTTAAATTTTAATTGCTGTATTCTGTAAACCGCCCAGAGTTCCCTTGTGGGGAGATGGAGCGGTATACAAATTGAAGCATAAATAAATAAAATAAATAAATAAAGTGGGGAATCTCCCATCCTCTGCTTATCCAGAGTTCTATGGGACCGGTCTACTCACTGGTCCATCAATCTTAGCCACGGTCATCGTCTCTACTCATTCAGAGATGTCTTAGGTCACCATTCCTCACCTGGAAGCTCCTCAGGATACCAGTTTTGATGCCCATTCCAAATGTGCAAATGGCCAAATTTTGTAAAGATTCAGCTGCTCCATACCAAAATCATCACAATGGGCAGTACAAGTAGAGGGGTGACTCTGAACATGCTTATAGAGCAGAGCTTTCAAAACTTTTCATGTTGGCGACACACATCAATGGCGGTGGTGGTGCGGCCTGCGGTGTCCTGCTGTGTTGCGCAAAAAACCTGGAAGCGCTGATGGGGGGAACCGGAAGAAGCGGCAGCCCCGCCAATCAGCGACAGTGCTGATTGGTGGGGGTGCCACTTTTCCAGTTCCCCCATCAGCGCTTCCAGGTTTTCGCGCGACACACCAGGACACCACAGGCGACACAGTAGTGTGTCGCAACACACACTTTGGAAAGCTATGCTATAGAGTTTTCCTGCAATAGGATGCAACAGCATGGTTTTTTTCTGGAGTATTTTTTCATCCTCCCAGCCTACAGTTTTAGGATATCTTGTATTTCCCATCCATTCTGTAACCTTTGAGCAGTAATAATGTTAAAATTGGAAGGAATTAGAATGGTGAAGTTTTAAAAATCCATTGTATCCTATGGGGTAAAGAAAAAACTTAGGCTCCAAAATCCTAGGGCTGGGACATCAACTTTGTTCTTATTCTAGCCTAACAGCTTCCCCAACAGTTATTTTGAATTACACAAAAGATAGACTAACTAGTCCCAGTGAAAGTCCTTCTTTTGGTCATTCAAACCCTCCTTCATCCTTCAACCTCCAAGGCATCCTGGAGATCCCCTCAAGACTTATATAACGTTTTTGAAAAAATAGAGCTAAAGTGTTAACTAAGTTCATCCTGAAATCAGCTCTTGTGGCATTTTATCCTTGGCATACAATACAGAAATCCCATCAATCCAATTAAGCAACTATCAAGTACCGATATAATAAAAAAAGTAAAATATGAAATATGAAATATAATACATCATTACAAAAGTAAACAGTAAACTTTTTCTATTTTTCTCATTTTTAAGCACTTGTTATGTATTTCTTTTTTTGATAATGTATGTATGTATGTATGTATGCATTTATTTTATTTTTTAATTTTTATCCCGCCTTTATTATTTTTATAAATAACTCAAGGTGGCGAACATACCTAATACTCCTTCCTCCTCTTATTTTCCCACAACAAAAACCCTGTGAGTTGAGTTGGGCTGAGAGACAGGGACTGGCCCAAGGTCACCCAGCCGGCTTTCATGCCTGGAGCGGGACTAGAACTCTCAGTCTCCTGATTTGCCATTGGCTCCTTCCTAGGGCTAAGAGAGAGAGACTGGTCCAAGGTCACCCAGCCGGCTTTCATGCGTAAGGCGGGACTAGAACTCTCTGTCTCCTGATTTGCCATTGGCTCCTTCCTAGGGCTGAGAGAGTGTGACTGGCCCAAGGTCACCCAGCCGGCTTTCATGCCTAAGGCGGGACTAGAACTCACAGCCTCCTGGTTTCTAGCCCAGCATCTTAACAACTAGACCAATCCTTGAGTATTGTTTCTTTTTTGTTTTTTTCTGTTATTACCTTAAAAAGCAATAAAATTATTATTATTATTATTATTATTAGTAGTAGTAGTAGTAGTAGTAGTAACAGTAGTAATGTACCAATTATATTCCTGGCTATTCCAGAAATTCTAACCAGACTGTCTGTGTTGGCACAAATCTGGGTTGTTGACAGTCTTCTGCTTTTACTGAAAAATTCCATAGTTAATACTTTTATTAACATGTGACTATTTCCCAGTTTGGACCTCCAAACATTTTGTAAATAAGCTTTTCACCTCTCTTTAATTTGTTACACAGAAAATCTCTTAACTAACCTACCAATAATGCCATAATTGGATTTCAGCTACCCCTTAGGAAACCAGGCTGGAGTGATGAGGGAACTATAAAAGAATAATACTTAAATCATTCAAGATGTAATAAGCAGAACAGCAATGCTAAGTGTTGAACATACACAAGGCTACAAATAATCTTTTATGCAAGGAGACAGCCAAGAAAGAATGAAAAATTGTTTTAATTTAAGTCCAGCAAATTAAATGGATTTGCGAAACAAAAAGGCTGCCTGTTCAGTTAACATTCTACTAGCTTCTTCTATCATTTTTCCAGCATCAAAAATATTTTCTTCTTTTGTTTTAACTATATTTACCTCAGTGATAATTTATTTTCAGTATACAGTCCACCATTACCTTTCCTGGCTAACTCAGTCAGGCTTAATTGGAGAATATCCAGAAGAACTCCATAATTAAATCTAAGATCTTAAGCTCGTGATCCTTTGTTTAACCAGATAATTTGTTTTTAAGCATTTTGGCTGGGATTTAAAAGGAAAAAAGAAGTCAACTTTATTTGCCAAGGAAGCTTAATAGGAGTCTTTGCACTTAAGATGTATAAATCTTTCAGAAGGAATTTCATAGCTAGTTCTGTCATCTTGGCCCAAAGCAGCAGATTTTCCATGGAGATTGTGTTGACATCCCTTTCACTTATTTACTGATTGTTTTCATATACTAGATGTTTATCGTCACCTTGTATATATGTCAAATATCAAGATGTTTTTCCACTATCCAACAATCAGCTCTGATTAATATTAATAGTAAACATAGAAAATTCTTAGACCTCTACCACATTCTGACTCATTGATGCATGGTTCCATGGGATGGACTATCTCTGTCTGTCTGTCTGTCTGTCTGTCTGTCTGTCTGTCTTACAAGATTTGATTGATTGATTGATTATGTGCCATCAAGTCATTTTTTTTTACTCCTAGCGACCACATAGATAGATTTTCTCCAAGACGATCTAGCCCTAAATTATTATTGTTCCTATCAGCCCAATGCTGGAGAGTGTCCAGGTTTAAGCGGGACACTTGGGAGACTGAAAAACAAGACTTGGATCAAGGCACAAACAAAGATTGATTGATTGATTGATTGATTGATTATGTGCCATCAAGTCATTTTTGACTCCTTGCAATCACATAGATAGATTGTCATTTTCTCCATGATAATCTGTCCCTAACCTGATCTTTCAGGTCTTCCAATGGTGCCTCCATCACCACTGTAACCGAGTCCATCCACCTTGCTGGTGGTCATCCTCTTCTTCTCTTTCCTTACACCTCTTACAAGATTGCCAGCTCAGAAATGTTGGTGTTGTTACGGGGTGTTTCAAATGAGCATGAGATTTCAGGCACTAGATGTTGGTGTTGATCATTGAAATCTCCTGAAAGTTGTCCATTGCTAATTTCCCTTTGTTGGGTGCCCAGTGGCTGAAAATATGGCCAGCTCCTCTAATGTCTTGACTACATTCCCTCTCTAATCTTGGACTTTGATTGGTGTCCAAAGTAGCATAGGTGCAATCTGCCTTATCTGAAGAACGTACTGCAACTTGTTCACACGTTTATCCAGTCTGAGTAGAAGCCCCTCTTCCCCTTTTAACATAACTCCAGTATGGAAGCAACCAATATCATTTTTTTTTCCACAGTGAAACAGCAAACCAATTCACAAGAAAACAGAAAAATACGTACAACATAACAAATATTCTGCAATACCCATCATTTCCCTTCCTACACTTTAGGCTTTCCTGGGCAAATCCAAAGGAGGACCCCCCAAATGGTGCACCAGCTCCATCCAGGAGAGTGATTATTTATTAGCTGTCTGAAATGGACCAGCCTAGACAAAATTTTGGTGAAAATTAGTCTTCTAAGTTTGGAGACTTCATGTTCTGTTTATCGCTCCAACATTTTTTTTGCTCAATCTATCAAGATGACTTGTGGGATTTAAAAGTAATAGAACAGTAAAATTGTTCCATATCCCAAGGGACAGGTAGACCATTTGGAGCAAGGAACTGGTGGGACAAAAGATAATTTAATTGGGGTATATGTGTCTTTCATCATAAACCTAGTTTCTCAAAGGTTTGCAGGTTGTTAAAAACAGAATGATATTTCTGCATCATAATAGTACATAGGGAAAAAAAAGCACATCTCAATCTCATAAAAAGGAGCGATTTTCTTTAAGATATTAAAATGTATATCAGGGCCATTTCACACATTATTTTTTTTTAACATTAGTGATGTCATCCTTGCTATGTCTATTTTAGCAATCAAAACCCAACCCAAAGAGAATTTTACAAGATTTTCAAGAAGTGCTTAGGATTTTGGTCAATCTTCGAGGCATTCTTATCAAATCCCATCCTTTTTTTTACATGTGTCACATGTGATGCACATAAAAACAGTATGGGACTTTGTGTGATCATGGCCACCTCCTTGGATTTTCTGACCCTCTGGGGATACCCTTGAGAGAGTTCTCAACTGAAAGTATAGAGTGATTACTCCTCAAAAGGCCTTGAAGGAGGTGTAGGAATTCTGGGATGGTAGTACCAGAACTCCATGCAGCTTCTTATTAGTATATAGCAGAGTAGAAGCATTCCCATAAACTTGCACAAGGCTTAATCAGTTCAAAACACAAAATAAACACACTTCACACGTTAATGTAAAGTTACATAAAAAGGAGTTTACAATTTTATTGTAACTCACAGTTCCTTAGTAGAAACGGTCCATGCGTGCGAGCAAGTGGTTCTGACCAAACCCACAGTCTTCCTTAATGTGGCCTTGATGTTTGGAAGTATGAGAAACATGTCAGATTTCCCACATGAAAATTGCTCCTGTGGACTAATAGAAGTGTGAGCTATACCTGGCTATGTGCGTGATGTCATGGCAATATGCTCCTTCATATCTGTCGTACAGTGGAAGCCAACACATGTGCATTTTCTGTGTATACTCTACTTGTAAGTTTTGTTTTTCCTTTTTGCAATGCTGTACCATGTAGATACAACTCTGCCTTTATTTATAGTAAATAAAGTAAATAATCTGACTTTTTAGCCAGAAATGCTGCCCTCTGTGTCTGTCTGTTTACTCTGCCTCTTTCCCTATAAGCCAGCGTACATTCTATCAGGTTATGGGCCCAGAGAGGAATTTGCATGTTTTTTTGCTGCATTGTACCTGGCTGTAAAAGGGAGTTTGTTTTTAGAGGCTGATTTCAGAGCAAACGTGTTTTCTTTGAGTGGTCATCAATGGCTGTACAGAGTCTGGTCAGTCTGCCATTTGAGCCTTTAGATGGCACAAACTATCTGACCTGGTGTGTGGAGATGAAATCATTCTTTTTGCAAGACAATTTGTGGCAGTATGTGGCAAATCCACCTCCAGAGGATCCCTCTGAAGAAGTGCAAGCATGTTTGGACCGTGCTTATAGCATTTTGCTTTTGGGAATCAAATCCTCTGAACGGAATTATATCAGCCACTCAAGGACTGCGTATGAGTGCTGGGAGGCTATTAGAGCCTTTAATACAAAGTAGAACTCTGTTGCCCTTGGTGGACTATTAAGACAGCTTTATAGTTTGAAGCTGCAAACAGGTGAGAATGTGATGACCCACCTTGGTAAGCTCAAGACTTTGTTTACTGCACTTGAGAAAGAAGGAGGCCTATTTTTGCCAGAATGTGAAAAAGCATGCGTGATTTTGTCAAGCTTGGACAGCAGTTTTGATCTGCTGATCGAGAAAGCAAAGACGCTATCTCCCTGCGACCTTACTGTGGATTATTTTACAAGCCACCTCCAGGAGCTACATTGTAAGCCATCTGTTGTTGTTGTTCCTGAGACTTCCAAACAGAGCATTCCAGCTGAAGTGAAACCTGGAATGGAATCTACATTTGCTGTGGTTCGGTGTGATTCTTCTCAGAAATCACTAGAAGGCTGTTCCCTGCCGTATCGTCCAGCGGATGCTGCCAGTGCACCAGAGGCCTGATTTACGAAAGGAGGGGAATCCAGAAGCCAGAAGTCAGCTAAACAACGAATCCAATTTTTCTACTCTGCCGGCTGCTGTACATAAGCAATCTTCAGAGACTTGGTTAATGAATTCGGCTTGCAGTAAAATTTGTAAACACAAACAGTTATTGTTACAAATGCAAGCCTTGAGTTCAGCAAGTTACTTTAGCTGATATTTCTGTGATAAGTGTGTGAAATGTGTATGTGTATGTGTTCCTACACTTGTTTTTCTCTCCTCAGTGTTCCAGCCCTGGTCAAGTCTGAGTGTACTTGTTGTGTTCAAAGGTGCTGGATGTTTCATTGAGAAATATGAAACTGAGTGTGTTAGAGGCTGAGTGTGTTAGAGAAAAACTGTAAAATCAAGTGTTTGAGATGCTTCCTAAGAAGGAGATTGTTTAGACAGGACATTGTGTGTTTAATGTTTCCCCACATCATAAATGCATCCATAAAGTTTTCACAAAGTACTGCGGTATCCCGGGATGGGAAAGTTTGTCTCAGATAGCCAAATGCATTCTGAGTTAGAACCCAGGAAATGTGCAAAAGTTCCTTGATTGTGTTATGTGTGTAAACTGTGTGTAAACAATCTAATATCAGGACTGTATCTGTTGCTAGGCAAAGTGACAGTATGTTAACTAGACCATTTCAGTTGGTTCATAGAGACCTAGTTAGCCCCCATTCTCTTAGTAATGGTGGGGTGCGTTTCATGTTCCTTCTGGTTGATGATCATACCTGCTTGTGTTGTTGCTACTTGTTGAAGTCTAAAGCGAAGGTCTGTGCTCGCTTTGAAGTGTATGTAGCAATAGTAGGAAGAAAATGTGGTTATCTAGTAGGTCAGTTCCAGTCTGATTGTAGTGGAGAGTTCCTGAGCCATGTGTTCTAGAATTGGCTTTGTAGGAAAGTATTCTCCCAAAGACTTGCCAATGTTGGAATTCTAGCTGAGTGTTGGTGTTGTGAATACCATTAAAAATTAGCCTGATGTTAGTTGCTCAGGTGCTATCCCATGTCTGGGAAAGGCTACCTTGACTGCAGTGTGTTTCTAACTAACAGGTTGTAGAATTCAACTGTAAAAAGAAGTTCATTATTTTTCTTTTGTTTGGCAAGCGCCCTTCACTGAAGTACCTGCATGTCTGTGGAACATTTGTATGTGTTCACATCCCCAGGTCACAGCGAAGGAAGAACCAACCAAAAGCACAGTGCTTCAGGTTGTTGGTTGTTGGTTGTTTATTAAAATCCAAGGCTTATTGTTGTTTCATTAGGCCATGGTCAAATCCAAATCTCCAGAAGTGCTTTATTTTTAAGCAGCCTACTGGTTGGGAAAGGTTACATGCTAATGTTGCAGAAGTGTTGCTGCATTGCTAGTGTAAAACCTACTGTCCATACTTCAGTAGATGGGTAAACACCAGTTCAGGTTTCTTCTGTTCCCCAGTCTCCTAGTGTGTTAAAAGGGCCCCTCACTGTGAAGGAAGTGGAAATTTCACCTGAGCAGGGGCAGGGCCTGGAGGGGGAGTCAGGTAGTGGAAAGAAAAGAAGACGGTGATGGGGAAAGCACAGTGGTCATTCCTCATGGGTCCTCTTATTCCACAAAGGGTGTGAAGCCTGACAGATTTGTGATTTAGCAGGTGACAGTGTGTCAAATTACCTGAAAAAAACCCAGTCTTTTCAAGACGTGTTGCTCCCACCTGTTGAGAGGCAAGAACATTGGAACACAGCTGTGGACAGTGAGTTTGAGAGTTTTGGTGAAGTGTTAAAAGTAACCAACCTGTCCTTTGTTTTAGTAAGCCAGAGCTTTCCAAACTGTGTGTCGCGACACAAAAGTGTGTCGCCACACACAGCGTGGTGTGTCACCACACCACCCGGAAGCGGTGGCGTGCACGTCAGCAGCGGCGCGGCATCAGTCCTTCCACGTTTTAGCGGAGGCTGCAGCCGCTGCCACCGCCGCCGTGCACGCACGCACTGCCGCACACACCCCCGCGCTACCACCGTCCACGCGTGTGCTGCCACATGCCCCCCCACACCGCCACCGTGCGCGCACATGCCGCCGCGCTGCTGCCGCCACCGCCACTTATGTGTCGCCAGTGGCGGCACTTTGGAAAGCCCTGTAGTAAGCTGTAGGTTCCAGATGAGTGTTCAGAAAGACATTTCTTCCTGATAATACTCTGCAATGTAAAGCCAGCTTTGTTGCCCAGGGATTTGTTTCACAAGAGGAGTTTGTGAACTGTGATCTAATGTATGCACCCACAGCTAGGCCAGAATCTTTACATGTGGTACGTTTTCTGATTGCGTAGCGTGAAACAGGTGTCCATTTACATATTGTGATGTTGACACAGCATATTTGAATATAGATCTCCTTGAAACAGTGTGTGTAAGGCAAGCCTTTGGCTATACATGTGTGAAAATTCCCAGAAAGTCCATTGACTTCACAGGGTGCTTTATGGATCTTAAAGCAGGCCAGTCATTGATAGCATCAGTGCAAAGGTGCAAATTCTGACAAAAACTGGGATGTGTAGAACAGTCACGTGCTGTTTTCTGTGTGTACATAAGAGATTGTAGAAGTTTGTATAGGACTTCCTATGTAGTTGTTTTCTGCTTAGAAACTGAATATTTCCACCTTGGAAAGATGGTGTCTGTTTGCCCAGGTAAAATACCAAGCCTGCAAAATGGTTTAGCCATCTATGCGAGGCTGGCAAGGGTTGAAAAAGTCTGCATTTTCTTAAAAATCATAACAAGCCTTTGCCTCAAACAGAAGCAGCTAACAAGTTTGGCTTATCTATGTCAGCTGCATTTTTGCAAAGGAGTGGACAGAACGTCTGTGGGCAATTTTTCTGTTTCTATATGCTGTTTCTATGTACTGTCTCTGCTATTGCATAAATTGTATTATTATGTATTTGTATGTATCTGAACAAAACATTCCATAAAGTGTGTATTGTACATTATACATATGTGTAACAAGTGTTTTTAATGTCTTTAATGTCTTTGAGGACATTAATGTTCACATTTTAGACAGAGAAGATAGGTGGTTTGAGAGAGGGGTCAAGGAATCCATTTATGCCAACTTGGAAAATCCTTCCTTGAATAGAGGTGGGGGCCTCAGGCACAATCTTTCCCCTATTTTCCTTCCTGCTTTGTCTTCTGTGCCTAGGAAGATTAAGACCATTTCGCAAGCTCAACAGCAGCATGGTAATCTTAACGATCCTCCTTTAAGATGATAAAGGGACTTACAAATAACATCTCAAAAATAACCATGACCTAGCCCCAGGTGCAAGGTCACACAGCCACCTAGAAACATATTTAAGGATTCCCTTACTAACTTTGCTCAGACTGAAGAAGCTCCTTGGATAAGGAGCGAAACGTTTCCACTGAGAAAATAGAAATCCAGTTGACATGATTCAAGCTACAGACAAGTAAGATCAGGTTACAGCAGAGGCTGTCTCCTCCTTCAAGCCTGTGTGTGAGACGTGCTTGGTTGAAACCCGATCTCTAACAGGAGGAGAGCCATGTTAGCCTACGGTCGCAAAAAATCAGGAGCCCAGTAGCACCTTTTCCAACTAACAAATTTATTAAAAGGCATAAGCTCATGAAAATATCCCTAGTTTGTCTACCAAGCTCATAAAAAGTAAACAGCTTGACTACAAACCCATTGGGATTAGAAATACCATCCATATTTATCTGAGAAAGAAAGATTGAACACAAAGGAACTTAATTCCCTTAGAAAAATCATGGACATGATCCACATTGTGAACGTAGAAATGTACCCATCACACCAACCCATTTATGCAAAGCCCAGAAAAGGAGTAAGAACTAATAAACTAAAGACATGAGATAAGAAAATAATATAACTAAATGTAGTTTACACAAATAAAATTCACAATTCTTCATATTTTTCTAGCCTTGCCAAATATTGTATATAACCTTGTTTTCCTCATTTCCATACTCTGCTTCATACATTTGCTGCCTTTTATACTTCAAACTGCTCATCTTTCTCTTTTTGAGCATGTCCTCAACTCCTCCATCCAACCATGACTTTCTCAGTCTTCCCTCCTTTCAACCTATCCATGCTTCCTTCATATATTCATTCTCTCACTTGATCCTCAATCATTCTCTTTATTTTATCAAGCTACCTCAACTTATTTCTTTCATTCAAGTCTCATTTTTGTATTCAGTCCATATTCATTCAACATCCGTTCATTCATGACCCTATCGCATCTTACACATGAGACCTGGTGTTAAGTACCCCATTCTTCCTGCATTCAACTTACTTTTATGTTTCTTTTGACAAATCCAACTCTCTGTGGAGTCCTTGGTGCTCTCTGAGCCTTGTTGTTTTCTTCCAGATGTTTCATTGCCAGGCTAGGCAACATCTTCAGTGAAAAAAGGGAGTGGGACATCCAACTCTCACTGCCATGTAAGAAAAAGGGCAGAACATTCTTATACACAGCAACAGTAATTCTTTTATATGCATCCTCTTTCTTTACATCCATTTTATTGGAAGACTAATCTAGCTCCTAATACTTTTTTCATGTGAAACTCGTAATTTTTTCCTGATTTCTCTTTTTTTCCATGCCCATTTTTTTCTCAAGTTGCATTTTTAATAACGGTCTGTCCCACATGCAAACTACTCATTATCGTTGTATCCTTCACTAATTCTCTTAACCTTTCATCATAAACAATTAAATCAGTCATGCTTTTAGATTTATATCCATTCCTTTGCCATGCATATATATGAATACTTATGTATTCAATCACACATTGAAAATAGACATCTTTTTAAAGCATACACTTACCAATCAGTCACTATTATCATTCATTCTTGTATCTCTGAATGGCCCTATTACTCTCTCATCTAATTTTCACACGTCAATACATGTCATGTAATAGAATAATATTTCCTCTGGATTACATTCATTCAGAATGTTGCACAATTTCCCCCAAAGCTCATCTCTGTCTTTTCCCTTATCACCACTGAAGCAGAACATACAGCTAACCCCAATCTATGGATTCCTATTTTCATATGCACCTGCAGTTACCTAAAGGACATTAATTCATACTTCCCAACATATGTTTTAGTCCTTTAGCACACAATTAAAATTGCATCTTCATTTGCCACAAGATCAGGGCACTTTCCTTTGTATCTGTGCCATTCTTCCCATTTCTCTTAATTTTAGAGACATACAACCTCCCTTCCCTTCCCTTCCCTTCCCTTCCCTTCCCTTCCCTTCCCTTCCCTTCCCTTCCCTTCCCTTCCCTTCCCTTCCCTTCCCTTCCCTTCCCTTCCCTTCCCTTCCCTTCCCCTCCCCTCCCCTCCCCTCCCCTCCTCCTCCTCCTCCTCCTCCTCCTCCTCCTCCCCCTCCTCCTCCTCCTTCTTCTTCTTCTTCTTCTTGTTAACTCTCTTACATTATTGCAGATCTCAGTCTTCCATATGCTGTGGTCATCATTTCTGCCACCCATCATGGCTTTGGTCAATTGAGGCTTTCACATAATACTTTTTATTAGGATGGAGGATGTGTTAACCAGGTGACCAGCCTTATTCATACCCCTTGTCAGAACTGGAGTGTTCCAGAGGCAATAGTTAATGGCATCTGGATCATCCTCCTGACATGGGTTTTGTAGTTAGTTAGTAGGAAGCAGATCACAGCATTAGAAATAGAGCAGCAAAGACGTGGGAGCAAACTGCATTCCGCAGACTGTAAAACACAGTTTGGGGAAACTTTATCGCAGCCTGACACCAGCTGGGAAGATCAAAGGCGAGGTGAAACAGAGAGGGTCATTAGGGCCTGGTAGGCATGGCAACAAGGGACTGGTAGCCATGGCAGCGAGGAAGGAGGGGAAAAGGGAAAGGTTTTATTCGACTGCTTTGGCACCAAGCAGCATTCATGTCTTAGGTTTAGGCAATGGTCAATTCTCCTTATTAAAAGAATCTTCATATATCCGAATGGCGTGTACTGTGGATTACTGAGAGTGAGGGTGCAAGGGCCACGATCCTCACACCCCTGTCCCTATTAATGATAAAGTCAATAGGACATAGCTGGGCATATTTCTGCCAATATGCCAAAGTGCAACCAAAGCCCACTTTAACTCCAAGCATGCTCCGTTTCTTCTATGAATCGGGATCTCTGATCTGGAGCCTACCATGCACCTAACATGCCGTTGCCTGCATCCAACCAGCTGGAACATACAAAAAGTGTACTGTCTACATAAGTTCAAGTTCAGATATAGGAACAATTTACAAAGAGAAGGAAACAGAAGGTTCCTTGGCCACAATGCAAGACCAACTTTGCAGTGTGAATGGCAAACTATAGAGCAACAACCTTAGTTGGATCTGGTAAAGAGGTCATCTGGTCCACCATTCAGCATCATTTGTTGTTGTTGTTGTTTATTCGTTCAGTCGCTTCCGACTCTTCGTGACTTCATGGACCAGCCCACGCCAGAGCTTCCTGTCGGCCATCACCATCCCCAGCTCCCCCATGGTTGAGTCTGTCACCTCCAGAATATCATCCATCCATCTTGCCCTTGGTCGGCCCCTCTTCCTTTTGCCTTCCACTTTCCCTAGCATCAGCATCTTGTCCAGGGTATCCTGTCTTCTCATTATGTGGCCAAAGTACTTCAGTTTGCCTTTAGTATCATTGCCTCAAGTGAGCAGTCTGGCTTGATTTCCTGGAGTATGGACTGGGATCCATCATACAGGGATCAACCATTTACAGACCTTTCCCCACTACTAAATTACAGAGCTCTACATCCATTCTGCAAGTAGCAGGAAATAATATGAGCATGATATTTGCTGTCATTACTGCTGATCATTATCCTGTGCCCATTTCCTTTATTTCCAGTTCCTGCCAGCCACTGACTCCCCTCCAAGGTAATGGGGGACAACAGATGTTATACATTTTGAGGCTGTGCTTGGACAGTACTGGAATAAGGGGGAAATTATCCCTTTAACACTGGTAGCATTACAGACAACTTCAGGTCTCACACTTGGGATTTGATGAAGACCATGTCATGGAGATGCAGCAGAAGAAAGAGGTTGGTGGGGAAATATGGCATTGAAGGCATACTGTGAATCCAGAGATAGCAAACAGCCATCAGATCTAGTAACTGCTGAAGATCCAGCCATACTCAGCCCCCTTTTTAAAACCATATACTGTAACATGGTGACCACCATGTTGCATCATGTCTGATGGGGCAAGCTCCATAAATTAACTCAACATTGTATGAAGAAGGATTTCCTTTGATTGCTCCTAATCTCTCTGCATTTTATTTCAGTAGATGACTCCAAGTTTGAATAGTGTCAAAGAGGGTTAGGGTTAGGGTTAGGGTTAGGGTTATTCCTAAGTAATAACACACTCTTCCTCTGGCTGACATCAAGTGGCATTAGAATGCCGTAGAACAGGGCTTTCCAAACTGTGTGTCGCGACACAATACTGTGTTGCCTGGGGGCCTCAAGTGTGTCGTGTGACAACTCAGAAGCGCGGATGAAAATGCCCTCGGTTCTGGCAGGGAGGCAAAAATCGCATGCGCATGCTGCCAGCTGCCCGGGGTGTAAATTCTCCACACCGATCAGCTGTGCGCCAGGAAGCCCGGCAGCGTGCGCGGGCGATTTTCGCCTCCCTGCCGGAACCGAGGACATTTTTGGGGTCCCCAAAGACTGCCCTTTCGAAGGGGCAGTGGTGGCGGCGGGCCATCAGCGCTTCTGGGTTCCAGGACACCGCTGCTGCCGCTGCCCCTTCCAAAGGGCAGGCTCCGGGGACCCCGAAAATGCCCTCGGTTCTGGCAGGAAGGCGAAAATCACGCGTGCACAGTGCCGGGCTTCCTGGCGCATAGCTGATCAGCGCAGAGAATTTCCACCCCAGCCCCCCCCCTGCGCCGATCAGCTGTGCAGCAGGGAAGCAGCCCGGCAGCATGCGCGCGCAATTTTCGCCTCCCTGTATTTAATTGTACTACTGGAAATAATAAAAAATGTAATCCAGGTGGGAATAATATTCCTACTGCTAAATCAATATTATATGCACACAACACTGTTATCTCTCAAAGAAAAGAGAAGAGCAAAAGGTCACCAGCTTCAAAGCTGGTATGCTAATGCCCCACAGCATTCAGAATTTGAGGTCACCAATGGTTACATTTGCTTTTAGAAAGTAGATTAACTCATTTTGGATCTGAATTACATGAAACCAACCACTCACTTTTCTTGCACTCTTGCCTGGCTGTTTTGTAACTATAAGGAAAGGTCATTACACTGGAACATTACTCAGATTGCATGTTGCATCTGTGAAAGAAACATGAAAACTGCTGGCAGAGCCTTTCTCAGAGTCAGGATGATATGAACAACCCCTGTGATATGTCTATGAAGGTTCTCAGTCATCCAGGTGGAATTGTCTGTAGCTTGAATCATGTCAACTGGATTTCTATTTTGAATAGAGGTGGGGGCCTCAGGCACAATCTTTCTCCCATCTTTCTCCCGGCTCTGTCTTCGGTGCCTAGGAAGATTAAGACCATTTCACAAGCTCAACAGCAGCATGGTGATCTTAACGATCCTCCTTTAGATAATAAAAGGACTTAAAATAACATCTCAATATAACCATGCCCCCAGGTGTAAGGTCACACAGCTACCTAGAAACATATTTAGGATTCCCTTACCAACTTTGCTCAGACTGAAGAAGCTCCTTGGATAAGGAGCGAAACGTTTCCACTGAGAAAATAGAAATCCAGTTGACATGATTCAAGCTACAGACAACCCCTGTGATACCATCAGTTTCCTAAAATGATTTCTGAGCACATGTTTATTCACTCGTTTGTAGGCTCAAAGGGTGGATTAGAGGTTGAATTCCAAAATCCATTAAGCCAATACCATTATTAATCCAACGCTATCATGTCTGCAGTGTTCTCCCATTTTTCATCTTCATGCTCTGGCCATGCAGATGTCATTGTTTCAGTAAGAAGTCTGCCTTTAATATTCCTTTCTCTCCTTCTTTCAAACTGCTTTTTGTAACCCGCTGCCCATTAAAGAAATCTGGGGACGTTGCAAACTTACCGATTTCAAGAAGTTTGGACTGGAGTACTCAAAAATGAAATTCAAACTGTTTCTTGTGGTTAACATGTCTAACTTTCTTCTTGGAGGCGGCAAAGGGAATCACACTGTTAGAGAGACTTTGAACACGCTTGAGCAAATCAGTCTGTTTTTTAATTGTGTCTCTTATCCATAAGCCTGTTGAGTTGTTTTCTGCACTGTTGACCGTGCTTTGATGTGGGTACATTCAAAGATTTTTCGAAAAGATACCTTAAACCCACACTTCTCAATGTATTTTTATATCTGTTTTGAGGCAGGAATTGTTACAACAGCATGGAAATGCAAAATCCTGGCGATAGTTTACGTTCGGATAGATCTAACTCAATTCAAATTGGAGTCTGCGGAGATCAAAACTCACAAGCGTCTCTAGCCATGAGAGTTAGATCCAGAGAGGGAAGAGCACGTTATAGCACATGAACCTTTCAGCATTTACTTATAAGAATGTGTTTGTTTGTTTGTTTGTTTGCTGTCTCGATTAAGGAAGGAATTCTAGGTGGCTTGCATAGTAGGGTTGAAACAATCATAAAAGCAGTGAAAGTAACAAAAATACATTGTCACAGATCCTACCCCAGGGCCTGCTGAATGAGTCATGTTTTCACAGCTTTCTGAAAACCCTACAGGGTCAGGGCCATACGAATCTCAGGAGGGATGCTTTTCAATAGGACAATTGCAGCTACCAAGAAGATGTGTCTTGTAGGTTCCACAAGATGACAGTCCTTTTCAGCTGGGACATGGAGCATGCTACCTCTTCCAGAATTTACTAGTGGGGCAGAAACAAGAGGGAAAATGGGAGCTTTTTCACAACTATCTAATAAGCTCACTGGCCACATGTTGTTTGAATAGAAGACTATACAGCTGGAACTCAGCACAGAATATACAGTTCTGTCTTAAATCTTTGATTCTAGCACCATAGAGAAAAGAATCACAAAGGCTGTTCATATGCATTGGAGACAGTGAATTTTGGTTCTAATCAGAGCATTTGAAACCATGCACATGGATTTGAGGAAGTGGGGAATGATAGCCCATCAGAAGGTCGGAATCATTTGTACACCCAGGGGCAGGCCGTGTGATAGCCAGTCAGGGCATTTGGAACCACTCATCTTCATTGGAGACGATGCTTATGCTCAACAGCATAATGTCAACTTAACTCATGTTCTGGTTTTGCACAATATGTTGCACGTAATGTACCTGCTCAGCCTATAAATGGTCTTAAACATAGTGTATGAACATGTGCTGTAATAGTTAGAGAGGCTATTCATTCATTTCTGAAAAGTGAAGAGTTAATGGAATTGTAGCAGAAGTAAGATTCAGGTAGATAATTCTGATTTCTTAGCTCAGTCCTTTCTCTGCCACAATATAGTTCTCCTATCTATATCTTAGATTCATCACTGTACTAAAGCAAGCATTGGGGCCAACTATGAGCTGTTTTGAAGTCAGCTGAGCGCTCTCAGATAACCAGTCCTTTGTTTAGCAGTTTAAGCTGGGCCAGCATCTTTGTGGAGGTGGGTATGTTTTATCATATTTCCCAAATCATCATCTTTTCTCAAGACAATAAACTGCAACATGGTTCATATGCATGTCTACCCTTTCTTACAAGACTGATTTGTCTGTAGGATGCTTCTGCTTTTAGCAGAAGAATTCTTAAGGCTGGCTTGGATCCAGACCCAGTCAGACTTAGATGAAATGTACTGAACCTAATTGCTCTAAAATAGGAATAGTAACATGGAGGCCCTTCAAATATTTTTGAACTATAACTTCCCAGCACAGGGAGTGGTCAGGAGTTATAGGCTTTGTAGTCCAAAATTACTAGCATTGGTAGGGAACACCATCTCTGGAATAACCATCAATTGGCAGAAAAGAGCTAAACTATTCTACAGCTCTTTGTAGTCATTCTAGTAGCCTTTGGGATGTTTGCAGCCCAGATATGGTAGTCTTACACACAACTCCTACTTTGCAGGTGCTTATATGACTACCGAAATCATTTGCAAATTGGGAAGCTTTTTTAGGGGGAAAAAAATCTAGGTAGGACACTTCCTTTATTTCCCCTGCCCTGCGCTTCTGAAATTATTATTTTAATAAATATTCATTGCAGTTTTATCTACAGTACTACTAATGAAAATGGGTGTCATGAAGTTCATGGGAAAGGAAAGCAGAAGAGGTACGCTAATTGTTTGCAGTCTCCTACCTCAGAAAACAATTACAAGGAATGATTCAGTACTTATAAAAGAAAGCTAAGCTTTAATTTTAGCTATATCTAAAATTAACAACTAATAGAATTTCTTCTACATATCAAAAAATTATATTTTTATTCTAACTTATCTATGTTATATTAATCAGAAGTCTCTGAATGTCTATAGCAGCCTTTCTCAACCTTTTGACCCTGGAGGAACCATTGAAATATTTTTCATGTCTTAGGGAACCCCTGCACATTCTGGCTCAAATATAGGCCAAAAGTTACAAAATTATTACATTTGTTTCTAGCTGTGCTCCTGTCCTCTGAAGATGCCAGCCACAGCTACTGGCAAAACGTTAGGAACCAAAACTGCCAGAACACGGCCACACAGCCCAGAAAACCCACAACAACCATGTATTTTTATTGTTATATTTATTGCATTTTAATGATCTTTTGTTGTAGTTGTAAACCACCCAGAATCCCTCCTTGAGGGGAAGATGGGCGGTCATAGAAATTTAATAAATAAATTAAATAAATAAATTATAAAGAATCCTTCCCATGGGAAATTGCTTTTGTTTTGAATTCTTAAAAAAAATAAGACTTTAAAAATTGGACACTAGAGGGAAATAGAAGGAACTGAAGATTACAATTAAAGGGGAAGAGCACTTAAATTTGACTTACAAATACAGAATGAAGCAAAATATTTTAACATTGGACATATTGAAGGATATTTTTAATATAAATTTTTATTTTAATATTAAAATAACTTTACATAATATTACATAACATAAACTAACATAATATAACGTAATGTAACGTAACGTAACGTAAAGTAACGTAACATAACTAAACATAACATAACATAACAAGTGTGACTTCCTACTTTCTCATCCAAAAATTATTTACGTATTTATAAACCAACTTTGCGACTTTCTTAATTACATTAAATTTCCAATTGAATTTTTTGTGTTTTTTCTATAAATTTGTAAAAAGGTTTCCAACAAGAGTTAAACTCATCCACA
The DNA here is from genome assembly GCA_023362775.1 of Charina bottae. Classification (NCBI taxonomy): domain Eukaryota; kingdom Metazoa; phylum Chordata; class Lepidosauria; order Squamata; family Charinaidae; genus Charina; species Charina bottae. The sequence continues at coordinate 2,907,887 of JALMGJ010000048.1, read as the reverse complement.
TTTTTATCATTTAGTTGATCAGTCAATTTAGCCATCTGTGCTAAGTCCATCACTTTTATAATCCATTCTTCCATGTCGGGTATGTAGTCTTCTTTCCAATGTTTAGCATATATAATTCTTGCAGCGGTAATTAAATATAATAATAATTTTCCATGTTTCTTGTGTAGATCTGATCCAATAAATCCCAGTAAATAAAGTTCCGGTTCTTTTTTAATATCTTCTTGTATTATTTTATCTATAATTTCGTGTATTTTGTCCCAGAAACTTTTTGTTTTTTGACACATCCACCACAAGTGAAAAAAAGTACCAACTTCCCTTTTACATTTCCAAAATCTATTTGACATGGTGTTATTCATTTTCGACAATGTATTTGGAGTGATGTACCATCTATACATCATTTTTTTAAAAAAATCTTTCATATTATAATTTAGAGTAAATTTTAAATCTTTTAACCACATTTTCTCCCATTTTTCAATTTGAATAGTATGTCCCAAATTTTCTTCCCATTTAGTTATACAGTTCTTTTTTGAAAAATTAGACGTATTTTGTATTAAATTTTTGTACATTTTTGTTATCAGAAGATCGTCTTCCATCCATAATACATTGTCCCATTTTACTGAATGATTTTTAAAATTAAATTTTTTAGAATCAATCTTAAATTGTTCTTTTATTTGTAAGCATGTATACCAGTTACAGATATGGCCCTATTTTTCTAAATCCTCTCTTGTCTTGATCTTATAATTTCTTTATTGAAGGATATTTTTGAACAATGGACCCAGAAGTCAATTTGAATAATGTCTGCGTCTATAGATAGACTGTGTTTAAAAGATGTTATGGAAGAGGAACAAGTTTTCCCTGACAAGATTGAGACTGATCTGAAAGTGGATTTAAAAATGATAGGCTACAAGAATGACATGGAAAAAGATGTTACATTGGACATACAAAAGAAACCAGCTGATGTCTTAATAATTAAAAGGGATATACAAATAACAAACCAAGACAGTGAGGAGTAATTACTGGGTAATTTTCCTATATTTGATTTACAAAAGAGGCTTGTTAAAGCTTTGAAGAATTTTGTGAAGAATTTTGTGAGAGCCAGTTTGGTCTAGTAGTTAAGGTGCTGCTCTAGAAACCAGGAGACTGAGAGTTCTAGTCCCGCCTTAGGCACGAAAGCCAGCTGGGTGATCTTGGGCCAGTCACTCTCAGCCTAACTCACCTCACAGGGTTGTTGTTGTGGGGAAAATAGGAGGAGGAAGGAGTATTAGGTGACTAAAGATCAAGATTCTTAGAAGGAAAAGGAACGAGTATAAAGTTGGTTTATTTGATCAAGCTTAAAATAGATATGTTGTTATTTCTGGTAGCCCTTAATGGACTTTTGCTGACATCAGGACTGAAATGACAAGGTTTTATAGTTTTTTTATAGATAAGAGATGGGATATGGGAAGAACAGATAATTTGTTGTATTTTGAGAGAAGTGGACAAGTTACTAACATTGTTTATACTTGTGATGAAGGTGGGAAGTCACTGCTTTATATATTTCTTTTCTTTTTCTTTCCTATATTCTTTTCTATTTTCTTTCTTTTTCTTTTTTACACCTTCTATTTTTTCTTTTTTTTCTTTTCTTTTTTTTAGTTTCTATTAGTTTTTATTGTTGTAAATTGTAATCTTTAATAAAACTACTATAAAAAGATTTATTGAAAGATAAGAGGGATTAGGTTAGAACATTCTTGAGAAATGGATAGTTTCATTTTACCTTAAGTTGGCTAGGGCAGAGATTTCTTGTCTCTTTTAGTAAATTAGTAAACAACTGTTTCATGGATAATGGAGGTGCCTTTTTCCTGATAATGGAGGAATGTGCAGATGTTCTAGTACAGGCAGTCCTCACTTAGTGACCACAATTGGGAATGGCAACTCTGTTGCTAAGCACTGCAATCACTGAGCGGAAAAACATGTGACTATGACAGGCTTACAACATCACTTCCATTTGGTTGCTCAGCAAATCACTGACATCCCATGACCATAACTTACAATTTTACTTCCATGTTCCCATTAACTCTGCTTGTCGGAAGCTGATTGTGAAGCTTGTGAATGGTGATCATGTGACCACAGGATGCTGCAACTGTCATAAGTCTGTGCTGGTTGCAAAGCGCCTGAATGGCAATCATGTGACCGCAGGATGGTGTGATGGTCGTAAATGCAAGGATAGGCCACAAAGCTGTTTTTTTCCCACCATTGTAACTTTGAACAGTCGCTAAAGGAGGCAGTTGGTAAATGAGGACAACCTGTAATGCTTTACAAAGCTTAATCCACTTTCTCAGGTTCTGAGAAGCCCATAACAATGGAGATTCCTTTATTTATCCTTTTGGAGTTTACGTATCTATCTCTAGATAGCCATAATGGACTTTCTTTTATTCACAAATACACGTTCTGCTATAGTGAATGAACCAGAGGATTCCAATCAAGGTTACCTCAAAAACTTACTTAAAGAAAATGTGGAATGACTATTGTTACCGATCAAGTTAGAATTCAGTGCTTTTTTTTTAAATTCTCCAGCAAATCGGTGGAGAAGAGAAATGGGATGGATAATTTCTTTGAATTTTTCCAGGGGAAAGAGAAATTCTGCAACAAACTCATAGGAATACTCCTACTGAAGAACTCAAATAGGAAGAGCTCCGTGGAGTCCTTGGTGCTCTCTGAGCCTTGTTCTTTTCTTGCAGACATTTCATTGCCAGGCTAGGCAATATCTTCAGTGCCAAAAGGGACCACTTATATAGCATCTTCCAGCAAAATGGATACCCATGCAACTTTATCAAAAAGTGCCTGGCCACACAACCCACCACAGCAAAACCAACAGAAGCTATGAAAAGGATTACACTGCCATACATCAGAAACATCTCAGAAACTACTAATAGACTGCAGAAGGAACAGATGTTCTTTGGTGAAGGTTTGCCTACCTGCTAATTTCTCCCATTTGCATGCTATCTGGAGCATTTGACGCCCGTATGTGGTACCAATTGCAGAGAATATTTGTAGCTCAGGGTTGAACTGTGGAGTCCTTGGTGCTAGATGAGGAAGAGCTCCCCCATTGCGATTTAATTGAAGTGTGGAAAGTCAAGGAGGTTCCTAACCATGGTTAGGGTTAGGGCTATATTTTTACCTTATAAGTAAATAAATGCAAGAATGTTACACCCCACCCATAAAAATTCTGTTCTCCTTTGAAGGAAATTGCAGAAAACGTTGATTCCGCAAATGGAATGAAACCTGGTTTTTAAAAAATGCAGAATTTCTCTACCCAGTATTAAAGCAGACACACGTATGGGCATGTATACATACAGTACACACATACACAAATTAAATTGCCACCTCCTGTCATGGTCTCTTTCTGGAGAGTTCTTTCTTCATCCACAGGCCTTGAGGAGTTCTCTGTACCGACACAGAACGCCGAGAAAATATCTTCCGAGCTGCCGTACCTTGCATCTCAATAGGTTTAACTACAGACATAACTGCCGGATTGCAAATCACGCAGACGCTTAAACTAGAAACAAATATTAGCAATAAATCATGGGCTCCATTAAGGAGAGAACTTTTATGTCCTATTAAAAAGAATGCCACTTATCTTTCCTCAGCATGGGGGATAAGGGCAGGATTCCTCTGCAAATTTCTCGATATCCATCTTTCCATTTTGACAGCTTTGTCATTCCACTAATTTCCAGCACCTTTATGGGAAAGCAGCAATAAAACGGCACCCACACCCTTTCGGAATCCATCACCACCTGATTCACATTTCAAGTTCATTGCAAAACCTAGTTATAGACTTAGGACATGGATTTAGAAGGGACCTCAAAAGTCATTCACCCCACCCCACCCACCCCACTTCTTCCTCTGATGCAAGTAAACTCAACCCAGCTTTTCCCAACCTGGGTACCCTCTCTATATGGGTGGACTAACCCCCCGAATTCTTAGCAATGGATATGCTAGCTGAAGATTTGGGATGAGTCCACTCACCAGGTATCCCCGAAATAAAATTTGCAGATATGCTCATGCAGATCTTGCTTGATTCCCCATCCCCACCAGATTTTTAAAAATCCCTGACTTTTAATATGTCAGAGTGCGCACCGTGGGGCGGCCTGCTGCCTATTTCCAAGACTCCAGTGATTCACGTTCTATGCAGTAAATAGACACTCAAGCAGAGATTAGATAAAATAGCCTATTTACTTTATATACATATGTCGTCCAAAATACGTCCAACAGCAGTAACAAATGATAACAGCAACGAGATGGAATACAGTGATGAGAAGTTTAACAGCAACGAGAAGAAAGAACACCAGATCTTCTCTGCTTATATACATAAACTGACCAATCACATTATAGGTCACTCTCATCATCTGCCACACCCAACTAAATGATAGCACCTGTAGTATGAGTCATTGCTGCCACATCATCCCTACAACAATGGCTGCTAATTGGGTGGTGTTGGGGTTTGTTATACCCAGGAATTTACAGCTAGATATAAATTATACAGAGAGGCTTGATATTTAGGTGAAAGGGGAAATATTCTGCAGAGTCACCCAATTAGCAGCCATTGTTGTAGTGAGGATGTGTCAGTGTGACTCATACAACAGGTGCTTAGAGTTAAGTTGGGTGTGGTGAATAATGAGAGTGACCTATAAGGTGATTGATCAGTTTATATATAAATACAGAGATGTCCTGTATTCCTTCTTCTCATTTATTCTCATTCTACCTCTGTATGCTGTATCGTTGGTGTACTGTATCATTTTGTTACCCGTGTGGAAGTGATCTGTAAATACGTATGTATATAAGTAAATAGGCTATTTTATATAATCTCTGTGTGAGTGTCTATTTACTGCACAGTACATGGATCACTGGTGTCTAGGAAGAAGGATCAGGCTGCTTCACCCTCGCACTCTGACAATTTTATTGCAATTTCTTTGACTGCTGTGAGCCACCTAGAGTCATTGAGATTTGGGTGGTATACAAGTTTAATAAATAATTGATGATGATGATGATGATGATACATCCCATGGGGTTTGACCTCCTCTCTGAACCATATTATGAGATGGCTGCAATATTTCCCTACAAAGCCGGCATGGACAAAATCAATTATAAGTTGAGTTATCGCTCTTAGGGTATCCTTAGACATGTATGGTCAGGTTCACACAACACATTTAAATTAAGCCTAAGGATCACTGGTGTCTAGTAGAAGAAGCAGGCCGCTCCATCCGCTCGCCCCAACAGGTGACTTGCAGAATAATTCCCCTCTCACCTAGATATCAAGCCTCTCCAGTATAATTTATCTATCTGTAAATTCCTGGGTATATACAAACCCCAACATGTTGGGGTTTGATAAACCCAGGAATTTACTTCTAGATATAAATTATACAGAGAGGCTTGATTTCTAGGTAAAAGGTGAAATATTCTGCACAGTCACCCAATTAGCAGCCATTGTTGTAGGAATGATGTGTCATGTGTGACTCATTCAACAGGTGCTTAGACTTAGGTTGGGTGTGGTGAATAACAAGAGTGACCTATAATGTGATTGGTCAGGTTCACTATATATACAGGGACATTCTTGGTTCCCATTATTCCCATTTTACCTCGTGAAAGCTGTATCGTTGATGGTGTATCATTTGTTACTTGTGGAAGTGATCTGTAAATACGTATGTATATAAAGTAAATAGGATATTTGATATAACTTCTGTTTGGAGTCTATTTACTGCATAGTTCGTGGATCACTGGTGCCTAGGAGAGAGGCAGGCCTCTCTATCCGCGCTCCCTCTGACACAACATAATATTTCAGATATTTTTAATTTAAAATAAATCAGTTGGTAGGAAGCTAGTGTACTGCTTGGCAAAGCGCTAACCTTCAAATTCATCTTCTTTCCACCTGTCAAGTTCACCTGCCAGAAATCTTCAGCTGGCATATCCATTGCTAAGAATTCGGGGGGGGGGGGGGGGGGGGTTGGGCCACACAGATGGTTGGGGGTGGGAGACCTTTCTTATTTATTATTATTTAGAGAAGAGGTGCCTTAGGACATAAAACTAGAATGAGACCAACTATCTCCTTACTTCAACCCCTGCTTTCCTTTGTCTTTTTGCGGGGTCTGGGCAGGTGAACACAAGGACACAATACATTGGCTTGTAGCCACCAAAGGGATATTTATGGAGTTCAAAAAAACCAAGATTATGGCAACCAGCTTGATTGATAACTGGCAAATAGAGGGAGAAAACATGGAGACAGTGACAGACTTTGTATTTCTAGGCGCAAAGATTACTGCAGCCAGGAAATCAGTAGACACAATGACAAATCTTGATAAAATAGTTAAGAGCAGAGACATTACACTGACAACAAAGGTCCGCATAGTTAAAGCAGTGGTATTCCCCGTAGTAACCTATGGCTGCGAGAGCTGGACCATAAGGAAGGCTGAGCGAAGGAAGATAGATGCTTTTGAACTGGGGTGTTGGAGGAAAATTCTGAGAGTGCCTTGGACTGCAAGAAGATCAAACCAGTCCATACTAAGGAAATAAAGCCAGACTGCTCACTTGAGGGAATGATATTAAAGGCAAAACTGAAGTACTTTGGAAGAGAATATTTGTAGCTCAGGGTTGAACTGTGGAGTCCTTGGTGCTCTCTGAGCCTTGTTGTTTTCTTGCAGATGTTTCATTGCCAGGCTAGGCAACATCTTCAGTGCGAAAAGGGAGTGGGACTTGCTCTCTGTTTATATACCCTGGCTTGTCCTGCCTGTGTTGGTGGGGGTGTTGTACTCTCCATGGTAGTTCCTTGATTGGGTTGTTGTTTGCTGCTTGGTTGATTGACTGAAGTATGTCGATGAAGGTTCTCAGTCATCCAGGTGGAATTGTCTGTAGCTTGAATCATGTCAACTGGATTTCTATTTTCTCAGTGGAAATACTGAAGTACTTTGGCCACATAATGAGAAGACAGGATACTCTGGAGAAGATGCTGATGCTAGGGAAAGTGGAAGGCAAAAGGAAGACCAAGGGCAAGATGGATGGATGATATTCTGGAAGTGATGGACTCGACCTTGGGGGAGCTGGGGGTGGTGATGGCCGACAGGAAACTCTGGCGTGGGCTGGTTCATGAGGTGACTGAATGAATAAACAACAAAAATGGAGTTCAAAAGCATTTGTAGAAAAAGAGAGATCCTGGAAGCCCTTTATGTTACAGCATGCCATTCCCAATCTGGTGTAATAGTTAAGGCAGCAGGCTACAGACAAGAAGGCTGTAACTGCTAGTCCCGCCTTAGACACAAAGCCAGCTGGGTGACCTTGGGCCAGTCACTCATTCTCTCAGACCCAGGAAGTAGAAGGCCATGGCAAGCCACTGCTGAAAATCTTGCCAAGTAAAAGGGAGTTGTCCAGGCCATCACCAGGCATCAAAACTGACTTGAAAGCACACAGTCCACTTTTTAATTAAAAGATATAGGTAGGTGATAGACGTGTGTGTGTGTGTGTGTGTGTGTGTGTGTTTATGTGTGAGATACAGACATATAGAAATAGATATCGAGACATATAAATATGGAGATATGGATAGTGAGATATCTAAATATGGTGATATAACTATCAAGATAGAGATGGAGATGGAGATGATGGAATGAGATCTCTAGATAAGGTGATATAGCTATTAATATAGACAGTAAGACACAGTGTATAGTGAGAGATATAGCTATGGAGATTTAGACTTAGATAGCAAGATATTTAGATACAGTGACATTGTTAATGTTTGTGAAATATATAGATATGGAAATATAGGGATAGATAGATAGATAGATAGATAGATAGATAGATAGATAGATAGATAGATGATAGAAATATAGGGATGGATGGATGGATGGATGGATGGATGGATGGATGGATGGATGGATGGATAGATAGATAGAAATATAGGGATAGATAGATAGATAGATAGATAGATAGATAGATAGATAGATAGATAGGGATGGATAGATAGATAGATAGATAGATAGATAGATAGATAGGGATGGATAGATAGATAGATAGATAGATAGATAGATAGATAGATAGATAGGGATAGATAGATAGATAGATAGATAGATAGATAGATAGATAGATAGATAGATAGATAGATAGATAGATGAGTGAGTGAGTGAGTGTTATATAGATACCAATGGATATAAATATAGAGATAGAATAATAGAATATAGAGATACAGAGGCAAAGGCAGATATGTGTACTAAATCTTTAAGTAAGGGAAAAACAGAGAGACATAGACAGATACTGTATGTGAATATGTGTGTGTGTGTGTGTATAAAAATGAGATAGGTGCCAAGTTAGGTATTTGTGGCTACACTGGCACCCTCAGGTGCTATTTTGGGACCCTCAGTGTTAGGATTACAACTCCAAGAATCCCCAGCCGGCATAGCTGAAAATTAGCACCATTCCTAATGCCCAGTTTTGAAAACCTGAGGTGAAATGTGTCAGGCTGGGGGTGGGGGGTTGTTGACATGTGCCAATGTGGGTTGGGGGCCTGCTGAAAAAAATGTCCCTGAGTTAGATCTCCAAGATGGGTGTAACAAGCCAAGAATTGGATGTCACCAGAGACAAGCCTTCGAGAAGCCACGGGCCCAGTGGGGAGAAGCTGAATTAAACCCAAGCTGGAATTCTAAAATGGGAGGGGGCCAAAGCAAACATAATCATCTTTTATATGGGAAAAGGTGTCAGGCTGTCATGTTTGCTTCGGCAGAGTCTCCAAGTACCAACGGTTGTCACGGTAACAGTTATGACAAGCCCGGGCACTTAACTTTTCCCCCTATTGATAATTACAAATGCGAACATGCGCTGGGTTGCACTTTGCACACCTGCCTGGCTGCTGAGTCTACCTTAATTGGATGTGCCAAGTTTGAGAAAAAGGTAATCTGCCCTCGCAAAGCAGGTGACAGGTAGATAAAGTGGGGTTTAGGCCGTTTTTCCTGACAGAATGAGATAGAAATATCTTCTCTTGCATTTGTTGCACCGAAGCTGGACTTTCACCAAACTTTAACACTGCTAATTTTTGCAAACGTGGAAGCAGGCTTGAGGAAAAGCAAGTGAAAGAGAACCATCTTCAATATCTGAAGATTCCCTGTCTGAACGCGGGTGGTCTGTGGGCTCATCTTAGCTACCCAATGGCGGAGAGTAGAACTTAAATTCCCCTTTTGTTAGTTTTAAACCTAATGCAGGAATAATATTGCTGCAATCCACGTTCCAACATGCTATAATATAAAGATAGCCAGGATTAAAACCAAGGGGTCTTAGAAAAATGGCAAAGACCAGGCCAGTCATAAGGTGAATCATTCCAGCTTATTGATGATTTTGATTTAACATTGGGCTAAAATCTGCCGGGGAATGTTTTATGCGCCTGCAAAAGAGGCTTCTGTTTTTCTACCTTATTCTTAGGTCGCTCCAAAATTTCTTTTACATTTTTCTGGGAGGTGTTTTATAGCTGACTTCAATTGCTGGAGGGGGCAGAAAGGGCTACACTCATGTTGTTTTCTGTGGTGCATCTGTCCATCATTCTGCATGGGCAACAAAGTCAAGATGGTGCCTGTGATGGTGCGATCAAAGTTCGGCCTGTTTTTTCTGTGCACTGTACACACAAAACACATAAAAACAGGCAGAGCTTCAATCACACTGTTGTGGCTGCCATTTTGACTTTTTTGACCATATCCGGCAGACATCTCTGCTCTGCTGCCTCTCTGGCAGCTCACAATTCCCAGTTTGGCAAAAAGAAAAGAGAAGAATTCCTTCTTGATGATTTATAGAAATGTGGGAAGCCAAGGAGGCTGTTGAGTGATTTTTATCATTACTTCTTTATGCATAATCAAATAAATGCACACTCTACATATAATTGCATCAAAATTCTCTACTCCTTTCTTTTGTCCATTTCTATCAATTTGCCCTAAACAGACATTAAGCTGTTCCCAGTTCTCCCTTGGATCTCCTTTTAAAATCAAACTTTTTTTTTTAAGTTAGACTGCAATAGATAAAAGAAAAAATTTCCTGGTGTTGATCTTGGTGACTTCATGGATATGTCTATAGAGTTTTCTAAGAAACAGTTCAGAACTGATTTCTCACTGCACTCTTCTGGAAGGGGGGATTTTGTTTGTTTTGTTTTTTTGATTTCTCAATCTAGGCAGATGGATTTCCTGGTGGTGTCCCATCTGAATACTAACCAGGTATGACCCTGCTTAGCTTCTGAGTGCAGAGATGTGCTGCAACTTACAGATTTGGGCAGAAAGAACCCTTTTACAGGTAGTCCTCACTTAACGACCACAATTGGGACTGGAATTTCTGTTGCTAAGCGAAGCAGTCATTAAGTGAATCTGACCTGATTTTATGACCTTTTTTGTGGCGGTCATTAAGTGAATCGCCGTAGGAGTTAAGCAAACCACATGATAGTTAATTAGTTAGCAAATCACCAGTTCGCCATTGATTTTTCTTGCCAGAAGCCAGCCGGGAAGGTTGAAAATGGCGATCACGTGACCACAGGATGCTGCAATGGTCATAAATGTGAACTGGTTGCCAAGCACCCAAATTGTGATCACGTGACCGTGGGGATGTTGTGACAGTTGTAAGAGTGAGGACCAGTCACAAATTGGTTTTTCCAGCACCGTTGTAAGTCTGAACTGTCACTAAACAAATGGTTGTTAAACGAGGACTACCTGTATTCTACACCAAATTGGTGAGCAAGTAAATGGGTTTGACAATCTCTCTGAATTTTTCCAGGGGAAGAAATTTTCCAAGAGTGTTTCAAGGCTAAAATTCCACCCAAATCAGCCCCATTCTTGAAAACTTCAAGGAGGGGAATGTCAGCTTTCCTAGGGACTGAATGGTAACATGGAAGGCCAGGGAGAAAACATTTGGCAATGAAAACAGGACGTTCACGCCCACCCTTTGCCCATCTCCAGTCATAAGAATATCTCTATAACTCTCTTTACATTGGAAAGATTTCCTACAGGGAATTCTTTTTCATCAGAGTGAATGAGAACATGCAGGACAATTTTTCGGCTTGGCTCTAGACTGGAAGAAGTGAAAGCTTCTGATACTGCAGATCAATCCACAGTCACTCCCTTGACATGGCCACTAACATTGTCCGACGCTGCTGTCCTAATTTGAAGCAGAAACAAGAAAAAAGGAGAGAGGGAAAATGCTGCTCTTTATTCTCTCCTCCTCTTCTAAGGTTAGAGCAATAAATATTCAGATGAGATGGTTCATCCAGATCTACCTAAAGTAGCAGGTTTGTTGTTTATTCATTCAGTCGCTTCCGACTCTTTGTGACTTCATGGACCAGCCTACGCCAGAGCTTCCTGTCAGCTGTTGCCACCCCCAGCTCCCCCAAAGTTGAGTCCATCACCTCCAGAATATCATCCATCCATCTTGCCCTTGGTCGGCCCCTCTTCCTTTTGCCTTCCACTTTCCATAGCATCAGCATCTTCTCCAGGGTATCCTGTCTTCTCATTATGTGGCCAAAGTACTTCAGTTTTGCCTTTAATATCATTCCCTCAAGCGAGCAGTCAGGCTTTATTTCCTGGAATATGGACTGGCTTGATCTTCTTGCAGTCCAAGGCACTCTCAGAATTTTCCTCCAACACCACAGTTCAAAAGCATCTATCTTCCTTCACTCAGCCTTCCTTATGGTCCAGCTCTCATAGCCATAGGTTGCTACAGGGAATACCATTGCTTTAACTATGCGGACCTTTGTTGTCAGTGTGATGTCTCTGCTCTTAACTATTTTATCGAGATTTGTCATTGCTCTCCTCCCAAGAAGTAGACGTCTTCAGATATCCTGGCTGCAGTCAGCGTCTGCAGTAATATTTGCGCCTAGAAATACAAAGTCTGTCACTGCCTCCACTTCTTCTCCGTCTATTTGCCAGTTATCAATCAAGCTCGTTGCCATAATCTTGGTTGTTTTGACGTTTAACTGCAACCCAGCTTTTGCACTTTCTTCTTTCACCTTCGTCATAAGGCTCCTCAGCTCCTCCTCGCTTTCAGCCATCAAAGTGGTATCATCTGCATATCTGAGATTGTTAATGTTTCTTCCAGCGATTTTAACTCCAGCCTTGGATTCATCAAGTCCAGCACGTTGCATGATGTGTTCTGTGTACAGGTTGAATAGGCAGGATGAGAGTATACAACCCTGCTGTACTCCTTTCCCAATCTTAAACCGGTCCGTTGTTCCGTGGTCTGTTCTTACCGTTGCTACTTGGTCATTATACAGATTCCTCAGGAGGCAGACAAGAAGACTTGGTATCCCCATACCACCAAGAACTTGCCACAATTTGTTATGATCCACACAGTCAAAGGCTTTAGAATAGTCAATAAAACAGAAATAGATGTTTTTCTGAAACTCCTTGGCTTTCTCCATTATCCAGCGGATATTGGCAATTTGGTCTCTAGTTCCTCTGCCTTTTCTAAACCCAGCTTGTACATCTGGCAATTCTCGCTCCATGAATTGCTGGAGTCTACCTTGCAAGATCTTGAGCATTACCTTACTGGCATGTGAAATAAGTGCCACTGTTCGATAGTTTGAACATTCTTTAGTGCTTCCCTTTTTTGGTATGGGGATATAAGTTGATTTTTTCCAATCTGATGGCCATTCTTGTGTTTTCCAAATTTGCTGGCATATGCAACGCATCACCTTGACAGCATCATCTTGCAAGATTTTAAACAGTTCAGCTGGGATACCGTCATCTCCTGCTGCCTTGTTATTAGCAATGCTTCTTAAGGCCCATTCAACCTCACTCTTCAGGATGTCTGGCTCTAACTCACTGACCACACCGTCAAATCTATCCCCGATATTATTATCCTTCCTATACAGATCTTCCGTATATTCTTGCCACCTTTTCTTGATCTCTTCTGCTTCGGTTAGGTCCTTACCATCTTTGTTTTTGATCATACCCATTTTTGCCTGGAATTTACCTCCGATGTTTCTAATTTTCTGGAAGAGGTCTCTTGTCCTTCCTATTCTATTGTCTTCTTCCACTTCCACGCATTGCTTGTTTAAAAATAATTCCTTATCTCTTCTGGCTAACCTCTGGAATTTTGCATTTAATTGGGCATATCTCCCCCTGTCACTGTTGCCTTTTGCTTTCCTTCTTTCTTGGGCTACTTCTAGTGTCTCAGCAGACAGCCATCTTGCCTTCTTGGTTTTCTTTTTCTTTGGGACGTTTTTTGTTGCCACCTCCTGAACAATGTTGCGAAATTCTGTCCATAGTTCTTCCGACACCCTATCTACTAAATCTAGTCCCTTAAATCTATTCTTCACCTCCACTGCATATTCATTAGGAATGTTAGTGAGCTCATATCTAACTGATCTGTGGGTCTTCCCTGTTCTCTTTAGTCTGATTCTAAATTTTGCAATAAGAAGTTCGTGATCTGAACTACAGTCAGCTCCAGGTCTTGTTTTTACCGACTGTATAGATGTCCGCCACCTTTGGCTGCAAAGGATGTAGTCAATCTGATTTCGGTGTCGACCATCTGGTGAAGTCCATGTATAAAGTCGTCTTTTAGGTTGCTGGAAGTGAGTGTTTGTTATGCACAGTGAATTGTCTTGGCAAAATTCTATCATCCTATGTCCTGCTTCATTTTGTTCTCCCAGACCATGCTTGCCTGTAATTCCAGGTGTCGTTTGACTACCCACCTTAGCATTCCAGTCTCCTGTAATGAAAGTAACATCTCTTTTTGGCACATTATCCAGTAGGTGCTGCAGATCCTCATAGAACTGATCTACTTCTGCTTCTTCAGCATCTGTGGTTGGGGTGTATATTTGGATCACTGTGATGTTAAATGGCTTACCCTGAATTCGAATTGATATCCTTCTATAATTTTTTGGATTTTATCCAAGCACTGCTTTAGCCACTTTATTATTAATTATCAAGGCTACTCCATTTCTTCTGTAGCATATAGCATTGTTGTATAAACAAAGTGAGGTATGCACGCCTCCCCAGATGCTGAACTACAATTCCCAGCATGCCTCATTATCGGAGATTCCTGGCAGTACAGTTCAATGTTGCCCATCCTGCTCTGTAAAACTGCAATTCCATACTCATTTCCAGAGCACAGAAATACTCCATTGACTTATTTCTGTGTAACTGTGAATCTGATTGTGTTACTAATGCAGATAGTCAAAAATACCCCATTTCAAATTGGATCCATAGTTCTAGGGAAGACAATTTTAATCCATTCTTCTACCACAAGCCATTCTCTTTTCATAATATATCCCAGCTCTGCTTGGCTCATAAAACATTCTGACAATATTTCCAACATGTTATTCCTACAGAGACATTCACATCCTTTTTGTAACCCATATAAAATCAGAAGAAACATACTTTTAAGTGAAGGCGTGGTTTTGATCAGGAAGAACAAATGACCTAAAGTAATTGGGGTTGCATACTCTATATCAGGCCCTGACTCCTTGCAGAATAGGTGTGTGTGTGTGTGTGTGTGTGTGTGTGTGTGTGTATGTACTGTATGTATGTGTGTGTGTGTGTGTATATATATATACAGTGTGTGTGTGTGTGTGTATGTGTGTGTGTGTGTGTGTGTGTGTGTGTGTGTGTATATATATATATATATATATATATATATATATATATAATTTTTTTACGATTTATTGCAGAAACTCTTTCAACTGTAGTCATAGATCCCTTTGGATCCTTAATTGGAATGAAAATAAGAATGAAAGTCTTAGGTAAACTGTCCAAATTCAAAGAGGCATAATGCAAATATTTGTACTATTTTTAATTGTTTTTATGGTTTTAATGTTTTTAATGTTTTTGTGGTTACTATATTCATTTGCTGAGTATTTTAGGTGCCAAAATACAACTAAAAAAATCTGGTTCAGCTTATCCGCGGATGGGCTTATCCACGAGTATATACAATATGTGCTTTTTCCATTTCCATTTTTATTTTATTTTTTGGTTATTTGTTGTACTGTTTTTCTGTTTTTACCTTTCTAGGCTGCCCAGAGTCACATATGTGAGATGGGTGTCTATACAGGTAGTTCTTGCGTAACAAAGATTTGTTTAGTGACAGTTCAGACTTATGACAGTGCTGAAAACCAACTTACGACCGGTCCTCACACAACCGTCGCAGTGTCCTTGTGGTCACATGATCATGATTTGGGCGCTTGGCAACTGGTTCACATTTATGACCATCGAAGCATCCCATGGTAATGTGATCGCCATTTTTGCCCTTCCCAGCTGGCTTCTGGTAAGCAAAATCAATGGGGAACTGCGTGATTCACTTAATGACCACATGATTCGCTTAATGCCCACAGTAATTTGCTTAATGATTGCCACAAAAAAGGTTGTAAAATCAGGTCGGATTCACTTAATGACCACTTTGCTTAGCAACCAAAATTCCGGTCCCAATTGTGGTCATTAAGCGAGGACTAGCTGTATAAATTGAATAAAGTAAATAAATGAATAATGATACAGCTACTCTAAGGTAAAGGTAAAGGTTCCCCCCACACATTTATGCAGTTGTGTCCGACTCTAGGGGCCGGTGCTCATCTCCGTTTGTTAGCCGAAGAGCCAGCGCTGTCCGAAGACGCTTCCACGGTCATGTGGCCGGCATGACATGCGCGGAACACTGTTACCTACCCACCGGAGTGGTACCTATTCATCTACTTGCATTTGCATGCTTTCGAATTGCTAGGTTGGAAATAGCTGGGGCGAGTGCGGGAGCTCACTCCGTCACGCGGGGCTAGGGATTTGAACCTCCGAACTTGCGATCTTCCGATCCACAAGCCTGGCGTCTTATCCGCTGAGCCACCATGCCCCTTTTACAGCTACTGTAGGTAACCTCATTTTTTAGAAGTGTGCTTCCTTTAGATATCTTTTTGTATTACCTGGGAACAGGTATCACTTTGTGGGAGCAAAAAATAATAGATACGTTAAAGCAAACATAATACAATGGGCCTCTCTAACTTTAAATATTTATTTAAAAGAAGGAAAGAATGTTTTTATGAGCAGAGTCGGTCTCATTCAGGCCTAGCAGGACCATGTTAGCTGGTAACAGAGCATCAGTCAGGCTATTTCAGTTTGTTTGTTTGTTTATTTGTTCGGCATATTCATATCCACCAAAGGCACTCTGGGTGGTGAACAAAGATTAAAACAAGGCCAAATTCACCATCCATTAATTAATTAATTGGATTAATTCATTTAGTTACTTGTACTCATTCCCAAATATCATTATTATAGGGAATAATACCCATTATTGCAACTTCTTTGTGTGACAGGCAGGTTTCCGAATGGTTGTATAGTCAAGGAGATTCAGAACTACAGGTAAATATCTGGCCTGCAAAATTCCACATGGCCACTAGATGGCAGGAAAGCGATTCATAAAACACCAGTGCTTTGCTGCCATCTAATGGTACGTCCAGATTATTGCAACCCAGATTTGATAGCGCTAAGCCAAGGCACAGAATTTCTGTTGTCTTCTACTCTTTCCCTTGAATGCAACCACTCTGTAAACTCCAGTTTAGCTTCTTGCCGTAGGCATCTGCAGCTTGTAGGCCCATCTCCTTAAGCGTCAAGGACAAAGGACAAAGCTACAGTGACAAACATTGTCATTGTAAATTGCAGGAGGCGATTCTTTCGGGCAGTTTGTCATTTGTTTGCCTTTGTCAATGCTGGTGAACCATTTGTCTGCTGGATAAAAGGCTGGGAAGCTGCATAAACTGTACACACTGCTGGAAAACTATACACCCCACTGTGCTGTATTCTTAATCTTGGCCTAATGCGTATAAGATAACAATAAGCTATTTTCCAGCCAATCATCAGCTAAGGAAGGGATTGGTAGCCTGGTGCCATTTTTGGTCAAGCCAGGGTTGGTTCCAACCCCCCCTTTCTGGAGGGCCGTCAAAGAAGTCAAGATGGCAGACACAACAATGCACGTAAAAAGAGGCGGGGCTGTGATTGCATGGTTGTGCTGCCATTTTGATTTCTTTGACACACAAACACCTTGTGGACACCCCTGGAGGGAGTCTTCATCTGAACACACCGGACACTTTTGTTGGTGCAGTTGCTGAAAATTGGTGTTGGAATTTCCCATCAGCTGGGGACACACATGGAAAGGGTCAAATGAGATGTAAAATGAGCATAGTTGAAAAAACAAAGAAAAAAATCACTTACTTCAACACCAAGGGGGAAAACAACGGGAGGAACAGTGGTCCAGAATTACCAGAAAACATACAGATAATCCAAGAGTTTTATCAGGGCAAGCAACTGGGCCATAGAAATGCTATTTTAAATCCCCAGTGTTCAGGGTCAAAAAAGTCAAGATGGCAGAACAACTGTGCAAATGAAGTCCCGCCTCTTTTTTATGTGCATAGACACACATAAAGAAGAGGCGGAGCTTTGATTGTGGGCTCACGGCTGCCATCTTACTTTTTTACCTACCCTGACCTCACCCAGTGGACCCTCCTGCCAGGAGTAGTGATGTAATACTGTTCTAGAATTGGAAATATGCCGAGCAGTAGATCTTCCCCTTTTATTGTTCGTATTACTAATATTCCTGGCAATTTTTAAACACTGAATTAAAAACAAAAGACTTACTTAAAAAACCCCTACAATTTATAGAGAGCTCTGGTACGCAATGCCCAAGGCTTGTATGTTTTTATTGAAATTCCCTCAGAAATGTTCCTTTTCTTTTAGAAGGAATGATGGTATGGCATTGTTAAAAAATGACGGCATTCTTGTTAAAATTTATATTTCCGCTGGGTAAAAACTATTTGCTTAGTTAAATGTATAAGTCACCTGACTCAATTGCAACTCTAGGCAGCATGCAATGTATAACATTAAAAAAAAAACAGTTCACATAATGCATAAAGAACATGTATTGATTTCTTTAAAATGCAAGTCCCTCTTCATACCCATATCTTCCTCAAATGAATCTTACAAACATAATGGGTTTTATATGGATTTGTGAAAGGTCCTCATGGATCTGTGAAGTCTATATTAAACAATCTCACAGATCTGCTTCCGTAGAAACCCTAGGTAGGTACAGTAGGTAGGTAGGTAGGTAGGTAGATATACTGTATATCAGGGGTCCCCAACCTGTGGGCCTGTTAGAAAGTGGACCGCAGGGCTCCCGCCTGCAAACCCCACCCCCGGTGCACGCAATTAACCTGCCCCCAGTGCATGCGATTGGCTCCCACCTGCAAACCCCGCCCCCCCTGGTGCACATGATTAACCCACCCCCGGTGCATGTGATTGGCTCCCACCTGCAAACACACACCCTGGTGCGTGTGATTGGCTCCCGCCTGCAAACCCCGCCCCGCCCCGGTCCATGGAAAAAAATTCTTCCACGACCGGTCCCTGGTGCCAAAAAGGTTGGGGACCGCTGCTGTATATTATATCTACCGAGCAGTAACTAGCTACTGCTGGAATTAAAAATACTGCTTCCTAGCCATACTATACTGACAGAGACACGCTATTCCTTGTTTAATCCAACTCTGCCAAGCCAATTTACCTGAACTCACCCACATCAGAGTGGAATATTGTTGCAAATGCTGTTCCATAAAAACAAGAAGCAGGCCATCAACAAAGGAAAGATGAATCAGCAGCTGATACCTTCCTAAAAACTGGAATGATTTGAGAAAGTATGCTTGTTCCATACTTCAATACAGGTAGTCCTCATTTAGCAACCGCAATTGGGACTGGTTGTTCCATTGTTAAATGAAGCAGTCACTAAGTGAACATCACGTGACCGCAAATGTGCTTACGATTTTACTTCACCTTTCCTTTGCTTTACAGCAACAGAAGGATATGACCCCAAACAGCCAGGTCAGCCCAAATGGCTGAGAAGGTCTATGGAACTTGACTCACAAGGAAGCCGGGTAAAAGGGCAAATCTTGTAGTCTTTTTTTCCCCCTCACCCTGGCTGGGATAATTAGCAAGAAGGGAATTAATGTTTGTATTTACATTCATTGGAGAGGAAGGGATTGCAGGAGAGGAAGCAGGATCACAATGGGGAATACACATCAAAAGGAATGTACTGGCGCCGGCTGTTTGCCTAGCGCACTCCTGATTCTGATTAGGCAGCAAACAAAAGCCAAAGGTGTGAAAGCAATTAAAGTCTTGTCAGTTACAGGCAGC
Organism: Charina bottae; assembly: GCA_023362775.1. Lineage (NCBI taxonomy): Eukaryota > Metazoa > Chordata > Lepidosauria > Squamata > Charinaidae > Charina > Charina bottae. The sequence goes on along the minus strand of JALMGJ010000048.1, from coordinate 2,888,751 downwards.
AGCTGCCAGCTGGCTAATAAAGCTGAGCTGAGCTTGTTAACTTGCAGTTAGTGCTTTTTAGGGATGCACTGCAGAGAAAAGCAGCTCAGGAAGAGATAGCCTGATTAAGCAACCTCTCTGCTCTGCGAGGGGGAAAAAGAGACAGGTCAGGCACAGGACAACACATACTAACTGACTGTAATGGCGAACTAGTGGCCAAGAAAGAGATGCTGTGAAGGTCATAAATGCGGGCATTGGTTGCAAAGTTAGTCTTCCATCACTGTTGTAACTGCAAATGGTTGCTGTCTGAGGCAGTCGCTAAATGAGGACTACCTGTATCCTGTAGCATCCCCTTACAAAGTTTGTTTGCAGCAGCAGCAGCAGCAATTACCAATGCTGCAATTCTAGCGACTCTGCCTAGAAAGCAAGTCCCCTTGTTTTGAATGCTGTTGGGTCAAATGCCACAACACAGTAAGGAAAAGTGCTACAAATTCTCCAGAAACAATACAGACTGCCAATATTTTCATTCTCTAACTGGTTACCACACATAATTCTCCCTGACAGGCTTTTTTTTTTTTCTGCATGCAAAAGGGTTTTTCTCCTTAGTCCAACATCCAATATTCCACCCTCATCCTGCAGTGCTACAATTTATGAAAAACATTACCAGTTCATTCTGCTGAGCGTGTAACCTGGTCACGAGATGCTTGGATCATAAATAATTCTGTCAGTAATATATGGATGTGTATAATTATAAAGATGATAAAATCTTTCAAAACTTTACTATCTCTTCCCCCCCCCACCCCACTCCGAAGAGGAGTGAGTCATTTGTCTTGGCATTTTAATTTTAATATGTGTAAAAGGAATGGAATCTTTCCAAATTCTAATAACTCTTTTAATGCTGTTTCATTCCTAGGATGGATACTTTTTATTTCTTCTCAAAACAGTTTTCTCCCTGCTTCATGGCTGTGGAAGGAAGTCTCTAATTAAGGTACTGAAATTATTATCTTTTCTTTTGTAATGCTTTCATCTTTGGCCATTATAATTCTTCTTTGCTTGGTTTCCTAAAGTACTTACTGTACATACCCTGCTTTTATATGGTAAACCTTTTCTGCATTTGTATCCGTTCTTGGTATTGCTTCTTGGACACCTTTTCTCCATCCAGTTATAAATGTTGAGCTAGATGAATTTCCACATGGCGGCTCATCCCATTTGGTGTGATTGGGGAAGCGGTTGATGGTAGGGAAAATTAAGTGACAATTCTTAGGAAACAATAAGTCAACGGATATGGGACTATCAATTTTTATATGCTAACAAGATGGGGGGGGAGTTGGTTGGGGGGGGCACCCTTGGGGAATTAGATGTTTTTCCTAAATGTTCACAAAGAAAAGAAAGTGAATTCTGCCTAGAGCCCAAGGGAGTTTTTGTTGTTGTTGTTCAGTCGTTCAGTCGTGTCCGACTCTTCGTGACCTCATGGACCATAGCACGCCAGGCCTTCCTGTCCTCCACTGTCTCTCGGAGTTTACTCAAATTCATGTTCATTACATCGGTGATGCTATCTAACCATCTCATCCTCTGCCGTCCCCTTCTCCTTTTGCCCTCAGTCTTTCCCAGCATCAGGGTCTTTTCCAGTGAGTCCTCTCTTCTCATTAGGTGGCCAAAGTATTTGAGCTTCAGCTTCAGCATCTGTCCTTCCAATGAGCAGTCAGGGTTGATTTCCTTTAGGATTGACTGGTTTGACCTCCTTGCAGTCCAAGGGACTCTCAAGAGTCTTCTCCAGCACCACAGCTCGAAAGCATCAATTCTTCGGCGCTCAGCCTTCCTTATGGTCCAACTCTCACAGCCATACATTGCTACTGGAAAAACCATAGCTTTAACTATACGGACCTTTGTCAGCAAGGTGATGTCTCTGCTTTTTAAAATGCTGTCTAGGTTTGCCATAGCTTTCCTTCCAAGGAGCAAGCGTCTTTTAATTTCATGGCTGCAGTCACCGTCTGCGGTGATCTTGGAGCCCAAGAAAATAAAATCTGTCACTGCTTCCATTTCTTCCCCTTCTATTTGCCAGGAAGTGATGGGACCAGATGCCATGATCTGAGTTTTTTTAATGTTGAGTTTCAAGCCAGCTTTTGCACTCTCCTCTTTCACCCTCATCAAGAGGCTCTTTAGTTCCTCTTCACTTTCTGCCATTAGGGTGGTATCGTCTGCATATCTGAGGTTGTTGATATTTTTCCCGGCAATCTTAACTCCGGCTTGTGATTCATCCAGCCCGGCATTTCTCATGATGTACTCTGCATATAAGTTAAATAAGCAGGGTGATAATATACAGCCTTGTCGTACTCCTTTCCCAATTTTGAACCAGTCGGTTGTTCCATGTCCGGTTCTAACTGTTGCTTCTTGACCCACATACAGGTTTCTCAGGAGACAGGTAAGGTGGTCTGGTACTCCCATCTCTTTAAGAATTTGCCACAGTTTGTTGTGATCCACACAATCAAAGGCTTTAGCGTAGTCAATGAAGCAGAAGTAGATGTTTTTCTGGAACTCTCTTGCTTTTTCCATGATCCAGCAAATGTTGGCAATCTGATCTCTAGTTCCTCTGCCTCTTCGAAACCCAGCTTGCACTTCTGGTAGTTCTCGGTTCACATACTGCTGAAGCCTAGCTTGTAGGATTTTGAGCATAACCTTGCTGGCATGTGAAATGAGCGCAATTGTACGGTAGTTTGAACATTCTTTGGCATTGCCTTTCTTTGGAATTGGAACGTAAACTGACCTTTTCCAATCCTGTGGCCACTGTTGAGTTTTCCAAATTTGTTGGCATATTGAGTGCAGCACTTTAACAGCATCATCTTTTAGGATTTTAAATAGCTCAGCTGGGATACTGTCTTCTCCGCTAGCTTTGTTGTTAGTAATGCTTCCTAAGGCCCACTTGACTTCACTCTCTAGGATGTCCGGCTCAAGGTCAGTGACCACACCATCGTATCTATCAGGGATATTAAGATCTTTCTTGTATAGTTCTTCTGTGTATTCTTGCCACCTCTTCTTAATCTCTTCTGCTTCTGTTAGGTCCCTGCCTTTTTTTGTCCTTTATCATGCCCATCTTTGCACAAAACGTTCCCTTGATATCTCCGATTTTCTTGAAGAGATCTCTATTCTTCCCCATTCTATTGTTTTCCTCGATTTCTTTGCATTGTTCATTTAAGAAGGCCTTCTTATCTCTCCTTGCTATTCTCTGGAATTCTGCATTCAGTTGTTTATATCTTTCCCTTTCTCCCTTGCCTTTTGCTTCCCTTCTTTCCTCAGCTATTTGTAAAGCCTCATCAGTCAGCCACTTTGCTTTCTTGCATTTTTTTTTCTTTGGGATGGTTTTAGTTGCTGCCTCCTGTACAATGTTACGAACCTCCATCCATAGTTCTTCAGGCACTCTGTCTACCAGATCTAATCCTTTAAATCTATTCCTCACTTCCACTGTATATTCATAAGGGATATGATTTAGGTCATACCTGATTGGTCTAGTGGTTTTCTCTACATTCTTCAATTTAAGCCTAAATTTTGCAATAAGAAGCTCATGATCTGAGCCACAGTCAGCTCCAGGTCTTGTTTTTGCTGCTTGTATAGAGCTTCTCCATCTTTGGCTGCAAAGTATATAATCAATCTGATTTCGGTATTGACCATCTGGTGATGTCCATGTGTAGAGTCGTCTCTTGTGTTGTTGGAAAAGAGTGTTTGCTATGACCAGCGTGTTCTCTTGACAAAACTCTATTAGCCTTTGCCCTGCTTCATTTTGTACTCCGAGGCCGAACTTGCCTGTTATTCCGGTTATTTTTTGACTTCCTACCTTAGCATTCCAGTCCCCTATGATGAAAAGGACATCTTTTTTTGGTGTTAGTTCTAGAAGGTGTTGTAGGTCTTCATAGAACCGGTCAACTTCAGCTTCTTTGGCATCAGTGGTTGGGGCATAGACTTGGATCACTGTGTTGTTGAATGGTTTGCCTTGGATTCGAACTGAAAGCATTCTGTCGTTTTTGAGGTTGTACCCCAGTACTGCCTTTCCCACTCTTTTATTGACTATGAGAGCTACTCCATTTCTTCTAAGGGATTCTTGCCCACAGTAGTATATATAATGGTCTCCTGAATTAAATTCGCCCATTCCTGTCCATTTTAGTTCGCTGATTCCCAACATGTCGATGTTCAATCTTGTCATCTCATGTTTGACCACATCCAGCTTACCTTGATTCATAGTTCTTACATTCCAGGTTCCTATGCAATATTGTTCTTTACAGCATCGGACTTTCCTTCCACTTCCAGACACATCCACAACTGAGCGTCCTTTCGGCTTTGGCCCAGCCGTTTCACACTTTCTGGAGCTACTCGGAATTGCCCTCCGCTCTTCCCCAGTAGCATTTTGGACACCTTCCGACCTGAGGGGCTCATCTTCCGGCCTCATATCTTTTAGCCTTTTGATACTGTCCATGGGTTTTCTTGGCAAGGATACTGGAGTGGTTTGCCATTTCCTCCTCCAGTGGACCACGTTTTGTCAGAACTCTCCATCATGACCTGTTCTTCTTGACCTGACTTCATTGAGTTACGCAAGCCCCTTCGCCACGACAAGGCAGTGATCCATGAAGGGGTAAGGGAGTTTAGCCATTCTCAACCCAAATCTTCATTTGGTTCTCAATCATTCATGGAAGCCCTGGGCATCACTGGCTCTTATTCCTTTTTTTTTTATTAAGATTTTAAATATACATAGTTAAAAGTTAGAAATGAAAAAGAAATAGAAATAGAAATCAAAGAAAGAAGAAAAAAGGTGTAGAAAAGTAAAGAAAAAAAGAAGAGAAATAAGACATAGAAATTGGTTAACTTCTGATTTATCTCTGGTCATAGTAATTAACAAAATTTATCTTACATGCTAGTTCTTTATATAACATTCAAAAACATTTCCTGTCTAATATACCAATTTATATGTACTTTAATCTTCAAATCCCCATGTAAGCTTTGCCCCACTGGCTCTTATTCCTGATGGTGAGCTTCCTTGGGCAGTTGGTCGGCCATTGTGAGAACAGACAGCTGGAGTAGATAAGTGAGGGCTACGATCCAGCAGAGCATGGTTTATGTTCTTATGCATTTGGTGGGGATGCAGAAATGGAAACCTTGTGGCTTCACTAACCAAGATGGGAGGCAGCAGGACAACCCTTACACCAGAAGCCTTCCTACACATTGGTAGGTGTTTCACACATAAAGAGACAAGTCATGGTGAGGATATGGAATATCACGTCCAAAGTTTCTAGGTTTCCCCAGAAGACCTCCAGAAATAGTGCCATCCTATGCCACTCTTGGTGATGACATGGTCAATTTCTCTCACCTCATTTAACGGAAGGGGAGAACATCTCACCCGAATAATTTCAGGGCAAGGACTATGGTACTTATTTCACAAGAGAATCTATTCTCATCTATTGTAAAGATCTTGAAGTCTATCATACAGTTATGCTTTTCTAATAAATGCAGTTGGATTTCTTTTGCTTTGGATTAGAAAAGAGAAGTTTTAGAATGTGAACGGATACAATTTATGCTTCAACGAAGTGAGATACGTTTGGTCATGGCCTTTGTTGCTCTTCCTTGATGGGACTATTTCTGTTTTTCTCACTCCATCAACATCATTTGAATCACTGTGCATTCTTGGTAAAGGCTCGGATCTTTATTTAGACCTGGATGCTGAAAGCTACAAAGTCTAGCGTTCTTACTGACAGCTGGCTTTATTCTAAGAGCACCAAGCATTCACGTTCCTTAAACTTTATTTAAAACGTATCCATATGGACATTCCTAAAATAGTCCTTGGGATTTTGGAAACTGTTTGAAGGCAAAAGGAAGTGAAATACAAGCAGCATATATTGATTTTATGGCATTGGTGAAGAAAGCGAAATTAAGCATACAACAAAATCCATTTTGGCAACACTATGAAGCCAGGTACATGCATTTGGAAAAATTGCTAGCAAAGTTGAAACAAAGACTTTTTACCTCCCTTCTTTTTGCTTTTTGCTTTGACTTTTAATTGTTTGATATTAAGTAATTGATTTGAAAATTTGGAGGGAAATCCAAAATTATATGTCTGGACTTCTACTCATATAATGGGGATTTTTCCTCTCCTTTTGATGTCCTTTACAGACCATTATATCTAATCTTCAGGATCCCTGAAGTTACAGGAGAGCACTGGGGTGGGCTGGATACAAGGAATAGCAGAGAGAAAATGGTGTTCTAGTTTCTAAGTCTTAGTGCAAAAAAAGTATCAAAATACACGGAAATGCAAGTTGATAAATGTCAAAATATGTTGAAATATATGTTGGGGAGGAAAAATACTTAGGCATTTGCATTTTGAGGGATACATCGAGAAATACATATTTTGAAGGAAAACAGTTTGAAACACGTACTGAAATTCAAATTTTCATGGTGATTAAGGAAAAAAGATGGTTTAATTCTGAAATGGAAGAAATGAAGGACACATAAGATGGGGTCAGGGAGCAGACAAAGATCTGTAAACTTATATTGCAGTTCAAGAATGCCTCCGCCCCTGAAGACTCTGTCACTTGTGGCAAGAATGTCGCAAAGCCAGGGGTTGGGATATATGGTTTTGCTTCTTGGAGATGGAAGCCTTCTCTCTGTGTGTGAGTCTTCCTGAAAGTGGGCATCTTATCTGAGCAAAGATTAATGAAATAGATTTTATAAATATATCAGAAAGGATATTTATTTACAGGAAATGCATTAGAGGGATAGGCAAATCATAGCACTTAGCTACATCCTACAGTAGAAGAGTCTAACATGTGTTCTGTGTCTAGGAAGAAAGGCAGAAGGAAGTGGTCTCAGATTAGCATTCTTTTAGAGCAGTGTTTCTCAACCTTGGCAACTTGAAGATGTGTGGACTTCAACTCCCAGATTTCCCCACAGCATGCTGGCTAGGGAATTCTGGGAGTTGAAGTCCACACATCTTCAAGCTGCCAAGGTTGAGAAACACTGTTTTAGACAAAGAGTGTGCAGTGATAGCAAAGAAGAGATACAAAAGAAATCCTTCACTTTCTATCTACACCCTACCACTTCCTTGCAATCAGTAGCTCATGAGGGGTTGAAGAGTCAGTGCTACTGAAGTCACACATTCAACATTGCTCATGGCCAGGAGCAGCAATTAAGCCACTTATGATAGGATATTTATTTACAAGAAATGTAAAGAGAATCAGATGTTAGTCAAAAAAAGGCCAGGTCAAAGCCAGCTAAACAAGAAAATCAGCTTGTCACACCGAAGGAGTACACAGATCACACTTAGAAACAACTCTAGTGTCAGAACTCTGTGATGACAACACAAATTGGAATGAACTACTTTTTAATGTTATTTTGAATTTTAGAGTTTTAGAAGCTTGCATAGAGAGATCAATAAACTAGACTTTTGCAGTAAAAAATAAAGTTGCATTTATTAAAAAAACAAGAACATATTTACAAATCTCTTTCACCTACAAGAGGCACAGAGGCAGGCAAGAATATCTTCATTTGAACAGAACCAGATAAGCAGAGCCAGCAGGCAGAACAAAGGATCACCTTTATACACTTAACTTCTTGATCATAAACCATCATTCACCATAGTAACCAATTAGCATGTGACTACCCAAGAGTCAGCCTAGCCAAACCAGAATACCTTACATGGTAACAAAACACTTAAGAACACAAAGATAAACCTTATATGGTTAATGGAATCTGAATGCCAGCAGACCTTTTGGCGCCTATGAGAGAGAGAGGAAAAATTACCTCAGCTTGTCTTTTTAAACTGAATCTTGTGACCCAGATTCTTTTTAGATCACAAAATAAAAAAATACAACACGACCAAGGATACGAGTCTCTCTTTAAGCTATGATTATTTACATTTAGAAAAGGTGAAGGTGACAAGCAAAGGAATTCTGACCAGTATTTTTGTTTTTCAAATGTGGACCTTATTATATATGCAGTTCAAAGCCATGAGTATTTATTTATTTATTTGTTTGTTTGTTCAATTTTGCCTTTCTCTCATGCTTTTGACGGAGGAAGAATGCAATCTATCCCTTCTGGGATGGTGAACTGGCTTGCATCTGGGTAGTGTTTACACAACACTTACTATCCTCCTCAGCAATGTGAGAATTCATTCTTACTGTGGAATAGAATGAATGAGTTCTATCTGAGGGTAGAACTGATTACAGAAGGGCATCGTCTAGAAAGGGTTATGCACAACTGAGCACAGAAATACAGGTGCTGGGAACACCTGCCCTGAGGTTCAGGTTTAAATTCCACAATCAGTGTGTTTGTCTTGTGAATGCAGATGTTCTAATTGCTCCTCATCCTACAAATCTTAGACTCGGATGAGCTCTTTGCCTTGGCTCTTTCCCTTTCATTCGTCTTCTCCTAGTGTTCCTTGGAGGACAGGCAACGTGATGGTTGGCATCATCTTCCCTTTGGAAGAATGTCATCCATCGGGCACCATGTAGGCCCCATAGGCATTCCGAAAAAGTAACAGTGGAATGGGATTTAGTCTCATGTTTTGTTTGTTTTTGGGCGTGTTGGCTCAGTGGTTAAGATGCCAGGCTTGTCGATCGGAAGATCGCAAGTTCGGTGGTTCGAGACCCGAGCGCCGCATGACGGAGTGAGCTCCCGCACTCGCCCCAGCTCTTGCCAACCTAGCAATTCGAAAGCATGCAAATGCAAGTAGATGAATAGGTACCACTTCAGTGGGAAGATAACAGCGTTCCGTGCGTGTCATGTGGCCACATGACCATGGAAGCATCTTTAGACAACACTGGCTCTTCGGCTAACAAACGGAGATGAGCACCAGCCCCTAGAGTCGGACATGACTGCACAAATGTGCGGGGGAAGACTTTACCTTTGTTTGCAAGGGGCTCACCTGCCCAGGAAAAAAAGAAGTTGGACGATGAAGAGACCTGGGAGAAACCACAATCACTGTCTTTGGATGCTTTATAACTGGCATTGCTCCCGGTGACAGCCATTTTTGAGTGCCCCAAGAGCCCCTCAGAAAAGCTACTTACCTGCAATGAACATAAGTATGTTTAGAAATAAATCTTCTTACAACACCCATTTGTAACAAATGGTGTAGTATCTAAGCTTGGTCTTTTCTTTCTTACTCACTGGTTGGTAGAGTTCAAAGAAACACTTCATCAGGTATGTTAAAATTTTAGTAGCTGCATGCATACCATCTGATATACCTTGGGGGGGGGATAGTGGTTTAATCAATGGTTCAATGTATTGCGACAATGCAGGAATTGGGTTCATTCAGTAATAAAATGAAGCATGTTGTGCAAATCTAGGGCTTCGGTCCATGCAGATACACCCAGATTCCTTTTGCATCCAAAATTTTTCTATATTTGATACTGGAGAAAGCCAAACATGGCAGTTTCAGAACCAAATCAGGAATGTGTGTCTATAGCTGGGTGCACAGGGAGAGTCTATATGATAAGCAATGATACTTCCTTCAGTCTCATGCTGGATAAACTGCTATAATCTCATAGAAATCCTATATTAAACAATGCAGATGGTTGTGGTAGAAAGAGTCCATCAGGAGTATCGTAGGGGGTGTCTACTAAAGTCTGCATTGCTCTGGATTCAGTTTCCACAAAGTGTTTCAGAGTACATGAGAGATTAATGTAGTGCTCTGCCACTCTTCAAAGGAACCGTGCCTTTTCCCAGCATTGTGGCTACCTGTAATGGCATGTGGGAATGACCTTGGGAGACAGGGAAGAGCCACAGCCAGAGGGACAGTCAGATAAGAGGCAGCTTAGCCCACAGCAGGAATGGGGGCATGACAAGCATCTCAAAAGGGACCCTCCCCAGTTTCTTGGACTGTAAAGGCAAGGGGGGAGAAATGTACTTTCAGACTTGCAAGATTCTATTAATGTCACCTTGCAATAAAGTAGAATTAGTTCATCTGGGCGTGTTTCTTGTCCAGACTACCTCACAAGGCTGACACTACCCCAGGAAAATACAGCTGCTCGACTGTCACACAGACACACACCCATGCCTTTCCAAGGCCCTGCTGGTGATTAAATTTGAAGCACTGATCAGTCATAAGGGACGCGGTGGCTCAGCGGGTTAAACCGCTGAAGCTGTAAGACTGCCGATCAGAAGGTTGGCAGTTCGATTCCCCGTGTGACGAGATGAGCTCTCGTCACTTGTCCCAGCTCCTGTCAACCCAACAGTTCGAAAGCTAATGCAAGTAGATAAATGGGTACCACCTTGGTGGGAGAAATTGCTGGCGTCCTGTCGGGGGTCGCCCTCCGGAACGAAGAAGACCTCATGAATGGCAGCGGAGACGACGGATCCCGAACGGCAACATCCAGGATGTCAGCAGCCGACTCTGAAAGCAAGGTATTCTGGGACATGTAGTCCAATACCCACGGAAAAAGAGTCGGTTCCCTTACCCCTTTCCTTAGCGCACGGTAAAAATGTTGTTAATATATGAATGTATAATATATGAAATGCAATGTATGTAAGCCGCCTAGAGCCCTCCGTTACGGAGGGGATAGGCGGCGTATAAATACGATAAATAAAAATAAATGAATAAAATAAGCACTACAAGCAAGGGCTGGTGCTTCTTGAAAGTGATGTGGAGAGGCCCACTGAGGTTTTTTAGCCAGATGACTTTATGTCTTTCACTCTTGCCTTTACACCTATTCCATATAGGCCACTTCATAACACTGAATCCAGATCAGCTAATATTCATGGCAAAACTGTATGTATGTATATATGTATGCATGGATTTATATGGCTGCCAATCTCTGGGCAGTGTGCAGAGTTAAAAGAACACATATGTGAGAATGAATGAATGAATGAATGAATGAATGAATGAATGAATGAATGAATGATACAGGGTAACAGGATATATTGAGGAATCTCTGAATGGGTGTCTCTAAAATAGTCAGCATCTTAACTTATTCTCATATCCTTTGACTACCTTGGTTGAATTGCTACTGTGGGGAAACCATGCAGAAGACCCTGAACCCAACGAATGGGCGGGTCTGCTAAACACTTGCCATTATTATTATGGGATGTTTTAATGTCTCTTTTTATGGTTGTTTTTTATTGTACGCCTCCCAGTGTCACGTTTGTGAGATGGGTGGCTATATAAATATGAGGAAGGAAGGAAGGAAGGAAGGAAGGAAGGAAGGAAGGAAGGAAGGAAGGAAGGAAGGAAGGAAGGAAGGAAGGAAGGAAGGAAGGAAATATCAAATAAGAGAAAGAAAAGGAACTATAGCTAAATTTAGTTAACAGCAACACCATTAATTTTGTAAACCGCCCAGAGTCTACTGTCGTGGAGATGGGCGGTGATAAATTCGAATAATAAATAAATAAATAAATTCAATATACTGTAGTTCTCCCTGCCTTGTATTCTTGCACACCATCCTTAATTTGTCTATGAAGGTTCTCAGTCATCCAGGTGGAATTGTCTGTAGCTTGAATCATGTCAACTGGATTTCTATTTTCTCAGTGGAAACGTTTCGCTCCTTATCCAAGGAGCTTCTTCAGCTCCTTGGATAAGGAGCGAAACGTTTCCACTGAGAAAATAGAAATCCAGTTGACATGATTCAAGCTACAGACCATCCTTAATTCCAACTTGCCTATAAACTGTTTATTGTCTTTTGTTCTTTAGATGTTTCATCTTTCTCTTTTGAAGGGCCTCGTCAACTCCATCCAACCACGACTTTCCCAGTCCTATCAATCCATACACTCTTCCTTTATACCTGTATGTTTGTTTTGTTATTCAGTGACCAACCCCATCAAGATGCTTCTTCTGTGCTAGAATGTTCATTCAGCTTTGTATTTTTATAAACATAGAATTGTAGAGGCACCACAAGAGTTATCTAGTTCAACTCTCTCCCATGTGCTGGAAAACAAATTAATTCATCCATGAGAGGTGGCTGTCCAGCTTCCTGGGTGATTTAATTAGTTTTCCAACACATTGCAGAGGGTTGGACTAGATGATACTACTGGTCCTCTTAAGTCTTCTTGTTTTGCCATATACTGTTCTTAAGTAATCCTCTCCTGTTTCATTTAGCTTAATTTTTGTATATTTCTCCTGACATACCCAATCCTCACATCCATATAACCAAGGTGACAGGAGCACACTTTTATACATAGCCAGTTTTGCTTCTTTGGCAAACATTCATTCCTCACAACCGACTGCACCCTACCCACTAGCTTTTTAACATCATTTGCATGTTTCAAAATTTCTCTATCCATTTTTTCATCTGCAATAAACCTTCTACCAAGATAAACAAATTCATTCACTTCCTGTATTTTTCACCATTAAGATATATAACTTGCAGTCATTCCCCCCATTTTCCCTGCAAAGCAACCTTGGCCTCTGATACATTAATTTTCAGATCTGTATACCTCATTGCATCATACAATATATTTAACATTATCTCAGCTTCTCAGCCAACAGCACAGCATCATCTACACAGAAAAGTACACATATCTTCACGTCTGCAGCCAACACATCTCTAAAGTGTTCCTTACACATTAATCCAGAAATACATTAAACAACCAAAGGGTCATGACACTTCCTTGTCTTACTCCATGCTCAGGGCTGAACTACTCACTAAGCACTCCATTTATTCTCACTCACGCTTTACTCCCATCATATACTACTCTTATCACATTCAGCAGCTAACCTTCAACTCCATATTCACCAAGAACATTCCATAACTCATACCAATTTATGTTCACACAAACTTTCTCTAAATAAACAAAGTACAATAAACACTCTTTCTTACTAACTTTTCTCAAGGACCTGCAAAAATCTAGTCTGTAACCAGCCACCAGCCCCTGGCCAGCATGAAGCCACATTGCATTTCCTAAATACTGTACTTCCCAAAGCTAAGTCTGGATGGGACAACACTGGGTTGAATGCCAGCAAGAAGATGGGGTGTACTATCTGTCCTGCTATTGTGAAGTGCCTTCATGTGAGTTTGCTCCTCCTCTGGCTCTGGAGGGGGTCACATTCTCCCCAGAAGAACAAGTCTACAACTTGGGATTTGCAACGCGCCCTAAAGCAGCAGTTGCCAGGGGTGTCTTTGTCCAAATTTAGCTGGTTTAACTCCATGTGTCTATAGCACAGAATTCTTTTCACTCTGTTCCAAGCAGCTTCCGCGTTCTGTTCCATATGTCTGCTTTCCATTCATTCCGTTGGGAGATTATCTTCCAATACTTTCTCATACAGGACTTGTGCTTTCTCTTCCTGCAGTTATCATCCTGCCACTCTCTTTCACCTCTTTCCTTTGTTTCCATGTCTGTGTTTTCCCAAGATCCACTCTGGACCTTACCAAATTATAGTCTCCCCATGTTAAAAACATCCCTTCAACCTTATGAACTAATTACGTGCTACGAAATCAGTGTTGACTCTTAGCAAACACATAGATAGAACTTCTCCAGGATGATCTGTTCCCAATCTGGTCCTTCAAGTCTTCCAGCAGTGCTCCCATCACCACTGTAACCAAGTTCATCCACTTCATCCATCCATCCATCCATCCATCCATCCATCCATCCATCCATCCATCCATCCAATTTGTATAGGTGCCCATCTCAATCCAGTGACTCTGGGTGGTGAACAATCATACGAATAATTAAAACAGTTAAAACACAACACTTCCTGCTGGTCATCATCTTCTCTTTCTTTCCACCTTTCCACAATTATAGACCTTTCAAGAAACTTCAATCTTGTATCCTTTACTAATTGTCTCCATCTTTCACCATAAATGTCATAGAAAGAAAGTAATTTTTCCTAGGCACCTTCAACTTGCCATTTTTTATAGTCTCAGATACAGTTTTAAGGCCTGCTATGCTAGTTTATTACTTTTCATTGTTGTCCTGGTCATATTACACCTCTGATGTGACTTCACCTGATGAATGCAGCATTGCAACTCCAAGGCTGGCAGTGTATATAAAACAAATGTATTCAAAACTGATGTGGCTGTCTAGAAATTTAATAAATAATAACATCCTGTGGATAATAGAGCCAATTTGGTGTAGTGATTAAGGCATCAGGCTAGAAACCGGGAGACAAAAAAGCAATAAAGCAGATGCCTGGAGATATTTCCACCTCCCAGCAACACCTTTTTCTTGTTGGGGATGGAACTGAACTGCTCAGACATGAATGGATTTGTCCGTCTCTCAGTCTCATTTCCAAAACAGCTCACAAAGTTCAAAATTCACACAAAAATAAGCATACATCTCCAGATACATGCACGTCAGCCTTCATCTTTCCTACATTGCACACTATTTGCAAGCATTTTCCCATTTGTATAGTTGATTTTTATAGTCGATTTCCCCATTTATTTATTTATTTAATTTATTATTATTATTATTTATTATTTATTATTTAAATTTGTATTACCGCCCATCTCCCCCAACTGGGGGACTCTGGGCGGTTCACAATAAAACAAATTAAAAACATAAATATAAAATTACAACATCAATAAAATAAATATAAAATCCAAGTGGAATAGATGTTGGGCTTCATGGCACCAACCACCCCCAGGAGGAACGAGTAGCATTCCCATCCCAAGCAAGGCAGCAGAACCAGGTCTTCAAGTCTTTCCGGAAGGTCGGGAGCGAGGAAACCCGCCTCAGTTCTTAATTAATGCAATGTTTTTTGGGGCAGACTTTGCTCCAATGTACATATTTTTATATGCAGGATTTGAATCATCAACTGCATGACCATTGCAGATGTTACAGCTCTTACACACTCTGGTCTCCCTGTCGATTCATCAGATTCAAATCTGGGGAAAATCATATGGACCTTCCTTTTCTCATTCATCTTTATTCCCAACACTTCCAGAATGTGGATGGTGTGCTGGAAATAGATAACAAAACCAAAGAGGAGAAAATGACATGCTAAGAGCTTTGATTATTCTAATATGTGGTTCAAAAGGTCAATACTATTACTACTTTTCATTAGGTGATCCCCAACTCCTCTTTCGGAGCACATGATAATTTTGAATTGCACGAACACTCAGATGCATAGCAATTAATGCTTTTTGCTTGTCTCTTCTCTACCTCCTGGAAGAGGAGCTGGCGAAGCTGAAGGGACTTGAGCATGCCGATAAAAACATTTCCAGAAGCGATAGAACTGGTGTGGAATCCAGTGGTCTGGTAGGGCAAATGCTAACACTATTACCACCTGACAGACTATCAGGATTTGCTGGATGATTTGTTTCTCTGTGTCACTAAGAAGTGACGGGAGAAGTGACACCTGCCCTTTAAAGGGAGTCATTACTTAATAAAAAGGTAAAGGCTCCCCCCGCACATTTGTGCAGTCGTCTCCGACTCTAGGGGCCGGTGCTCATCTCCGTTTGTTAGCCGAAGAGCCAGCGCTGTCCGAATTACAAGGACATAAATACAGTTCCTTTCCAGTAATGCCTTCCCGTCTCTTCAAAGGTCAACCATGGCTCAACTCTTTCATTCCTGGATTTCCTTCTGCTTTGAAGCAGGGACTTAATTGCAGCAAGGAATTTTTAAAAAAAATAAAAATAAACGAAATAGAATGGTTGCCTTTTTTTCCCCCCAGTGGTGTTTTCAGGATAGAAGGGGTCTCAGTTTAGAACTTTATCTGAGGAGGCAAGTCTCATATGATTAAATCCTGGATTAAGGAAGAGGGGCTGATCTTCCCAGTTGCTTTCTGTTATTGCTAGAAATATTATTTTTGTCCAAATGGTTCTTTTGTAGGGCTGCGCACTGCTTTGAAGCTGTTAAAATGGGCATCTTTCTGCATTCTTCTCTTCCTGCATGCCTTCACGCTTGTACAGCCATGCTTCTGGTGGGATCTATTCTTGCTCGAGTCATACTAGGCTTTGCATTTGGTTAGATTTTTCTCCAACTAGCAAGTTTGGTGTCGTGGTTAAGGCATCAGGCTAGAAACCAGGAGACTGTGAGTTCTAGTCTCCCTTTGGGCACGAAGCCAGCTGGGTGACCTTGGGCCAGTGATTCTCTCTCAGCCCTAGGAAGGAGGCAATGGCAAACCACCTCAGAAAAACCTTGTCAAGAAGACTGCAAGGACTAGTCCAAGCAGTCGCCAAGAGTAAAAACTCAAAGGCACCAAAAAAAATAAAAATTAAAAACCTTAGCACAGTGTTTATTTTTTATTTATTTATAATTCGATTAATATCACCGCTCCATCTCCCCTTAGGGGGACTCTGGGCGGTTAGGTTCTAGATTATTATTAAGTAAAGATAAAGTCTCTTGACTTGAAACTTGACAACTGGAAACTTCCATGTTATTTTCTTAGGAACAATATAGGAGTGGCTTATTGTTGCCATCTTCTAGATTTGTATTTTTATTTTTTGTTATTGTTATGATTCCATGTCTAATTTACAGCCCAGATTCTCTGTTATCTCCCAAGTGCTAATCAAGTTCAACCTTAGTTTTTTCTGAGATCACTCAAATCTCCTCTTCCTCCTCCCCCTCCCCCTCCTTTGCCTTGTCTTTCACATCAGTGTATGTGTGTTAGAAATAGAAATTAAAACGTAAATTAATCTGAGTGTACAAATTAATTAACAACTAATGCCTTGGCAAAAGTGTGTTTGGGTTTTTCTTCTAATGGCTGAGAGAGTCAAACACAACTCTCAAGGAAGTGAGAAGGAGAAATTCCTTTGATCATCCTTGATAAAAATGGATCTTTTAAACCAACAAGATGGTATCCTCCACCACATCTTAACATCCAGCTACTCTACATCCAATTACAGGTCCTACCATTCCTTGCCAATGGCCATGCTGGGTGGGGCTGGTGGGGTTTGTTCCAGACCATCTGGGTGATACCAAGAGGGCAACCCCAAGTTGAAATATTCTGATTGCTGATTTTGCTCCAGAATGTTAAAGATTTTTTTTAATGGCCTGCTTCTTCTTCTTATGTCTCTTAGAAGGAGATAAAGTCCAACAGATTAGGCGTGTGCAACAATTTGTGTTCTGGTTCTTATTGCATCTCTTGTAGCATCACACAACCTCTTCTCTTCATTGCCTATCTTCAGTGATATTATAACTGCAGCCAAGTTTCCAAAATGCACAGATACGATGACAAAAAGAGGAGTGTGACCTGGTGGCTTATAGGGTAACTGTTATGTTCTCAACTTCAATGTCCCAATAAACACCTCTCCATGCAAGGCATTGCAATGTAGTACAAGTTTATTAAGGTTACATGTAAGTCAAGACATAGGTTAAGACCTGAATGACAGTTCCTGCCAAAGAATTGAAGTTTGACTTCTCCTCCCTTGGTGCCAGCCCCCTCCAAACATAAGGTCATTGTCCATCGCCCCTTTCCCACTCCACATCAGCCCCTCCTGGATCGTGCAGGTGTTTGACCTTGAGGAAGAACAAACAGGCTGTAATGGTCTGGCGCGAACGTTCTGGCGCGGCGTTTGGAATGCACTCCCCCTTCTCCCTTGGTGCGCTGTCTCTGGCTGACACGTATCTCCTGTGGACCTGCTCTCAGTAATGGCAGGACTCAAACAGAGATCCTGACAGTAACCCATAACATTAACAAGTGCAAATTGAGAAGGAAGAGGAAGGGGATGGATATGCTGAGCACCTTCCTAGTATTGCAGTAGCATTCCACATGATGCACTACCTCATCTTCAAGGCATGTTGTGGCACCTTCTCCATACTGTCACAGCACTAGATAGGGTGCTGGTGACTATCATGATTGTTAGAGATCGGGTTTCAACCAAGCACATCTCACACAGACTTGAAGGAGGAGACAGCCTCTGCTGTAACCTGATCTTACTTGCTTTGTGTGGGAGGGGCTGAATCCCGGTTTCCTGTTTCCTGTTTCCTGTTCCCTTCTCTTTCTCTTTCTGTTTGGATCTCCTACCAGGAGGGTGGCAGCTATGGCTGCTGCCACATGTTTCTCATACTTCCATCCAGGTGGGCCGCATTGGAAGCATGTGGTTCACGTCAGAACCTTCTTGCTCGCACACATGGACCGTTTCTACTAAGGAACTGTGAGTTACAATAAAATTGTAAACTCTTCTTTTTATGTAACTTTACATTAACGTGTGAAGTGTGTTTATATTGTGTTTTGAACTGATTAAGCCTTGTGCAAGTTTATGGGAACACTTCTACTCTGCTATATACTAATAAGAAGCTCCGTGGAGTTCTGATACTACCATCCCAGAATTCCTACAATGATGATTCTCCTCAACAAAGAAGATGAGAGTGAGGAAGAAGAAAAAGCTTGTGTCCTCTGCTTCCTTTCTCATCCATCACATTTTCTTTGCTAAATGCTTATTTGCATAACATCAATCTATCAGGTTTGCTTTCTGTAGCAAAGAGAGCAGGCTTCCTGGTGCAGACAGGTTTTTCAGAAAGTAGAAAGGTTGATAGGTATTGCTTGAAGGAATAGATGTATAAACACACACAAACACACACAGGGTTTGTTAAGCACATAGTTATTAATTTACATAACTTAAAAATGGGGCAGAGTTGTGAAAATTATACTCATATTCTCAAGACGAGTGACAATGGTTGTTTCAAGTCAGAATATGAACATATCAATAGATATGTCCTCTTCTTCATTGAATCATAGAATCCTAGGGTTGGAAGGGACCTTGGAGGTCTTCTAATCCAACCCCCTGCTCAAGGCAGGAATCCTCAGACCATCTCAGACAAATGGTTGTCCAATCTTTTCTTGAAAACCTCCAGTGATGGAGCACCCACAACCCCGGGAGGCAAGTTGTTCCACTGCTTAATAGTTCTCACTATCAGGAAATTCCTCCTTGTTTCCAGGTTGGATCTCCCTCCGGATCTTCTCTTTCCTTCCACCTTTCCCAGCATTATAGCCTTCTCCAAAGAGCTGGGCCTTTGAAGAATGTGTACAAAGAGAAAGCAGCAGTGTCCACAGGGGGTGGAGGGTGACAGAAAGGGCGAGGTGGTGGTCACAGCAGCTTGAATGAAGTCCCACCCTCTTGTATGTACATGGACATCATCCATATGTACCAAGGGACAAGGCTTGGTCATGCCGCTGTGACTGCCATCTTACCTTTTTTGACTCCCCTGTGGCCACTGCTGATAGAAAATCTATGTTGAGTTCATCCATTGCTCTCCCCTTGCCTACCTGTTTATTATCATCACAACCATTACAATAACGGTGAATTTCACATCATGTCACAATTTGAGCTGCATCTCCATGAAATTTCTCTGTAGAGGTAGTCCTGCCTCTTCAGTCTGAAGGTGGTTTTTTTTTTTTTTGCAAGTTTTCTCATTTGCATCCAGTCAAGGAAGAACCAGCTTCACACTTCCCCCTTTTCTCACTTACCTATCAATCCAAGGAAATCTGAGAACAAAACCCAGGCTACATGCAAATGAAAGCAAATACTTTGACTGAGATTAGAAATGAAATGTTACACCATGCGCAAGATTGATTGCATGGACTTTTTTTTCCCTTTAAGGTGGCGGCATGTGTTACGTTCCTGTCCATCAGTTTGTTAACTAACCATGAAACACAAACAGAAATGTTAGCTCTTACCGTCATTTCTTTTTATCAATAAACATCACGTAGGATGATTTCACTGGGTTGAGAGAAGCTGTGTTTTTAGCCTGTCAATCATGATTCTCCAGGGACTGGATTTAATGAAAGTAAGAGGGCTGATTGGAAAACTCGCCCTTAAGATGGCAAGAAAAATTCTGCCCTTCATGGCACATCACTCTTGAAAATTTAACCCAGAGATTTGAACTACCCCTGATCAGTTTAATGAAGACTTCCCCTGCTTCTCTCTGTACAGGGTCCCAAGAAGAGAAACAAAATAGGTGAAATTGGCCAATAATTTGAACCAAATGTCAGGAAGGAAAAATTGAACATAGCACCATTCATGATATGACTCTCAGGTAGTTTCACTGTCTCCAAGAACACTCCTGGTCTCTCTCTACAGATATAAATAGAAGCCCTTAATCAATTCTATAAAACATTGGAGTGAAAGCCGGAAAGCCACTAGAATCAAAAGCTGCACTTGTTCCTTGCCTCTGCTAGTCTATGCTACTAAGAATCATGTCTGCTCCCCACTCTCTCTCCCCACCCTGAGCCCAATTCCTTGGGGAGGACCCTTAGTTCAAATCTTACCCCAGCTATGGCCTCACTAGACAGCCTTAGACATTACATAAGGAGGTCAATATTACATTCACTGGTTGGGAGAGATTTGTTCGAGATGCTGTCCTCTGGATTCCAACATAAGGCAGGGAGTTGGAATCAACAGTCTTCAACTCTATGGTTGTTCTATTCCCCAAATAGAGTTGAGAACACTGATAAAGTTTTGGAAAATGCGCAGGAAATACCTAGTGCAATAAGTGTTTCTACCTCTGTCTCTGTCTCACCCCACTCCAAACTTACTTTGAGGCAAGCTAAAGGAAAGATAAGGGTACATATGTCCAAGCATGTTCCTATGTCTTCCTTGGACATCTTCCACAGGGAAATCATGAGGATCTTACAGTAGTGACAATATATATTACAGCACTTCCTACTGTAGTAAGCCAGCCCTCTTACATTTAGGGGTTCTCTTATTCTTTCTCATGTGTGGGGTCCTGAAAGTTGGATCCTGGACCCCTTCCTGATGGCATCACTGCCAACTATTTGCTACAGTGCAAGAGAAGGAGATTATACACAAGATTGGAGGGTGGAGTCCTTGGTGCTCTCTGAGCTCAGTTGTTTGCTTGCAGACGTTTCATTACCCAACTAGGTAACATCATCAGTGCCTCAGTTATCTGGTTGGATAATGAAACATCTGCAAGGAAACAACCAAGCTCAGAGAGACCAAGAACCTCACAGTTCAACTCTGAGCTACATATTGTTCTGCCAAGTGTCCAAGCAGTGATCAGGTGCTCAGACAATTGGTTCTTTTAGATCCAGAGACAATAAGCACACCAGTGGATAAAGAGATTTTAAGCTTTATTATTAACTTAAGCAAACAGATTTAAACAGAAACATAGTTTAGGCAGATTAAACAGAAGCATAAAAAGTGTAGCATAAAGAAAGAAAAATCGTAACATACCAAGCAAGTTGATACCCAATCTCCCATAGGCTGTCAGGAGCCCCTTAATAATGACAGCAGAGATACCCCAGTGCAGCTCCATTTCCACAGCACCCAGACCTCAGGTCTGTGCAGAAGCTCCCCGAAAACATACCCAGGGCAGCTCCATTTCCAGACTACACAGCCGAAGTCTGAGGGGAAGCTTCCCAAACCCATTTTGCACACAGCACCCGGTATAGGGTCTGTGGCCAAGCTCCCAAACTCAAAAGGCAATCCTCAGGTTTTTATCAAAGTCTGGCCCTAAAGCCTCATGACCCTGTTTCCATGGTACTGAGACTGCAGGATCTGACTTTGACTGGATAGTTCCCAGGGTCTGGAGCACCTGTTTATGACATCATCCAAGAGCCTGGGAAGCTATACAGATACGCTAGTGCTTAACAAAAACAATCTTGGGGTTTTCTCTTCTCCCCCCCCCCCCATTTCAAACAGAAATAAAAAACAAGCCAGTTAAACATTAGTATAACTCAAAATAAACTCTAAGCTTCTTCGTGTGAAGGAGAAAAATCAAAATATGTCACTGAAATTCCTCGAAATACAATGATCTTCCACGTTGCCACTACACATATATTCTCTTCATTTAGGAACAAGATTGGAGTGAACACAGCAGGTTGCAAGATATTTCCTCCTGACCCTACTCACAAGCAATCATATAAAAATATTTGCACTTTTCTTTCCTTTAACTGTCCATTTGGCTAATGAGCCTAACAGTATTTGTGCACCATTTGGGGGCTATTTCAGTATTGTGATGAAAGATCATGTATGCAAAACACCTTGAAAGCTCGGAAAGAACTACAGAAATACTCAGTCTGGTTAATGTGTTTTAATTTATTGTGCATGTTTTTATGAATGTTATCTTTATTTTATTACCGTTCACGGTTGCTCTGAGGGATCCTTGCATATTGAAAAGGGGAATAAAAAAGTGAAACAAAATAAATGTCAGCCATTCCACCAGAGCTGAGACAGGGATAATATGCATATGGTAAACTGTCTATTTGTAGAATGCTGTACATTTCCTCTAAACTTTCCTGGAAGACATTTCTTACCTCTGGGTGTACTGAATTAATCATCTTTATTTTTTTATGGCACCATTCTGGAAAATCTACTCACTGCACTTTCCAGGAACAGAGATGAGAGCTGGAGAAGGGGTGGGGGGAGTGGGGTGGAAGGGTGACAAGCCGAGTCCATACCATCCAATTAAAAAGAAAAGGTTAATCTTCTGATTATATTTAATGAACCACTTTGACTGGAGGAAGTTCAAATAACTCTACTCCCTTAAGAAACATTTCAACTTCACCTGCCAATACTAGATGTTAACTTTGATTTAGAGCCAGAGATACATCGGAGAATAAAATTAGAAGTGTGGTGTCAACCCAGCCTTTCAAAGTTGAGTTTGGCTCTCATCATCTATGCTCAAATCTCTATAAAGGTGACTTGATGACCCTGGACAAATTGCTAACTTATAGCCCAATACACATCATCAGAAGTCAAGTAGACGTTTTTGGTAGAGAAGAAGGATGAGCAGACACTAGGTCAATCAGCTCCTGTTATCGGTTTAGTTTTCAGGGCACATTTCTAGTCCAGAAACTTTTTTTTCCTGGATTTTTTAATGAAAAATCCAGGTAAAAATTTGCCTCATTGCTCCAAATCAAAGAAAGGTTCAACTTAATTTATTAGATATGAGAGGTGATTAAGGGATGTCTTAAATATTTCTTTTACTGTAAAATGTTACCTGTGGTCATAGTTAGTCTTTCTCTCAGTGCTTCCTGGAATGATCACCTTGTCTGCATGATCACACAATCCTTCCAGGAAGTGCTGCTGATAAAGGAACGTAGAGGTGAAGACCCCCATCCTGTTGTGAAAGTTTTCTTTTTAAGATACTCATCAGCTTTGTACACCTTCGCTCATTAAAGGGGAAGATGGATAATAGTCAAATTTGGTCCTCTGTAGCATTCATCCAAGCATGTATCTGCACATTTGCTCACCATGGGATCTGCAGATTAATTATTTTATATCAACAATAAAAACTTGCATTTGATTAGGTGTGGGGCTATGTGTCAGGGCTAGAAATTCAATACAGAAAAAGAAAAAGAAAAAGAAAAAGCTAACCCTAACCCTAACCCTAACCCTAACCCTAACCCTAACCCTAACCCTAACCCTAACCCTAACCCTAACCCTAACCTTAACCCAGCTTTGCAATTATCTAAACATGTATTTGGGAATATTCTGGGTTGTATAAATTCATTTGCTCCTTTATGTACCCAGTGTCTCAAGGCAGTGAGCAGAAACTGGATAAATGGCTATTTTGTTCTTCTATAAACTCTAGAAGACATACTTGATTAAGAGTCTGATCCCTGATAATACAGTCCCACCGGTTCTATGCTGGAAAACTTTAGAGCCAGCAGTGAATAAGACCTCAGTCCAATGTGGCTGGATCCCCTTCTTTCCTTCTCCATAGGAAGAGCATCGAGTCTTTCCAGAGGTTTGAATTGATTGCCTGAAGCAGGCTTTAGAAATTAGACAGAAAAATGAGGCTGAGGGTTGCGTACCCCAATAACTTCCAAGAGTTGCTGGGAGGCCAAATAATGTTGGCTATATTAACATCCGTGCATTGTTTACTTGGCGACCATATATTTATTTTGTACTTTTAATTGTTTTAATTATTTTAACTGTTTTATAGTTTTTATGATTGTAAGCCACCCAGAGTCACTTGTTGAGATAGGCGGCTATAGAAATTAAATAAATAAATAAATAAATAAATAAATAAATAAATAAATAAATTTCTCTGAAATCCTTAAAGAAATTTAAAAAATGAATTGAAGATGAGAAAAATGGGGGTTATGCCACATACTCCCATTCAAAAGGGAATTTAGTTTAAAATATTCACTTTTGAGAAATGGGCTGTGTTTCGCCGCCACCATTTATGTCTTCAGAAACCATGGCAAAAGGATCACCAAGCAAAACACAGAAGGGTAGAAGCTAATGCTTACTCTGCGACCACAAAAAGCATATTTTGTGCTGTCAAGCACCACAACAGGCATTCACAAAAACAACCATATGTCCTGGAGTAAAAGCAAGAGTGAACACAGAAAAGGGCCAAACGTTTGTCCATGTTGCTCCCCTACCATTCTCATTCCATTTAAAGCAAGAGGAATTGCTTTCAACATTGTCTGAAAGAGAATTGGGGAGAACTTCTGGGTATATTGATGAGGTAGTCAAGAGTATGTATGTCTGTCCTCTCTTTCACTGTGCATCATCTCTCCAATGGTCTGCAGTCTCCCTGACTTCTCAAGCTTCAATTAAATCCCAAGTAAAGACTTCAGAAAGGAATTCCACCCATTGGGCTTTCTAATATTGCAATGCACTCTACATGGGGCTACCCTTGAAGAGTATCCGGAAGCTTCAGCTGCTCCAGAATGCAGCTGCACGCGCAGTTATTGGTGCCCCAAGATCGGCACATGTGACACCTCTGCTGCGCCGGCTGCACTGGGTACCAGTCTGCTTCCGGGTCCAACTCAAGGTGTTGGTTATCACCTTTAAAGCCCTACATGGCATGGGACCAGGCTACCTGAGGGACCGTCTCATCCCCATAACATCGACCCGCCCCACTCAGTCATGCAGAGAGGGCATGCTGCGGACCCCGTCAGCAAGGGAATTTCACCTGGCGGGGTCTAGAAGGCGAGCCTTCTTTGCGGTGGCACCCACCCTTTGGAACATTCTACCCCCTGGAAGTGAGGCAGACCCCACTGCTCCCAGCCTTCCGGAAGAACTTAAAGATCTGGTTCTGCCACCTCGACTGGGATGGGAAGGTTAACAGCTCCTCTTGGGGATGGCTGGTGCCATAGAGCCCTTTTAAACACAAGTTTGCCGCTTCTTGGATTTTATACTTATTTTATTTGTATTTATATGTATTGTATATGTATTATATTTTTACTTATTTTAATTATTGACTCTGTAAACCACCCAGAGTCCCCTTCGGGGGAGATGGGGCGGTGATATAAATTGAATTATAAATAAAATAAATAAATAATATTGAAAACTAAGCAACCAACAAGACTTCAGAGTGATAGGGAAAGGATCACAGCAAACCACCCAAGAACCTTCAGCCCAGATCCCTTCCAGATCCCTTGACCAGGTTTACAAAGAAGGCAGATTCTGTCTGAATGTCGGAAGAAAACCAAATCCTAACAGTACCAGCCATTCAATAGTGGAACCAATCACCCAAGAAAGAATAAGAATAAGAATAAGGTTCTATTATCTCAATGTTTCCAAGCAGAAATAGACACAATCATCTGTCAAATACTTTAATTTGGAGCAGGAAGTTGGGCTTAGTGGCTTAAATGGCCGTCTAGGATGCTATGATCCTTCAACATACGAGCAAGCATTAGATTTACTGCTTTCATCCATAAAGGTTCTTTTTAGGCAAGAGATGATGAGGTTGAGGATGAAATTTCAACTTCTATGCCACCCAACTCCCAATGACTCTGGGCAGTTACAGATAAAAAAAACAAGGAAAAATAAACAGTGGACAAAAATGAAGAGTGAAGATGGGAAAGGTAACCACCACCACAACAAAAAAAGATGGGAATGAAAAGAACCCACGGAGTCCAAAGGGCTGCTTGCTTAGCCTCATCAAAGGCCTGGGTGAAGAGCTAGGTCCTCAACCACTTCAAACATCAGCAGGGTGGGCACAGTCCAGAGATGTGCATCTGGATGATCTTTAAAGCTTTTAGCCTCTATTACATTTCAGAACGAATGTTGACCTTCTCCCTGGAACAAAACATTTTTTATAAAAAAATTATTATTAAAATGTATACTCTGCCTTGCAGATGATATAAGCTCTCAAGGTGGCTTCTGACAATAAAACAAAATGCAAGGAGAAGGAGAAGGAGAAGGAGAAGGAGAAGGAGAAGGAGGAGGAGGAGGAGGAGGAGGAGGAGGAGGAGGAGGAGGAGGAGAAGAAGAAGAAGAAGAAGAAGAAGAAGAAGAAGAAGAAGAAGAAGAAGAAGAAGAAGAAGAAGAAATAATCTTTTTTTTTTCCATAAGTTTTATTAATTTTAAAATACACATTAAAAGCTAATACAAAAGAAAAGAAATAGAAATACAAAGTAAGAAAAGGGAAAAGAAAAAGTGAAGTCAAAAAATAACAAACAAGAAAAAATATAGAAAATAGATGTCCTCCAATTTATCCTTGAACTTTAAGTACAACAATTAACTTTAAATGTTAGTCCTTAATACAATACACAGAAACTTTTCTTTGTCATATACCCTTTGATTTCTATAATCCAATCTTCTGTTCTTCATATAGGTTTCGCCTTTCTTGATATCTTCCAACAATCCATCTCTGGTTTCTACTCCTTAGAATAGTAATCAAATGTTCATTGTTTCATCAATTAAATGTTTTCCATTTGCTCTTTCCATTTTTACATCTATATTTATATCTTCAATAAAGTCCAATTAGTATAACAAATAAAGGCCTTATCTACGTCTAATAAAATACAGTATATTCTGTTCATGTTATGACTATATATTCCATTAATACATAATCTAACATATTACATAACATAATACATAATATAGCAAAAATACAAAACCTAACATAACATATAACCTAATACATACAACATATTCTTGTAATAACCTACATTCTAATTCCATCTCATCATCTCATTGTCTTCTCATAAATGTGTCTCCAGAAAGAGTAATATATAATATCAACATATTTATTTATAATCTTGTATCTTACACTTAAAATATCATGTTTTTATGCATCTGTAAATTTCTCATATCTGTGCTTACTCTGTGTACAATACCAAATCCGCATTTTCATTCACTTTGCATTCCAAATCAATATCAATAAATCTCCTGTTTAGGTTATGCCAATATCACAATATGCAACTTGTTTATTTCTGTAACTCATGTGGGATATCAAAATGTTTATTTTGCCATATCTATCAATTTGCATATTAAAATCTTCCTGTCTCAGCTGCCACAATGTATTTATGCCCAAACATTTAATAGACCACTTCCTGTAAAATATCATAATCTTCTTCTGTACCAATGCATTCAAAGTCCTCTTTCCCTGTTTCTCTACTGGTTCGAAAGATCTTTCCTCTGTTTCTAAATCTGTCCCTTGTATCTTCTGTTCCTGAGCCACCAAAACTATTAATATAAGTTCTATGGATTTCTTAATTTGCAAAAATTTTTTGCTGGTTTCTTCCTTAAAATCCTGAAGTACTGTGAGAAAGGCCATTATTTATTGTTCAAAGCGTAATCAACTGCCGTAGTCAAAACAAAAAATTTTCTCAGGGAGCAAGGAACAGCTGTTCTATTTATTTATCAATAATGTCTATTTCTTTAAGTGAGAAAAGCTTTTAAAGTAAGAGATGAAAAAATTCCACAGAGCAGTATTTCAAACAGTTTGTAAAAGGAAAGATGAAAATATATTCCAAATGAAAGATAGTCCTTTCTAAAAAAAAGTAGAAAAAGAAAAAAAAAAAGGTAAAGAGGCACACATTCTCTATACTTTATTCTTTATTCTTCTTTATTCTTCAGGCTGCAAGCTGCTTAACCCAAACAAACAATTTCTCAAAAGTCAGTTAGTTTATCGAGTGAGAAATACCAACAAAGTCTCTTAAGTCCCAATTTCTCTGATACA
This sequence comes from Charina bottae, assembly GCA_023362775.1. Lineage (NCBI taxonomy): Eukaryota > Metazoa > Chordata > Lepidosauria > Squamata > Charinaidae > Charina > Charina bottae. The sequence continues at coordinate 2,861,034 of JALMGJ010000048.1, read as the reverse complement.
AAAGAAAGGCAGAAAAATACAAAACTTGTTCACTATGTTGCCAAAATAAAATCTATCAAACTTCCACCAAAATTAATTATAGCAAAGAAAACACAAAATTAGCCAACATTTTGAACGAAGTCCAAAGATAAATTTTAGAATAATAAAAATGTACTAATCTAAAAAAGAAAACTAATATAAGGTGGTCTAAAAGCTGGCTGTCACTCTTGTGTCTCCCAAGAGACTTACTGTTCTCTGCAGAGCTAGAATCCTCTTTCGGCCATTTCATTGCATCCACCCCCCGTTCTTCTCCGCGGTGGAAACAACAAAGAAAAACAAGCCTGGCTGGCAGCTCGACAAGTCAGAGTTTCTCAGAGCTCTGAGCTCTGAGACCTGGGTAACTTTCTTTCTTGTTTGCAGGGGTCTACGGACCACTGAAGTTTCCCCCTGGAGAAGGGGGAACCAGAAGATTGCTCACAGAGCCATTGTAATTGCCCACTCCTGTTTTTCTTTGTTGTTTCCACCAAGAAGAAGAAATAATCAATGCAATTAAAATCAAACTGAAAACTAATTTGCCGTTAAAAGATTTGTGGGAAAAGTTTGCCCCTTTCCTAAATACTGGAAAACGGGGGGCCAAACACACTCACCAAAACAACTGAAGAATTTCAAGGTGAGCTCATGAGATGAGGAAAATGATTCACTCAAATGGCAGTGCCTTTGAACCTTCCTGGTTCTTGTTGGTCTTCGGAACTGACTAGCTGTCAGATCACCAGAATAACTGATACCCTTGCAGAGATAACTTTATTCCTTCAGCTCTTCAATTTGTCACCAAGCAAGTTGGCCTTCACGAGAAGCTTGTTTTCTTCTCGCTAATGTGTTAGAACAGGAGAGCATCTCAGCTCCTAGCAAAGTATCTTGTCATCATAAAGCCTGTGTCGACTGACAGGAGTGAATTTCAGATTAATTATCTGATTTCTCCAACCTCCCAGGCTCTCCACTTTCCAGCCCAGTATCGAACAGTTGTGGCTTTCTTTGATTTCTTACAGACCTGTCTTCCCACGTAACTTCCTAGTCATTTGCTGCTGATTGTCCAGGGAACACGGCTGCAGCAATGTGTTTTCTACTTCTTAAGGCTGCCAATAAAATTAGCAGGTGAAGCAAAGTACTGATTTGCCAGATATAGTAAACCCAAAGGATTCTGTCAGGTGGTGTCAAAAGCAGAGATTTTATATGTCATGTTAGTTTGAATTATTCTCCATGATACCTTTGCTCTGGTTCGCTGTAGCTCTACCTTCATGGACTGCTAATTCCATAAATCATTATTTGTTTTTAAGAAGAGGCAATGCCGAAGCTTAGAGAATCCAAAACTTAATTTGGATTTTCAAGAAAGGTTGACTCTAAAAATTTATCCAGTGAAGCACTTCACCTATCTATGTGCAGTTTCATATTTCCACAAATATTCAAATTTATCTTTCCAAAGGAAACACCCCCATTCCTACAGAAGCTTTTTGAAACTATTTTTAAAGTGTTTTTTTCCCTTAAAATGTCTGTGTGTGTGGCAATAATGAATGATTCTGCTCCAGAATGAATACTAGAATTCTGTTCCTGACATGCACCAAACCTATTATTGACATGCATCAAGAGATCTAGCATCTCCATGTACATGTCCTGAGAGCTTTAATGCCGTTGAGACTTTGCTGACATCGTTCATCTCACTGCTGTTTGGGAAGATATGTCGGACTCTCACAAATGTAAAAATTCCTTCTGGTAATTGGTACCTGGGAAGATTATGGCTCCTTTGAACATTCTCTGGAGGATGGGAAAAGATTTGTCTTATCTCACAACAGTGTTGGAATAGCAAAGAGTGTAGTCATTCTTGCCAATGCATTGGTTTTCATTAGACCGAAAAAGCAGAAATAAATCTACATAAATCTGAGCTTCTTCAAATGTGGGGGGAAGGGCAAAAAAGTTGTACCTGCAGGATCAGAGAGCAAAAGTTCAAAGCATGAAAAATGTGTCAACACACTCACCTAGTAAAAAGATAAAGGCTCCCCCCGCACATTTGTGCAGTCGTGTCCGACTCTAGGGGGCGGTGCTCATCTCAGTTTCTTAGCCAAAGAGCCAGTGCTGTCTGAAGACGCTTCCGCGGTCGTGTGGCCGGCATGACGTGCACAGAACGTTACCTTCCCACCGACGTGGTACCTATTAACCTACTTGCATTTGCATGCTTTCGAATTGCTAAGTTGGCAAGAGCTGGGGCGAGTGCGGGAGCTCACTCTGTCATGCGGGACTAGGGATTTGAACCTCCAAACTTGCGATCTTCCGATCGACAATTTTCCATCCAGACAGTTTTGATCAACTGTACTATCTACTGAAGCTGAAGCTCAAATACTTTGGCCACCTAATGCGAAGAGAGGACTCACTGGAAAAGACCCTGATGCTGGAAAAGACTGAAGGCAAAAGGAGAAGGGGACGGCAGAGGATGAGATGGTTAGATAGCATCACCGATGTAACGAACATGAATTTGAGTAAACTCCGGGAGACAGTGGAGGACAGGAAGGCCTGGCGTGCTATGGTCCATGAGGTCACGAAGAGTCGGACACGACTAAACGACTGAACAACAACAACAACTAACTACCACTGAACCTATACATATGAATGGATTAACACAGGAAAGGAAGAAGTTGTATAACCATCCATTCCCACTGCTTATTCATAGTCAAAGTGCACCTTTTTGTTTTTTTTAGTTATTTAATTGATTTATATAGATACCCTATATAAATTCTATATACTCTTCGATTGATAGATAACCTACTCAGCTCATGACTCAGGGTGCCATGCACCATCAGTAACAATAAAAATCAAGAAAGATCACATAATCTATGCACAATCCAGCAATGTAGAAACACATAAGTGCTGGGGGGGGAAATCATCCTATGGGTCATGCCACCCCTAGACCCGATGCCTGGGGAGGAAGGACAGGTCTTTAATATCTTCCATAATGCAGACAGGATCAGGGCTAACTGAATCTCTGGGGCAGTGTTTCTTAAGCTTGGGAATTTTAAGGTGTATGGACTTCAACTCCCAGAATTCCCCAGCCAGCCACCCATCCCCAGCCACCCATTCAATGAGCTGTCATGGTGGGTGGTGAGCCAAACTCAACTCATAGCTGTATTTTCGTTCTTGGTGGCAGGCCCCTTCTCCCCCTGTTACTAGAGAACTACAGTAGCTCTCCCCACTTTTCTAAAATAGAATGACATTTTTTAATTATCTTGATCATTCTCATAGTTGAGATCTTCTGCGGTACATGATGGGAACTCAATGTGAAAAATATGTCTTCTCAATGCCAGGAACAAGGGTTTCGATGCTAACATTTTAATTTTACCTTTCTGTGTCTCAGAGACCTTCCCAAGTTTTGCTTTGTCATTTGCACTAGCACCGGATCCAACTCTGAACGTTTCTTTAAAAGCCTAGCTTGTTTTATGGGGTGATTGTCCAAGCTATTAATCTGAAATGTTTCATAAGCCTTCTTCTGTATTTTTTTTTAAACACTATCAAGTAATTACCCTTTGGAAACTGGCTACTGCAGTAATTTCAGCAAGAGAGTTTGGGGATGGATATTAAAATGATAATAGCTGAACATTACAATAGATCTTCAGGCAGAACGCGCCAAGCAATAGAAAATAGCAGCTTGAAGGCAGACCTCGTCAGATGTATGGTGCCATTATATTGTTTTAAAGAAAAAGCTGTTGCCTGCTTTCATGCAATGGCCCTGATCCAGCTGTAGCTTAAGGAAACCAATCCCATTAACAGCTGGTGGGCAAGTCTCCATGTTCACACCAAAAGACGTTTTTGGCCAGTTGGTAGACTTAGGAGAGGAAGAGGCATTATAACATCCATATGGCCCAGTATTCTTGTAGACACTTTTTTTTGGGAGAGCTGCCCATCTCTTTGTCCCATCTAGCTTTTATCTTTAGATTCTTTTAATTTAAAAACTAAAACAGGGGGACTCTCCTGCTATCAAGCAAAGTGCCAGCCTCTATTATATTTCCAAAAATGCTTCTGACCCCATGGGTATCCTTCAGAATTAGAAAATATGTGTTGGCCTAGCTACCTAGGAAGGAAAGTCAAAGATAGAGTTGAGTCTGGTAGACAGCCTCTGATAGAGAGATGCTGTTTTGTGACTGGCCAGGCCAGCACTGCGGCTGAGGCCGTAGGGCGAAGGATGTTACAAAGGCAAATGCAGTTTTATGTTGCATCGTAGATATTCATTCATATACTTCATCGTATGTATATAGCCGTCCATCTCACATAGCATGACTCTGGGCGGCATACGCTAAAAACAAACCATAAATAAATTCTCAGTCAGAGGAAGTAATAGTTCCATTATATTTTGCACTGATGAGACGTGACCTCAAGTACTGCGTTCAGTTCTGGCACCACATCTTAAGGAAGAAGTATATAAACCTGTAGAGAAGATCAGTGAGGAAGACCAAGGGACAAAAAACTAAGTGTTTAAAAGAAAGATGAAGAAACTTGGTACATTGAGTTTTTTTTTTTAAAAAAAAAAGATTGAGTAGGGATATGGTAGCACTTTTCAAGTATCAGAAGGGGTATCTCACAGAAGAAAGTCAAGATCCTGTTCTCTGTTAATCTAGAATGGAAGATGCAAGGAAAGCAGATGCTGATTGAATGTTAGAAGAAACTTCCTAAGAGTAGGACTGGTTTGACAGAGAAACCAGTGCCTTCATTGGACGTGTTCAGGTTCAGACAGCCATCTGTTAGGGATGCTTCAATCTGAATTCTGGGATTGACTCAATGCCTTCAATGAATTCCAATTAAGCCTTGACTGAGCAATACAATCTTCTAAGCCAGAGCTTTCCAAACTTTTCATGTTGGTGACACACTTTTTAGACATGCATAATTTCGTGACACACAGCAGGGCACAAGGCAAGCACTAGGACCTGCACGGAATCACAGCAGGTTTGGAGGCAGCCAGGCACAAGGCAGGCACTAGGACCTGCGTGGAATCCTGGCAAGGCAGGTTTGGAGGCAGCCAGGCACAAGGCAGGCACTAGGACCTGCGTGGAATCCTGGCAAGGAAGGTTTGGAGGCAGCCACGCACAAGGCAGGCACTAGGACCTGCGTGGAATCCTGGCAGGGCTCGGAGGCAGCAGCAGCGGCGACACACCCAGGCAGTGCAGCCGACACACTAATGTGTCACGACACACAGTTTGGAAAGCCCTGTTCTAAGCATTGGGTACAGTTCTGTATTTTTAGCGTGATGCTGTCTTGTTCCTCAGTTCTATGCCCTATCTTTCATCAATTCTCAGGTTAGGAAAGAAAGTGCTTTGGCAGACATCTGGATCCCTGATTTGCTTCAGAATTCAGAGTTTTGTGAAAGCAAGTGGCTCAAATACTGTATATAATCAAGGAGAGCTCTGCTAAAGTTTTCATTTCTGTTTTCATTTTGTGTGTGTGTAAATTATGAAGCAAATGTTTCCCAAGGGCTCAGTTAGAGTAGAAGTTAATTCATTTAGGTAAGAGGTAAGAATTCTAGCCCTTAAATTCAAAATTAGGCCCTGGGGGTGGGGCAGGGGGCAGGGGGCAGGGGAAATGCTAATCAGTAATCTAGGCCATAAGACATAACAATATTTGTGTTTATAAATTGTGGTGTGTTGGGGTTTGATAAACCCAGGAATTTACTTCTAGATATAAATTATACAGAGAGGCTTGATTTCTAGGTAAAAGGTGAAATATTCTGCACAGTCACCCAATTAGCAGCCATTGTTGTAGGAATGATGTGTCATGTGTGACTCATAACAACAGGTGCTCAGAGTTAGGTTGGGTGTGGTGAATAACGAGATTGACCTATAATGTGATTGGTCAGTTTGACTATAAAAGCAGAGATATTCTGTATTCCATTTTATTCCCATTTTACCTCGTGAAAGCTGTATCGTTGATGGTGTATCATTTGTTACTTGTGGAAGTGATCTGTAAATACGTATGTATATAAAGTAAATAGGATATTTGATATAACTTCTTTTTGGAGTCTATTTACTGCATAGTACGTGGATCACTGGTGCCTAGGAGAGAGGCAGGCCGCTCCATCTCCGCGCGCTCCCTCTGACATGGTGGGGTAACATTATGTTCACTGAAGTCTGCAAAAATTATTAATTATGGTTTTGTGTCTCAAAAGATTTTTTCTAACTGTTAAGGCTGTATGTGTTTCATGTCTTCATCACCCGACATGTATAAGCAGCATATCCAAGCAATAATTGCAGAATTACTGTTTAATTGTAACTTTCTTTTCCTTCCTTTGGAGATCAAGTATTTTTTTTCTTTATTCTACTTACCTTTTAAAAGATTTTTATCTTTCTCCCTCCCTTCTAGCAATTACTTTTTCATATGTTACCTTAACATTTTCTTCTATTTTTCAAAGAAAGATTAAATATATTTTAAATGGCATCTTGCTTTCTAAACTCTCTTGAGAATTTTGCGAATTGGCAATGTATAAATATTATTTTATTTATTTATAAACATATTTATATCCCGCCCATCTCCCCCGCAAGGAGGGACCCTTATTAGGCATTAAAAAGAGATAAATAAATAGTGGTGGACAATACTCACAATGGTTGCCTCTTTGTTTGTTTGTTTGTTTTGAGTGGGGGAAAGTTTAGATGTTTCTAAACTGATTTTTATATAAATCTAAAATTGAAATCCAACTGAAAATTATCTTTGCAGAGATATTTTTATGTTTAGGCTATGAATGCCACTGTCTATGGCAGTATTTCTCAACCTTGGCAACTTTAAGATGTGTGGACTTCAACTCCCAGGATTCCCCAGCCAGCATGGGGAATGGCTGGCTGGGGAATTCTGGGAGTTGAAGCCCACACATCTTAAAGTTGCCAAGGTTGAGAAACACTGGTCTACAGTATTAAAACACTGTAGGAGGAAAGCTATTTCCTGACAGGCAAAAGAAAGGGTCAGCTAGCTCAGGAGAATGCCAAGATTTGTACCATTTAAACAAAGCTTGAGATGAAAGAAAAGGTGAAGAACACAAAACTAACCTGTATTTGACTGAGGATGGATATAATTACTGAATGCATCAAGGGCATCTACTCAAAAAGCTCAAGATGACAGCCATTACCCTGTAATTGAAACATCGCCCCTTTTAGTGTGCAACATACAGTACAGGTAGTCCTTGCTTAACAACCATTTGTTTAGTGATGGTTCAGACTTACGACGGTGCTGAAAAAACTGGCTTATGACCAGTCCTCACACTTACAGCCATCGCAGCATCCCCCTGGCCATGTGATCGCGATTCAGGCACTTGGCAACCAGTTCGCATTTATGACCATCACACGGTCACGAGATCACAATTTTCAACCTTTCCAGATGGCTTCTGGCAAGCAAAATCAATGGGGAATCACGTAATTTGCTTAATGACCATATGATTCACTTAACAGCTGCCACAAAAAAGGTCATAAAATCGGGTTGGATTCACTTAATGACAGCTTCGCTTAGCAACCAAACTTCCAGTCCCAAGTGTGGTTGTAAAGTGAGGACTACCTGTATATATAAAAAAGGGTAGGATTTTGACCCATTCATGGTCACCATCTTGACTTTTTTGACCCCCCATCCATGGCATGAATATTGTTATGGAGAAAACATGAAAATCCAAAAGGGAAACTGAATTGAATTCTTGGAATTTGGAACAAGAATACTCCATATTTTGTTCTGTTCCCCATACTACTTGCGATTTCATCCTGTACACACAATTACATTCTCAATTACTTAACATTTGCAGAAGGGTTTTTCCATAATAAACACACTCTTGAAATTATCCACTGTAATGTCAGAGATTTCCTAAATTTGTTGAAATTACATTATTTTTTAATATCAAACATTACTTATTGATCTACATAAAATCTTATTTTCAATTCTCATGGCCCTTTCCATTATGCAAATAGGAAGGGCAACTTTGTAAACTAAAGTGAAAAAAATATGCATCTCTTTATGAGTTAGAAATAATTGTTTCAAATTTTATTATGGAAAAAGACACTTCAGTGTGAAGTTTGTATAATAGGTTATGTATAATGAATAGAATAATATTTTAGTGGAAATATATTATGGCAGGGGAGCAAGAAAGATAAAGATGTTTCCCAGTTGCACGTAAATGCAATTTGCATCCTGTGAAATACATTTTTTAAAGCTGGTACCAAGAAATAATTAAAAAATAAAATCAAAGTGCAAATACATTTTCTACTGCAGCTTTTTTTTTTGTGGGGAGGGCAGAATGGGGGCTTAGAGTGTGGAATGCAGGCGTGGCAAAGAAGAATCATAGGTGTTCAAAGGGTGAATGAAGTGGCATTGCTTTTTCAGCATCTCATGGCCTTCTGACCAGAAGGGGGCAGTAGAGTGTAGATAAAGATTTAAGGATTTCCTCCATGTCCTCTCTTTGTTTGCTTGGCTCTTTGTCTAAAATAATGCTAATCTGAGGTCACTTCCTTCTGCCTTAATTCCCAGGGACACGTGCATAGAGCACATGTTAGATGTAACTAACCAGGTGCTAAGCTTTGCTGACCAGTGTCATTAAGAGTTGGGTGGCATACAAGTCCTCCCCCTCCTCCCCCTCCCCCTCCCCCCTCCCCCTCCTCCTCCTCCTCCTCCCTCCTCCTCCTCCTCCTCCTCCTCCTCCTCCTCCTCCTCCTCCTCCTCCTCTTCTTCTTCTTCTTCTTCTTCTTCTTCTTCTTCTTCTTCTTCTTCTTCTTCTTCTTCTTCCTCCTCCTCCTCCTCCTCCTCCTCCTCCTCCTCCTCCTCCTCCTCTTCCTCTTCCTCTTCCTCTTCCTCTTCTTCCTCTTCTTCCCCCCCCCCTCCTCCTCCTCCTCCTCCTCCTCCTCCTCCTCCTCCTTCTTCTTCCCTATAATACAGGGCTTTCCAAAGTTTTTCCCGCGGCTTTTCCAACCGGGGTTGGTGTGTCGCCGCGGGAAAACCCGGAAGTGCGGCAGCGTGCAAAAACCCAGAAGCGCTGCTGCTGCTTTTGGGTTTTGCGCGCTGCAGTTGGTGTGTCGCCACGGGAAAACCCGGAAGCGCTGATTATGATCAGCGCTTCCGGGTTGTGTGGCGACACACCAGACTGTGTGTGGCGACACACTTTTGTGTCGCGACACAGAGTTTGGAAAGCTCTGCTATAATGCATTTCCTGCAAATAATTCTCCTTTTTGTTACAGTAATAACACCTGATCCACTAATCATTGCTCAGGTCAAATTCCCACTCCCAGGAACATTCATACACACACACAGAGAGAGAACATACTCTCATACACATTGTGGGTGTAGCACACTTCAGTCTCCAACAACAGGAGCAGTCTGACTTTTTCAGTTGCAATTCTTAGGCTTTCAAATTCCCTCTCTCAAATGGCCTTAAGTCTCCAGCTCTTGCCAACCTAGCAATTCGAAAGCATGCAAATGCAAGTAGATTAATAGGTACCACTTCAGTGGGTAGGTAACAGCGTTCCGTGCGTGTCATGCGGCCACATGACCATGGAAGCGTCTTCAGACAACGCTGGCTCTTCGGCTAACAAACGGAGATGAGCACCGGCCCCTAGAGTCGGACACGACTGCACAACTGTGCGGGGGGAACCTTTACCTTTACCAGGCTTAAAGAAATGTCAATTACACCTCTTATGACTTACAAACATAGTTAATTCATCAGAAAATATTGTGTGGTGTCTAGTTGGCTCCTCAAATAACGTTTTTGAAAGGTTGTATCTCAAGATTTTTTCTCCTGGTGTTGTAAGAAGTGTGAGGGTTGTTTGACTCATATCATTTGGTCAAGGCCCGTCATGGCTCCCTTTTGGTCTCTGGTTACAACATATGCTAACACAGTCTTGGGGGAAGAATACAGCAGTTAAAGATGTAAGCGTGGTGCTAATGTATGAAACTAGACATTTTATGCACAATCTTTGGGGGTATCAAGCCTGGGGTTTGGCAAGGATAATTATTTAGATGGAAAGAATGTTATGGCTCTCCATATCTTTCCAACTCCCAGTTTATCATACCATAGGCCGTGCTGGCCCATAAGAATTTGGAATTCATCAACTTCTGGCAGATCAATGGGGAACTGCATGATTTGCTTAATGACCACATGGTTCACTTCATGCCCATGGTGATTCACTTAACAACCGCTGCAAAAAAAGGTCATAAAATTGGATTGGATTCGCTTAATGACTGCTTCGCTTAGAATTTCTGATTCCAAAATGAGCAGTTGGAAAAAAAGTATTGCTCCACATAGATTTAGGGAAACAAAAGCTAGAAGAAACAACTTACACTCTATATCAGTGTTTCTCAATCTTGGCAACTTTAAGATGTGTGGGCTTCAACTCCAAGAATTCTCCAGCCATGCTGGCTGGGGAATTCTGAGTTGAAGTCCACGACATCTTAAAGTTGCCAAGGTTGAGAAACACTGCTCTATATTAAAACAAATGCAGGTATACCTGCATTTACAGGTAGTTTAAACTTGTATTTTAACTCCTAGCCCATAAAACTTATGGGCTGAGTGTCATTCTTGAATTTCAGTGGGGAATAAAATCCCCAAGGACGATAGTCATTTAGGAAACATTCCTAAAACTAGGGGAATACAGCACACTGTACTATATTCCTATACTATATATACCTGCAATCCTAATTTTTTGACAACCCAAAGCTGAGAAGTTGCTTATTTATATCAATTATTCCTTACATCTGCTCACATACACACACAAATATAAACCCCCTGAATGGCCTGTTTTCCTGAAAACACACGGAGGAGCGTTGTATGCTGGTTTTACTTCCTTCTAACAGAGTGTGTGCATGTGTATCAACTTTTAATTCCAAGGCAACTGCACGATTTAAAGAATCGCCTGTTTACAAATAGCTTAGATTTCCTGTCATTTATATTTTATGAATGACTCCCCAAATACCATCCCACATAACCTGCAAGCTTTGCTTGTTTTGCTGGCAAAATGGGGAAATTGCTAGGTTATAATAAAATGAAGGGATGCTGGAGAAAGCGGGCGAGAGGGAGATTCTCTGTTCAATAAATCCTAATTCTCAGTTTCCATTCCCACTGGATTTTTGCCTGTCTCCTTTCAAGGTTGGAGAGCAAATAAGCTCTTTTTGTGGGCAGAGCATCCTTCCCCTTATCTTACTAATGGGGCATAATAGTGAAGATGGTAGACTAGGACTGAGCAAACCGCCCAGAGTCGTCGTATGTGAGATGGGCGGTAGAGAAACATGACAAATAAATAAATAAACAAACCCAGATTCAGATCTCAGCTGCAGAGGTTTACAGGCTAGCTTTGAGCCCTCTCCCTCTCCCTCTTCCCTCCCCCCTCCCCCTCCCCCTGCCCCTGCCCCTGCCCCTGCCCCTGCCCCTGCCTCTACCTCCCCTGCCCCTCCCTCTCCCTCTCGCTCTCCCTCTCCCTGCCCCTGCCCCTGCCCCTGCCCCTGCCCCTGCCCCTGCCCCTCCCTCTCCTCCCTCTCCCTGTCCCTCCCCTGCCCCTCCTTCCCTCTCCCTCTCCCTCTCCCTCTCCCTCCCCCTCTCCCTCTCCCTCTCCCTCTCCCTCTCCCTCTCCCTGCCCCTCCCCCTCTCCCTGCCCCTGCCCCTGCCCCTCCCCCTGCCCCTCCCTCTCCCTCTCTCTCCTCTCCCTCTCCCTGCCCCTGCCCCTGGCCCTGGCCCTGCCCCTGCCCCTGCCCCTGCCCCTCCCTCTCCTTCTCCCTCTCCCTGTCCCTCCCCTGCCCCTCCTTCCCTCTCCCTCTCCCTCTCCCTCTCCCTCCCCTGCCCCTGCCGCTCCCCCTCCCCCTCCCTCCCCCTCCCCCTCCCTTTCTCAGCCTAGCCTACATTACAGGGCTGTCCTTGTAGGAAACACTGGAAGTAGAAGTGCCAGACGAAAAATAGGTTGTAATTTGCCCAATGAATAGTTATATGCAGATCTCTTTTGAAATCATAGGCTGATGTGGAAAGAGAAAGCCAGATGTAAGCTAAATGCATGGTAGAGAAGGAAACCAGAGGTGACCGCCATCTTGATTTCTTTGATCCTCCCCACAGATCTTCCTGAACGGAACTATTTAAGCAGACCCGTCTACCTCTCTCAACTCCATGCCCTCAAGCAGAGGTCTGAAGCTGAGCTGTCCTCTCATTGCCTCTGCTCTGCCCAGTCCATGATGGATTAAAAGAAGCGGTATCCCAAACTGTGTGAAAGAGACTGAGAAAAGACCAGAGCATGTGCCTTCTTTTCTTTACCATCTTTGGGGCAAACTTATAAAGAATAGAGGTGAAGAATGCATACAGCAGAACATAAAAATGAGAAACTCCTAAGAAAGTCAGTAATCTTGACTTCTTTTCACACACACACACACACACATATACTCGCTCTGCTTCAGAGACACCACTGGCTCTCTTCCCTATCCCTCTATGCCAGTGATTTTCAAACTTGGCAACTTTAAGACGTGTGGACTTCAATTATCAGAATTCCCCAGCCAACGTTTCCTAGATTCAGAAGCATGGAGAATGCACTTCGCCTACACCTGGGTGCCTCTTAGTACCGGTAGTCCTCGACTTATGATCACAATTGGGACCAAAATTTCCATTGTTGCAGTCATAAGTCAAGTCACCACATGACCAGACCTGATTTTATGACCATTTTTACTGTGGTCGTTAAGCAAATACAGCTTCCCCATGGGTGTCTTTTTGCCGGAAAAAACCCGAGTTGGTTGCCAAGTGCCCGAAATGCGATCATGTGACCATGGGGAGGGGTGGTGGTGTGACGTTTTGCGATGCTTGGAAGTGCTTTACAGGCTGTAAAGCACCCATTCCGAGGCTGTCGTAACTTCGAACCGTTGTTAAACGAACGGTCATAAGTCGAGGACTACCCGTATATGAGACTATTAAAGCTTGTGTTTTTATAGGTAGAAGTAAGAAATAGAAGGTAATGTTTGTAAATTAAAGGGGAAGGGGATGTGCCTGTTTTTTTTTGTTTGTTTATCCATGTGGCTCAGTTTTCTTTGGGCAGAATTACTAGTCTGACCATATTTCCTTGAGATGAAAACGGGACGGGGGTGGTTGCCTCCTCCTGTTGGCATGCGGGGGGGGCGGGGCAGGTGGCACGGTGGGTGGAGGTGATTCCCCTTCCGGGCTCCCTCCAATCAGCTGCTCTGCCCCCGCCCATCGCACTGCCTGGCCCGCCCCTCCCATGTGCTGAGAGGTGGAGGCGACTCCCCCCACCCCCCCAACCAGCCGCTCTACCCCTGCTCACCACGCCGCCCATCCCACCTCCCCCGCACGCCAACAAATGGAGGCGACCCCCCGCCCCCACCCAACCAGCCGCTCTGCCTCCGCCCATTCCTCTTCTCACTTTTTTTTGCCTCTGCCTGTCAGTGCACAGGGGGGTGGTCCGGGTGGCATGGTGGGCGGAGGCAGAGCAGCTGATTGGGGGGGTGGGGGAGTCACCTCCGCCTATCAGTGCGTGGGAGGGGCAGGCCAGGCAGTACAATGGACGGGGGCAGAGCAGCTGATTGGAGGGAACCCAGAAGGGGAATCGCCTCCACCTGTCGCGCTGCTCGGCCCGCCTCTCCCACCTCCTTTGCCGTGCGCTGGTGGGTGGGGGCGATTCCTCCTCCAGGTTCCCTCCGGGTTTAAAAAATGGGACAAAATTGAGATTTTTAGTATAACGGTGGGACGCTCCAGAAATGGTGAAAAAACGGGACAGTCCCGTTCAAAACGGGACGTATGGTCAGCCTAAGAATTACTGTTAATTGAAAGAAAATAATTGTGCATCTACTGTGGCTTTTGCAAATTCAATTTCCACAGTATTATTCGCAAAACAAATTACCTTTACAGCCACAGCCAGGTTACTTTTGTATAATAAGAGTTCTGAGTGATGGCACAAACATACTCAAGAATCCTCAAGGTTGAGAAGAAGTTGGCATCTAAACCCATGGAATGGGAGCAAAATCACTGCTTTCCACTTTAAGGCAGCCGTTTCCAAACTTAATTACCAGTTGGATTGGTAATTTCTCTGGATTGTGTTGTTTTTACAAATTCCACGGTGCCTTTCTAGGGTCAAGAGAATTGCATGTAGAAGGCCACATGTTGAGGAAAGAATTGCTTGCTATTGAAAACTGAACAAAACTTCAGAAGATTTTTCAGGCATACCTTTAAAACATTATAAGCTAATGCAGAAATGGAAGAATCAATGGGGGCATGAAAATGCCTCCCCCAAGTAGAACAGAAATAGTTTTGTCCATTCTTTTTTATTATTATTTCTCTGCATGGGTATGTGTCCAATTAAGTACATGGGGAATAAATATTTAATTTCAAGGAAATTCCAATTTGACAACAAGAGTCATCGTGTATGAGATGGGCGGCTGAGAAATTTTTTTTTTTGTAAATTTTATTGAATTTTAAATATACATAGATAAAAGTTAGAAAAAGAAATAGAAAAAGAAATAGAAATACAAATTAAAGAAAGAAGAGAAAAGGTGTAGTAAAGTAAAGAAAAAAAAAGAAAAAGATAAAGCACAGAAATTAGTCAACTTCCGATTTATCCCTGGTCACAGTAATTTACAAAATTAATCTTACATGCTAGGTCTATTTATAACATTACAAAACATTTCTTGTCTAATATATCAATTTATATATATTTTAGTCTTCAAATCCCCATATAAGCTTTGCCCCTCCTGCATTTTGTAAATAATCCGTTAATGGTTTCCACTCTTTAAGAAAGTAATAATTTGAGTTTTCTTTTAATAAACATGTCAATTTATCATTTTCTGCCATATCCATCAATTTTAACATCCAGTCTTGTATCGTAGGTATAATCTGATTTTTCCAATTTTATGCATATAGAAGTCTTGCTGCCGTAATCATGTATTGCATAATTTTTGTAAATTGTTTTCCTATTTGTTCTTCTGATATTCCCAATAGAAATAGTTCTGATTTAAATGGAACTCGAATTTGTAAAATATTTTGCATCAATGAATGTATCTGAGTCCAAAATTTCTTTGCAATCTCACATGTCCACCACATATGATAAAATGACCCCTCTTTTTTTTTGCATTTCCAACATAAGTTGGAAACATTTCCATACATTTTAGCTAGTTTTTGTGGGGTCATATACCATCTATACATCATCTTATAAAAGTTTTCCTTCAAATTATAACACAAAGTAAATTTTAGCCCTTTAGTCCACATATCTTCCCATTGTTGCATTTGAATATTATGACCAATATTTTTTGCCCATTTAATCATACAATCTTTAAACCTGTTCCTCTACCATTTCACCTTTTAACAATAATTTATACATTTTAGCAATTAAATGGTCATCTGTCTCACATACTTGTGTCTCAAATTCTGATTTTGTTTGTTCAAATTCAAATTCTTTTTTATCTGATTTAAATTTTTCTACAAGTTGCATGTAAGAAAGCCATTGGAAAGTATATCCTTCGGAAGCCAATTCTTCTTTTGATTTAGTTTTATATTGTCCTTGCTCTTTTTTTAAAAAGTCTTTATAAGTCAGCCATTTTTCTTTAACTCTTACTTCTGTTCTATGAAATGCTTCTTGTGTAGAGATCCATAAAGGTCTTTTATAACATAGTGTTAATTTATATTTATTCCAAATTCTTAACAAAGATCTTCTAATATAATGATTTTTAAAGTCCACGTTAACTTTTACTTTGTCATACCAGATATATCCATGCCATCCATATCTTAATTCATGACCCTCCAAATTCAATAATTTTTCATTTTTCAAAACTATCCATTCTTTAATCCATATCAAACAACAAGCGGCATAGTATAATTTCACATCCGGTAAACCTAGTCCACCCATTTCTTTTGAATCTTGTAAAACTTTGTATTTTATTCTTGGTTTTTTCCCTTGCCAAATAAACTTAGAAATATCTTGCTGCCATTGTTTGAAAGGTTCTTCTGATGCCAATATAGGTATTGTTTGAAAAAGGTATAAAATTCGTGGCAAAATATTCATTTTGATTGCTGAAATTCTACCTAATAATGATAATTGCAATTTTTCCCATTGGTCCAAGTCTTTTTTAATATCTATACGAAGTGGAATATAATTATTCTTAAACAACATAACATTTTTCAATGTTAGATATACTCCCAAATATTTTACTTTTACTTTTTCTTCCATTGAATATCCCGTTATTTCTTTCAATTTCTCTTGATGATGATGATCCATATTTTTAGTCAAAACTTTTGTTTTTTGTAGATTCACTTTAAACCCTGCTAACAACCCAAAGTCATTCAATTTCTGTATCATTAATTCAATTCCATCTAGTGGATTCTCCAAGGTAATGACTAAGTCGTCAGCAAAGGCTCTCAGTTTATAAACTTCTTTTTTAACTCTAATACCATGAATACCATCATCTTGTCTAATGTCTCTGAGTAATACCTCTAGTACCAATATAAACAAAAGTGGAGATAATGGACAACCTTGTCTTGTGCCTTTTTGAATTTCACATGGTTTACTAAATTCTCCATTAATAATTATTTTTGCAAATTGGGGAGTATATATTGATTTAATCCACTTAGTAAAGTTTCCTCCAAAATTCATATTTTCCAATACTTTAAACATAAAAGGCCAATTTAAATTGTCAAAAACTTTTTCAGCATCTATAAATATCAAAGCCGCTTGTTTTTCATAATGTTGTTCCAAATATTCCAATATATCTAATATATTTCGGACATTGTCTCTAATTTGTCTCTTAGGTAAAAATCCAGCTTGATCTTGATGGATAAAGTTCTTAAGAATATTTTTCAATCTTTCTGCCAATATAGTTGTAAATATCTTATAATCATTATTCAATAAAGATATTGGTCTATAATTCTTAGTTAAAGTCAAATCTTGTTCTTTAGGGATCAATGTTATATGTGCTTCTTTCCAAGTCTCTGGCATGGTTCCTGTTTCCAAGATTGAGTTTATAGTCTTCTGCAGTGGTAAACATAATTCATCCTCAAAGTATTTATAATAAGCTGCCGACAGACCATCCGGTCCAGGTGCTTTTCGACTACTGATTTTCTTAAAAGCCTTTACCATTTCCTCTATTGTTATCGGATTATTTAATATTAGTCTTTGTTGATCATTAAGAGCAGTTAACTTTTGTTTACTTAGGTATTCATCAATATCAATTTGTTTAATGTCTTGTTTTTTATATAATTTTGAATAATAATCGTGAAAGGCTTCCTGTATATCTATATTATTTGCCAGAACTTTCCCTTCATGTTGTATATTAACAATTAATTTTTTTTGTCTTTGTTTCCTCAATTTGTAGGCTTACCATCTACCTGGCTTATTTGCATGTTCAAAGTATTTTTGTTTTGTAAATCTCATTTGTGTTTCTATTTCTTGTGTCAATATCATTGATATTTGTTTTTGTAGAAATTTAATTTGCGTAAGCAAGGTATCATCCATTGGCTTATTTCTTAAACATAACTCTTTACTTTTAATTTCATCTAAAATCAATTGAATCCTCTCTTGTTTCTTTCTCCTCATTTGAGCATTGTATTGAATAAAATAACCCTCATATATGCTTTACTGGCATCCCATACAATTTGGATATTTGTGCCTTTGTTTAAATTCAATTGAAAATATTCTCTTAGCTTTTTTTTACATGCATCAACTATATCATTCTTCCGAAGAATTGACTCATTCAATCTCCATCTAAATACATTTCGTTTTCCTTTAAAAGTCAACATTACAGGATTGTGATCTGAGAGAGTCTTAGGTAATATTTCAACTTTACCAATGTCCATCATTAAACTTTTAGAAATCAAAATCATGTCTATTCTGGAGAAGGATTTAAATCTCTCTGAGTAATATGTATATTCTCTTGAAGTCCCATTCATCAATCTCCAAATATCTTGTAGATCTAACGTTTCTTTCAAATCAAAGAATGTTTGTGGTAATTTTCCCTGTGTGCGTTTCACTTCTTTTTGTGAATGTCTGTCCATCATTGGATGAATAACCCCATTCCAGTCACCCATAAAACACCAATTTTCATAGGGTAAGTCCAAAAGTTTGTCCATTAGATTTTTATAAAATACTCCTTTGTCCATATTTGGTGCATAAGGTCCAACAATTAATGTTTTAGTTCCTTGTATATTGATTTCAACTGCAATGTATCTTCCTTTGTCATCAACTAGTATCTTTTTTGGATTTTAGCTTTGATTGTATATACAAAACTACTCCCTTAGTTTTTTTAAGTCCAGCCGATATAAATTCTTCTCCAAGTTGTTTACAAATCAAATATTTAGTGTCTTTTTTACAAATGTGAGTCTCTTGTAAGCAAATTATATCCAATCTCAATGAAGGTTCTCAGTCATCCAGGTGGAATTGTCTGTAGCTTGAATCATGTCAACTGGATTTCTATTTTCTCAGTGGAAACGTTTCGCTCCTTAGACTGAGCTTCTTCAGTCTGAGCAAAGTTGGTAAGGGAATCCTAAATATGTTTCTAGGTAGCTGTGTGACCTTACACCTGGGGCTAGGTCATGGTTATATTGAGATGTTATTTTTAAGTCCTTTTATCATCTAAAGGAGGATCGTTAAGATCACCATGCTGCTGTTGAGCTTGTGAAATGGTCTTAATCTTCCTAGGCACAGAAGACAAAGCAGGGAGGAAGATGGGGGAGAGATTGTGCCTGAGGCCCCCACCTCTATTCAAGGAAGGATTTTCCAAGTTGGCATAAATGGATTCCTTCACCCCTCTCTCAAACCACCTATCTTCTCTGTCTAAAATGTGAACATTAATGTCCTCAAATGAGTGTCCTTTTTCCTTTAGATGAAGATAAACGGCTGACTCTGGTCCTGGGGTGTTACTTCTCCTGTGTTGGGCCATCCTCCTGTACAAAAGTTGTTTGGTTTCTCCAATGTAGAGTTCAGAGCACTCCTCACTGCACTGGATTGCATAAACTACATTGCTTTTCTTGTGTTTTGGAGTTTGATCTTTGGGGTGTACAAGCCTCTGTCTCTGTGTTGGTGGGTTTGAAATATACAGGTAAGTATACAGGTATACTTTGCTCAGACTGAAGAAGCTCCTTGGATAAGGAGCGAAACGTTTCCACTGAGAAAATAGAAATCCAGTTGACATGATTCAAGCTACAGACAATTCCACCTGGATGACTGAGAACCTTCATAGACATGGTTCTCATGCAAGGCAGTTTGACAGCCAAGATTCTTGCTTGCACGGCAGCCAGTGTGCACACAACTGTACATGCAAAGGCTCCCCCACAGGTGACCACAACTTTAACTCTGTGGAAACTTTTTGGAGGATGACAAAGGATGATATATCCAATCTCAGTTTTTTCAGAGTGAAAAATTTTTCACCTCTTCTGTGGGGAATTAGTACCATTAATGTTCCATGTCAAATATTTGTAATCCATAGGTATTTTGATGATTAAAAGTCTTTTTTCCAGTCCACTCCTGTAGCTCCCAACACAGATAAGTCTTCACTTGTCTCTTTAGTTTTTGGTACAGCTCCCAACACAGATAAATCTTCACTCATCTCTTTATCTTTTGATGTCTCCACTTTTCTTTTCTTTTTTTTTAATATATTTTATTGAATTTTAAATATACATAGATAAAAGCTTGAAAAGGAAAAAGAAATAGAAATACAAATCAAAGAAAGAAAAGAAAAAGTGAAGTAAAGTAAATAGAAAAAGAAAAAGATGAAACATAGAAATTGGTCAACTTCTGATTTATCTCTGGTCTTAGTAATTTAAATATTAATCTCTTTCATGCTAGGACTATATATAAAATTGTAAAACATTTCCTGTCTAATATATCAATTTATATATGTTTTAATCTTCAAAACCCCATATAAGCTTTGCCCCTCCTGCATTTTGTAAATAGTCCGTTAATGGTTTCCATTCTTTAAGAAAGTAATAATTTGTATTTTCTTTTAATAAACATGTCAATTTATCATTTTCTGCCATGTCCATTACTTTTAACATCCAGTCCTGTATTGTAGGTATAATCTGATTTTTCCAATTTTGTGCATATATAAGTCTTGCTGCTGTAACCATATATTGCATAATTCTTGTAAATTTCTTTCCTATTTGTTCTTCTAATATTCCCAATAAAAATAGTTCAGGTTTAAATGGAATTCGTATTTGTAGAATATTTTGCATCAATGAGTGTATTTGAATCCAAAATTTCTTTGCAATCTCACATGTCCACCACATATGGTAAAATGACCCCTCTTTTTTTTACATTTCCAACACAAGTTGGAAACATTTCCATACATTTTAGCTAGTTTTTGTGGGGTCACATACCATCTGTACATCATCTTGTAGAAATTTTCCTTCAAATTATAATTATATGTCTCCACTTTTCCTTCCAAATCTCCAGATGCATCTTTCATATCTGTCTTATATTTCTCTAAAAATGCTTTTGCTTTTAAAATGGAAGTTATCCTAAACCTTTGCCCTTTGAACATAAAAGATACCCCTTCTAATCTCTCCCATCTAAATGAAATATTATTTTGCCTTAATTTTTCTGTAAAGAAGGAGTAGTCTTTTCTTTTTCTTAGTATCCTCAACGGTATTTCTTTTAGTACAATTATTTCTTTTCCTTCTATATTTAGTCCAGTATTATAGTGCTTCTTCAAAATTTGCTCTTTTATAACTTTTCTCACAAAATGTATCAATATATCTCTAGGTACTTTCTTATCTCTAGCATAACGTGAATTAACTCTGAAAATTTTATCTATTTCCAAATCTAGATCTTGTTCTTTCATCTCCAAGAATTTAGCTAACATAGAAACAATCCTTTCTCTTACATTTTCATTTAATTGTTCTGGAACTGCTCTCAATCTCAAAATATATTCTTTCTCTCTCATTTCTGCTAATGCAGTAATATCTAAATTATATTCAAGTTCCTTAGTAACATCGTCTGATTTAATCTCTAATGGCTGTTGTGGGTCTTCCGGGCTGTGTGGCCGTGTTCTGGAAGTTGTGGTTCCTTAATCTCTAATGTTTGCATCTGGCCTTGTATATCCTTAAATTCCCCTGACAAAGTATTCACAACTTCCTTTACTGTCTGAACCTCCTTTTTAAATTCTTGTGTAATCTCTTGGGTTATCTCTTTCTTCATTTCTTTCATCTTATCAATATTTTTATCTAAAGATGCAATTTGTTCTTCCATCTGTTTATTTTGTGCCATTGAATCTTCCATTTTCTTGTTAAGTGATGCCATTGCTTCCAGAAGTTTTTTCATTTCTGATTGAGGGGTCTTCATTGATGCTCCAGGCATTGAAGGGTCTGTAGATGTCCTTCCAGTTTCTTTTTCCTTTTCCTTCTCCTTCTTCCTCAATGCCATGGTTGTCATAATGTAGATAATTTCCCTGTAAGAGAAAAAAAAGAGGAGAGGGGGAAGACAAAAAACAAACAGAAAAAGGGGCTACTATTTTTTTTAAAAAAAAGGGAGTGAAAACTTCAAAAAATAAAAATAGTCCTTTAAATATAGTTGTCAAAATAACTAAAATCTAGTCCATTAAAATTATATATCCAAGCGTAAGAGTAAAAGATAAAAAAAAACAAAGAGGCTTCTATTATAGTCAAAATAATAACGAAAAAGATAAACAATCCCAGAGTTTCTCACGCCAGCTTATATCCACACAGTCCAGCCATGAATAAGTAATCTAATTTATGTACAAAAGAAATCCAAAACGTTCATAAAAATTCTATAAAGTAACTTTATCCAAAGAATATTCAAACACTTATAAGGAAAAAAAGGAAAAAAATCTTTCATAGTAAAAATCACAAATAGGTAAAAGAAAGGATGTCAAATCATTAATTCATTTATCCATAAAAACTTTAAATCCAGGCAAGTTAGTCCCAAAAGAAAAATACTTATAATTGCAATAAGAGTGAAAGCAAACCAAAAATAGGAATACTAAGAATAAAAAGAGAAAGTCACTCAATCCATTTCAGGCAGAGTCAATTAGCTTTCCAATCCCACCGTTTAAACACTCCTTTGGCAAGAAAGAAATAAAACACCAGCATTTATAAATCACAGTCCAGAGATAAATCTTAGATATTAGTAGGCAAATAATATTTGAAAGAATAAAAATATGTGTCTAAAAGGTCGGGTGCTGTGCTACTTATCTTACTCAGATTCGCGGTTTCCGCAGAGCTGTAGTTGTCAGTTCCAGCCATCTTTCACCGCTTCGATCTCCCTCTCCCCGTGGTGGATTTACAGGGGTCGGGAGAGAGTGGCGATCCGATGACCCTTTTGTGAGCAATCTTCTGCTCGCCCTCTCTTCGAGGGTGATTTTTCAGCAATTTTTTTTTGTTTTAAATCGCTGCAAATGGAAAAACCGTGGAGCTTTCGGCTCAGCACACCGGTCACCTCGACACCCGGAAGTCGAATGATCGGCGGCCGAGAAATTTGATAGATAGATAGATAGATAGATAGATAGATAGATAGATAGATAGACCGACCTGCCTATTTACAAGTGACTCAGCAGGTGTGGCCACACCTGGCCAATATTTCCTGGATTCAGAAGCTAAAGCAGATAGAGGGTGGGAGATCCCCCCAGAAATACCAGGGCTATGGGATGGACTGGAAACATATTCTGAAAGAAAGCGATGACCAAATGCTGCCGTACTGTTGTGTAGAGAGCCGCAGAGATGCCCTTGGAGGAACTATGCAGCGATGGGTATAGAAACATGCTTGGGTATAGAAACAGCGATGGGTATAGAAACAAGGGAAGTGTTAAAAAGAAACTCAGTCTGACTCCATCCAGGGTATAAGAGGAGAGGAGGGAAAACACAGGCTTTCAAGATTCTGTTGCTATAGCCTATAGCAATAAATTATACAGGCAGTCCTCGCTTAACAACCATTTGTTTAGTGATGGTTTGGACTTACGACGGTGCTGGAGAAAACTAATTATAACCGGTCCTCACACTTATTTTTATTTATTTATTTATTTATTTATTCAATTTATTCCCCGCCCATCTCCCATACAAGGGACTCTGGGCGGGTTACAATAATCAAGGTTAAAAACGATACAATAAAAAGTCTAAAAAATGCAATATAAATAGATTATGACTATTGCAGCGTCCCTTATGACTATTGCAGCGTCCCTGTGGTCACATGATCACAATTTGGGTGCTTGGCAACCAGTTCGCATTTATGACCATTGCAGCGTCCCTTGGTCACATGATTGACATGTTCAACCTTCCCGGCCAGCTTCTGGCAAGCAAAATCAATGGGGAACCATCTGATTCACTTAACAACCACATGGTTCACTTAACGCCCATGGTGATTCACTTAACGGCCACTGCAAAACAGGTCCAAAATTCCAGTCCCAATTGTGGTCATTAAGCGAGGACTATCTATAGTTCCAGACAAACACTTGGAGTCTGTTTCCTGACCTGGACTACCTGGAAGGCATCAATCTTGAAACCACCTACTATTTATTAAGAGAGGGAGAACATCATCATAAAGTGGATTTACAAATAACTAACCTTCAAACCGCCATGATGTAATCCACATGGCCTTAAGGGTAAGGTTTGCCTTAGCCAACAGCAGCCCTGCCAGTATTTTCAGGCTAACATGGGAGTTTGTCAGAGAGGTTTGGCGGAGACCGAGATCCATTTCTGACCTTCACAACTCAGCATGAATTGCTCAGGGTGGGTCGGCCCATGGAATTTCCTATAGATTGTACCAAAGTAATATTTGTGCTGAGTTTGCTGGAACTCGAGGCAGCAAAACGGGTGGTCCTATCATCAAAGACAACGAACCAGGACTGGACAATTACCAGAGTTCCATGCAAAGACTTAGAGCAGGGTTTCTCAACCTTGGCAACTTTAAGACATGTAGACTTCAACTCCCACAGGCTGGGGAATTCTGGGAGTTGAAGTTCACATGTCTTTAAGTTGCCAAGTTTGAGAAACACTGATTTAGAGCATCCTTTGTGATACTAGGAAAGCAATGGCAAATTGAGAGATTTGCAAACTCAAACAAGATCAGTGTAGAGTTTTTGTGTACACAGCGGATTTTCCACTATTTGCCAGGGATGTTGGATGGAATGATTTGGCTCTGATGGACCAATTTTGAGGACTTGCTGATGAGCCTGTTTGGTGTAGTGGTTAAGGCACCGGGCTAGAAATCAGGAGACTGAGAGTTCTAGTCCCGCCTTAGGCATGAAAGCCGGCTGGGTGACCTTGGGCCAGTCCCTGTCTCTCAGCCCTAGGAAGGAGCCAGTGGCAAACCAGGAGACTGAGAGTCCTAGTCCCGCCTTAGGCATGAAGGCCGGCTGGGTGACCTTGGGCCAGTCACTCTCTCTCAGCCCTAGGAAGGAGCCAGTGGCAAACCAGGAGACTGAGAGTCCTAGTCCCACCTTAGGCATGAAAGGCTGCTAGTTGACCTTGGGCCAGTCCCTCTCTCAGCCATAGGAAGGAGCCAATGGCAAACCAGGAGACTGAGAGTCCTAGTCCCGCCTTAAGCATGAAAGCCGGCTGGGTGACCTTGGGCCAGTCCCTGTCTCTCAGCCCTAGGAAGGAGCCAATGGGAAAGCAGGAGACTGAGAGTTCTATTCACGCCTTAGGCATGAAAGCCGGCTGGGTGACCTTGGGCCAGTCACTCTCTCTCAGCCCTAGGAAGGAGCCAATAGCAAACCAGGAGACTGAGAGTTCTAGTCCCGCCTTAGGCATGAAAGGCGGCTAGTTGACCTTGGGCCATTCACTCTCTCTCAGCCCTAGGAAGGAGCCAAAAGGAAACCAGGAGACTGAGAGTTCTAGTCCCGCCTTAGGCATGAAAGCTAGCTGGGTGACCTTGGGCCAGTCACTCTCTCTCAGCCCAACCCACCTCACAGGGTTGTTGTTGTGGGGAAAATAGGAGGAGGAAGGAGTATTAGGTACAGTATGTTCGCCGCCTTGAGTTATTTATAAAAATAAAGATGGGATAAAAAATTTTTTGACAGGGATGCTTTAATTTGGGAGCCTGTACTAAGCAGATGGTTGGACTTAATGGCCTGAATGGGCCCCTCCTATTCCAAGATTCCATGATTCTATGAAGAATTCAGATCTCTTAATTTTAATTCCATCCTTCCAGTATCCAACTTTGCAAAGCACATGCATTAACCCTTGACCAGATCTTAAGCTTCTTTCACAAGCCAACACAAAAACACTCAGGAATGGGAGCATCTGCCCTACGAACTATGAAAGGCAGAATCCTGCTGTATGTACAACTATATGGTAATTTGTGTAGGACAAATGAGGAGGAAGTTGGCACATAAAGTGGATACTTACATGATAATACTGGAAAATGATTCTTATTTGTAAGTGTATGCAAGAAAGAGAGAGTAGAAATTTTAGATACCAACACCCAATCTTCCAAATATATAGAAATATGTATTTGTATAATCCTGGAGAAAGTCTCTCTATGTGGTTCTAAGAGTCAACACTGACTTGATGGCACATAATCAATCAGTGTATTTACAATTGTTAAGTGTCAGTATATTGTAGTACAATTGACAACCTGAAACATAAAGCACAAAATGTATATATTAAGGAAAAACCATGCCCCCAAGTATATATAGCAGAGCTTTCCAAACCGTGTGTCGGGACACGTTAGTGTGTCGGCTGCAGTGTCTGGGTGTGTCGCGGCTGCTGCTGCCTCCTGGCTTCCAGCAGGTTCTAGTGCCTGCCTTGTGCGTTGCTGCCTCCAAACCTGCTGTGATTCTGCACAGGTCCTAGTGCCTGCCTTGTGCCCTGCTGCCTCCAAACTTGCCCTGCCAGGATTCCACGCAGGTCCTAGTGCTAGCCTTGTGCCTTGCTGCCTCCAAACCTGCCCTACCAGGATTCTGCGCAGGTCCTGGTGCCTGCCTTGTGCCTTGCTGCCTCCAAACCTGCTGTGATTCTGCACAGGTCCTAGTGCCTGCCTTGTGCCCTGCTGTAAGAGTGTGTCGCGAAATGATGCATGTCTAAAAAGTGTGTCACCAACATGAAAAGTTTGGAAAGCTCTGATATATAGAATAAAAATGCATGTAAAGTGCATTTAAATTGGTGGGGAAGACAGACATATTTGCTAATTACAGATATTCTAGAAAGGAAATAGAAAAGTGCATGTTAGAAGGACAAACTTTCGTATGAGTCTATATGCAGACTTTTTTCGCTGCATAGGTCAAACGATGCAAAAAAAAAAAAAGAATCAGTAAAATTAGAAATCTGGCAAAAGTTAAATAGAATCTCTTTTGTATTGTCCAGAACACGGCCACACAGCCCGGAAGACCCACAACAGCCAAAGAATCTCTTTTATTTATCTCTTCCATTTATCTCTTGTGCAGACTATCTTAAGAAAGTCCAAATGTACACTAGCATGTTTATTTAGGGTTCAAATTCAGGAATAAAATATATTCATTCTAAACACAATTGGAATTTGTACTGTGGATGCAATCATCAACTGGACAATTCATTCCATTACTCAATAATTCATATACTTAAGTGATTCTTCCATAATATGCAGCCTAAATCTATATTGCAACTTAAAGCTATTACCTCTTGGATAGCATTATTGACACACTTTTAAAAATTAAACTGTAATGAAAGCCCCCAAAGCAAAGCTTAAAACATTGGGGGATACGTGTCATAGTAATGAGTGGGGATAATTAATTATTTGGATAATAGTTTTCTACATGGTAAAACTCACAAATCCTAACTGGAGGGGATCCAAGATATGTGATTGCTTTTCTCTTGAGGTAAACAAGGAAAGAAGGGTAGAGCAAGGAGAAAACCTAAATGAAGAACAGAATTTGAATACTGTATGAGGAGGATGTAGGTTTGCAAGCTGTAAACCAAGTGGAAAGATAATGCGGTCTTGGCAACCAAGTTACATAGATTATGAACAGATATTAATAAATTTATTTTGCAGAGCCCGAGAAGCTTTTAGACCAGTGTTTCTCAACCTTGGCAATTTGAAGATGTGTAGACTTCAACTCCCAGAATTCCCCAGCCAGCCGTTCTAGGAGTTGAAGTCCGTACATCTTCAAGTTGCCAAGGCTGAGAAACACTGTTTTAGACTATCGAAGAAGTTAATTTCATTGATACTTCCTGCAGATTGAGAAGGGATACAAACCCCCACAATTCTAGCTAGGCAAGGTGGATGGACTCAGTTACAGAGGCAATGGGGGCACCATTGGAAGACCTGAAAGACCAGGTTAGAGATAGATTATCTTGGAGAAAATCTACCTTTGTGGTTGCTAAGAGTTGACAAGAGTGGTCGATCCCTAGGCCCTCTGCCCTCTCCTCCTCCTTTTTAATATCTACATGAACCACAGGGGGAGGCCATCTGTCGGTTTGGGGTCAGGTATCATCAATATGCTGATGATACCCAGCTATATCTCTCTGTCCCAGGCCATCCAGGTAAAGTTGTTGAGGTTCTTTCCCAGTATCTGGAGGCTGTGAGGGTTTGGATGGGGAAGAACAGGTAGCAGTTCAACCCTGCTAAAACTGAGTTGCTGTGGGTATTGGGTCCCCCAGATCCGGGAGTTGCAGAGTATCCATCTTTGGTTCTGGATGGGGTGGCACTACTCCATTCAGACTTGGTGCACAATCTGGGAGTTCTCCTAGACTCACAGCTCCTGCTCAAAGAACAGGTGGCAGCTGTGGCTAGGGGAGCCTTTGCACAACTATGTCTTATGCACCAGTTGTGCCACTTCCTGGATCGGGAGGCCCTGCTCATGGTTAATCACACCTTAGTCACCTCCTGATTGGACTATTGCAACACACTGTACATGGGGCTGCCCCTGAAAACCACCTGGAAGCTTCAATTGGTCTAGAATGCAGCAACACAGGTAGTTATGGGTCCCTCTTGTTATGCCCACATAACTCTCCTTACTCCGTGAGCTGCACTGGCTCCCGATAGGCTTCCCAGTGAGATTCAAAGCTAAGGAGGAAACAAAAAGGCCAGAACATATCCTCCCCAGCAGCCAACACCCAGAGAAGCAGGGATTAACACCAGGCATACAATCAAGCAGAAAACAATACCCACATCAAGGAACTACCAATATATATATGAGGATAGTTAATAGAATTAGAATTGGTTTGGACGTTAATGGAGCCAGTTTCCAAATTTATATGCCAACTGGGACAAAATTACCTTTTGGATTTGACCCTTCACCAAATTTTATTTATTTATTTATTTATTTTTCAAATTTTGCTACCGCCCATCTCCCCCCCAGAAGAGGGACTCTGGGTGGTTTACAACACAGCTAACAAGTTAAAACAAGTAACAAACAACAGTCATAATAATATAAAATATACATAAAAATACAATATATAAATATAAAATAAAAATCCAGATGGCAATAAAGGATTGTATAGTTGTGAGGAGCACTCGAAGGCGCCAGCCATCCCCAGGAATAACTACTCCCCTCCCTGCCCCAAGCACGGTGGCAGAGCCAAGTCTTCAGGGTCTTCCAGAAGGTCAGGAGCGATGGGGCTTGCCTCACCTCTGGGGACAAAATGTTCCAAAAGGCGGGAGCCACTGCAGAGAAGGCCCACTTCCTGGACCCCGCCAAATGGAATTCTCTTACTGACGGGGTCCGTAAGATGCCCTCTCTGCATGATCGGGTGCGACGGGTTGATGTAATGGGGATGAGATGGTCCCTCAGGTAACCTGGACCCATGCCATGTAGAACTTTAAAGATGATAACCAACACCTTGAATTGGACCCAGAAGCAAACCGGTACCCAATACAGCTCACGCAGCAAAGGTGTTACATGTGCCAATCTTGGGGCACCAAGAATAGCCCGCGCAGCCGCGTTCTGGACCAGTTGTAACTTTCGGATACTCTTCAAGGCTAGCCCCATGTAGAGTGAGTTGCAATAGTCTATATGAGAGATGACCAGGGCATGAGTGACTTTTCAGAGGGCTTCCCGATCCAGGAAAGGGCGTAACTGGACGTAACCACTCCGTCTTACCATTATGCCACTTTCTAATCAAGAAGTACAAAGAGAATTGTATGTAAAACGGCACATCTTAAGGAAAGAGATTATCTGCACAAAGGTATACAGTGCTACATTTAGCTAAAAGGCCAAGAAGCAATTTGAATGTAACTGTATATTTTCGATACCATTACTACTGGAACAATTCCCTTGAAGTTTTTTTTTTCCTGGAAATGCATCAGGAGTGAGACTTTGAAATAAGGTGGAGGTACACCATTTTCCTTTGTTTTAATCTTTTTTTT
The DNA here is from genome assembly GCA_023362775.1 of Charina bottae. Taxonomy (NCBI): domain Eukaryota; kingdom Metazoa; phylum Chordata; class Lepidosauria; order Squamata; family Charinaidae; genus Charina; species Charina bottae. Next base: position 2,831,803 of record JALMGJ010000048.1, on the reverse strand, counting down.
TTTTTTGCAGAAATGTGCATACTCAGGAAAACTGTACAAAACTGCTGATGGTTTCTCATGCATGCTTTTAAAAATGCATACAGTCTGATTGTAGAGAGTGAGGAAGATGACCTTGATGGAAATATGCGAGGACCATTACTCAGGGAAAAGGGCCAGAAACCTTTTTTAAGTCCTGGGAAACAAGATAGCATTCAGAAAGGCAAATCCGTCTCTGATTCACTGGAGTATGAGGAGGAGGACGTACAGCACAAGTAGACTTCCAAGATTACTGCTCAGAGTCGTCATAGTACGAGTTGGGGCAGTAAAGAAATGTGACAAATAAATAAATAAATAAAATATGTTATTATATAGTCCAGTGTTTCTCAAGCTTGACAACTTTAAGATATGTGGACTTCAATTCCCAGAATTCCCCAGCCAGCAAGGCTGGCTGGGGTATTCTGGGAGTTGAAGTCTACATATCTTAAAGTTGCCAAGCTTGAGAAACACTGATATAGTCTATCCTAATTAAAGCACTCTTAGCCTTCCTGTGGATTTGATTCTTGGTCTGGTCTACCTAGTGGGACTGACACTGATGCAGAACCTGGACTTGAGAAAGAAAGAAAAAGTACAGAAACATGGCCTAGACTTGTCAATTTGTACAGTTTTGTCTTGTCCACATCAGTACAAGTAGTCCTCGATTACCGATTGCTCATTCAGTGACTGTTCAAAGTTACAACGGCACTGAAAAAGGAGATTTATGACCAGTCCTCAAAGTTGTGGCTGTCGCAGCATCCCCATGGTCACGTGATCGCGATTCAGGTGCTTTGCAACCAGCATGCATTTATGACAGTCACAGTGTCCTGCGGTCATGTGATTGCCATTTGCGACCTTCACAGCCGGCTTCCGACAAGCAAAGTCAATGGAGAAACCAGCAGGAAGTCACAAGTTGCAGTCATGTAACAGTTGTGTTTAATGACCACAGGTCATTTGCTTCACAACTGCAGCCGGAACTGACATAGTTAAGTTGGGCAGGATCACGTGACGTTTTACTTTATGACCTTGCTGCTTAGTGATGGAGTTGCTGGTCCCAATTGCAGTTGGTAAATGAGGACTACCTGTATATGTATGAAAAAGCACGTCTGGTGAAAATGTCTAGTTTCAAGAAAACTCTGAGCTAGCAAACTGCCTGTTTACAAATGTCTCAGTAGGTAGAAACCCCTGGCTGACCTGGGTTTAGCTAAGGAATCAAGGACCTGGTTAGTACTTGGATGGGACACTACCCAGGAATACCAAGGCCATAAGGAAAGTAAAAAAAAAAAAACACAGAAAAAAAGCAGTGGCAAATTGCTTTGTACTGTTACAAAGAAAATTGCATGGTTCGTCTCCCTGTAATAACCATTTACCTTCAGCTGGTACTCACCAGATTCTTTATTCCCATCTTACATTTATTTAGACCCTTTGAATTTCAGTTAATAAATAAAAAGAGAGCGCTGGTTTCTCGCCTCACTTCTATTTCCCAGAATCCCTTTCAGCCCCACATATGCCCTACTTATTTCCTTAGAAATCAGGACTGGGGAGTGGATGGCTGCAGATGTTGGCAGAGTTGGAAGCATGTTCTCCATTTTAGGAATGAGACCCAAGATAATCTGGGGTGCTTGAGACCATCCTGGGATATTAGAAGGGTGGGGAGAAATAACTCCCTTTGGGGGAGATAGAAGTTGAAATATAAATAAAAATAAAAAATAAACTTCCCCAATCATGGGGCCGCTGTCACATTTTTAGTGTTATGGTGGTTCTTCATCCAGGCTGTCATGTTTTACGTTTTTAATTGTTTTAATTGTATATATTTAATTGTATATCTGGACGCTGTGAGCTGCCCAGAGTCTGTTGGAGTGGGCGGCCATAACCAATTTAATAAATAAATAAATTGACCTTCTGATATCTGGGGGTTCCATGATTTTATTTATTTATTTATTTATTTATTTAATTTATTCCCCGCCCATCTCCCATGCAAGGGACTCTGGGCCAGGCTCACCACGTCAGCCCCGTTACAAATAAGGGAGGCCACATTTGCCCTCGGACTAGGCACCCTAATGGAAGGAAGTAGGTTTAGGAATGTTCAACCAATGCTGTGGTTACTGCACAGGTATTTGTAGGCTTCTGGACCCAATCCGAGATGCTGGCTTTAACCTTTCAAGCCTTAGATGGCTTGACACTTGCGAGCCTGCAGAAGTGTTTCTTCTAACTGGAATCATCCTGAGAAGAAATGCTCAGGGTTCCAAGCCCAGAAGGAAGGAAGGAAGGAAGGAAGGAAGGAAGGAAGAAAGAAGAAAGAAGAAAGAAGAAAGAAGAAAGAAGAAAGAAGAAAGAAGAAAGAAGAAAGAAAGAAAGAAAGAAAGAAAGAAAGAAAGAAAGAAAGAAAGAAAGAAAGAAAGAAAGAAAGAAAGAAAGAAAGAAAGATGAAGGTACACCTTAAGGCCCTTTGCGAAATACCTTGCTTGTATTTCATACAGCTATAAAGACTATCATATTCCAATGGGCTTTGGATGTTGATGGTGGACCTGGGCGGAGTTTATAATTGCTACAGAATTATATCCTCGTGATTTGATGGTTTGTTTTTCTTTTCTGTAAACTGCTTTGAGTAATTTGAAGCAGAGTGACAGAGAAATGTTGTGATAAAAAATGAACTCTGGAGCAAGCTGGTTCATCCTGCAAAGAATCTTCATCTAATTCATACGGATTTCTATACCATTTTATTTATTTATTTATATTTCAAATTTCGTCACTGCCCATCTCGCACGAAGCAGCTCTGGGCGGTTTCCAACAAAACTAAAAGCAATACAGATTAAAATACACTTTAAAAATTTCCTCTAAAGTATGCTATTTTCTCCAGTATGTGGATGTGAGAAAGTATGGTATAGAAGCTGCACATACTTCAAAAATTATTTGGAAGTGCTTCAGACTTCAGCTGGCCACAAACACAGGACTTAACTGGTATTTGTTAAAGCAGCCTGGCTTTTTTCAGATTTCTGTTGTTGTTGTTGTTGTTGTTCAGTCGTTTAGTCGTGTCCGACTCTTCGTGACCTCATGGACCATAGCATGCCAGGCCTTCCTGTCTTCTACTGTCTCCCGGAGTTTACTCAAATTCATGTTCATTACATCGGTGATGCTATCTAACCATCTCATCCTCTGCCGTCCCCTTCTCCTTTTGCCTTCAGTCTTTCCCAGCATCAGGGTCTTTTCCAGTGAGTCCTCTCTTCGCATTAGGTGGCCAAAGTATTTGAGCTTCAGCTTCAGTATCTGTCCTTCCAACGAGCAGTCAGGATTGATTTCCTTTAGGATTGACTGATTTGACCTCCTTGCAGTCCAAGGGACTCTTAAGAGTCTTCTCCAGCACCACAGTTCGAAAGCATCAATTCTTCGGCGCTCAGCCTTCCTTATGGTCCAACTCTCACAGCCATACATTAGTACTGGGAAAACCATAGCTTTAATTATATGGACCTTTGTTGGCAAGGTGATGTCTCTGCTTTTTAATATGCTGTCTAGGTTTGCCATAGCTTTCCTCCCAAGGAGCAAGCGTCTTTTAATTTCATGGCTGCAGTCACCGTCTGCGGTGATCTTGGAGCCCAAGAAAATAAAATCTGTCACTACTTCCATTTCTTCCCCTTCTATTTGCCAGGAAATGATGGGACCAGATGCCATGATCTGGGTTTTTTTAATGTTGAGTTTCAAGCCAGCTTTTGCACTCTCCTCTTTCACCCTCATCAAGAGGCTCTTTAGTTCCTCTTCACTTTCTGCCATTAGGGTGGTATCGTCTGCATATCTGAGGTTGTTGATATTTCTCCCGGCAATCTTAACTCCGGCTTGTGATTCATCCAGCCCGGCATTTCTCATGATGTACTCTGCATATAAGTTAAATAAGCAGGGTGATAATATACAGCCTTGTCGTACTCCTTTCCCAATTTTGAACCAGTCGGTTGTTCCATGTCCGGTTCTAACTGTTGCTTCTTGACCCGCATACAGGTTTCTCAGGAGACAGGTAAGGTGGTCTGGTACTCCCATCTCTTTAAGAATTTGCCAGTTTGTTGTGATCCACACAATCAAAAGCTTTAGTGTAGTCAATGAAGCAGAAGTAGATGTTTTTCTGGAACTCTCTTGCTTTTTCCATGATCCAGCAAATGTTGGCAATCTGATCTCTAGTTCCTCTGCCTCTTCGAAACCCAGCTTGCACTTCTGGTAGTTCTCGGTTCACATGCTGCTGAAGCCTAGCTTGTAGGATTTTGAGCATAACCTTGCTGGCATGTGAAATGAGCGCAATTGTACGGTAGTTTGAACATTCTTTGGCATTGCCCTTCTTTGGAATTGGAACATAAACTGACCTTTTCCAATCCTGTGGCCACTGTTGAGTTTTCCAAATTTGTTGGCATATTGAGTGCAGCACTTTAACAGCATCATCTTTTAGGATTTTAAATAGCTCAGCTGGGATACTGTCTTCTCCGCTAGCTTTGTTGTTAGTAATGCTTCCTAAGGCCCACTTGACTTCACTCTCTAGGATGTCCGGCTCAAGGTCAGTGACCACACCATCGTATTTATCAGGGATATTAAGATCTTTCTTGTATAGTTCTTCTGTGTATTCTTGCCACCTCTTCTTAATCTCTTCTGCTTCTGTTAGGTCCCTGCCTTTTTTGTCCTTTATCATGCCCATCTTTGCACAAAACTTTCCCTTGATATCTCCGATTTTCTTGAAGAGATCTCTAGTCTTCCCCATTCTATTGTTTTCCTCGATTTCTTTGCATTGTTCATTTAAGAAGGCCTTCTTATCTCTCCTTGCTATTCTCTGGAAATCTGCATTCAGTTGTTTATATCTTTCCCTTTCTCCCTTGCCTTTTGCTTCCCTTCTTTCCTCAGCTATTTGTAAAGCTTCATCAGTCAGCCACTTTGCTTTCTTGCATTTCTTTTTCTTTGGGATGGTTTTAGTTGCTGCCTCCTGTACAATGTTACGAACCTCCATCCATAGTTCTTCAGGCACTCTGTCTACCAGATCTAATCCTTTAAATCTATTCCTCACCTCCACTGTATATTCATAAGGGATATGATTTAGGTCATACCTGAGTGGTCTAGTGGTTTTCTCTACGTTCTTCAATTTAAGCCTAAATTTTGCGATAAGAAGCTCATGATCTGAGCCACAGTCAGCTCCAGGTCTTGTTTTCGCTGATTGTATAGAGCTTCTCCATCTTTGGCTGCAAAGTATATAATCAATCTGATTTTGGTATTGACCATCTGGTGATGTCCATGTGTAGAGTCGTCTCTTGTGTTGTTGGAAAAGAGTGTTTGCTATGACCAGCGTGTTCTCTTGACAAAGCTCTATTAGCCTTTGCCCTGCTTCATTTTGTACTCCGAAGCCGAACTTGCCCGTTATTCCGGTTATTTTTTGAGTTCCTACTTTAGCATTCCAGTCCCCTATGATGAAAAGGACATCTTTTTTTGGTGTTAGTTCTAGAAGGTGTTGTAGGTCTTCATAGAACCGGTCAACTTCAGCTTCTTCGGCATCAGTGGTTGGGGCATAGACTTGGATTAATGTGATGTTGAATGGTTTGCCTTGGATTCGAACTGAAAGCATTCTGTCGTTTTTGAGGTTGTACTCCAGTACTGCCTTTCCTACTCTTTTATTGACTATGAGAGCTACTCCATTTCTTCTAAGGGATTCTTGTCCACAATAGTATATATAATGGTCTCCTGAATTAAATTTGCCCATTCCTGTCCATTTTAGTTCGCTGATTCCCAAGATGTCGATGTTCAATCTTGTCATCTCATGTTTGACCACATCCAGCTTACCTTGATTCATAGATCTTACATTCCAGGTTCCTATGCAATATTGTTCTTTACAGCATCGGACTTTCCTTCCACTTCCAGACACATCCACAACTGAGCGTCCTTTCGGCTTTGGCCCAGCCGCTTCACTCTTTCTGGAGCTACTCGGAATTGCCCTCCGCTCTTCCCCAGTAGCATTTTGGACACCTTCCGACCTGAGGGGCTCATCTTCCGGCCTCATATCTTTTAGCCTTTTGATACTGTCCATGGGTTTTCTTGGCAAGGATACTGGAGTGGTTTGCCATTCCCTCCTCCAGTGGACCATGTTTTGTCAGAACTCTCCGTCATGACCTGTCCATCTTGACCTGACTTCATTGAGTTACGCAAGCCCCTTCGCCACGACAAGGCAGTGATCCATGAAGGGGTAGATTTCTGTAGGAATCTGCAAAAAAAAAAAAAGACACAGCTGTTTTAAAAGGTGGACTCATTAAAATGAATGTGCCTTGTGAATGTGCATCTTTTTTCAAGATCACATGGAAGCCCCAGAACATGTGGAAACCTGCTTTAATAAATAGCGCAGAGCTGCTGTCCCACAGGAGCATTTATAGGAGGGGTCAAGATGGTGGCTGTTATTACACAATTGAAGGCCCTTTTTAACATGCACAACACACATAAAAAGGGGGGCGGGGCTTTGATCACATGGTCGTGGCCACCATCTTTTTTTACTCCCCCCCTCACAGATAATAATGCTGTTCTTGTGCTTTCATGAGGTCCTTAAATAATTTTTGAAGCATGGGTTACATATATCTACAAAATGGAGTTTTACAATCACTGTTTGTGATTCAGCACAGTAATGGCAGACAAATGAACATTTGTCTAATGTTCATATCACTTCCAGGAAAGAAACAGAGCAGAAATTAAAGGCCAACCATCTTCCAGAACTCAGGATTTGGTTGCCTAAATCCAGAGCGTCCCTGGATTTTGTCTAAGCAACTTTCCCTACAAATGTGGGTTGTCCTACGGTTTTTGCTTTATTAAGACATGTTTAGAAACAGTGCATTCTTTTCCTACAGGAGTTTGGACAAGGACTTTCATATTTCTTTACACTAGAAAGAGAAATAAAATCTGGTGATGTGACACTTTATTCTCACAAAATGTTAACTGGAGTCCCAAATGCCTCAAGATGTATTTTGCCATCCATGTTTCTGCCAAAATAGCTCGTCAAAATGGTTTAATGTTAGATTCAATGAATCCCAGAGAAATATGATATTTTTTACTGAAGTTGCAAGTCTGCACATTCTAATAAAGAGTGTATCATCGCAAATTACATTCAGCTAAGCTATTACAAGGCATTCTTAGGCTGTGATATTGCACTGGAGGGGCACCTGGGACTTCGCCTCGGTTCTATAACCTTCCTGCCCTCTATATCTCAGCCTCTCTTTCCCCAACGTTAGCAGCATGATTTCCATTATATGCAAATGGACACACTAATTATGCTAATTAAGTGTGCTAGATTAGCATATGCAATTATTTCTAGCATTTGCTTCATCCCTTTTCCTACCGACATGCAGAGGCAATGAAGACAGACTTTTTTTCCCTTTAACTCCCTAAAGAACATCAGGGACTCGCCTAATTATAAACAGGATGAGGGATTCAGAGTGCCAGGCAACATGTTTTCCCATGTTCATTGTATTTCAAATGCCTCCTTTTTAATCACGACAAAGGCCAGGTAAAGTACTTTACTCCTTTTGGGGGTTAGTACTTCTTTCTCACGTGCCTGCCTTTCCCATTTAGACAATTTATCCCCAAGTGGGGAAATGTGGCTTCCTGTTTTGCAAAGTGGGCATAAATTATGGTTGTGAATCAACTGAATTTTATCTACCAAGCTCTGTCCTGTTTCCTATGAAAACATATGGACTAGAATAAAGGGAGAAGTTGTTACGACAGGTTGCAAATACACCTGGGTGACCTGTTCCTCCAGTTCCCCTTTTTGAAGCTTAGGCAACATAGTTGGAACACAGAACTGCATTGCTGGTTCATGTCACATTCACAACGATGTGAGGGCCATCAACCTCTCATTTTCAGTGTGAACCTGAAGCTTATTGTTGCTTGCTTCTGCTCAACCAGGACACTTACCTGCAATGGCAACTCCATGAATGTTGTTTTTGTTTGGGTTTGTGCCAAGTAGAGAAGAATTTTGGAAAGGGTGGGGGGACTCTGAAACCACCTCCTCCAGTTCAGAAATCCTTCAGCTAGAGGTCAGCGATACAGCTCTCTGGGACACCAGAGACAAAGTCTGCAGGACACCAAAATTAAATACCGTAAGAATGATTTTGTTTAAGGGTTAGAATTTTATGAGCTCTGCCTTTAACCCTCCATTGCTGCTGTTCAGTCACTCAGTAGCTTCTAACTTGTTGGGAACAGATCAGGATATCTGTCAGTAACTGGTGGACAACCAGTTCTTTTAAACTCCTACTTGGGTTATCAGTAGTAGTATCTAGCACAGTGCTTTTCAAACTGCCGCCGTTGGCGACACACCAACAGCGGCAGCGGCGGAGGCACGGGGGCGCACGCGGCGGTGGGGGCGTGCGCGGCAGTGGTGCGGGAGGTGCGCGGCAGCATCATGCACGGCAGCGGCGGCCTCGTGTTTTCCGCTAAAATGCAGAAGCGCCGCCACCGTGCACGCCACTGTCGCCACTTCCGGGTTGTGTTGCAACACACCAAACTGTGTGTTGCGACACACTAAAGTGTCACGACACACAGTTTGGAAAGCTATGATCTAGCCCCTTTGTCTTTTGTCAATCTCCTTTTTTATTGTCTTTGATTTTTTCAGTCTATTCCAAGAACTCTTGCCTCTGTATTATGTATCTGAAACATTTAAGCTTGAACTTCATTATTGGAGCTGTCTGGTTTTACGTTATCTAGTACTGAAACATTTACTCTTCTTGTAGTCCATGTTCTTGTTAACCATTTTCTCCAGCACCACAGTTCAAAAGTACCATTTTTCCTTTCTTCCATATTTGCATTAAATTCAAAATTAGAAATAAATATTAGGATTTAAATAGGTCACTAAATCTTACTTTAGAAAAGACCTGTGTACCTACCAAGTCTGGTGTCCAAGTGGAGACTATTTTGTGATAATTCGCAAGTGGGAATTGAGACCTCCTTAATGGTACTAAAATACAATTCCCACAATCACCATCATTGGCTATACTGTTTAGAGCTGTTCGGAATTGTAAGTCAACAACTTCTAGGGGTGCACATGTCTTCTACCCATCTTTATTTTTAACCAAACTCAGATCAGACTGTTTTTCCAATACATAATATCTTCATATCAATGAAGTTCTCTGACAGACATTCCAAGGGACAATTGTCCTGTCAGGAACATATGGCCATTGGCCCTAATGAAGTTGCCAGACAGTGACTCAAAACACTGGTCTACCTAGAGCAGTGTTTCTCATCCTTGGCAACTTTAAGATGGGTGGACTTCAACTCCCAGAATTCCCCATGTTGGCTGGGAAATTCTGGGAGTTGAAGTCCACCCATCTTAAAGTTGCCAAGGTTGAGAAACACTGATCTAGATCTCACATAGCTTCAGGACAGTATGTAGTTACCCAAGCTTACTTTTCTTTTTTCTTTTTTTGCAGTCTTTGGAGTAACCATTCACAACTGCTAAACAAAACATTTCCTACCATTTTGTGGTGTAAGTCTTAAGATAAGCTGAACATCTCTTATCTTAAAAAAAATTCTACCTCCCCAAAATCCTAGCCCCCCCCCATGTGTGTGATAGTTTCACCAACTTTCAATTTTTGCCCTGTCTACTCCAGTCCTCACTCTTGCCTTCTCACCTGAGTAGTCCGTACCAATATACGCCATGATGCTCTACAAGAAGTGGCTTGCCAAGGCTTCAGATCAAGCACCTTTCCCAGTTCTATTATGGGATATAAATTATTTTTTTGGCCAGGCAGAATGTCTCCAGATGTCTCCAGATCTGAAAAGAGTTGAAACAGTCAGCAAATCATTTCAACAACCACAACCAACACAAGAAGATGATGTATGTGCAGGAATATAACAATAATGGTTATATAGAAAGGGGTATCTATCTTTCAATGCAGCATGGTTGAGTAGATCCTGCAGATGCTTATGGTGCTCTGGATCAGAGTGCTGGAGAGACAATGCAGAAGAAAGAAGCTGCCCTCTTCTGTTGGCTGGCAGCAAGAAGTTGTCAAAACCAATCTAATCTCCAGGGTCTTTTTTGAATTAGCACCAGCTTGACACTTACTGCTGGATTAGTGAGCAGAACAGAGATGTCACACTGACCACAAGAGGAGATGACTTTCAGTTGATTCTTACTGGATTGCATCTTTATTATAGAGGGAAAACACATCCTGCTTGTTTGAATTGGTGCCTAACTTGTTTTTCATTTGGCAGAGACCAAAATAATGCAGGTTGACAGACAGATCTGCTCGTATCCCTTTCTCCCTTAATTGTATTTAACTTTGCTGGGTTTTGACAGAGTCACATATTATTCCAAGGAAAAAGTTGAGAAGACAGGACACTGATGTCATCCCAGTTCATTGTTCCTTCTTAGCTCACAAGGTAATAAGCTAAATGTATTAGCTACAATTCAGACTGAGTGACAACAATTCTCCCTGAATTTGGCAAGGTCCTTTAAAACTTCCCCAGACCTACTTACTCAACAAGCAATTTATTAAAACAAGAACGTGGTAAAATGGTTCACTGTGGTCTTCTTAATGGCTTCACCCAGTCACTGAAACATCTGACCAAGTGAGGTTAAAATAGCATGCAACAATACAGGTAGTTCTCACTTAACAACCATTTGTTTAGTGACAGTTCAGACTTATGGCAGTCCTGACTTGCTGTTGCGACTGGTCCCCACACTTAATACCATTGCAACAGTTTGGGCGTTTGGCAACCGGTTTGCATTTATGATCGTCGCAGCATCCCGTGGTTATCTGATTGCCATTTTCGACCTTTCCGGCCGGCTTCTGGCAAACAAAATCAATGGGGAACTGCGTGATTTGCTTAATGACCACATGGTTTGCTTAATGCCCACAGTGATTCACTTAACGACCGCCACAACATAGGTCGTAAAATTGGGTCGGATTCATTTAATGACTGCTTCGCTTAGCAACCAAATTTCCAGTCCCAATTGTGGTCGTTAAGCGAGGACTACCTGTATTTAATTCAGTGTGGAAAGTTGGTTTGATTCTGAGATCCAAATCACCTCCCCATAGAATCCCAGGATTAATTTGGGTCTCTGTGTGTGTGTGTTTGTGTGCCTTCTTGACTCCTAGCAACTACATGGAAAACTCCTTGTAGTTTTTTTGGCAATATTGTTTGGAAGTGGTTTAGTACTGACTTCTTGCTAGGGCTGAGAGAAAGGGACTCACCATTTCCAGATTTCTAGCCTCGTGCTTTAACCACTGCACAAAACTGGCTGTCACTGAATATTTGCATATCCCTGTTTAATACTCCCACAGCAGTCCTTCTAGCATCATGCAGAGTCATTCTGGAGTAGATGAAGACAAGACTCCTGTTTATCATACCATTCCATATGACTCTTCTGATACGCAACACATTCATTTTCCTCCTGAAGGCACCACCTGTTTTATAGCCTCTCTGCAGTGGAAATCATAAAGCACCATCTTTCTCTCTCTTTTTTCTTTCTTGTGAGTGAAGTTTATCATTCTAATCAAAGGGTTCCTCAGATTTAAAGGAAAAATAATTTCATGCCTTCCGTTCTATTTTTAAAAAAGAATTATTTTCTTTAGTCTTTTCACTTCACAAAGAAGAGGAGATAGATTAAGAAGCTCTTCAAATTGCAGGTCCTTGGATGGTTCACTCAGGAGGTTGGGATGGCTGTATCCTTGGTTTTATTATGTTTAACATTCATTCACAAGTGGCCAAATGAGACAGCCAAACTGACTTTGGGGGGGGGGGGGGAAGAGTGCACTATTCCAAAACTGGGAATCGTTTACCTTAACTACATGCACTACTAGCATATGAAGTTCAGTGAACATAACAATATAAAACAGGGCCTTCTTTCTGGTGGCCCCAGAATGCTGATGCTGATAATCCTATCCTTAGGGAGAGCTGTTTCCCTCCAACTTTACTGAGTTTTCAACATCAAAGTATACTAGATACACTCATGTATAAGCCCATCTGCGAATAAGCCAACCCTTGAGTGTTTAACCAAAACACCGTGAAAAATGCACCACCTGCAGATAAACCAACCCTTGAAATGTTTCTGTTTTAATTTTTACAATTTGCTTATCCATGGATAATCCACAGGTTATCCATTTTTCACGGATAAAAATTCGAAGGTTAAAAATTCAAAGGTCAGCTTATCCATGGATGAGGTTATATGCAAGTATGATATACTGGTACTTTAAAAAAATATTACCATATATACTCACAGATAAGCCCATCCGTGGATAAGCCAAACGCAATTTGGGGGGAGTATTTTAGCACCTAAAAGTTTCGGCTTCTTCACGAGTATATACAGTAGTATCATTTTCCCAAAGACCTTTTAAGGGTTCTCTGTTTGCCATTAGAGTTGTTGCCCTTAAGTGGAATAATATCATTCTGATTAACATGCATACAAAGGTGTGTGATATACCAGTTCTAAGGCTAGTCTAAGTCTAAGCTTTGGAAGATGGGACTCCATATCCTTTCCCAGCTGTGAAACACACTTTCTTATCTGCCTATCTGCCTATCTACATACCTTTCTCCATGCCAGAGTTGTTGTGAAGATAATAGCTGCAGGAGAATGCCTGGTTTTTTCTGTCATTCCACTAAAAAATAAAATAAACTAACAATAAAAAATGGTTCCCCCACACATTTGTGCGGTCATGTCCGATTCTAGGGGCCCGTGCTCATCTCCGTTTGTTAGCCGAAGAGCCAGCGTTGTCCGAAGACGCTTCCAGTGTCATGTGGCCGGCATGACGCACGCGGAACGCTGTTACCTTCCCACCGAAGTGGTACCTATTAATCTACTTGCATTTGCATGCTTTCGAATTGCTAGGTTGGCAAGAGCTGAGGCGAGTGCGGGAGCTCACTCCGTCACACGGGACTAGGGATTCGAACCTCTGAACTTGCAACCTTCCGATCGACAAGCCTGGTGTCTAACCCACTGAGCCAATAAACTAAAAATAGGATAAAAGTTGTACCTAACTTTTAAACCCAGCTATGGAGAACTGAGTGATCTTGCTAAGAAACCATATTCCCACAGCTGGGACAGTTAAGGAGAAAAGCTGATGAGTTAAGACAGGATAGAGAGGAATACAGTGATGAGTTGCCAGCATTTAAACCTCAGAAGCAACCAAGGAAGAAAGGCAAAGAAGGCAAAATATATACAGTATGGATAGAAAGCAATTTATTTCCAAAGAAAAGGTGACTGTAAGGTGAGACGGATGGGGAAGGAAGCTGGAGAACATTCTAAAGGCCTGGGATACTCCTGGGGAAATTTGAAACCTGGAATGCAGAGCCGCCTCTCTGAGTTAAGAAGGGAGTGGATATGGTTTCTAAGGTCAATGAAACCACATATCCAAGAACATGTTGGATACATCACACCAACAATAAAAATCTCATCAGATTAAAAGCACATCACTATGAAAGAAGCAAGAACATCGGTTTGATGAAATCTCTTCTGGCCAACAGTTTCCATGAATACCAAACAACAACAATAATCACAATAACAACAACATCTCTTTGTGGGTGTAAGGATAACAGATGGAAATTGTGTCCCCTCTTTTTGTAGGGAATTCGGGAACCCAGGTACAACAACTGGGAAGGCCCTGTCTTGCGTTCTTGACACACGCTTGTCAGATAAGTGCAAAACAGAGAGAAAGCTGCCTCTCTGAATCAACAGAAATATAATGTCCAAGTCACAGGAGGTAACAATTCCAGTTTGCTTTGTTTAGACTGCATTTCAAGTCCTGCTCCAGTTCTGGATGCCATAGTCTAAGGAAGATTCAGATGGGAACCTGTTTAAATTGGAACAGGTTCAGAAAAGAATGGGGAAGATGATAGAGGAGACTATAAACTAATTCAGAAAAGGTGCTTCAGAGCGTGCCAAAAGTGTGAACATAACACCTGCCTGCAACTCTCTTTTCCTGAATTTTTATTAAAAAAAGTTTCTTAGAATAAAATATGTTGTTAATATTATGCCTGCCCTGATGGAAAGAGGCCTCTGCCTATGTACAGAAGTCCTTTGAGAATTCTGATGGAAGTGGTGCAGGTGTTCTTTTCTGGTCCTTCAAAAGAAAGTGCCTCTTGAATCTGGAGCTCTGTTTTCATGGGACACTCATTAAATCAAAGCTCCCCTTCAAAGCTTTGTACTGCCCTTATTTAATCCTTGTCTGTTTAGTCGCATTAACAATTACAACTTGGAAGCAATTTTGGAAGTGTGCTGGCAACCATATCCACATTTTTTTGGAGCTGACTGCTCCCCTAAATTAGGGTACAGATAACTTTGGCCAAGTTGGAATAGTCAAAGTTGGTGCCCAGTCTTAGCTGTTAACTCCATCCAAGCTCAGGGAAGAATCCTGGAATATAAACAAACCACACAACCAGGTTTTCAGGAGGAATGCAGAATCCATAAGGTTGAACCCTTGACCACCGGTCTGTCTTTCAGTTGGCGTAACATCTTATTTGGATGCTGATTCAAATTGCCTTCATCCAATGTATCATCCTTAGGAGCAGGTTTAGAACTTGGAATTGTTTCTGATATCGAGACAGAGAGACATAGACATATACATAGACAGAATTTTATATGGTGTTGCTGACTTTAGGGATGTGTGAAATATTTTTTGTTGTTGTTCAGTCGTTTAGTCGTGTCCAACTCTTCGTGACCTCATGGACCATAGCACGCCAGGCCTTCCTGTCCTCCACTGTCTCTCGGAGTTTACTCAAATTCATGTTCATTACATCGGTGATGCTATCTAACCATCTCATCCTCCGCCGTCCCCTTCTCCTTTTGCCTTCAGTCTTTCCCAGCATCAGGGTCTTTTCCAGTGAGTCCTCTCTTCGCATTAGGTGGCCAAAGTATTTGAGCTTCAGCTTCAGCATCTGTCCTTCCAATGAGCAGTCAGGGTTGATTTCCTTTAGGATTGACTGGTTTGACCTCCTTGCAGTCCAAGGGACTCTCAAGAGTCTTCTCCAGCACCACAGTTCGAAAGCATCAATTCTTCAGCGCTCAGCCTTCCTTATGGTCCAACTCTCACAGCCATACATTACATTATACATTAAAATATTTTTTACCTGATCTGAATTGTTGATCTGATCTGATGAATCAATTTGATTTGAGTTATCCTGTCAATTCAATTTGGAATAAGCATGCTATTCAACAATTCAATTTTACAAGTTCATCCAAAGTGGAGATTTGATCAATTTGCATATTCACTTCAAATTTGCACAGTCCTACATAGAAGATATTTTATTATCAAAAAGCATGCTACAAATACTGTATGTTAATAAATACAATGTTCGATTGCCTCAACCAAACCAAGGGTACCTTATTTAAAAAAACAAAGATTTGACTTGATTCTTTTAACAGATACAATTTCAGAAATTCTTCATAAAAATTTATGGCCACAAATTATTTTTAACTACACAGCTTTAAAAAGAAATTATAAACATTCATGGTGGGCAAAGCAACCAATGCATGTCCATCAATGTGCCTCCAAATTCCAGTTCCTAGAAAACATATCCTGCTTGTGAACTTCTCATAGTGTCTGATTGATACTGCAGAAAACAGGATGTTGGATTAGACAGACCAGAGTTTCCCATCCTGGGCAATTTCCAGATACATGGATGCCAACTCTCAGAATTCCCCAGCCTGCATGCCCATCACCAAGAATTCTGGAAGTTGGAGACTACGCATCTGGAAGTTGCCCAAGTAGGGAAACACTGAGATAGACCCTTTAGAAGCAGTATAAGATCATCCGGACATACAAAAGGAGCTGCATAATTCCCCTTGTACTGTCAGTTCATACCATAGTCTAATCTATCAGCTGTGATGGTGCACTAGAACTTGGCACAAATGGCAGGTAAATTGAATAGGATGCTTTCTCCTGGAAAGGCATCACTCCATCTTCTAACACTAGCATGAAAACTGAAAAAAGTCCCATAGGAAGAAGTCCTTCAACTTGGAAGCCAAGGAGGCTGGAGAGAAGATTGTACCATAAAGGGCACCCTGTAATTAAGAATGCCATACTTCACCCAGGAGAATTTCTCCAAAATTCTCTTCTCCTTTGATAGAGTTTTGAAAGGACATTTTCCTTCCTCCGTATGAATGAGAAGTCATAGAAAAAAGTAGAGGAGAATCTCTCTGCACACCATATTATCTCCACAGATTGGGGCTGTGAATTTCCAAGGGTTGACACTGAATTTTTCTCTCAGGCTTACCTGGAGAACTCAGGAACTGAACCTAGAACTTGCTCCATTGAAGGCTATACCTTCTATGAAGCGGATCCTGCTTTTGCTCTTCTTGCACAGAGGTCATATCCCAACCCATCTCTAAAAAGGTTTTTCACTGATACTGCAAATGAGAGAGGCAAAGGAGCTGAAACTGAAGAAGTGCAACACATACCTTAGAGAACATGGATGTCATTCAGGGTTTCCTTGAATTCCCAGGTATTCTGCATTTGGAAAGCATCAACTAGCAAACCACGGTTTTCCTGTTCAACATAGCCTCAGCTTCTTTTAAAAAAGGCAACAGAAATCCTAAGGTAATGTTGCTTTACTAACACAAGCTGTCTTCCTTTCTAATAACCTTTTCAAATTGCTGCAGTTATTTTTAATTCTGTGGGAAAGTTTCCCTTCTGCTCTACACGTTAATCATAATGCAAGGAGACGTATATCCATCTTTGCAGGGAATTTGAATGACAACTGATTTATTCAGTAGGATGCAATTGTTAAATTTAGTCTCTCGTGCAAGGAGGCAAATTTGATTAATATCAAACAAAGCTCATTTCAGCAAGGCAGTTGTTCTGGATCGAGTGGCATCTGCAATAATTATATTAAAAATGCCTTGATTTTCAACCCCAACAAACGGAGCTGTCTTTTCTTTTCATTTGACAGTGTCAGGTTCTTTCAAACTCAAGGAGTGTTTTTAAGATTTATTGCCAGTAAAGTTATTTCCCATCGTGTTTTTTCCCCTCAGAGGTGGCATAATTTCTGGCTTCAAACAGAAAGGATTTAACTTATTTATGCTTTTCTATTGTGTAAGTTTCCAAGTTTCTACAAGAATGGAGAAAGATGTGGGTTAGATTTACTAGTTCTACTATAAGTTTAATCATCCAGTGTCTTCAAGACAATGAAGATGCATTATTCTATTTAGAAAGAGTTACAATTCATTTAGCCCCTATGCAGAATTATTATTCTCTCCCCTCAGCCTTTATTTATTCATCTGGTTGTTGGGTTTTGTTTTCTTGTGGGGTTGTTTTTTTTTTGCTGGTATTGCAATGAAAAATAGTCAATGAAATCTGCTGCGTGTTGCCTCTGGATCTGAGGAGCTGGTCTGGCCTCAATATGAGAGGTGTAAATCAACATGGGAGGCTTTGTAAGTCAGAGACAGGAAACATCTTTTCTGTATAGAACAGAGACGGACAACCTGTAATTCGATAGTCATGTTGTACTTTGAATCCTTCTCCATCCTCAGAAACAACTTCCAGTTGTATCACCCAAAGATGAGGTCTTACCATTTTGAAGAAGGAAACACGCAAAAACTAATCAAACTTTAATGCTGCTGCTACTACTAATAATGATGATGGTGGTGATTTCACCACTACAGAAAATCTTAGCCTCATTGACATATGTGCTGTGACCCCATCAATTTTACCTTATACCTTCATCCACTGCGATCCTTGTACCCCTTTCCTAAAATCCATTATGTGAAGCTTCAGCTCCCAAAAGTTAGATCACTCCTGACCTAGACTATCCAGGATTCAGTTGTGCCATATCTCCACTAAAAAGGTTCTCAAATGAAAAATTACAAGGACTTCAGTTCCTCTCACATTGTACTATACCAGAGTTTGCTTAGGCAGCACAATGGTATGTGGGAAAGACCTTGGGAGACTCGGCCATAGAGACACTGCCAAGGGATCGGTCAGATAAGAGGGAGCATAGACCACAGCTGGATAGTGGGTGGGGCGAGAGGCTCAGAAGGGATCCTCCTTAGTTTCTCTGGATGTAAAGAAGATGGGGCAGGGGGGAATTGTACTTTCAAATTTGCAAGATTGATGTCAGCCTTACTAGGTAGAGTAAGACAGGAAACATGACCAGATGAGCTAATTCTGCTTTATTGTAAAGCTAAATTAACAGAATCTTGAAAGTCTGAAAGTACAATTCTCTCCTTACCCCCCACCCCTCCACCGCATCTCTTGGCCCAGTCTCCCAAGGTCTTTCCCACATACCAATAGAGGCAGGATGTACAGGCAGGGGGTCCTCCTGGACTCACGACTCCTGCTCGAAGAGCAGGTGGCAGTCGTGGCCAGGAGGGCCTTTGCACAGCTTCGAGTTGTGCGCCAGTTATGCCCTTTCCTGGATCGGGAGGCCCTCCGAACAGTCACTCACGCCCTTGTCATCTCCCGTATAGACTATTGTAATGCTCTCTACATGGGGCTACCCTTGAAGAGTATCCGGAAGCTTCAGCTGGTGCAGAATGTGGCGGCGCAAACAGTTATGGGTGCCAGGAGATCGGTACATGTGACACCTCTGCTACGCGAGCTGCATTGGCTACCAGTTTGCTTCCGGGTCCAATTCAAGGTGTTGGTGATTACCTTTAAAGCCCTATATGGCATAGGGCCAGGGTACCTGAGGGACCGTCTCGTCCCGATAACGTCGGCCCGCCCCACCCGTACATGCAGGGAGGGCATGCTTCGGACCCCCTCAACAAGACAATTCCATCTAGCGGGGTCCAGGAGGCGTGCCTTCTCTGCGATAGCGCCCACCTTATGGAATATCTTGCCCCCGGAGGTGAGACTGGCCCCCTCCCTCCTGGCCTTTCGGAAGGCCCTTAAGACCTGGCTCTGCCACCTGGCCTGGGACGACGGAGGTGGTAGTGCCTCCTGGGGTTGGCTGGCCCCGTAGCTCTACGATCTATTCTGCGGATCCTAATCCATCTTGGATTCTATTTTATTTATTTTATGCTTGTGTTTTTAGATATTTTTGTATAGTTTTTAAATTTTATTTATTGTAACCCGCCCAGAGTCCCTTGCATGGGAGATGGGCGGGGAATAAATTTGAAAAATAAATAAATAAATAAATAAATGTACGTATGTATGTATGTATAGAGTCGTGGTACACGAGATGGGCGGCAAAGAAATTTGATAAATAAATAAATGTATTGGATATACAACAGGTCAAAGTTGTGTATAAAGATACTACTAGGGTGGCCACATGACCGTGGAAGCGTCTTTGGACAACGCTGGCTCTTCGGCTAACAAACGGAGGTGAGCACCGGCCCCTAGAGTCAGACATGACTGCACAAACGTGCGGGGGGAACCTTTACCTTTAAAGTCATCAGTAGTATGACTTTGCAGCTCCTCAGATATTTATTTATTATTTAAATTTATATGACCGCCCAACTCCCCCAACGGGGACATACTTAAATTACCTCAGCAGTCTAAACTGTTACACATGAAAAAGAGATCCCTCTAGTTCAGCAGTGTTTACATAATCTTCAGTGACTCTCT
Source organism: Charina bottae (assembly GCA_023362775.1). NCBI lineage: Eukaryota > Metazoa > Chordata > Lepidosauria > Squamata > Charinaidae > Charina > Charina bottae. The sequence goes on along the minus strand of JALMGJ010000048.1, from coordinate 2,812,292 downwards.
ATATTAGATGTACCTGGAAATACCTAACCTTCAGTATGAAAAGCATGGGCTTCATCACCAAATTATGAGATTTCTCAATATGATTGTGAACCCTGACTCCATAGATTCTTCCTTCTCCATCACTTCATCCATGCATGTTCCCTGTCGCTTTCTGAATATAAAGCAGCTTTTTGCATTCCAGAAATAATTCAATGTGGAATAACAGAAGGTGTCTGCAGGCAACCACATTTCCCTTGCATTTTTCGGATCTTTGATGGATGCACCTTTATCTCCCATACCTTCTGTAATGAGCTTATTTCTGGGTTATGATTCATAATTAGCATACATTTATTATTAAAAAATCCTAGCATGCATTAATTCCATCACCACAAGACAACAGAATCTATCCTGGTCCTGATGACAGAGTAGAAAACATCAAAGCAATATCCAAGCAGGCTGAGGTCCAATTCTGTGGTAGAAATTGGTCCTGCCCAACATTCCAGCTAAAGTCACTACTTGGGCAACACCTATGCCAAGAAGCAGCTGCTTCTGATCTGCAGATCTCATCTCTTCAAATGCTGACAATGGCTGGAGGTCCCTGTGTTAATTTCAAGTGTTTCCTACTGAAATCAATGGGACAACTTTTTTACACTGAATAGGTACGAATCACACTGATTCATCTTTTCTCAACTTTTCATGTTTCCAAACTTCTTTATTTTGTTCCAATTCTGTATCAGCGGATGACGTTTTAGAACAATTGTGTGTGTAAATTCCTGAATATATGCTGTAACAGTGCAGGGATGGGAGTTTGTAGAGTAGTGGTGAAGGTGTTGGACATGCATTGGGGAGATCCAGACCCAGATCCAAGCTCAGCTAAGAAACTTCCTGGCTACATTTGAGCCAGTCACTCTCTCTCAGCCAAGCCTACCTTGCAAAGCTGTTGTTTTGCAGAAGAATGGGAAGAAGGAAGCCCCTTGATTTCCTGAAGATATCAATTTGTCAGAGTGCACACCGTGGAGTGGCCTGCTCCTTTTTCCAAGACACCAGTGATCCACGTTCTATGCAGTAAATAGACACTCAAGCAGAGATTAGATAAAATAGCCTATTTACTTTATATACATACGTAGTCCAAAATACATCCAACAGCAGTAACAAATGATACAGCAATGATATGAAATACAGCGATGAGAAGTTTAGCAGCAACGAGAAGAAAGAATACCAGATATTCTCTGTTTATATACATAAACTGACCAATCACATTATAGGTCACTCTCATCATCTGCCACACCCAACTAAATCACAGCACCTGTAGTATGAGTCATCACTGCCACATCATCCCTACAACAATGGCTGCTAATTGTTGGGGATGAGATTAAATACTCGGAGAGGATATATTGTTTGGATATTATCCTTCCTTTCTCACGTAAGTGAGATCAGCAGAGCATCATCCCCGGCAGCATAAAAAGTTGGAAACTGAGACGAGGTTGGTTTAACCTTCTAGAAAATAATCCAGGATGCTGTGAGGCAGACTGGATTATCCTGGCATTACCCCTTTTTGTCCCTCTTAAAACAACAATCACACAGTTTTGTGAAGAAATAAAAGTAATGTTTACTCACATTATTTAGGTCTCAAAAACAGCAGTTGCAGTAGTAGAGTCAAGGCAGGTTTAAAACATATTAAGTTACAAAATTAGAATATATAGACTTTAGCATTCTGTCTGGGCTTGGAAGAGCTCAGACAACGTGTCCTTTCAACTCGAGAGCATGGTCGAAAGAGAGGGAGGAACAGGAAGAAGGAAGTGATCTCATAGAGTTCTCTCTTCAGGAAGTTACTGCGAGTCTCTGCCCTCTTCATGTCCTTATAGAGCAAGACATGAATTGTTGGTATGACTGCTATATTTTCCCACAAACCCCTTCTCAGGCATACAAAACAAGTTCATGCAAACTTTTAATTAAACCACCCAGAGTCCCATTTTGACTCGAAGGTTCTCGAAACTGTCTCTCAGTAGAGGTTTGGTGAGAATGTCCGCAGTCATCTCTTTGGTATGGCAATAAGCCAAGTCCACAAGTCCATCTTGAATGGCCTCACGCACGAAGTGGTACTTCACTCCGATGTGCTTTGTTCTTGCATGGAACTTCTCACTGTGACAACTTCAGGCAACTCTGGTTGTCCTCCATGAGACGAACAGGCTTCTTGCGCACTAACCCAAAGTCTTTGGTCAGTTGGTCGAGCCAGGCCGTTTCTCTGCATGCTTCTGTAGCTGCAATGTATTCAGACTCTGTAGAAGACAAAGCTATACAATTCTGTTTATAACTGCCCCAAGAAATGGGACCATTTGCAAACATAAAGACATAACCACCTGTGGATTTATAGTCTTTTGCATCCCCAGCCCAATCAGCGTCCGTGTAACCTACCAGTTCAGGATCGCTGTCAGCTGGCAACTTTAGTTTACAGTCCATGGTACCTTTCAGGTATCTGACAACTCTCTTAACATGTCTATGAAGGTTCTCAGTCATCCAGGTGGAATTGTCTGTAGCTTGAATCATGTCAACTGGATTTCTATTTTCTTAGTGGAAACGTTTCACTCCTTATCCAAGGAGCTTCTTCAGTCCTGAAGAAGCTCCTTGGATAAGGAGTGAAACGTTTCCACTAAGAAAATAGAAATCCAGTTGACATGATTCAAGCTACAGACAACTCTCTTAACAGCTGTCCAGTCACGTTCAGTGGGAGCATTCACTTTTCTGCTTAGAATCCCCACTGCATTAGCTATGTCTGGCCTACACGTTGTGGTCAGGTACAAAAGTTTTCCTATTGCTGACCTGTATTTGCTGTTGTCAGGAAGAGGTTCTGACTCCTCTTTATTCTTTAGGAAGTCAGTAGTCATAGGAGTGGCAACTGGGTGCGCTTCTTGCATCTGCAGGCTGTCAATTAGTTCAGTGACCTTCTGCTTTTGACTTAGAAGAAAAGAACCATCTTCTCCTCTCTCTATTTGAACTCCTAGATAATAATGCACTTTTCCTAGTTCTTTGACTTCCACATCTTGGCTTAGATGCTTTACTACTTGGGAGTAGTCTCTGTCATTTATAGTTGCAATTATTAGGTCATCAACAAATGTCAGAATGTAGGAAAATTGTCCATTATTACATTTTGAGTACAAACACTTGTCTGCATGGCCTTGTTTGTACCCCAACTGCGTTAGCATGGTGTGTAGCTTTTCATTCCATGCCCTAGCGCCCTGTTTTAGTCCATAAAGCCCCTTCTGAAGTCTGCATACTAAATGTGTTTCATTTGGCTTGACAAAACCTTTGGGTTGCTTCATATAAATCTCCTGAGAGATTTCTCCATGTAAAAATGCAGTTTTTATGTCTATTTGCCTCACTTGCATTTGCTTTGAAGCTGCAATGCTTAAAAGCATTCTGATGGTGGTGTATCTGACTACTGGAGCAAAAGTGGCATCATAGTCCTCTCCATACTGTTGACTGAATCCCTGTGCTACAAGTCTCGCTTTGTAGCACTGTACTTTCCCTTCTGTATCTTGTTTCACCTTAAAGACCCACTTACTTCCAATAGCCTTCTTCCCTGGAGGCAGCTGGGTAAGTGTCCAGGTCTTGTTCTGGTGCAGTGCATTCATTTCCTCCTGTGCAGCATCCTTCCAGAGATGGGCTTCAGTGGCTGGCATCTCCTCTATCGCTTCCCAGTTGGAAGGCTCTAGGGGTTGCGCCGACCCTGCGAGGTAGGACAGTCGTAGTGGTGGGACACCTCTGTTGGATCTCGATGAGCGTCTGACCTGTGGTTCTGGTTCCACATCAGCTTCCTCATCATCCTCCAATGCAGGCATCTCCGCATCAGACTGTTCCTCTTCATCTCTGGTGGTGCTGCTGAGAGTCTGGTCCTCTGCGTCTTCTTCCTGTTGATGCCCTGTAGATGGTGTTATGGCTGCGGAAGGCAGATCTGGACAGTTACACATTTGTGGTGGAAAGTATATGAGATCTTGTGTTTCTTTTTCTGATTGTTCAGAAAAATCTACGAAACTTCCTCTTTTGTCAACTTTGCTGTGTAAAATGTACTTATTTTCCCAACTGAGGGAACATTCAGTGGATCACACACTTCACTGTAAACTATATCAAGCACTTTGGTACTTCTCTGTTCAGTACATGGTGGAAAGGAAGGTTTGACACTTTTCTCTGTGATACAACTTACATACTTTGTTGTTGGTGAAGTGTTTAGTGCTACCTTTATTCCTCTTGCACGGTCCTTGCGCTGCAAGTCCACTATGGCATTGATGTCTCTGTGTCCAAGTCTTCTGTGCCAAAGTTCTGGATCCGCCTCATCCTTCTGGTTTGAGTGTGCCACTTTAGCAGACTGGGGTTCTGAAAGATTAATCTCATACACACCATGTATTAGATTTGCTTCAGCATACAATTTCCCATCTTTAGACACCTGGCACACATCATTTTCAAATAATATACTGAAACCTTTTCTGGCCAGAGTAGAGACACTAAGCATATTGCAGGTCAGTTCTGGAGTATACAAGACCCGTTGTATGGGATTCTCTTTTGTCTCACAACCTATCTTGCACTTCAGGACTCCTGACCCTGCGCCATGTGCTTTTATGATTTTGCCATCTGCAATTTGAATATTGCCACCTTGTGATGGGTCAATACTTTCAATGTCCTCAAAGAAATCTTTTTCATGAGTAAAATGACTTGAGGCTCCAGAATCTATTATCCATTTGTTTGACTTGGTGTCACAACTGTTAGCAGTTAAACTCTTTTCTAGTAAGAGAAAACTTCGCTCATTTTTCTCTTTCTTTTCATTTTGCTGCTTAAATGCAAGGAAATTTTGTGATTTTCGGGCTTTGCAAGCTTTAGCCATGTGCCCTTCCTTATTACAATTGAAGCACACAATTTTCTTAGGTGTGGCTTTAGCCCTCACTTGGAATTTAGATACATAGTTTGAATCATTGGCTTTTACAGTCCTGGTAGGAGATTCTTGTCTCCTTTCCACACACTCTTCTTTCAGATGGGCAATTACTTTTCTTAGAGTTAAGTCTGTCTTCCCATCCATAAGAGTTGCAAAAGTCTCAAACTTAGGTCCAAGTGATCCCAGGAAATAACAAACTTTCTGTTCTTCCTGCATTGGGTATTCTGAGAGTTCTAGTTTTTCAATAATTGTTAGGAATTCTGTCACATGACTGTTACAGTCTGCTTTGGACACAAGTTTCAACTTAAGTAAGTCTCTCACCCAGGCACGGTGAGAGCGTTTACTTGCAAATCCATATGACAATTCCAAATTCTCAAGGATCTGGGCTGCAGTATTCCCCTTCTTAACGTGAACCATCTGCACATCCGAAATACTACTCAGAATTATGGCTACCGCTAACTTATTCTGCTTTTCCCATATCTTGATTGAAGCTTGGGCTTCTTCTGTAGTGCCAGTAGGCTTCTCTTTTTCAATACAATCCAAGATAACTTTAAGATCAAATATCACCTCTAGGCGCTTTTTCCATTGGATAAAATTGTTCTCTCCTAGTCTGGGTATCTTAAGGCTTCCCTCCTCAATTTGATTCTGATTAGCCATCTCAAAAATCAAAAATTTGAAAAATGTCCAAAAATTCAAAATCAAAAACTTAAATCTCCAATGAAAAAAAATCTAAGATTTTCTCTGCCTAGCTACTGCACTGCGAGGGAAAGGGGGGGGGGGTTAATCCTTTCACAATGGAGACAATGGAAGTCACCATGTGCTCGCCAGAAAAAAAAAATGTCCGCTTTGAATCTTTCTTCTCTCTTAAGAAAATCCAGCGACATCCACAAAATACTTCAAACTTTGTCTCTTCTGGGCCCGTAACCCTTGTTGGGGATGAGATTAAATACTGGGAGAGGATATATTGTTTGGATATTATCCTTCCTTTCTCACGTAAGTGAGATCAGCAGAGCATCATCCCCGGCAGCATAAAAAGTTGGAAACTGAGACGAGGTTGGTTTAACCTTCTAGAAAATAATCCAGGATGCTGTGAGGCAGACTGGATTATCCTGGCATTACCCCTTTTTGTCCCTCTTAAAACAACAATCACACAGTTTTGTGAAGAAATAAAAGTAATGTTTACTCACATTATTTAGGTCTCAAAAACAGCAGTTGCAGTAGTAGAGTCAAGGCAGGTTTAAAACATATTAAGTTACAAAATTAGAATATATAGACTTTAGCATTCTGTCTGGGCTTGGAAGAGCTCAGACAACGTGTCCTTTCAACTCGAGAGCATGGTGGAAAGAGAGGGAAGAACAGGAAGAAGGAAGTGATCTCACAGAGTTCTCTCTTCAGGAAGTTACTGCGAGTCTCCGCCCTCTTCATGTCCTTATAGAGCAAGACATGAATTGTTGGTATGACTGCTATATTTTCCCACACTAATTGGGTGACTTGCAGAATAATTCCCCTCTCACCTAGATATCAAACCTCTCCAGTATAATTTATCTATCTGTAAATTCCTGGGTATATACAAACCCCAACACAATTTAACAAATAAATACATTTCTAAGGTAGATATGCTGGCACCATTTGTTTGATTCAAACTTGCTAAATCTTTAGAGAAGAATAGATGCCTCTTCCAGAATTTTCCTTTCCTCTCATTAAGAAAGAGAAAAGTCTGTAGTGTGATAAAGAGGTAAGATCCACGTTGGAGAAAAAGACTGCATCATTCCGTCCCCATTTCTAGACATTTATTAAAGAATCCAGCAGATGGGAATCAGAAATGGTTGATTGTAGTGCACAATAAAACAGTCCACAGACTTTAGTAACTACCTGAATTTATCAGAACACCAGAACGTTTGAGGATACATCCAAAGTGACTGTTAGGGTCTCCATAGCAGATCTGGCCTTTACTGTTCACTTGCCTCTTGAAAATCATGTTGATTTACCCAAAGGGGATGTTCTCAGCAGGGGAAGGGATGCAAACGGATTCCAAGAAGGAAGTTCAAACTGACCAATCAGTGTCTTGGCTTACCTGATCTAGTGTCTTCCAAGTGATTCCCACAGTATCTGTTTAGCCTAAGGCTGAGTCATAAGAAAATCAGCCTGGGATTTGGATGCAGATAAATTTGTCTGAGCCATGCTTATTGCCTAGAGGAATAGACTAGCAAGTGGGAAATTCAGTGTGGATCCCTCAGGCCTGCATTTCTTAATATATGCATTATAGGGAATTTTTGCCTCAATGTATATGTCTTGCAAGCATTTTCTTTAATTTAATGCATTTTTACTAAAGCTGGGCACGAACGGGTGTTTTCAGATTCTCCAGTCAATTTGTGGACAGAGAAATGGTGTGGCTGATGTCTACAATATTCTTTGGGGGAAGGAGAAATTCTCGGATGATTTCCTCAAGGGTGAGACTCCTTCTTAGAAGGGGTAGGGCAGCAACTAAAAATGTGCAATAGGTGGAATTTCCTACTAATGTTTTCCTTGGTATTTAATAGATGCTTGGGAACCCCCCAAGGATTAAACAGTGAAAGACAGGATATTCATAGACACACCAACACACAAGTGTGTGTGCAAATGCATGCACCTTGGCTACCTCATAGTCAAAGAACTGCAAGAGGATTATTCTCCCCCAATGAAAATTTCTCCAGAATCCACTTCTCTTTTTAAACCAAATTGTCTTGGATCATTTGCCCTGAAGATAGTACAAAAAAAAATAAAACTTAGAGCCCAGGACTACATTTTGCTTTATTTTCATAAATAAATGCATGCTTGTATGTTTGTGAGTGGTGTGTGTGTGTGTGTGTGTGTGCGTGCGCGCGCACATATGTGGAGAGGGAGGGAGGGCTGTTTGGTGAACCACAGTGCAAATTTTGGGATTTAACGCATTAAACTTTGCACTAAAATATCTAGCATAGATTTCAATAGGCTCTCAATGCAACTAGCACAATTATTGATGCCAGCTCCAAAGGCATGGGGGGGGGGTCAAAAAAATCTAGATGCAAACCACAATCACACAGTTGAAGCCCCCACCCCCACACCTCACCCCCCGCAGATTTCTCTGGCCAACCCAGCAGCGTCAAAATACCAAGAAACTCAGCCATAAGAAAGGCCACCCTCAAATTCTATTTCAGTTGAAAATGGATCTTCAATCTTCCTCTAAAACCCAAGCAATACCACATTTCAACTGCATTTCTGGCTTCTCTCCATTCATACTATTATCTTCAGGATTATGTCACTGCATTATAGGATTGGCAGAAAGATGAAGTCACCATGACAGGAACTTAGCAATACTTCTTAGGGAACGGGATCTTTCAGATTATTAAAGGGTCCACTTTTACGGGCATCTCATTTTACAATATTCCTAGAGTGGCAATCGATAGTGCTGTGCAACGTTTCCCATTCACGCCATAACTTTCTAGTGTTGCGACCAGGTGCCGACAGACGCTCTGAAGCACTTTTTGGAGACTAACTCATACCCTAGTGATTTTCCAGTTTGCCTACAACTGATTGAATATTTATTTTTTTATTTTATTTTATTTTATTTACTTATTTATCGCCTTTTCCCCCACTGCCCATCTCAACGACGACTCTGGGCGGTTTACAAAACTTTTATCACATCCTGGGGGTCCTTGTGTCTCTTTTGCAATCTCTATTTTCCCAATTCTGAATTATTCGTCCTGCTTCTGTAGAAGGTGGGCTGAACCAGCCCTGGCCAGAGAAGGAATAGTGCCGAGTGAAAGGGCCCGATTCAGCCGCCCGGAGAGGGACGAGGACGATGTCCGACGCGGGGAGCAGAAGAGCCGCTGGTTCGTCAACTGGAGGACGCTGGGAGGCGTTGGGATGAAGGCAAAGGGCGGAGAGGGATAAGCAAAGCTGACCTCGGTGCTGCTAGGGAACGTGGCCACCGGGCCTCCCGTGGAATACCTTCGGGGCCGGGGTCTTGGCTGACCCCCGGGCTTCCGCGTGGCCAATATGCTATGCAATGAAACATTTTAAAATGGGCCAACATTCAAACCCAAAGTAGAAGGATACTTTTACCTAGCTTCTGATCCTTTACATAAAATTTTCTGGGTAAAATCCCATCCTACTGATATTTGACTCAAATCTGGATAGTGTCAGCAGTTTGTTGGTTGGGGTGGGGGGGAAGGACCTCATTAAGCAGTTTCTGTAACTCCATCTGAAATGGTCCACACATTGCTAACCTCTACTTTAAATTATCATTTACTGGCTAATACCTACCAGATGGGGAGTGTCAATTAAGATAAACATGGGTCCTTTCTGCAGAGTGAAAAACTTGCAATTCTCTAAGACAAAGCAAGAACTGTATTAAATATCTCATTGTTGTCGATGGTGGGAAAGGTAATTTGTAAGCAAAAGATTGTCTAATTATCCCTCTTGGGCACACTTCCCTCCAAGTAAAATAAGTTATGGAGAACTTCCTGGAGTTGCATACTGCAAATAAAAATTGTAGCTTGTTGGGCAAAGCACATTGGTCGTTATGGAATCACTGCCTAAACTGCAGCTTCATCTTTTGTGGCCCTTCCAATGTCAAATGAGTTTCATCCTGAGATGCGGTTTCGTTGCACTCCACCAGCTGGGGCGGACATTTTGGAAGTGTGTCACAGGTGCCAGCACAAAATGGGTGACAAGGAGACCTTGCCTGTTTAGAACATGATTATCAATTATCTATGTCTAGTTGCAATACACCCATTTTCCCGAAAGCAAACTGATTAGATTTTGGGGCTCTGCTGTGTGTTTGTTTTTTTACCATACATGTGGTTCCTTTTTCCAGTGCATGAGGATTTATTTCCAAATATAACACGGGACTGCAATTTTCTCATTTAAGAATACCTGTAGGGCCTTTGTGGAGGCTTGAGGCATTCTTGGCAATTAAGGTGATGGTAGAAAGCAGCACTTTGCTTTATAGTGTGTCAGCTTCTCATTGATTCATTGATTGATTTTAATTAAAATAATTCCATTTTTTTAAAGAGTCCAGTGGATTCCAGTGGGGTACAGACCCTGATACACAGTGGAATAAGCCATTTATCCTATCAATTTCAACTTTCTGCTCAGTACAGGGATCCAAATTAAACTTCCCAGATGGCCAGCTAGCCTCTATTTCAACATGTCCAATGAAGGAAGTCTTCTATTTCTTTGGAGAATTGGTTTTGACATTAAATTGCTCTTAATTGTTGGGGGGGGGGAGGGTTCTTATATTCAATTGGAAACTCACTTCCTGTAAATTATTTGGTGTCCTGCACTTTGGAAGAAGAAAGAACAGCTCTTGACCTTCTGTGTGGCATCTTTTCAGGTCTTTGAAGAACGGTATCATTTTCCCCCTCAGTCATCTTTTCCCAAGGCTAAACATACCCAGATGGTCCTTCCATCTTTCTGCACAGAACTTAGTTTTAAGTCTCTTGATCACCCTCACTGCCTTTCTCTGAACCGGTTTCAATTGCTTCAGATCCTTAAAGTGTGACGTCCAGAACTGGACGCAGGACTTGAAGTGGAGCCTGACCAAAGGAGAATAAAGTAGGATGATTGCTTTCCATGATCCAGAAGGAAGTCAAGCACCATGTTGGGGCCTGCGTATCACAGATGGGAAGTATGTGTGGCATCTTCAAAATGCATAAGAATCCATGTGCAAAAAGCTTACCTCACAGAAGTGGTGGGTGCTCCGTCACAGTTTTAAGAAAGAATTGGATAGCCATTTGTCCATGGTGGTGTAAGGACTTGTGCACCGTACAGTGTGTTGGAGTAGAGCATCTCCAAGGTCCAACCCTATGATTCTATGGGTGTATGATCCCATGTCCCATCCTGTTCCTGTTATATTTTATTTATTTTATTTATTTATCTATCATATTTATATCCCGCCCATCTCCCCCACAAGGAGGGACCCTGGGCGGTTCACAACAAAGGTTTAAAATTGATAAAAAACTATAAATAACAATAATAAACAATAAAAATATTTTCTATGCTTCCTGCAATTTAGTGCATCAGCAGAAATATGACAGACCTCCATTCTCCTTGCTTTTCACATTGTGAGAAATGGGCATAGGGGGATGTTTGGCAAATGTAGTTGATTCGCATTTTGACTTGGCTCACCAAAAGCCACCACTGTCCAGGTTCAGGCATTTCACTAAGGGATTGGGCCATTTATCTTATTTTGCCTTAATATTTCTGCAAACCCAGTCATAGTAGTTTGTCAACCATGACTTACTGCATAGCTTTCCAACCTGTGTGTCGCGACACTTTAGTGTGTCGCAACACAGTTTAGTGTGTCGCGAAACAACCCGGAAGCAGCAGTGGGGGTGTGCACGGCGGTGGCGTGGGGGGGCGCACGGCGGCGGCAATGACTACGGCAGCGGCGCGTGATCAGCGCTTCCGCGTTTTAGCGGAAAACACGAGGTCACCGCCATGCACGCTGCCGCCACATGCCCCCCCGCACCGCCGCCATGCACGCCCCCGCCACCATGCGCGCCACCGCACCGCCGCTGCTGCCATTGATGTGTCGCCAACGGCGGCAGTTTGGAAAGCACTGACTTACTGTATAGTTGAATGCACTCTTGGTTCTTCAAAAATCATAGCCAAAACAAACATGTTGAAGGTAATATATGAACCTGGTCACTATTTTCTTGTGTGGCTTGTTTCTCAGTCGTATCCTACCAGTACAAGTCAGCAGCACCCACAGAGAGGGCCAATTGTTCAGTTTGGCCAAAGCAGAGTCACACAATCACCATGCAAGCCACATGCATGCCTAAAAGCAGTGGGACTTCAGCCACATGGTCACAGCCATTGTCTTGATATTTTTTAAGCAATCCACTCCATCCATGGACGTTATCATCCCTGATATGGTGCCTGAATTTTAACAGCCACAAGCTACTCAGCATTGTCAGCTGGGGAAAAAATAGAGATAAATGAGACCCAATAGAGTAGATTGCTTAAAATGTGGGATTTTCTCTGCTCCCCCCTCTCTCAGCCCAACCTACAGTATCTTCCATTACAGAGATCTGTTGTTGTGGAGAATAACAAGAACAATAATATAACAATAATAGCAACTCCACGCTTTTCAATCAAAGGACTTCACGCTGGCTTCCAAAGGAAATTATGTTTTTTTTAAATATTTTAAAATTTTAATTTATTATTTTTAATTTTTATTTGACATTCTTAACGTGCACAATTAAAACAAAACAAAACAAAGGGGGTAATCTACCATATATTTTATACTTATCAATAATCACTGGTTTACTAATAAATACACTACTATAATTATGGTAACATATATATATATATATATATATATATATATATATATATATATATATAATATGTATATATATATACATTACCATATATGTATATGGTATATAAGCTGCTCAAAAAAATAAAGGGAACACTGAAATAAGACATCCTAGATCTGAATGAATGAAATATTCGTATTAATTACTTTGTTCATTACATAGTTGAATGTGCTGACAACAAAATCACACAAAAAGCAATGGAAATCAAATGTAAGCAACCCCTGGAGGTCTGGATATGGAGTTACACTCAAAAATTAAAGTGGAAAAGAACACTACAGGCTGATCCAACGTTGATGTAATGTCCTTAAAACAAGTCAAAATGAGGCTCAGTAGTGTGTGTGGCCTCCACGTGCCTGTATGACCTCCCTACAACGCCTGGGCATGCTCCTGATGAGGTGGCGGATGGTCTCCTGAGGGATCTCCTCCCACACCTGGACTAAAGCATCCCCCAACTCCTGGACAGTCTGTGGTGCAACGTGGCGTTGGTGGATGGAGCGAGACATGATGTCCCAGATGTGCTCAATTGGATTCAGGTCTGGGGAACGGGCGGGCCAGTCCATAGCATCAATGCCTTCATCTTGCAGGAACTGCTGGCACACTCCAGCCACATGAGGTCTAGCATTGTCTTGCATTAGGAGGAAGCCAGGGCCAACCGCACCAGCATATGGTCTCACAAGGGGTCTGAGGATCTCATCTCGGTACCTAATGGCAGTCAGGCTACCTCTGGCGAGCACATGGAGGGCTGTGCGGCCCCCTAAAGAAATGCCACCCCACACCATTACTGACCCACTGCCAAACCGGTCATGCTGGAGGATGTTGCAGGCAGCAGAACGTTCTCCACAGCGTCTCCAGACCCTGTCACGTCTGTCACATGTGCTCAGTGTGAACCTGTGAAGAGCACAGGGCGCCAGTGGCGAAGTTGCCAATCTTGGTGTTCTCTGGCAAATGCCAAACATCCTGCACGGTGTTGGGCTGTAAGCACAACCCCCACCTGTGGACGTTGGGCCCTCATACCACCCTCATGGAGTCTGTTTCTGACCGTTTGAGCAGCCGCACGCACATTTGTGGCCCACTGGAGGTCATTTTGCAGGGCTCTGGCAGTGCTCCTCCTGTCCCTCCTTGCACAAAGGCGGAGGTAGCGGTCCTGCTGCTGGGTTGTTGCCCTCTTACGGCCTCCTCCACGTCTCCTGATGTACTGACCTGTCTCCTGGTAGCGCCTCCATGCTCTGGACACTACGCTGACAGACACAGCAAACCTTCTTGCCACAGCTCGCATTGATGTGCCATCCTGGATGAGCTGCACTACCTGAGCCACTTGTGTGGGTTGTAGACTCCGTCTCATGCTACCACTAGAGTGGAAGCACCGCCAGCATTCAAAAGTGACCAAACCATCAGCCAGAAAGCATAGGAACTGAGAAGTGGTCTGTGGTCACCACCTGCAGATCCACTCCTTTATTGGGGATGTCTTGCTAACTGCCTATGCTTTCCGCCTGTTGTCTATTCCATGTGCACAACAGCATGTGAAATTGATTGTCAATCAGTGTTGCTACCTAAGTGGACAGTTTGATTTCACAGAAGTGTGATTGACTTGGACTTACATTGTGTTGTTTCAGTGTTCCCTTTATTTTTTTGAGCAGTGTATATAGGCGTGGTGGCTCAGCGGGTAAGACGCCAGGCTTGTTGATTGGAAGATCGCAAGTTCGGAGGTTCGAATCCCTAGTCCCGCGTGACGGAGTGAGCTCCCGCACTCGCCCCAGCTTTTGCCAACCTAACAATTCGAAAGCATGCACATGCAAGTAGATGAATAGGTATCACTTCGGTGGGAAGGTAACAGCGTTCCGCGTGCGTCATGCCGGCCACATGACCGCAGAAGCGTCTTTGGACAGCGCTGGCTCTTCGGCTAACAAATGGAGATGAGCACTGGCCCCTAGAGTCGGACACGACTGCACAAATGTGCGGGGGGAACCTTTACCTTATAATGATGGTTATTCTTATTGTTTCTCTAAAGTAGGCAATTAAAAGGCTTCATACAGTACTGCTGTGAGGATCGCAGTCACTGCAACCTTACTCTCAGTAATCCACAGTACACTGACAACTGCCTTCCAAGGGGAATTATTATGATTGCTGTTGTTCTTATTATTATTTATGCCAACTTTAGTCAAATGATGGGATGTCTTCCAGGTTTGAAGGAAGGGAGAAGAGTTGGCTCTTTAATATGAACCGATTAACTGAAAGAGAAAAAAAGAAGGGAGGGGAGGAAAACTGCATGATAAGCAAGCTTCCTACAAGTGGAACAGGGACTGTAAATTTCATTAACCAGATTATATCACAAAGGCTCACAAAAGATAGGAAGTGTGTTTTCAATAAATAAGCACTAATCTAAACTCGATAGCCTTTCAAACATGATGCCGTGAATACTTAAGTTGCCAGCCTGGGCAATGGATGAGATGAGAAGGCTGGTCCAATGGCAATGGAAGCCATGCTGTTTTTTTTAAGGTCTGTAGCATATGTGACCCACAGAAAAAACGGGGTAGGGCTTTGATCACTTTGTTGTGGTTGCCATCTTGACCTTTTTTGACCACTACCCCTTTTCAGAGACCCTTGGGGTGGTCCCACTGCCAGGGCAAGTTTTGTCCTAGCGCTCAGCTTCAATTCTGAGTTTGCAGGCTCTGTTGAATGTGAGAAATGAGCTCTAGAATAGGGGTGAGCAGCATGGAGATAACATTCAGTGTAAAAATAAATAAATAACTAAATACAACTTCTGAGAGCCACAGGAGATGTTCTGGTGATGCACTGAAATCAGGGCCCAAAGTTTTGACTATTTGGGAGGATGTGTGTTATGGGTTGAAATAAGAATCTTGAGTTCATCAGAAGTTTAATATGCTTATTGTTCTTCTTTTTAAATCACTTTTAAGTTCAGCCCCTTGGTGACTTTACCAGCACATCTATCAGGTTTTAATACTAATAATTTATTAAATGGATATGTTGCCCAACTCCCAGTGACTCTGGATGGTTTTCTTGGCAACAGTATGGAAGGGCTTTGCCATTAACTTGTTCTGGGAAATAATGTCTCCTTGAATTTAGCTTGTCTCCTGGGGACCACCCAGACATCTCCATACAGTTTTCCTAGCAAAAACATGGAAGTAGATTTCCATCGTCTTCTTCCAGGATGTTTTGCCATTTCAAAGCACAGCCTACAGCTGTGGGATTTCTTCGTCTCTCCTATCCAAAACCTGACCAAAATACCACAGTACTACACCTTTTTAACATCAGCAATAGGTGCTCTGTATTGGGTGTGCAAATATTTGTTTGTTCTTATGGCTTTTCAATGCATTTCATGCTGCTATATATTGTTACTTTAAATATCAGAATATTACCATTCCTTTTATGAAAATGAATGGGTGTGCACGCACATGGGCATGCATGCATGTATGTTAATCAAATGCTTGCTCTATGTCTTCTTCAAATTGTTCTCCTTTTCCAGTAATGCCTGCTGAAAAATATCATTTCAGATTCTCAGTATTGCTTCTGTCTTTGTTTGTCTTTAACCGTTCAGTCATGTCCGACTCTTGGCGATTTTATGGATGAGAGCATTCCATGCTGCCCTATCAAGCACGGCTTCTTTCGATTGCTGGATGTTCATCTTGGTCTCTGTTCTGATGGTGTTGAGCCAGCGTATTCTTGGCCTGCCCCTTCTTCTTGTTCCACTAACAATTCCTAGCATCACCGACTTCTCTAGTGAGTTTGCATGCCTGACACGGCCAAAGTAAGTCAGCCGTAGTCTTACAATTTTGGCTTCTAGTGATGTATCTGGTTTTATACGGTCCAGCACTTCTCTGTTGGTTACTCTGGCTGTCCATGGTAAATGTAACAATTTACGCCAGCACCACAATTCAAATGCGTCAATTCTTCTTCGGTCATCCATTCTTATTGTCCAACTCTCACACCCATACATCATTATGGGGAAGACTATTGTTCTAACTAGTCTGCCTTTTGCATTTAGGGTGATACCTTTGCTCTTCCAGATCTTATTCACGCTGACCATTGCAATGCAGCCTAAAGTTATCCTGCATTTGATTTCAGGTGTGGGTTTGCCATCATGAACAATTTTTGATCCAAGAAAGATGAAATCCTGGACTGATTCAATCTCCTCATTGTTAATTTTAAACGTCCCTTGTCCATCTGCTGCTGTTGTCATTATCTTTGTTTTCCTGATGTTAAGGTTCAATCCCATTTTTTTCACTCTCTTC
Source organism: Charina bottae (assembly GCA_023362775.1). Classification (NCBI taxonomy): domain Eukaryota; kingdom Metazoa; phylum Chordata; class Lepidosauria; order Squamata; family Charinaidae; genus Charina; species Charina bottae. The sequence continues at coordinate 2,795,793 of JALMGJ010000048.1, read as the reverse complement.
CTTGATTTTCAAAATCATTTTTTTCCAGATCTTCCTTATTTTCAGCCAATAATGTTGTATCATCTGCGTACCTCAAATCATTTATGGTTCTTCCACCAATCTTCACTCCAATATCAAGCAACGCTAGGTCTGATTTCTGCATGATCACTTCAGCACAGAGGTTGAAAAGGAATGGAGATAAAATGCATCCTTGTATTTTTTCATCCCAGTATTGCTTCATAAAGGTATATTTGCTCAAACACAGAGTGCCTTGTGTACAAGCAAATGTGTTTCATCTGAGGGTGCCAATAGAGAAGACGGCTTGGAATTCCACCTGTTGTGTAACAGATGGAGCATGAGACAGAAGACTCCAGAAACACCAAGAGCATGTAATTGAGGAAACGGCAACCTCTGCTGTTATTTAAGAGTATGTCAATGTAAAAATCCCATCCCACATGGCTCCCAGTCAGATGCTATGAAGCATTTCCCTTATAACCACTCTGCGTGTTCTCTGAAGATAGAGTGCCACAGTAATGTCAGTCAGTGCTCCAACTTGGCCGTCTATCAAAACTGATGGATGGTCCTTCAAACAGACAATTCATTTTTCATTCCAATAATAGCATAACTAGTGAAGCTGTGCCTGAGTTTCTCCCTCCCTCCAAAGAACTGGTGCTGGAGCTGGCAACACATCAGCCTTTTTCCTGGGTCCACCATCACCTAGTGTCTTCCAGGTGGGTTGGATTACCACTCCCATCATCCTAACCCATCATAAATAAAAAAATAGTGATGATGCTAATGAGAGGGGTAATTCAACCCACCCAGTTATGGGGAGGCGAGCAAGGTAATCTTCATGAGAATTGTTGGAGTTCTACATGTTCAGGGTGGACTTTTCCTAAGAACCTTGAAGCTGGATTAGGCTCTAGACCAGTGCTTTCCAACTCTGGCAACTTTAAGATGGATGGACTTCAACTCCTAGAATTCTTAGCAATGGTCATGCTGGCTGGAGTATTCTGGGCGTTGAGGTCCACACATCTTGACGTGTGCTCTAGATCCACCTTGTTCAACAATTTTGGGATTAAATGGATGCATTTGAGAAGCTTACCTGTGTGGCCTGGAGGGTCACTGTCCCTTCCTAACAACCAGTACTTAAACTTGCTGCCTAGAATTCAGGAGGAAGGAAACAATCAGCAGCAGCAGCGGTCACTGATCGCCTGATGCTGCGTTTGAACCTGCCTAGGCCCTATTCAAAACTACTGTATATAAATGGGCTGCTATTAGCACAGCTGCTGGATTCATGCCCTAACTACGGCTTGGTTTCCGACGGGGAGACGGCTGTGCAGAACAGCTGCTGAGCTCTATTGTCCAAGATGACCGATCTCCAACTTGCTTCTCCCTAGCGAACTGGATTCAATCACTGGAAGTGCTTGACAGTGCTCGTAGGGAGGCACGAGTTTGAAATGCAAATTTGGGACTCTGGCAGCATTTTCAAGAAAGTGTGGCTGTGGGTTCGTAGTAATCACTTGGCTTTAATAGAGCATCCAGTCCCTGAAATTATCACGTGAATGGACCTCGGCAGGGTTAGTTGGATTTGATAGCACTGGGGCAAAGAAGTCCCAAGTTTGCCGCTTGAAAAGACTAGAAATAGATGGAAGGTATTCCCATCGTAATTAGAATATACAAATGAGGGCAGATTTTACCACAAACAATTCATAGACTTTACTTTCTGCTCAAAAGCGTTACTTGTTCTAACATGGTCCTCTCTTTGAATATTCATAAATTGATTAGCTTGCAGTGGTTCTCCACTGATTTGGGATTTTTGACCTAGAAAACTGAAATGAACACAAGCTCAAAGGAATCAATATAATCAATTACAGTTTGGCAATTTCTTTTTTACTCCCCCCGCCTCACCTCCCTGCAAAGTCAAAAGTGCATTAAAAAGTCATATTTTGCTGAGCTCACGTATATGCAAACGCCTCTAGATATCTTGTCTCAATAAAGTTTATAGAATGAATTCCCAGAGGCCTGACAAGAACAGAATAAATCGTGAGGCTCATAAAAAGATAATGCATGCCATTTTTTTTTGCTTACATAAACACAAACAAATGCAGCAAGTGGAAAGTGTGTGTGTGTGTGTGAGAGAGAGAGAGAGAGAGTATGTGGCTAAGAGGCAGCTTCCATTCATTTTCTACATCCTAAAAAGGTAAAGGTTCCCCCCGCACATATGTGCAGTTGTGTCCGACTCTAGGAGCCGGTGCTCATCTCCGTTTGTTAGCCGAAGAGCCAGCGCTGTCCAAAGACGCTTCCACGGTCATGTGGCTGGCATGACGCACGCGGAACGCTGTTACCTACCCACGGAAGTGGTACCTATTAATCTACTTGCATTTTCATGCTTTCAAATTGCTAGGTTGGCAAGATTTCTACATCCTACAACTTCTAATAACATAGGAAGAGGTGATTGTTATGGAAATCAGACATTTTAAACAAACTTGCAAACTGGATTAGTAGAGGGTCATTCGAAATTCCCACCTCTTTTCTCAGTGGCATGAGTGAGATATTCAGGAATCTATCTCTGGAGGCCTCTTTTCCCCTCCCACCCAAAAAATGAAACCAGCCCTTCAAGTCAGGAGAAAAGGGTTAGTGGAGAAAAAAAGAATGCAACCATAGACAGTAAGGAAGATGACCTTGATGGAAATATGCAGGAACTATTACCTAGGCAAAAGGAGCTGAAACATTTTTTAAGTCCAGACCAATGAGATAACAACTGGAAGTGGCTTAGTCAGACACCTCTCTGATTCACAGGCGTATAAGAAGGGGAGGAGGTCCAGCACAATCAGACTTGCAAGATCCTGTTATTACAGCCAATCTCAATAAAAGTAGTTTTAGCCTTCCTGTGGAGCTGATTTCCTGGTTTGGTCAGCCTAGTGGGACTGACAACAACAGAATAATGCAGACTTTCTCAACTTTTTGACCCTGGAGGAACCTTGAAATATTTTTCAGGCCTTCAGAAACCCCTGCACATTCAGGGTCAAAGATAGGCCACAACTTACAAAATTATTCTATTCGTTTCATGTGTATATATGCATTAACAGTGTCCTTAAACTAAAAATGAAGAATGAAACTTACCTCTTTAATGTGAAGTTGCCCAAATTTGAAATAATTTTGAAAATAAATCATGATCTCCCAGGGAACCCCTAGTGACCTCTTGCGGAACCCTGTCGGGATGGAGTCTGAGTCTGAGTCAGAGGAAGACGGGCTAGTATGGGAAGAAGCCAGAAAGAGCAGGGAAGGCACGAATTTCAAATTGGACCTGACGCTGCTGATTGGAGACAGCCCAGAGGAAGAATCACCCCCACCTATCAGCGTGCGAGAAAGGAGGTGGAAAAGGCGGGCAGAGCAGCGCAAGGCGCGATTGGCTCCCGCTCGCAAACGGTGCGAAATTCAAAGGGATAAAAGGCAAACAAAACTTGCACTGGTTGCCAGAGACAACCGTTCACATTTCTTACCGCAGCCTTCAGTGAATCAAGATCTCGTCACCACGCCAGAAACCCAGCCTGAGCCTTGCCTTGTCGCCCAGCAGTGCTTTGCACCGGAATATTGCCTTGCTGTCCAGCTGTGCCTCATGCCTGAGCCTTGTCTCGCCGCTGCACCAAGCCTCACACCAGAATCTTGCCTGGCGGCCCCGCCAAATACCAGCTTGAACTCTTGCCTGGGGACCACAACGGACTCGGAACTACCGCCTTGCATCACTGCCATGTGGTGGCTTCCCGCGTGCATGCCAACCGGGAGCTGATCACCGCGGCGCAATTCGAATTCCGCAAGCATCTCGTGTCTCTCTATACTTATGTGTTTAATTGTAAATAAAATACTATATTTCACCCCTTCCTGTTTTGAGTCTTAGTCGGGACAGGACAACCCTAAGGTTCCACGGAACCCTGTTTGAGAAACCCTGGAATAATGTATCCACTGGAAAAGTCTCCTGAACCAGCCCCTGTTCCACTGCAGTTTAAAAACAAATGGGGAGTCTACACTGCTAATTCCAAATGCCTTATCTTCTTTCACAAGAAAAAACTCATCCCAGATCAGATAATTTGGTTATCCTTCTAAGTATTTATGCAGTTTAAATATTAATATAGTCATATGTCATCTTTCCAATTTAGTTTTGTCCCAGTTCCACCTACTTCTCTGTAGTGAGCCTTACCCACTTGTTGGAATGGTAACTTGTTCAAAGACCAAGGTCAGCAAACAGCCAAAAGAACATTGCATCGACTGCTGAAAAAGCATACTCACCTCCTCCCAGCTCCAGCCTTTTACCTCTGCCTATATCTAGGTTCTATACAAGTAGTATTAGTTTCAAAAGTTTGCATACTATAGTACACTTAAAAGTTAAAAGTATGCTTTTTGTATTTTGGGATCAACGTTGGTCATGGGGTTTTCTCTGAGTATCTGCTGACACTTCCCCATCATTCCCTTGTGCCTTGCTCCTAAGCAAAAGGGGAAAAAACTTACTTTAGGGAAGAATAGTTTGAAGGAGTTCTTGGCAAGCTAATAACAGAGCAGTGTATTTTCTTTCACAAGAGGCTACGACATGTAGTAAATAGTGAAACAGTTCATGTATTTGGCATGTTGCAATGAATGAAATGGATACAGAGGTGAGCTCATAATTCACTCCTTCCAAAGATCCAAGGTTATTCCCTCAAATTCTTGATTTGGTCAACTGATGTAAATGAAAATGAAAAATAAAAAAGCTAGCCGTTTTTGGTTTGTTTGTTTTTTAAAGTGATCTTTAACTTACATTAATAAGAACCAACTAGTTAGGAAAAAAATTTTAACCCAAGGATGAATATTTAGGATATTATTAGGACAAAAGACTAGATGTTAGGGTTGTACAAAATAGCGTCACTTACATTTGTGAAGCTGTCTTGGCTTTGCTCATCAGAGTGAAGCAATGCCATAATGTAGAGGAGCACAGAGATGACCTTGGAGAAAATATGCAGTGATGTTAGTAAAAGAAGAGCTTAGCCTGGGAAAAGAAAAAAAGCATGAGAAAGAAACTCAACCTGATTCAGCCCCACCTTCATTATTTTGGGGATAAGAGGAAGGGGGAAAGCTGTTAGGCCAGTGTTTCTCTCTTTTTTTTATCAAATTTTATTAGATTTTAATTTTACATAGATAAAAGTTTGAAACAGAAAAGAAAATGGAAATACAAATCAAGAAAAAATAAAAAATAAAAAAGTGTAGTAAAGTAAAAAAGGAAAAAAGATAAAGCTGAAAGATAGAATTTAGTCAACTTCCGATTTGTATCTGGTCATGGTATTTTAAAAATTTTATCTTACATGCTAGGTCTATATAAAACATTAAAGAATATTTCTTGTCTATTACATCAATATATATATATATATTAATCTTCAAATCCCCATATAAGCTTTGCCCCTCCCACATCTTGTAAATAGTCAGTTAATGGTTTCCACTCAGACATGCTCGCTGGAGAATTCTGAGAATTGAAGTCCACCCATCCTAAAGTTGCCAAGGTTGAGAAACACTGTGTTAGGCTTTCATGATTCTGTTATTATACCAAATTTTGTTGTTTATTCATTCAGTCGCTTCCAACTCTTCGAGATTTCATGGACCAGCCCATGCCAGAGCTTCCTGTCGGCCATCGCCACCCTCAACTCCCCCAAGGTCGAGTCCGTCACCTCCAGAATATCATCCATCCATCTTGCCCTTGGTCAGCCCCTCTTCCTTTGGCCTTCCACTTTCCCTAGCATCAGCATCTTCTCCAGGGTATCCTGTTTTCTCATTATGTGGCCAAAGTACTTCAGTTTTGCCTTTAATATCATTCCCTCAAGTGAGCAGTCTGGCTTTATTTCCTGGAGTATGGACTGGTTTGATCTTCTTGCAGTCCAAGGCACGCTCAGAATTTTCCTCCAACACCACAGTTCAAAAACATCTATCTTCCTTCGCTCAGCCTTTCTTATGTTCCAGCTCTTGCAGCCATAGGTTACTACAGGGAATACAGTACCATTGCTTTAACTATGTGGACCTTTGTTGTCAGTGTGATGTCTCTGCTCTTAACTGTTTTATTGAGATTCGATTATACCATATACAGTATCAATAAAGTATTCTAGTATTTCTTGTGTTGTCTGTTTCCTGACCTGGCCTACCTTGAAGGTCTGACACGTGATGTGGAAAAGCAAGATGTTGTATCTCTATGCCTCCGGTCAGAGTCAGGGCATGTCATTTTGCTTTGCTTGTTGTTCAGTCGTTTAGTCGTCTCCGACTCTTCGTGACCTCATGGACCATAGCACGCCAGGCCTTCCTGTCCTCCACTGTCTCCCGGACTTTACTCAAATTCATGTTCATTACATCGGTGATGCTATCCAACCATCTCATCCTCTGCCGTCCCCTTCTCCTTTTGCCTTCAGTCTTTCCCAGCATCAGGGTCTTTTCCAGTGAGTCCTCTCTTCGCATTAGGTGGCCAAAGTATTTGAGCTTCAGCTTCAGCATCTGTCCTTCCAATGAGCAGTCAGGGTTGATTTCCTTTAGGATTGACTGGTTTGACCTCCTTGAAGTCCAAGGGACTCTCAAGAGTCTTCTCCAGCACCACAGCTTAAGCACTTCACTGTTTGCTGTGCATTTGTACACATGCATTAAAAACCACTGAAGACCAGAGAAGTAATTCATGAGGTGTGGTGCCTCCACGGAGTGGCACTCAAAAGTACGAAACTATTATATTTTGGGAAGCCACCTCTGAAGGATGTTTCCTTGAGGACTCAACTGAAGCAAGGCACCCCCTTTAGCTTTGTACAATCCGCCTGGATATCAGTTACACGAGTTTTTAGAAAAATGCCCTGATTGCACGCTGGAGAAATGGCCTGCCTTACTCTCCTTGGCTCTTCTAGGAACACAATGGCTGAATTCATCCCACAAACTAGCTAAAATGGAGTGGGTAAATTGTGGTTCAACTTATTGTGGGAATCCAGCCAGATCGTGTGGATTATGCAGAAGAGTATAGAGTGATCATTTTAAGGAACCGACAATAGTTATACCCAACTATTATTCACTTGTCCAAACATGGGGCTCCTGAAGCATCACTAGAAAAATATCAATAGCTCTAGAGAAAAATACTGGCACCAAAGCTGTCTCTTCTCTATTTGCAGCAAGCCTTTAAATTCAGTGTCACTCCTGTTATTTGCAGCAATGGCAATTCTTTCTCTGCCCCATAAAAGAGGAAGAAAGGAAGATACTGCAATAAAAACTGGGGAAATGAACGAGAAAGATCTTCCAACCCCCCTATTCTCTTGAAACAATCAACATGCTCAGTTGGAAGCCTAGTAGATCATGTTTGGTCTCTAGCTTCTCCCTGTTGGCCGGTTCTTTCAATCAGCCACATTCCTTCCCACATCCAAAAACGAAAGAGGATACAACCCAACTTCTAATGCTAGAACTCTTTTCAAGTTGATGCTTCTTGTAAATTGGAAGAGAAGCCACCAAGAATTCTTCCCCAGGTACTCTTGCTCTCTGGATGCTATTAATATTCCTCATCCTTTCTCATTCTCCTAACCTCAAGACAGCCAGCATTTTTAAGGAGCTTTGTTTTGTGTGACACTTGTGATTGGCCCAGCCGAAAAGAGGCCCACAATGTCAAAGTACAATGGCACGCTCATCAGTGTGTTCTAAAGAAACTGTAATCACCAAAGAGAGAACACTATAGTTTCTAGCTCTTTTTTCCCCCTTTCATGCACTTTCTTAGTTGCATCACTGATTACAGGATACGTGGCTTTGAAAGAAAGGGTGTCAATAAGCTGTCGCTTGTCTGGCAGAGCCCTATGATCCAGAAGCTGTCAGGAGGAAATGCTGCATCTCGTCTGAGCACTGCTCTGATTTATTCAGAGCCACGTTAGGAGTCCCTTGCTCAAATGAGCCCATCAGAATGGGAGTTTTCTCTTAGCTGCAGGCCCAGACCAGAACACTTGCAATGCAAATCAGCGTGATTTGATACAGTCTCCCCTACCTGCATACACTATTTTATTCGCAGGGTTTGCCTCATATATGGAAATGGATACAGGTAGTCCTCGCTTAACGACCACAATTGGGAGCAGAAGTTCGGTTGCTAAGTGAAGTGGTCATTAAGCAAATTCGACCTGATTTTACAACCTTTTTTGCAGTGGTTGTTAAGCGAAACACCATGGGCATTAAGCGAACCACGTGGTCATTAAATGAATCACACGGTTCCTCATTGATTTTGCTTGCCAGAAGCCAGTTGGGAAGGTTGAAAATGGTGACCATGGGACATTGTGACGGTCATAAATGCAAACCAGTTGCCAAGCGCCCAAATCGCGATCACATGACTGCAGGGACGCTGCAACGGTTGTAAGTGTGAGGACCGGTTGTAAGTCGGTTTTTCCATCACCGTTGTAAGTCCGAACCATCACTAAATGAATGGTTGTTAAGCGAGGACTGTCTGTATTTGGCAAAGGTTAGTGAAATGGAGCTCTCTTTTTTAAACCATACCCAATTGGACTGTCCCAGACTCAAGAGAGACACAAAAGGACTTTATAAGGGTTGGGGAGATGTTTTATTTTGTCTAAACAAACATATACCAGTGATATGTGAGTGCTTCCTATATTCTTTTCTATTGCTATCTCTCTGCTATTACTATGACAATGTTTGTTTATTCATTTGTTGGTTTATTTATCAAATTTATATGGCCGCCCATCATTTAATATGTTTATACTTACTCTATGCCAGTGTTTGTCAACCTTGGCCACTGGAAGATGTGTGGACTTCAACTCCCAGAATTCCCCAGCCAGCCTTGGAGTTGAAGTCTACACATCTTCCAATGGCCAAGGTTGAGAAACACTGCTCTGTACTATTACTATTCAATATACTCTATTACCTATTATTCTATTACCTATTACTCGATCACAATTGCCTATATATTTGGCTCTATACTATTACTAGTATGCATCAACATTTCTTTCTTAAGCTTGCTCTGTCTTAAGTCCCCTCTTGCTGAGATTTCTTCTTCTTTTTCTGTTAACGGCCAGCAGGTAGATCTCTTGCCCCTTTTTGTACGTTGTCCTTTGTCTTGCTGGGCCTCTATAGTTCTTTTGGACAGTCCATTCCTTCTGAAGGAAAAATGCCTTCTTTCATTTGGCTGTTGTACTCTGTTGGTGGCAGCAGAGCTCCAAAACACACAGCTCCTCCCACACTTGTGTCAAGGTTGCAGCTTTATTGGCAATTCTGGGGAAAAGGCTCAGATAGGAGGGGAAGAAGGCTGCACAGGCGCCTGCAACTTTTTCAAGAAGGACTTTCTATCTTAACTTGTTACTAACCGATCAATCTGATTTTATTTCGTTGACCACAGCCAAGTACTGTTCTATAGTTTGCACAACACATTGTAGCATCTCCTCTAATTTTTCTTAGATATTTTAGAATTTGATGTGTTTCTCTTATTATCTTAATTAATTGTGATTTTGTTTTATTCGCTGGTCTATGACCAAAGAAAGATTGATTGATTGATTCAAGAAGCCTGCTCTTCCCCAAGAAATTTTTTTTTCAGCTGCTAAAACACCCTACGTCAAAATGAGCTGGTGCCGTTTCCTGCCATTTTGAGATTGTACACGTCCTTAAATGTCCTTTACATAAATTCAGAAATGGAGATTCCACTCTCATCTGCAAAAGGAGAAATAGAACCAAGCCCCGCCCACAAAATTGCTATGACTCCACCCACATTGCATTCTTGCCCAGCTCTGGACACCACGCTACTGCAAAAAAAAAATTTGAGAATGGACTCTGGCACCCAAAAGTTTGCCCATTGTTAGGGCGAGAGAGCTGCACGTTTCTATATGTATAAATACTGTATTAAACAATCCTATAAACAAGTGTGGAAAATCCCCCGCAAATATTAGGAGTTATAGAACAAAAGCAGACCTATCTGTTAATGAATGGAATAGGAAGTACAGTACATTCCTGGTATGTCCCAAGCTGGACCACCCATTCCATGCAAAGAAATTCCTTTAGAGTGCAATGGAATTTCCAAAAGAGAAATGAAACCTTGAAATGTTTCCTACCTCCATCTTATCACAGTATTTTGCCTAAAGATAAATTTGTCTTCGTGCAAAGCGGGAGATTATTGTCTAGTTCCCTTGTGGTCATTTGTTAGCTGTGTAGAGTGGAAGGTAATCTAATTTCCCTGAATCAAGAGAAGAAGAAAAAAATGTCCTTGAATTTCTTGGAAAGTAGCCCATTCCTCCACATCTCCCCTTGCTTTCTAAATGCATATTTAAACAAAATGACTCTTCCAAGATCTTTCTGCTAGCCAGGCTTTTGGAACAGCCTACACCAGAAAATGGATAGCGATAGTTAAGAAGGTGTGGCGTATCGACAGCTTCCCATTAGCTACACTTCTTGGAATGCCTTGGAATGCATGGTCCAACTTGGAATGAACCAGGAATGTATGGTAGGCATGCCACAGCCCACTGCCTGCTTGGGGCCCCTCAGTCCCATTTTTGTGCACCAAAACCCCCACCACTACCTCTCACATTCAGGGGCAAGTTACAGGATTTCAACGGCATGCGTTTCTTTAAATACAGATCGTCCTCGTTTAGCAACCACAATTGGGACTGGCAACTTGGTCACTAAGTGACATGGTCACTAAGTGGAAAATCACATGACTGTGACTGTGCTTATTATTTTACTTCGGCTTTGCTTTGCTTTACAGAGTCAGAAGATACAACCTCAAACAGCTGGGTGAGCCCAAACGGTGGGGAAGATTTCCAGAACTCGACTCATGAGGAAGCCGGGTAAAAGGGCAAATCTGATAGCCCTTTCTCCCCACTCCCCCACCCTTTGGAATGCTCACCCCAGCGCTGGGATAATTAACAAGAAGGGATTTGAGGTTCGTATTTACATTCATTGGAGAGGGAGGGATTACAAGAGAAGAATCAGGCACACAGCGGAAAGGAATGGGCTAGCATCAGCTGTTTGCCTAGCGAGTGAGTCCGGAGCCGATTAGGAGGCAAACAAAAGCCAAAGGTGTGAAAGTGATTAAACTCTTGTCAGATGCTGTGAAGGTCATAAATGTGCACCTCGGTCGCAGAGTTACTTTTTCATCACCGTCGTAACTTCGAACGGTCGCTGCCCGAGGCAGTCGCTAAGCAAGGTCTACCTATATAACATAGATACTTCTGTTTGGAGGCATTCCCAACTCCACTTTAAAATGTAGCCAGGGTTGATCAATGAAAAATTTTTCCTTGCATATTCTCATGCTTGCAAGAACTCCCAGAGCACCAACAGCCAATCAGAACTCACCCTTCCTGGCCAATAGCCAAGAACAGAGAAACATCAACCAGTGTGTCTCATGTGCCAGCCAGTAACATTCCTTGGGTTTAAACACATGCCCCTTCCTTCTCTTAAAATAAATGTAAAAATGGTAAGTTGCTAGTTTTTCTGTACCCTAATCCTTCCAACTCTCTCTGGCAGGATATATTTCTTGATAAACAGCTCTTCCTGCACCAGTCCTGGAGCCAAAAGAAAACTATTCCTGCATACGTTTTGCTTTCCGCATTGGAGACCCCCATCCTGCCGCTGGCATGACGCTAGTGAATGATGCTGTCCTTATTTATAGTATACTGAGCACATTAAGGACAGTGAGTGATGAATTGCCCCAGCTTTGATTTCTCCTCTCCTACCAAATGTCACTAGCTGGTGAGATACCAATCACCTTAACATGGGATGGAGATAAAAGATGGGGATGGGATTGTGGAGAAGGGAATTTTTGCACTTGGCTAGACTGGGGAGTTTAGCTAGCTGTCAAAGCTTGTTTTGCTTTAAATGTTCATTAAAACATTCTGCAACAGGGCTGTCTCCATGTCAAATATGAGCTGAAAGTCAGACTCTTTTTGAACACGAGTTTAGCGCTATTCCAGTAGCGCACTAACCCCCCATTTAAAAGTGGCCTGAAAGACAGCTGACAGATACTGTAGTTCAGAGACAGTTGCCCTGTGAAGCAGCAGAGAAAGGAAGAGATGGTTTTCTCTGCCACTTCCCCACACAGCCCCTAGTCCAGTGTTTCTCAACCTTGGCAACTTTAAGATGGGTGGACTTCCCCATGCTGGCTGGGGAATTCTGGGAGTTGGAGTCCACACATCTAAAAGTTGTCAAGGTTGAGAAATACTGCCCTAGTCAGTGGTTGTTCATGCTGATCCTAGTCTCCCAAGTGGGGATTAGCTCAAAGATCTGGTGGTACAGGGAGAAATCCCAGTCTGAAAGAACTGGACTCTCCAATTATCTCAAGAAGGGAGTGCCAAAACACTGTCAGGGTGGGAGCTGTGTGGACTGGCCTAAAGTAGCCAGTAGGTGCTGGGTTGATTCCACCCCCTAGGGATCACAATACTCTGGCATGACTGAAAGGTCAATGAAACACTTTAGATTGCACCTAAGGCACAACTGCTATGAGTTACTCTCTGCTTAAGGGAGAAAACCCTAAACTGGAATAGCTAAGGACAACTTTAAGTGATGAAATGGGGATGAAATGAAGGCTACCTCCTGAGGACATGGCAGGAAAAAGAGATTGATGGGACATGTTTGTGCAGTGGCAAGGTTCAAGTGGAACGAGGTCATAGACGCGCCACTGCAATAAGAGCACAGGAGTTGGGAGGCAGGGCAAGCTAACTACCCCATTCAATAAGGAAACCAATTACCCCTTGAAATGGGGCTGCCTTTGAGTACTACTCAGAAGTTACAGCTGATTCAGAGTGCAACAGCTTGAGTAAGGAGTGCATCACATTTGCCATTGTAATATTAGTTCAAGAACTGCACTGGTATCAGTTAGTTTCTGAGTGCAAATCAAGATGCTGGTTGTCACCTCCAAAGCCCTACATGCTTCAGGACCTAGATATCTGCAGGATTACCTACTCCCAGTTGGATATGCCCATCCAGGAAATCAGGAATAACGGGCTCTCTTTGGCTCCCTTCTTTCAGAGAATGCCATGGAGGTGCATCTTCTCAATCACTGCTCCTCTTCTGGGGAATGCCATCCCCCCCCCCCAAAGATCCAGATGAACCCAAGCCAGGTGTGGCAGGCTAATATGGGATGGGGCAGTTCCTTCTTCCAGTTGGGTGTTTGTATCATGTAGTTTTATTCCCCTTGGTCTAGAAGTGGAAGACGCTGTATGTTGTTATGCATAATGATCATTTATAATTTTTATCCAGTTATGGATGTTGGCTAAATAATCTGCTCAGAGTTGGTGACAATTGGAATGGCATATCAACTCAGGGAAATGTGCTTAAATTTTCTGCAGAAATGCAGTGGCATATAAGTTTAAGCAATGGATGGATGGATGGATGGATGGATGGATGGATGGATGGATGGATGGAAATATAAGTAAGAAATTCCCTGATGTTCCTGCAGTGACAGCCCATGCTTGAAATAGGATTTCTATGCCAGTGGATAATAATGCCAGTGACACATAAGAAATTTGGGACTTATCGAAGAGAATATTTGTAGCTCAGGGTTGAACTGGGGAGTCTTTGGTGCTCTCTGAGCCTTGTTGTTTTCATGCAGACGTTTCATTGCCAGGCTAGGCAACATCTTCAGTGCGAAAAGGGAGTGGAACTTGCTGTCTGTTTATATACCCTGGCTTGTCCTGCCTGTGTTGGTGGGGGTCTTGTACTCTCCTTGGTACTTTTAAATTTGGGACTTATCACAAGTCCTAGCATCATAGAATGAGTGGGGCTTCATCTCATCCCACCATTAGAACTGCACCCCCCTTTAGAACACCCCAAGAAAAACTACATTGTAAGTCTACCTTAATGAAAATTCTGCATGTAAAATACTCTAAAGGTAGGACTTTTGTTCTGCAGTTCACCTCACATGAATCTCTTTCTTTATACTCTTATTACTGTTAATTAAATTCATTAATCCAGAATGGCATATACAGTTCCACATCATTTTAGTACATGACAACCCTGTGAGATAAGCTGGGCCACCCTTGGCCCATATTCTCAAATGGTTTTGCTGCAGGTTTTTAAGGTCTTAGTCTAAATATCCCCACCCCCACCCCAGCTTATATCTCCGATTGGTTCCCCCCCACCCACCCCCCAACCACGCTATATGGATGTCAGTCCACCGTCCTGACTAACTGATTGCTGGCAGATTTGCTTGTATAAATAGCCGTTTGCAATTCCAAGCCAGTCGTGGGTAGCGATGAAGGAGTTTACAGGTTGCCTTTTTGCAGCCTCATTTATCGCGGTGTCGTTTCCCACTTGCCATAGATCATCCGCCTTTTCTGGTGCCTTCCTTGACATCCGGAGGATTTGTAGCCAGCTAACGGCAGCGAGGCCTTCTCTGGATGCCTTGCCATGTACCTAGCTGGCTGACAGACTTCTGCATTTTCACCCTTTTCACTTTACTTTAAATAAAGCTGACAGGTCCAATAGATCCTTACAAGGAAAGGATCTGTTTGGCAAAATGCTAAATAAAAAGGAGTAAACTGAAGGTCTACAGCTGAGACAGGACAGGACAGGACAGGACAGGAGAGTGTGGTGGAGGGAGGGAGGGAGGGAGGGAGGGAGGGAGGGAGGGAGGGAGGAGGGGAGGGGAGGAAATGGACGGAGAAGGGGAGGGGAGGGGAGACAGATAGGGAGGCTGATAGAGAACTGTGTTTCTCTAATGCTTGAGTCTATGTATAATAACGCAAATAGCTCTGCTGATGCAGTAATTGCATCTGCTTCTAACCCAAGGGGCCCATAAAAACACCATAACAGGGTATACACATGGTCACTCAAGCCTTGTTGGTATTGAACAATATTTCACATACAGGAACTCTGTCTCTGGGCAATCACAGGATTCAAACCACTCCCCCATCCCCTTCTTTTCAGTAAATGAGCTTCTGAAATTTTCCTTTTTTGTGTGTGTGTGTAATAAGAATTTTATTAAGTTTAAGAAAAAGATAAAAACTACAAAAAGAAAAAAAGAAAACTAAAAAGTGTGAAACACAAGAAAAAAGAATTTTTAAAGATTACATACAAAGGTGACTTCCGACTTTAAACAGCAAGAATAGACAGCAATTTCTCTAATCAATCCCTTACTCTATATCAAACCAAGATCACATCATTTCTATAAATCCTTCCATTAGCACATATACAAATCACTAATGCAATTGCTCCTTCCCCTTATATAAAGAGTATGTATGTATGTATGTATGTATGTATGTATGTATGTATGTATGTATGTAAATTTCTAAATCAACTTCCCTCCCCCATAAAACAGCTTATTTTTTAAATTAATTTATTTATTTTCTATCCCACCTTTATGTCTATGAAGGTTCTCAGTCATCCAGGTGGAATTGTCTGTAGCTTGAATCATGTCAACTGGATTTATATTTTCTCAGTGGAAACGTTTCGCTCCTTATCCAAGGACGTTTCCACTGAGAAAATATAAATCCAGTTGACATGATTCAAGCTACAGACTATCCCACCTTTATTATTTTTATAAATAACTCAAGGTGGCAAACATACCAAATAC
This sequence comes from Charina bottae, assembly GCA_023362775.1. Lineage (NCBI taxonomy): Eukaryota > Metazoa > Chordata > Lepidosauria > Squamata > Charinaidae > Charina > Charina bottae. The sequence goes on along the minus strand of JALMGJ010000048.1, from coordinate 2,780,285 downwards.
TCCCTCCTCCTATTTTCCCCACAACAACAACCCTGTGAGGTGAGTTGGGCTGAGAGAGAGTGACTGGCCCAAGGTCACCCAGCCAGCTTTCATGCCTAAGGCATTTAACTTACATTTAATTATTTCCTTCCTATCACTATTCTATATATTTCTGTCCACTATGATGAAAATCAAGTTATAAAAACATATAAATTGTCTGCTTTTATAATTAGTAATACAACAATATTCTTAACCCTTTCGTTGTTTATTCGTTCAGTCGCTTCTGACTCTTCGTGACTTCATGGACCAGCCCACGCCAGAGCTTCCTGTCATCCATCCCCTTCCCCAGCTCCCCCACGGTCTTACATTCTTAACCCTATTAAACCTAAAAATCAAATAATTTTTATTATATCTTATAGATATCTAATAAATCTTACAAATCAAACAAACCTTTAAAAATCTTAATCCAAGTAATTAGAAAGAAATGAAATCATAATACCTTTGTTATCAATCCAATTATACATTCTTATATTTTTACCCCACTTCAAAATAAACTAAAACAGTTAAATATGTCCAAATTACACTCAAGGCATTTTTCTAGTAGAAATCAAAAGGCCCAGCTGCCCCCCTTAAAAATTCAAACCTCTCAGTAAAAAAACTCCCACAAAACATATTCTCTTCTCTCTCATAACAATCCTTCAGACAAACCACTCCCCCATCCCCTTCTTTTCAGTAAATGAGCTTCTGAAATTCTCCTCAGCTGAATTGTTCACCAGATTTTATCTGAATCATTGTGCCTTGCAACGACAGTGGAAATCATGGCTGTCCTATCATCTTCTTCTGAATATCCATGGAATCGCCAGGAGCTGATTTCATCTCAAGGGAAATTTTACCTCCACCAGTGAAAACAGGGTTCCCTTTGAAGCAACAGAACTGGATTTTGACCTTTCTGCTTGAGGGCATTTGCTTTTCCATATATGGAATCTGTCATGGTAGAGAGAGTAGGGAGGGGAGAACCTTTGGAAAGGAGAGGTTGAAAGATGTAGGAATTGTTTCCCAGAACCTTTCCAATCCCTGTGGTTTAAGGGAGGGACTTCAAGGTTTGTTGCATGGTTATCTCAAGTTAACTTATGCTCCTTGTTCAAAAGTGCATGGAACAGGCCGCAATGGCATCACCTGCATCATGGGGTCATTGCACAAATTATGTGAATGGTATCATTTGCATCAGTCAGGTCTGTGATCCTCCTGGCAGAAGTCCATGTCTTCGTTACTTCTATTTCAGAACATCTGAAGAACTTTGATGGAATCACTGAAAAGGTGGTTGTGTACTTATTGTTCTGTTTGGAGTACAAGACCACCATAACTCCTTAAGGAAATAGTTTTATTTACAATTAAAACTATTTACAAATCATCTCCTTGAGGGGGAGATGGGCGGTCATAGAAATTTGATAAATAAATAAAATAGCAAAAGTCCTTTAAGCACATAACTGTAATTCAACTTGGATCAACTGGACTACACAGCAGGATGCGCTTGAAAGGCTTGGCAGCTCTGCAGTAACACTGGCTAGTGTTCACAACAGGCTGAACAGACCAAAGTCCTCTGAAGCACTGATACAGGGCTGACTGGAACTGCAGGACTCAACTGGTTTCACTTTGAGGCAGGATCTTCTGAAGCACTGAGGCGGGACTGGACTGGATTACAGGACAAGCTGGACTGGATCCACTGGACAAGGTTCTTCTGGAGTGACAGAGCAACTCTGGATTGGGACTGCAAGGCAAGGCTGGACTGGACACACTGGACAAGGTTCTTCTGGAGTGACAGGCAACTCTGGACCGGAACTGCAAGGCAAGACTGGACTGGATTCACTGGACAAGGTCCTTCTGTAGTGACAGGACAATGCTGGACTGGAACTTCAAGACAAGGCTGTACTGGATTCCCTGGATAAGGTTCTTCTGGAACAACAAGACAATGCTGGGCTGGATTTACAAGGCAAGGCTGGACTGGATCCACTGGGCAAGGGTCTTTTGGATCAACAGGATGATACTGAGGCTGGACTGGCAAAACTAGGCAAGGTACTTCTGGAACAATGAAGCACGACTGCACTAGACTAGCACGATAAGACTGCCCGGGAGCAAACTGATAAAACTTAGCTGAATTAGCGAGGGGTTGCTTGACTAAGGCTGCAGGACGAAACTTGGCTGAAGTGGCTGGGCGAGACGGGACTGAAGCATTGAGAACGCTATTGACTGGGGTCCAGTGAAAGACTGCAAGATAAGACGCTTTTTGACTTGGCGAAGGAGCGGCTTGAGATTCCAAAGCAGCTGGGGTCAATTCTGAAATGATGCAATGCTCTTGCTCTGGTTCCGCAGTGGCTACAGGGCAGGACTCTGAAGACTGTTCTGGCTGGACTTCTCCCGAAGAAGCTGTTACCTCAGTAGAACGTTTGTCACCGGTGATCGGGTGCTTGCGCTGGCGTCCTTTTATTCTGTTCTCCAAATGCCTTCTATCCTCAGGAGCCAATCAGGCTTCCTTCTGCTTGGCGTGCTTCTCAGCCCTCCTTTCTCATTGGTGCTCTGGACTTTGTTCCTAGTTCTGGACCAATCGGCTCCTCAGGATTCTCCCGCTCTGCTGGATCATCCCCGGGTCCGTTTGCCTGCACCTGCTCATCACGAGTCTGGTCACGAGTATCGCACTTTTGACCCTGCACCTGCTCATCACGAGTTCCACTCGCCGGTTGCTGCACAATATCAGTTTTGTTTCTCTGATAAGTTTCATTTTCCCCTAGCTCAGAGTCAGAGTCAGGCTGGACTCTGACACTTATCCCCAAAATACACCAGCATACATTTCAACTGAAGCAGCTTGAGCTGCAGAGCTGGTACTTGCCTTGACCTCTTCAAGATCCCCATTAAAGATCTGAGAATGCTGAGCTACAGGAACTCTAGTGAAATATCCTCTGTTGTCCTTTTCCATCACCATCTGGATACTGGAATCAACCTTAAATCTAGTCATATGGAACTCAAGATAAGGGCAACTGTAGAAGTCAAGGAGCTGTTGGTGGTTTTCCTTGCTTCCAACAGCAACCATAGGGTGAACATATTATGCCAAAGTCTGCAAGAGGGCGGTTGTGACATTGTGATCCAAGCCCTGCCTTTTTGGTATATACACTACAAAAGGAACAGGGTTTCAGTCATGATGCTGCAAAATCTTGCAGATTTTGATACATCTCTCCACTCCCATGGATGTAATTTCAGACAGCCACCCCTATGGACACCCATCTCCACTTCTCCACTTCATTAGTTACTGTATTGTTACCAAGTTTTATTATTTGATTGTGAAACACTTTAAGCAAGACAGGGATGGTTTAAATGGCAATCCCTTTCTTTCTTGGCCTACTCTATACTGTAGGTGTAAATGAAACAGTGTTTTAGCTGATTTTAGAAATGACTATGTGAGTGTGATGCTCACCCTTCAAACGCATACTTTTAGAAGATTAGAGACTTTATAACTGCAAATGTTGAATAACATAAAAATAGTCATGTTATTTTTCCTCCTTTTTCTTTCTGGAAAGCTTTTTCCCCCTCCCCTTAACAAGCTTCTTCTGTCTTTCTTAATCAACTAAGAATAGGCTGTGATTACAGTCATCATTATGCAATTAATCACTATAATTACATTTTATTGGGGTAATAGTTTAAAAATCAGTGAACATACTCTGTACTTTCACTTGACGAGGAAACATTCTAGAACTTGTCAAATAGGAGTTCAGTTCCTTTGTTATTTGCTTTTCTGATCAGCATTTCACGTGTATTTTTAGAGCTACAGCACCAAGGTGAAAATTAGAGATAGTTGAATCCCACCCTTTCTGATCCAAAGGGAGTTAGAACCGATTCTGTTAGAATGCTATACAAAGTACAGATGGCCAGGCCTCTGTTCGTGATTTCTGTTTGTGAATTTTTATGGATTGATGTTACTACAAAACCAAAGACTCCTTGAAATCAATCTGGACTCCTGATGAATTGATGGACTCATCCATGAAAGCATCTTGACAACAAACTCCATTTGAAACCTGGAACACTTAAGGATGAATTGAGGTTGCCTTCACGGTGGCTGGGAATGAGACAAAGGCTACATTATGAGGACGTGTCCTCTAATCATGGGTAGTGTGGCATCTTGGAGGGCAGTTAGCAGGTTGTACCGAAAGTGCTTCTTTGCACAATGCAGTTAACATATGGAAATGACAACCTCTACATAGGATTAGATAAATCCATGGTGGATTTTGGTACTGGCAGCTAGCAGTCTTGTGCTGTTTGCTACCTCTGGAATCATGGCTAGCATGCCTAAACCACCAACTGCTAGGGAACAGTGAAGGACGACAACCTTTTCATTTTCCTGAGCTTCCAGAATGTTTCTCATTGGCCACAAAATGCTGAACTTGACGGACCTTAGCTCTTTATAGTATCCCCAATGTCATTCCCAGGGACAATTGAAATTATGTTTGAATTTCCAGCCCTAAGACAAAGATCATGACTCAACACATTAATATTATTGCCATGTATTTATCTGTGTAATGGTATGTGGGAAAGATCTTGGGAGACGGGGCCAAGAGATGCTGCCAAGGAAACAGTCAGATAAAGGACAGCATAGCCCACAACTGGATAGTGGGTGGGGCAAAAGGCTCAGAAGGGACCCTTCCTAGTTTCTCAGCTGTAAAAGAGATAGGGGGGAGAATTGTACTTTCAGACTTAAAGATTGATGTCGGCCTTGCGGGGTAAACCAGACAGGAATCACAACCAGGTGAGCTTATTCTACTTTATTGTAAAGCTACATCGACAGAATCTTGCAAGCATGAAAGTACAATCCTCCCCCCCCCCCGTCTCCTTTACAGCCAAGAAACTAGGGAGGGTCCCTTCTGAGCCTCTTGCCCCACCCATTATCCAGTTGCGGGCTATACTGTCTCTTATCTGACCATTTCCTAGGCAGCGACTCTTGGCCCAGTCTCCCCAGGTCTTTCCCACACACCATTACAATCTGCATACTCACCCTATACAGTATATCTCAATTTGGACTTTCAGCTGAATAGGGGGCTCCCTTCTGAGCAATGCAAATATGCTTTTAGGGTTGTGGCGGGGGAAGGGAACCCAGGAAACTGCTGAGTCTCTGCCATAGGTTTGTGCACAAACCAGATTTTTTTTTTTTAAAGGTACCCAAGATCATCTTTCTCAAGTACACCATTCTGACAAATTAAAAACAGGATTTTTCACCAGGGAAAATTTAGGAGAAAGGAATAGGAGTCTTGTGGGATTTGATCATTTGTTCTGCTGCTGTGTAGTTTTGTTACTTGTTCACAAGAGTCACATTTGCTTAGTTACTCATTTTGAAAATGGGATTTTCTAACCGTAACCCTTATTTTCTTGGCCATGTCCCAGTCCAACAAGTGGGGCATTTAGAATAAATAAAATAGTGGCCATCAGGAGACAGCCAATAAAACATTTCCTGCTGCTGGACAAGATAACCTTATCAAATCTGATTGGGTAATAAAACCATACAATAAAATAACAACAAAAAATAGTTCTAGCACTTTGTTACCATTGGTATTTTTCAAAATAAATACAAAATAACCCCCTAATTCTCATTTCCATACTTCTTTCTTTCCAAAACTCACCCCCATCAGAATATTTGTATGTATGTATGTGTGTGTGTGTGTACACACACACACACACACACAGAGTATATTAAGAAAGAAGATAACTAATATAACTAATAGAGAGTAAATATATTTATTTTAATATCTTTTACTAGTATGAAAACTAATATATAGCTAATATAGAGTAAGAAAAAAAAGAAATCAAAGAAAGAGCTAAAAGTGCAAAAGCAAATAAAGAAAAGAGATACAAAGAAGTGGCTTCCAATCTTCTTTACAGCAGTTATAAGTACAATTATAAATTTACCTTGCTGTATGGTTACCACATACCTCTATCTTTTCTATAATCTATTATTTCTAATCATCAACACCATAAATAATTATTTCATTTTTTTTCTGTTTCATGCAAAAAGTCCATAAGGGGTTTCCAGTCAGCAATAAATGTAGATATTGTCTTTTCTCTAATCAAAGAAGTCAATTTGGACATCTCAGCTAGTTCCATCATCTTCACCAACCATTCCTCCATTGTGGGTAGTGCCAAATCTTTCCATCTTTGGGCATACAATAATCTTGCTGTAGTTATCATGCATGTATGTATGTACAGTATGTATGTATGTATGTATGTATGTATGTATGTATGTATGTATATATATATATATAAAGTTCCATGACCACCATCAAAATATTTGGACTACAGTAATCCCATTAACAACTACTGAAATCCATATAATGTATCACTCAATTGCAGGATTCTATCCTCAGGATTTTTTTCCACCTTCTACCTGGTACTGAGGTTGTGTGTGTGTGTGTGTGTGTGTGTGTGTGTTTAATGGCTCTGTAAATCAAATGCATCAAGACAATAATTCCTCTCTATAGAAGTGAAGATTATTTATAGCAGATAAAGCACTCAAGGAAACATTCTCTTTTCATTTCTAAAAGGAACTTGGACAAAGCAGTGAAATCTTTTCTGGGAAAATACTTCCCCAGAAAACATTTCCTCCAAGGATGAAGTAAGGAATTGCAACCATGAATACTGCCTTGCATTTTTAGTTCCTATACATTAGACAGGTGCAGAGGAATTAGAGATGGACAAATCTGGTCCATTTTTAGCTCCTGTCATTTTCACTTGTTCTCACAAAAGTCTGCTTCATTTCTTCATGAGTCAACCACTTCTTTCTTTTCAAATCTCCATGAAAATCCACGTTTGAATGAAGCATTTTAACATGTGTTTTTCTCTTCAAGAGACAATTCTAAAACGGCAAAACAAACCTGACAGTTATCAACGCAGCAACTTTCCAGCTAGTTCTCTATTCTACATCTTCAGACAAACTGGGCAGAGGTAAAGTTTAACAGCTATTTGTGGCTTTCAATTTTTTGCCATGTTCCGTTTCCTTCAAGAGAAGGAGAAGGTTAGCTTCAGTGGTCCCAGTTGCCTCTTCCAACTCAAGGTTCTACCATTCTCAAGACTTTAAAACCTCAGTAGGCTTGTTTAAAAAGGGGCATGGTGGCTCAGCGGGTAAGACGCCAGGCTTGTAGTTCGGAGGTTCGAATCCCTAGCCCCGCGTGACGGAGTGAGCTTCCGCCCTCGCCCCAGCTCTTGCCAACCTAGCAATTCAAAAGCATGCAAATGCAAGTAGATAAGTAGGTACCATTTCGGTGGGTAGGTAACAGCATTCTGTGCACGTCATGCCGGCCACATGACCGCGGAAGCGTCTTCGGACAATGCTGGCTCTTCGGCTAACAAACGGAGATGAGCACCGGCCTCTAGAGTCGGACACGACTGCACAAATGTGTGGGGGGAACCTTTACCTTTTAGGCTTGTTTATGAAGCATGTGATCCTGCTCACAAGTAGAACAAAACTGGGTATGTGTACAAACAGATATATACACATCCTCAGTAGCTCTCCAACCTTGGCTGACCTCAAAAAGGGTGAATCTAGAATAGCTTTAAATTCACTGAGAATATGGTAGTCCAGACAAGGTAGCATAACCAGGAGTATTAGCTTTATCTTTATTGTAAGGTTACATTAACAGAATCTGGCAAGACTGGAAGTATTTTCCCCTCATTTCCTTTTACTCTAAACTAGGGAGGGTCCCTTCTGAAACGTTTCTCACACTCTCCCTTCTTCTGTGGGCTGAGATACCTTTTACACCTTGGTTGTCCTGTCTGTGGCTCTCCCTCCTGTCTCCCAAGGTCATTCCCACAGACCATTACATAGAGCAAGAAGTGGAAAATGAACAACTGGCTCAGAGCGACACACAATGAAAGCATATGGCTGAAAAGGGCAGTCTGCAGAGCAGGTTGTAAAAAAGTCAAGATGATGGCCATGACTGTGCAATCCAAGGCTGACCCCTTTTTATGTGTATCACAAGTGCATTAAAAAGGTGCAGTTGCACACATCGTCCCACCCTCTTGACCTTTTTGACATCCCCCTCCCAAGGATGCTCCTGGAAGCCATTTCTGGGGCGGAGCATGCTAGAGATGCTGCCTTCTTGTTCTTCTCAAGTCTGTAGTGGTGCGCCTCCTCTATTCATGGAGGCTCCCCATGTGAGTAAGGAACTTCAATTGCTGGAGGACCATCATGGATCAAGAGACTGTCCACCACAGATACACTGCATTGGAGTCACTTACCCTATTCATGTGGAATGTACCTTAGAGAACATTTAGGCCAACCCTGGGTAGAAATCTATTGCCACAGCAATGAGAACCTTAGGTTGATGGAACTAGACTAGTCAATGTAAAAAACCTCAGCTGACCAGTTAACTCAGTGTGACTTTTGCAAAGTAGGTACAAAGGCCTTTATTAACCCATTTCCTTTTTGCAAACAGGAGGGAGGGGAGAAATGCTCAGAACCCCTGAAAGAGCTGCCCAAGCAGTCCCCACAGATCTGTCCCTAGGAAATTTTCCTAGGAGTAAAAGCCGTTCAATTCAAAGGGAAAAAGCAAGCATATAGGTTTATGCTTGCCAAGGCCAGTTTTCTCCAGTCTCTAAGTTTTCTCTCTGTGTGTGTTTTTGTGTACACCAGAGCTTTCCAAACTGTGTGTCGCAACACGTTAGTGTGTCGGCTGCAGTGTCTGGGTGTGTCGCGGCTGCTGCTGCCTCCGAGCCCTGCCAGGATTCCACGCAGGTCCTAGTGCCTGCCTTGTGCCTGGCTGCCTCCAAACCTGCTGTGATTCTGCGCAGGTCCTAGTGCCTGCCTTGTGCCCTGCTGCCTCCAAACCTGCCCTGCCAGGATTTCGTGCAGGTCCTAGTGCCTGCCTTGTGCCCTGCTGCCTCCAAACCTGCTGTGATTCCGTGCAGGTCCTAGTGCCTGCCTTGCGCCCTGCTGTAAGAGTGTGTCGCGAAATGATGCATGTCTAAAAAGTGTGTCACCAACATGAAAAGTTTGGAAAGCTCTGGTGTACACCATATGCACATCGGTGCGAGAGAACAGCTAGTATGAGATAATGTGTTACAAATGAGGCTCCTTACATTTTTAGGCAATTCATTTTTATTTAAATTAAATATTAATTTAGTTTTTTGTCCTGCCCCTGCCTGTCCCAGATTAGCTGCCAGCCACCCTGTGTATATACGTAATCTGCATACGGATACTCATCTACAAGCATGGCACACAGATAGATTTGTTGGAAGGAGAAAAAAATCAGGATAGCTGTCAGGCAGGAGTTGATATTCCCAGCTGACCAATTAGGAAAGCTGAGCATTGAACACATTGTTACGTGTTCCTTGATGGTTGTTTTAGATTCAGGGGCATCTTTTTTTCAAGCGCATTATGCATCTGTGTGCATATGTGCAATGCTTCAGGTTCCTTGGGAAGAGGTGCTTTGGAATAACATAGAGCCTGGTCTGCAAATACAATCTTGTACATGGATCTCTCCAGTGGATTCCTGATCTGGGTCTTGTGGAGCATTTAGTGTTGCCTTTAGTACCCCCCCCCCATAGCCCACACTCCCTTTCCAAGCATAGTGCCACATCTATCTTGCCTTTCTTCTCACTTGCCAAAAACAACAGCTTCCTTTACCTTCTTAAGGTCCCCTTTGAAAGTAAATCAAAAAACCGTGAAGAATGAAACGATGTAAAACTATGAGTACAAAGGCAGTCAGTCACAGTAAAATAGGAATTAATCTTGTCAGGCACAAATGCATTATCAGAGCATTCTGCCTGGCTCTTTTGCATAGGGGAGAGAGGGGGAATCAAAATACTTAAAAAAAATAGGATGGTTGAGTCACAAATGCATTTAATATTTGTCTCTTTTCTTTATCAAAAAGCATGTTAATAGACTTGATCCTGCTCCATGCATTGAGAAATATCCCAGAATTTGAATGGGGGTGAGGGGAATCAAACAGCATCTTTCAAACAAAATAATAATAATAATAATAATAATAATAATAATAATAATAATAATATGTTAGTTGTCTCTCCTGCCTGCATTGTACTGATTTTATTAACAATCTCACCAAACATTGTTAATGGAAATGCAAGGTGCATATTTATTTTATCTCATTTAAGTTATACAGAAGGAGGAGATTTGGTTTCAATAACAGGCAATGAAATCACGCTATAAAACTCCAAGGAAGGTGATGTAATAGTGATAAAATCATCTTAGAGATGGTGGGGGGAAGTGCCTGCTTTGTAGATTGGCCTAAGTCAGGGGTCGGCAAACTTTTTATGCCGGGAGCCATTTTGACATGCTCGTGCACATTTTGAAATGCTAGAGAGCCAGGGGGCGGGGTTTGCGGGCGGGGGCCAATCACGTGGAAGGGGGCGGGGTTTGCGGGCGGGGGCCATTCGCATGGAAGGGGGCGAGGTTTGCGGGCGGGGGCCAATCACGTAGAAGGGGGCGGGGTTTGCGGGGGGGAGAGGGCGTCCACCCGGCCCAGCTGCCCGGGGTCCAGGGAGATCAGCTCCGGCGGGATCTGTGGCGAAGAGCGGCCGTGGGGGGGGGGGGCGGCGACGACAAGCGACGCGCTTCAGGCTTTCAGCGCTGGAAGGAGGCCGCCTTCCAGCGCTGAAAGCCTGAAGCGCTCCGCTTGTCGTCGCCGCCCGCCCCCCCCACGGCCGCTCTTCGCCCACCCGCGTTGAACAAAGAAGATGATGGAGGGTGGGAAACGAGGCCTGCCCGCTTACCTGCCTGCTTGCCTCCCTCCGCGAGGCCCTCCGCTGCCTTCCCGGGGTCCAAGCCGGATCGGGGGCCTCGCGGAGAGAGGCAGGCAGGCAGGTAAGCGGGCAGCCCTGGCCTCCGCCGCCGGGCCCGCCCCCCTCGGCCGCTTCCGCCCGCCCGCGTTGAGCGAAGATGATGATGGGGGGCGGGAAACGAGGCCTGCCCGCTTACCTGCCTGCTTGCCTCTCTCCGCGCAGGGGCTGCTGCGGCTGGAGATGGCGCTGCCTCCCTGCCGCGCCGGGCCTCGCTCAGTGCGAGAGCCAGGGGGCGGGGTTTGCGGGCGGGGGCCTATCACGTGGAAGGGGCGGGGGTGAGTTCAGCTGCGGAAGAGCCACACTCAAGGGGCCAAAGAGCCGCATCTGGCTCGCGAGCCGCCATTTCCGACCCTTGGCCTAAGTTAATTGCAATCCACAAAGATGGCGAAGTTTCAAAGTTTTCTTTTAGTCAAGCGGGACACATCCGTAAACGTTTTTTAAAACTAATACAGAAGTAGTTTATCCTTGACTTCTGAAAAGATTTTTAATTTCCAAACCTTGCTAGTCTCCCATCCAAATCCTAACCAAGCTGGAGCCTACTTAGCTTCCAAGCCCAAACAAATGTGGCTAGGTAAAGTTTACTATTGAACAAGTTTGGAGTCCTCAGTAGAGTTTCAAGGACAAGAAACTTTGTCAGAGTTATGATTATTATTACACCAAAATAAATATATGTTATTCAAGTAGGAATAATAATAATAATAATAATAATAATAATAATAATAATAATACATTGACAAAATCACCATCAGTCAATTGCAAAAGGCAGCTTTGCTTGAAACAGCTTACATCCTGCGACAATACCTTTTACACCATCAAACAACATCTGCCTATCCCAGGTCCTTGGGAAGAACTCGATAGGTGGATAAAAATGCCAAATCTGGTCTAAACATCTGGCTGACTATGCGACCAACTATCATCATAATACAAACTGATCGATTGCCACCTAGAACACAATATACCAGACATAATTGAAAAGAAACGAGGAATTGTTGTAGATGTGGCAAATCCCAGGGACAGCAGAATTGAGAGGGGCAATGGAAAACATTAAAAATATTGAGACCTAATGATTAAAATAGATGATGAAAAAGATCTTTCAAAGTCATCCCAATCACTATTGGCACCTTAGGTGGAGTACGGAAGATTAAACTAATGTTTAAAATAACTAAATATTTCTGCTATATCAACTGTATATTTATGAAAAAAAAGTCACCTTGCTGGGCATATATGTTATATCTTAAGACATTACTTGGATCATTCCTGGTGGGAACTCAAATTTCTAAAGGACACCAGGCAAAGATGTGACTTTTTGTTGTTCTTTGTACTGTGTTATTTTTTATGATGGATGATGATGATGATGATGATGATGATGATGATACAATTAATTCAGGAGGGCAGAGATAAGAATTATATTTTATATTAGGGTCACACTTGGATGATTTCTTTCATATTTAGCCTCCAGGGGGCTCCAAGGAATGTAACCATGGTGCAATGAAGTCATTAGTTTGGGTAGAGTTAATGTTTGGGGCCCACTGGGGATTACAAAGCATTAAAAAGTATTAAGCCTTGGAAAGTTTTCACATAGTTATTTTGCACTTGTCTTTCCTACCCAGCCTGAAAAATTGTGTCACCAGAAACTGGTGGCTTTGCTGCCTATAATCAGCGACATAATAGGGGCTTGCTCTCCAGGCCATAAAATTGGAGCTGGAGATCGATTTAAGCCCTGAGGGTTTCAGTTTCCCCCGCCTCAGCCACAGTGTAAGTGTAATATGAACAAGCAAGATCTCACCTTGATTGGTCAGACTGCCATGTAATGTTATGCTAGATATCAACTGATAATGTTATGAGGATTTCAGATGCCAGGTTATGAAAGCCCTCTTCAGACATTCCCTTTGCAGGTTCAATCCAACATGAGAAGTTTAGCGAGCAGCACCTCTGCTTGTCTAGTGATGTAAAGGGAAAGGTTCCCCCCACACATTTGTGCAGTCGTGTCCGACTCGAGGGGCCGGTGCTCATCTCCGTTTCTTAGCCGAAGAGCCAGCATTGTCCGAAGACGCTTCCACGGTCATGTGGCCGGCATGACGCACACGGAACACTGTTACCTACCCACCGAAGTGGTACCTATTCATCTACTTGCATTTGCATGCTTTCGAATCGCTAGGTTGGCAAGAGTTGGGGCGAATGCGGGAGCTCACTCCGACACGCGGGGCGAGGGATTCAAACCTCCAAACTTGCGATCTTCCGATCAACAAGCCTGGCATCTTACTGGCTGAGCCACCACACCTCTTTTTGTCTAGTGATGCTGCTGATGTAAATAAAGAAACCATCTTCATAAATGTCTGCAGCCGTTTTTTTCATTCAAAGCAAACCCTTTCACCTAAGCCATAGCACCTGCATAAGTAAAGGCATACAAAGCTGGATGTCCTCCTGCATTATGGATGAAACATAAAGGCCGTTTCTTCACATATGTCCCTAGTATGTCTGGGAGAAGAGCAGTTAATGTGTTGGGTTGAACATGCAATTACCTGAACAGGGTTCCTGTATTGCTCTGTGTTGCTTTTATTTTTAAATAGGTTTTAATTGACTTTTGATTGTTGCCCAATGCAAAATGCAAATCTCCTTGCTATTGTTGATTGAATTCCTTGAAATAGGGTTGCAATTCCATTTCAGGTTCCCAGGGATGGAACTATGGTCTGTGTCACCCGGGGCAAACATGGATTCCGCCCCCCCCCCGGGTTATTTTGTCATTTTGGCGCCCCCCCAGCGTGGCACCCTGCGCACATGCCCCGCTTGCCCCCCCCCCCCCCAGTTGCAGCCCTGCAGGTTCCATGAGATGAAGAATTGATGAATTGATGAATTTTATTTTTATTTATTTTTTATTTCCTATCCCGCCTTTATTCTTTTTATAAATAACTCAAGGCGGCGAACATACCTAATACTCCTTCCTCCTCCTCTTTTTGATGAATTGATGATGAATGATCCTTTGGTGTTAGGTTCTGCAGTAAGGAAGGAGCTGGATGACCTGTGAGGTCTCTTCCAATGCTGTGATAGCATGATTCTAAGATCCAGTTGAGTGGTCAACCATCAGGTTTCATTTTGGTGGAGGCAGTATGAGGGCCAGGGTAGATGGGCTGGACCTGGAATGTATTGCTCTCTCTCTCCCTCCCTCCCTCTCTCTCTTTATTCTTTGTCTTCTTAAATACGTTCTGCTACTTTTGGATTTATACAATGGTTTTGCCTGTGTCCTATTTCAACACGGTGAGAAACCAGGCTATCCATTTTTCAAAACGGGTTGGATGGAGCTGCAACAATAGCAGCTTGAAAATCAGTTCTGGTGTTTGGGCTTAAATTGTCCACCTCTCATTTAGTTTTTCTCTACAGTCATTGCACCTCTCTCTCTCTCTTTTTTTCCATACCTACCACAATCCCCATAGCTATTGTTCACTAGCCGTGCACAGGAAATCATGATTAGTTGGCAGATCCACTTTGCCCAAGGCAATCCAGGGAGATCCAGGAGGATCGTGGACTTTTAGCCCTGACAGCTCTTGATAAAGCTAAACATCCATCAGTACCTGCTGCTGGATTTTTGCCATTCTCCAAGGGACATTGCAACATTGCACACCTGTTTGTCACTGTTCCATCTGATCTGTCAACATATCAACTTTAAACTTGAGTTGTCGTTTGGGGCTGAAGCCTTACCTCCCCCCCCAAGGAATTTCTTGGCATAGTCTGTTAATGTTGCTAATTATCCCATTCCGAGATGCCCTTGCTATTCCTTTTTTTAAAAAATAAAGCTTCTAACACATTTGTGATCTGGCATACATTATCTCCCTCCCTATTAGGAGAGATTTGCTTCCTTTAATCTTTGCACAGCAGGACAGAAGGCACACAAAAATCTGGGAAAGGAAGTAGAAAGAGACTCCCCTTTTACTCTCCCCAGCACAGCAAACCATTGTAGATTTAGAAGCAGATTAGAATTCCATTCCAGGCAATAAGAATTAATCCTGAGTAAGCAAGCATTCTGCCATGGGACCAGGATGGTATATCCCATAATAGTTAATCTGAGATGGAAAACCTAATCTCATGTACCTGGGAATTAAACCTACTGAAGACCTATATTTCTAGGCTATACAAAACTCACCAGCTCAGGAATGCTGTGGGTAAGCAATCACTTATAGTAACTCAAAGAAGGGAGTACAATTCCTGAGACATGATTTGCATGCATCCCTCAAATTGGCTTTTCTATGGACCAACCACAAGGCCAAGATTTGGTCACTTTCAACCCAAAGTCAGTGGGATTTGGCAGAAAAACTTAGATCTCTGTTTAGGCCTCAAGAGACATTTACAATACTTAATAAAGTTGAAAAAGACTCATCTCTACAAAGTAATTGTTCGGGTGTGCATTTCCTTGCATATGCAGAGTTTCAGAAAGCGCTTCGCATTAGAGACCAATAAATGACGCCAGTCATTGTAGTAAATCAGTTGCAGTTGTATTAGTTACTCATACCAACAGATAATATTTACAGTTCTCTTCCAGATCCCTGGAAGTGTTACAAATCCACACACCAGAAAAGATAAGAAGTAGTAGGAAGCAAGAAGTAGTAGGAAGCAGGAGCAGGCAGGTTCTTTTATATTCTTCCACCTGGATCAGGTGCTGCCTGACCTTTTAAAGTTTGCAGGTGCTTAACTAACAAGGTTTTATTGCTGTGACTTACTCCTCAAGGAATAATACACCACCACCACCAATAATCATCATCACCACCACCACCACCACCACCCAGGAAATCCTTCCCATTTCATAATGTTGACCTGCACCCCCCAAAATACACAGCCACGTGTACCCCTTTTCTCCCACAGAATCAGATGTTGCCCCATACTCAGAGAATCACCTCATCCCTGATTGATTATCCTTCATAGTTTGTGGGAGCTCTACCTAATTTCCATTGGAGGATAACTAACATGGACATTTGCAAAGTCTCTGTTGCTGGAGCAGAGCCTACTGAAGAACTCAGTAGGTGAACTTCAGTAGACCATGCTAATCCTTGAGAGACTCAGACTGTTGTATAATGATATCTTTTTGCAACAGATACATATACCTTCATGCATAGCATAGAAAACATAACAGCCACAGATGAGTCATTTGTACATGTTTATTCTCCAACCTGTGTATGCTATAATAAGCATTTGGTGACTAACACCTTCAAACAAAATTGGACTGCCTCAAATTCTGGAGGTAGGTATGCTTAGGCCTATTGATTTCAGCCAATTTACACATATTATCTCTCTGTAGAACTGTCACTGTTGTCCTGTAGAAAGCATATAGGGGGGAGATGGTGTGGTGATAGAAATTGAAAGATAAATAAATTTTCAGCTTATGGAAGACATCTGTTGCATTCTCCAGTGCAATAACAGCATATCTGTAAAGGAAACTGTGCAGAGTCTGAGTTTCTGGACTATGATTAAAGGTTTGTTTAAATTACAATTGGTTTCAGAAGCAAAAAACAAAAAGAACTTTCACAAAATCTTGCAGCGATAATTGTGGGAGGCTCTTTTCTCTGCATTGATGTAAATAGCTTCTCTTCAAACCTTCTGAGAATATACTTCAGGGAACAATATAGTGTGTGCATTTTACATTAGGAGAAATGTGAAAAACTCATCTGCTATAAATTGTGCAACTGTGTATGTTTTTGTTAGCGTAGATTTGTCTTTCTTTTTTTTTTGCATAGTTCTCTTTCTGATTCATAGTATTCACAACAGTAGCAAGTAACCCTTCAATCTTACTCAGCCATCGTTCTGTCTTCCATGATTTCCTGTATCCAAAGAGCCAGGATTTAAAGCTTAAGTATCCTGGGAATACTGTATTTCTCAAGATCTCAGAGGAAGAAGCAGTATATATTTATATATATGAGAAGCAGGATATATGGCTTTGATTGATTATGTGCCATCAAGTCAGTGGTGACTCCTAATGACCACATAGATAGCTTTTCTCCAGGACGATCTGTCCCCAACCTAATCCTTCCAATGGTATACCCATTGCTGATGTAAGGCATCCGTCCACCTTGCTGCTGGTCATTGTCTTCTTCTCTTCTCTTCCACCTTTTTCAACATTACAGACTTCTCAAGCCAAATTTTGTATGTGGGGAAATTCATATTCCAAACCAGATTATAGGTGAGGGCAAGGAACAATACAGGACACTAACTTCATTCCCAATTTAGAAGTCATGGTCCACATGCTTTTAAGCAGCTCCCTGCAATATCATTTCCATAAAGGGAAAGAGAAGAAGCTGAAGTACTGAAGTACTTTGGCCACATAATGAGAAGACAGGATGCCCTGGAGAAGATGCTGATGCTAGGGAAAGTGGAAGGCAAAAGGAAGAGGGGCCGACCAAGGGCAAGATGGATGGATGATATTCTGGAGGTGATTGGACTCAACCGTGGGGGAGCTGGGGATGGTGACGGCCGACAGGAAGCTCTGGCGTGGGCTGGTCCATGAAGTCACAAAGAGTCGGAAGCGACTGAACGAATAAACAACAAAGGGAAAGAAGAAGCTTGCTTTTGAGCATCTACACAATTCTTCCAAAAGAGGCCTTTCGAGGGTTTGAAGTGTTATTAATATGCCTCTCTGACAGTGAAGTCTTTCTCCACATGAGAAGAAGCACTGAATGGGTACCTGGATATCAGTAACAATGGGGACGATAAGAGCAAATCAGCCAAACTAAGGCTTGACACTGCAATATAGGGATCTGTCATCAGTTTGATGGATGAGCTTTTTTTCTTTTTTCTTTTTGAACTGGGTGATCTTTTATTGAAAGATCAAAATTCACAATTTCAGGAGTGCTCCTAGTTTCAAAGCTGCAGCGAGAAACTCAAAGGCTTTTAGGGACACAGAGAACCTTACAGCAGCTAAGTTAAAAGATCAAGGTGAAGTTTTCTTCAAAGTGAGCTCAACTATTGGTTGATACATGGAGATGTCCATTGTATTTTACCGATAAAGGTAAAGGTTTCCCCCACACATTTGTGCCATTGTGTCCGACTCTAGGGGCCGGTGCTCATCTCTGTTTCTTAGCCAAAGAGCCAGCGTTGTCCAAAGACGCTTCCGTGGTCATGTGGCCGGCATGACGCACACGGAACGCTGTTACCATCCCACCGAAATGGTACCTATTCATCTACTTGCATTTGCATGCTTTCGAATTGCTAGGTTGGCAAGAGCTGGGGCGAATGCGGGAGCTCACCCCGTCACGCGGGGCTAAGGATTCGAACCTCCGAACTTGCGATCTTCCGATCAACAAGCCTGGTGTCTTACCCGCTGAGCCACCACACCCCCTATTTTACCGATACTAGCATGGAAATTGTTTGCCATTTTTTCTTTGGGTCACCACTTAGTGGGGCTTGCAATGCTTTGGATTTGATTCAGAGGAAGTGCTTTGAACCCACAGGAGCATCAGCAAAACAGGACCTGGCCAGGATGCAGATGTGGCTGTTTTAATGAGCCACAGACAAGTGCTGGGTTTGTGCTCCTGCATATTCCAGAGCACTGTTCTAAATGGTACCCAAAACGCTGCAGTGCCCTACCGGCTCGGTTGTTGGGCCAGCTCCACCTTGCTCTGGAGATAGGAATATCTAGGAATTTGTTATACCAGATGACTTCCTAATTAGGCTATTGGATACAAAGCTACACTTGAAGATGGCCCTAAAAGAGTACAAGATACAATTTTAGTTCCATCAGATTGATAGGGAATGATTTGGGATGTCAACTGCAGGTTTGCAGGCAAAGTAGGAGAATAAATACCTGTATATGTTTATGCTTTGCTGCCTTTTCTTTCTCAACCCTTCGGATATTTCAAGATTGCTAATGGCACCTCTCTATTTCTCATTATTTAATTGTGCTTCCATTTTTTAAAAAAATAATAATATGATGTTTCCAATTTTTGTCAGGTGCCAGATAAGGAGTTTCACAACAGTGAGATTTGTTCAGTATTATCTTTATCTTAGCCCTCTTCTTGTATCTTTGATTTGCTGAAGATTTTGTTCATTTGACTGGTTCTTTCATCAACAAAACCTCTACATATTCCCTCTCCCTGGCTTCTTGCAATGCCCTTGTGTGTTGAAAACAGCTTGCCCAGGATTCATGTAGTATTCCCAGCCCATTGATCTCTCTGATCAGAGTATGCAAATGAATTCTGATTGGGTTCCCGCTGTCTGCATCTGGCCCACCTCCTTGCATTATCATACCACTAATCTTCCTTGAGATGTGACGTGACACCGCTTAATGCCACGGGAAGCAACACAAGAGGAATCGGCAGCCATGTAAAGGAATGGCACTGTGCTCGTGCATATCCTGTCTGAGTTTTCAGCCTTCATTTTGGAAAGGCCTTCAGCAGCCATCGAATGTAAACAAATCCGATGTGATAAAAGGAAACAGGGAAGTTCACAGTGGGAACCCAGACAAAGGGATTTCTTTCCCACCACCTCGGTGCCTCTTCTTTAGTGTGGATGGTTGAAGAATGAATTCCTGTTAAGGGGAGGCGGAAATCAGAATAGCAACTGGGAGGCTAAGATGTTTGCCCCTACCCCCTAACCAAGGGGTCCCCAACCTGTGGGCCACGGCCCACTAGTGGCCGCAGCCACTATACTGTTAGGAAGTGGGCCGCGGGGCTCCCGCCTGCAATCCCTGCCCCCTGGTGCATGCAATTACCCTGCCCCTGGTGCACCTGATTGGCTCCCGCCTGCAAACCCCACCCCCAGTGCATGCAATTGGCTCCCGCCTGCAAACCCCGCCCCCCCATCCGTGGAAAAATTGTCTTCCATGACCGGTCCCTGGTGCCAAAAAGGTTGGGGACCGCTGCCCTAAGCCATTCTCTATGGTATCTTCCACCATGAAACTTAGTTTGACACCAAAGAATGAAGGACAAACAGAAACTGTCAGTCAATCAGAAACATAACTCAGATTGTTGATGTTCTTTGGTACACAGAGGATGGAGAAATATATTTTCCACCATACCAGCTGCCCTTTGATGACAGCTCGCCCTACTGTTAAGTAGAGTGATGCATCTCCTATATCATCTAAGCCAGAGCTTTCCAAACTGTGTGTCATGACACAAAAGTGTGTCGCCACACACAGTGTGGTGTGTCACCACACCACCCGGAAGCGGCGGCGCGTGCGTGCACGGAGGCCGCCATGCACGTGCACGCCGCCGCATGCCCCCCGCGCCGTCGCCGTGTGCGCGCACCGCCACACACACCCCCGCGCCGTCGCCGTGTGCGCGCGCACCACCGCTGCCGCTGGTCTGTCGCCAGCGGCAGCACTTTGGAAAGCCCTGATGTAAGCAAATCTACAGCACTGGAAGGGATTCTCCTATCACCAATGTTGAAAAAAATCATCAGCAATCCAATTGGTTTCTATATGTAGACTATGAAAGATTGTGTCACCTTTCCTTTGCACTAGACTCAGAGATATCTGCAACCAGTCAATGAAATATGTCTTGTGATGCCATCAAGCCAGTACCATCCTTTATGTACTGGCATGAAGCATCAAAATGTTCAAGTACAAAATGGGTGGAGTCTGTGTGGTGATAGCATGGTGCATGATTCATCCTTTGACTCCCTTGACCCCCCCCCCACCTCCAACTGGGCTGCCATACTTAGACAGTAAAAATTCTTGAGCCATCCATGATACTCAAGAACAGAGCAGAAAGTTGATGATCTAAACAATTTTGTTGGCAGCAGGGTTCTTATAAAAATACCTTCTGGGGGAAGCGCAATAAGCTGGGTTTGCACAACAAATAAACTACAAGATAGCCAACTGCATTTTAGCCTAGTGTGTTGTGTAAACCCAGCCCCCATGATTAATATAGGCTCTGATGCATCATGTGAACCTCCAAACTGGGTTGAGTAAATGATAGTTCAGTTAATTATGGGTAACATAAGAACACAATGTCTGTTTAGAGCCACAGATGCTATAATTCAATCTGGCATAATAGGTGAAAACTTCAGGGGAAGTTGGTTGGAAAATCCAAGAGTAAAAGCCTCTTATTGATAGTATACTATGTTGTCCATAATTGGGTTCAGTAGCAACAGACTTTATCCAAAAGTATATGTCAGGCATTCATTCTATTTGTTACAATGGCCAAAGCTATATCTACTGGGGGCTGAATAGATTCCAGTGCATCATTACTTCTAGCTGGGTCTTTTCTGACTCATCAGAGGCAAACATGACACATAACAGCCCTGCAGCTGGATCAGGCCTCAGGCCCATTTACTACAGGTGTATTTTGGAAGCATGACTTGGAGGTCAATAGCCCTCTTCCCTTGATTCTTCCCAGGAAACAATATTGAAGGGTATAGTGATGCTACCTCAGAGATATTGTGAGGAAGTAGGGTGGCGGTGTACAAAAAGTGTCTATTGTTCTTTAAATGCTGGGGCATTTTTTTAAAAGCAACCCCAGGGCAGTGATCATTGTTGAACTCTGCTGTGATCCTTCAGCCTTATCAACCAAGCAAAGATGCCAAATGCTGATGCTGGGCTTGACTGATTTAAACAGAAATTCTCCAGTTGCTGCAACCAATATTGCTTCCCCAGTATGCAACAGACCACAGAGGTCAGGACTTCTCACAGTGCACCACTATAACATCATTATTTAAGACAGGGGTCCCCAAACTTTTTGGCGCCAGGGACCGGTTTCAAAAGACGATTTTTCCACAGACAGGGGGGCGGGGTTTCTGGGATTTCCACGGACCAGGGGGTGGGGTTTGCGGGCAGGAGCCAATCACGTGGAAGGGGGCGGGGTTTGTGGGCGGGAGCCCCACGGCCCAGTTCCTAACAGACAGTGGCCCACTAGTGGGCCACGGCCCACAGGTTGGGGACCCCTGATTTAAGACACCAAATAGGGAGTTGTTTAGCTGTAACTTCCTACAATGTCATGCACACCTTGTTTCTACCCTCCCCACCTTCAACCAATCAGTGTTGCCAATTAACTCAATACTTGTGGTGGAGTTCAGTAATGCTGCTGGTTCTCAGAAAGGAGGGAGCATATTCCAAGGAGGGGAACAAGGTAAGAGAAAACACAGTCTGGAGATGGAATGTGGGAAGATGAAGAGGTTCAGAATAGCCCCACCCTAGAGCCTTCCCAGGTAATTCCCCCTGAGGTTAGGTAGAGTAGCTTTAGTCTGGCAAGATTCTGTCTACATGGTGTGAGCAAATAAAGAACTGAAGTTTGGCTCGATTGATTCTCTGAAGTTCTTGGGCTGGGCCTGACAGTACTATTTTCTAGACATACTTTCCTTGAGCTACTGGTGTACAATCATTTGAAAAAGTACAAATTGGGACATGTAACAAAAGGTTGGTCAGACACGTCTTCCTCCGTGACAGGCCTTTCAGCTTCCCAGATCTAGTTTTCCATTTTTCAATGAAACAATCAATCCATGTTTTATAGCAACTGAGCATTCATTGGGATGTTGCTGTACCTTCTTGTGTATGGATAGTGTACTTCAGTACATGAGGAGCAGCACTCATCTGTGAACATCAAATACATTAAGAATATATCAACGATCAAGTAGCCCGGGCAACTGAAAACTGCACTTGAAAAATTGAAAGAGAAAGCTGGTGGAGGATTGTTAAGGAAAGAAATGAAAGAAAAATGTTACTATTGCTTACCAACTGGAACTTTTTTTTTATGCCTGGCATTACCACCTTGCGTCTGTCATGCTTCTCATACAAACACCTTCAGCAAAGATTCCCAGTGCTACATCCATTCCTGATCCACTCGTATTGGTCTAATTTATCCTAAAATTCCTGTTTGTCTCTTTGGGATTGGTGTTTGGGGGGATGAAGTGAAAACAATCATCCTTAGCACTGATTGTTCAACTTCCAGAATTCTTAAGCAATTGTGTTCATTAAGATGATTAAACCACCAGCACAGATTCACATATTAAGAGAGGCACAAATGTGGTCCTCTTGAGGATGTATCTCAGAAGCTTAGTTCTCAACCCTTTAATATTTTTTGTTAAATTTATATCTTGCCTTTAATTGAGGAGCTCAAGGTGCCTAAATTAGATGAGGTTCTCTATATTATTAACATTAATTAATTAAATTATATTAACAGCGTTCTATGTGTGTCATGCCAGCCACATGACTGCGGAAGCATCTTCGGACAACGCTGGCTCTTCGGCTAACAAACGGAGATGAGCACCGGCCCCTAGAGTCGGACACGACTGTGCAGGGGAAAACCTTTACCTTTACCTCTATATTATCCCAACAACAATCACCTACGTTGGG
Source organism: Charina bottae (assembly GCA_023362775.1). Lineage (NCBI taxonomy): Eukaryota > Metazoa > Chordata > Lepidosauria > Squamata > Charinaidae > Charina > Charina bottae. The sequence goes on along the minus strand of JALMGJ010000048.1, from coordinate 2,757,202 downwards.
CTTAGGGAGAATGATTGGCCTAGGGAGAATGATTGAAAGTCACCCAGTTACTCTTCATGGCTGAGGTTGGACTTGAATCTTGGACTCTCCTTCTGGCCCAATCCTTTATCACCATGCCACAGTGGCTCTTGGGCTGAAATGAGTGATCCCATGTTGCCCAGTGAGCTTCCATGGCTGAGAATGGACTGCAACCTGGCTCCCCTACTGAGTCAAAGACCTTAGCCAGTGTACCATATATACAATGTTCAGAAGTGTTCTGAACTAGACCAGTGCAGGGAACATATAGCCTTCCAGAAGTTCTTGAACTTTATTTCTTGGCAGTTCTTACCACTAATCATGTTGTCTGAGGTTCTTGGAAATTGCAGTTTAGCAAGCTATGGAGAGCTACCAACTTCTTATCCATAATCTAAATCCATTCAGATTAGCAGAAGCTCTGTAAGGCCTTCTCAATCCTGATATCTGAAGGTTCCTCCTGGTTTCTCAACCAGGATGTTGCCTTCATTTCTCCCTTCCAAAATTCTATCTACCTACCCTCCCTTGAGTTCTAAAGGTAGTGGCCTTACAGAAAGCATTAAAAACTGCATTATTCCAGAGGGTCTGTGGCAGTTGGTGTCATCTTGCTGGTGTTAGCTGAATTCTAATTATGTGGGGTTTTTTAATACTATTTTGTGTGACAGGTATAATGATACTGAATACAATTTGTTTCCTTATGTTATAGAGTTCATGGCGTTTCTTCTTATCAGTGACATTTTAATTCTTTTAGACTTATTGTGCATATTTTTCCTCCTTATACGCTATGTTATAGGCAGGAACATCCACAGGGGGTGGTCCAAAAAGTCAAGAGGGCAGCTGCAACCACATGATCACCCCCCCATCCCTTTTTAAAGTGTGGTGCATATTGTGATGGTTGGAATTTTTTTATAAGCCACCATGAGTCTATTTTGAATTAGTGGCATACAAATTCAAGAAGCAAATAAATGGAATTCTTATTGCCATTTCTAAAATGGGACTCTTGTATGATCTTCCAGCATTTTGGACTTAAGTTGACTACTTTCTAAAGCGCACAGCTTCCTAAATCTCTCAAGTCCTTCTTTTCATATTTCTCTTTCCACATTACTGAAGGGCACAGTTGCTCCCACCCAAAAAAAAAAAATCTTACAGATGAAGTCATTTTTCCAGGGTGCTTTATTGAAATATAACAGCCCATGTGCATACAGATGAAACTCTGTATAGAATACCTTATTCATGTGTATTAAAGGTAAAGGTTCCCCCTGCACATTTGTGCAGTCGTGTCCGACTCTAGGGGCCGGTGCTCATCTCCGTTTGTTAGCCGAAGAGCCAGCGTTGTCCGAAGACGCTTCCACGATCATGTGGCCGCATGACGCGCACGGAACGCTGTTACCCACCCACCGGAGTGGTACCTATTCATCTACTTGCATTTGCATGCTTTTGAATTGCTAGGTTGGCAATTAGGACGGCATAAATCCTTCAAAAGATGAGGTTCAGAACATATGGAAGCATGCACAGAACTTCCAGAACAACTGGCAAGCCTGAAAAAAGATAGATGCCTTTACTATTTAAAAAGGAGCGCTTTGTACATGTCCCTACATGGGACATTGCACATCTTTCATAGAGTCCCAATAGATAGATAGATAGATAGATAGATAGATAGATAGATAGATAGATTATGTGAAGAGCTAGCTCCCTTGAGAAGTCTATAATGCTAGAAAACGTGGAAGGAAAGAGAAGAAGATGATGACCAACAGCAAGGTGGATAGACTCAGTTACAGTGGTAATGGATGCACCGCTGGAAGACCTGAAGGACCAGATTGGGAATGTATTGTCCTGGAAAAGGTCTATTTATGTAGTCTCTAAGAATCAACACTGACTTGAAGGCACCTAATCAATCATAATCAAATATGTAGTTCTCATCTACTTCTTTGGGTTTGGGGGACAGTGGGGTGGGGGGCGCAATTTATTATTAGCTGATTGGTTTTAAAAAATTACATCAGAGGAGGACCCTCCATATGAATTCCATAAACCAAAGCTATAGCAAAAGCTGTGGATGGTCTATTCTTTGATAGTAGAATACAAGAATGCTCCAGCCAAAAGGAAGCTAGGACATAGCCAAGAAACAGAACGGAAGGAAAACTGCTCATTCTTGGATTTCTTTCTTTCTGTTGACTTCCATTTCAATCCAATCAGCTTCCTTAAACGATAATAAGAAAAGAAGATTCCACAATGTGACACCTTTCACAATGCCTTTGAAAGTACAAAGAGCTATATGAATGCTCCTTTCCATTACAATCAGCGCGTAGTCATGCCACATTTGTTCTAATATTTACATTTCTCCCCTCTTCCCCTCCCTTCATCGTCTCTTTTATTATTGCTTCTGGGAGCTATTTATGAGTTCCTAGAAGACAAGGAAGAAAAATCGTGCTTCCGTGTTCCTACTATTTAGGAACATAAATAGTGCAAGGAGAGCAGGACAAGCATTATGAAGGTCTAGCCTGAGGCATCGGAGCGAAGCCTGTGAGACAAGGATGGGAAAAGAGAATAAACGCAGAACAAACAGACACGGTTGAAAGACAATCACTTACTCCCTGGACGTGCCTGAGAATATTGGTCCAAGCAATTGTTTTGGCTCGTGGATCACATAACAAACATCCATGAGACAGACATGGGGGCCAGGAGCGTGTTAAGAATTACTAACCATGCCATGTTCCTGGAATGCAAAATTCATATTTGTTTTAATTAATGACCCCCCGGCCCCCCAAAGCTCATCAATATATCCATTTGCACAAATCTGGCATAGTTACGCATAAGAAGTTGGCAATCCACAGCACACCACTGAGACCACATAAATATAATCATTTTGGCTACAGCAGGTGGCGATATCTAGCTGACCTTGCCTGAAACTGAAAAAGCGAATCAGGGTTGGATGTATGTAGTACTAACATGGGAGATCCCAGGATTATAGTCTAGTTGGGATGTTCAACTTTTTTTTCATTAGGCTATTACAATGTATTCTGCATGGGGCTGCTTCTAAAGACCATCCAGAAGCTTCAGGCGGTCCAAAATGCATTGACCCAATGGATAGCAGATATTTGGTGGCATGGCACATTATCCTAGTGGCCCAGGCCTAGCAGAAGCTTTCTATTAGTTTTTTTTTACTAGTAATAAAACATTAGAAGAAAACATGGAAAATAAAGGAAATGGCATGTCACAGAATCTTAACACAGCTTCAGATATATCTTCATAAAAATGTGAAGCAAGAACATACCTATTTTCAGCAAACAAGATTTTTCTATTACTCTGGGAAAAAAGTTTAAGAACATGCAGTTAAAGAAAAATATAATCAAGCAAAACTTTTGGCATCAACTTTCCAGAGGTGTATGACAGTCATTTTGAAAAAAGTTTTGCACAGGTCCTCACATGTCTGCTTCTTCAAAAGCCATCCCCAAATTTACAAAGTTTAAAACCTTGGTGGCTTGGCCCCCAAATCACAGAAACTTGATACTATACATGAAAGGTGCCTCTCCTCCACCCTCCTTAGCCTTTTCTAACCTGGGGGGGGGATAATTTATTTATTTATTTATTATTTCAATTTATTCCCCGCCCATCTCCCTTGCAAGGGACTCTGGGCGGGTTACAACAATTGAAAGTTTAAAAAACTATACAAAAATATCATCTAAAATACACACAATAATAAATTACATGAATCCAAGATGGATTGGAGACCGTAGTATCGATCGTATTACTACGGGGCTAGCCGTATAGCTAGCCGATAACCTTGCAAACACCCACGAAGTAGTCAACAGGAGATCCTAAATGAATATGGCTGAAAGAACAGAATTAATCCTACTTGCTTCCTAGGGAATCCTGTAGGGGGACTGTTTTCATAGCTGCATGCATGGTCTGTCTTTTCTATTCAAGGTTAATGTAGCTTCAGGAGTCTACACCTGTTTACAATTAGTAAACTATTAGTTTCCTATTAGTTTCTGAGTGCAATTCAAACCACTGGTTTTGACTATTAAGCTCCCATCCGGCTTGTCAACAAAATCCTTGCAGGACCACTTCTCCAACAGCTTTTGAACCACCTCACTTGGATGTCCCAGGAGAACCTGCTTGTGATCCCCCACTTTTGTGAGTGAGGGAGAATGGAGGATCTTTTTTCTGTTGGGGCCCTTCCCTTTGGAATAGCCATCCACTAGACATTCATCCTTCATGCTATTGGCTTTCTGCAAATTATTAAAAACTGAGTTATTTCAGAGAAACTTTGGGGTATGCATTGATGACATCAGTTATTAAGCATCTAACTGTTTTATGTGTAACTGTGTTTACTCTATTGATTATTTTGTTTTACATTTATATTTATATTGTGAATGCTTTATTGATTTTTTTAATGGACAGCTGTTGACAGGGTTGACACATCTGAATTAGCATGGATAGGATAGCACTGGGCAAGTAACATTTTAGTTCCCCACCCCCACATAGTGAATTCTGGTCATTGATCATAATAAGGGAGTGACTGACTATATACAAAGTCTTTCTGCATTGCCATAAAAACCATGCTTGGAAGAACTTGTATTGTTGATGTGGCAAATATATTAATTAATTCTCTGCAAGAAAGCTATAGCGTTATATATACTTAACTGGGAGAAATCCTTATTGAATCCAATGAGATTGATTGATGAATTGGAATTTAAAAGGACAGGGTTTGCAACTTGTCCTTGAGTAGCCTTGCAGGGGAGAAATACATGCAATTTATAGCTTTGCTTACTTCACTGTAAACATGAGAAGTGTATTAAATCAAAGCCCTTGTTTCTTTAGGAAGCCTCGTTAAAGCTCTTTTTTTTCCTTAAGCAATCACTTTAACCCCATCAAAACCAAACTCTTCACAAACTCAGAAACTGGGTTGTGAAATAGTCTCTCACCCTTGTGAAAAGATAAGATTTGAAAGACGGAATGGCTAGTGAAGGTGGGTGGTAGGCAAGCAAAATCAATTGATGAATATAAATAGATAAAGTTGCAATACACTAAAGAAATCTTGTCCTTATTTCTGGTTTTGAAATGTTGACAGGTGTAAAAGGAACGAGCCAGTTGATGATCAAGCTTGATCAAACGTAATTTAAAATACAAAAATAATCCTCAATGTAATTTAAATATAAATAAAAGGCTGGTCAAAGGGAGATTTGATTAATCAGAACCCAATCTGAGCCTCGATTGAAAAACTACACAGCCAAATGAGGAGTGGGTCGTGAACATGTCAAGGAAGTTTTAAGTGAAATCAAAATAATTTTAGAAATAATTTGGGACAGTACTGGGTTTTTTCACTCGTTCAAATACAGATGGGTATGTATTTTATCTAGTACACAAGTATAGTGTATACATTTTGCCAAAATAATTGCATATTTTCTGTATAACTTTCTTTACATCTTGAATATATATACAATGTTTATTTATTTATTTATTTATTTAATTTATATAACCTTATATAAAAACCCTTATATAATTTAATTTATGTATATATGTATGTATGTATGTATGTATATGTGTGTGTGTGTATCTGTGTACACACACATACACAGACAGACAATTATGTATAAATATATATTATCAAGGATAGCATATATCATTTGCAAATTGAGAAAAAGACTGAGTCTGTGACATGGCGAAAAAATATAGGTCTATAAACCTAATTTTAACTGGACTTTCTAAGCCTTCTTGGGGGGTGGGGGTGGAAATGTGGGAAATATTAATTATATAGTTCTGAGGATAGAGTTCTAGCCATCCAAGAGGATGGATTTAATCACTTTTGTCAGCCCTTCGAGGTAGTCTAGAAAAGATGCTGCAACCATGACTTCCAACACTACTTTTATTGTAAGGTTACAGTAACAGAATCTTGCAAGTCTGAAAGGACATCTCCCCCCCCCCCCTTGCCTTTATAGCCCAAGAAACTAGGGAGGGTCCCTTCTGAGACATTTGCCCCACCACCATTCCTTCTGCAGGCTAAGCCACCTCTTATCTGACCGTTGTCTAGTCTGTGGCTCTTCCTCCTGTCTCCCAAGGTCATTCAGGACATATCATTGCCAGTTTGTCAGCCTTGTGAGGTAGTCCAGACAAGAAGCCCACCCAGAAATACTAGTTCTAAATTTATTGTAAGGTTACATTAACAGAACCTTGCAAGTCTGAAAGGACATCTCTCCCCCCTCACTTTTACAGCCCAGGAAACTAGGGAGGGTCCTTTCTGAGATGTTTGCCACACCCCATTCCTTCTACGGGCTCAGCTGCCTCTTATCCGACCATTGCCTAGTCTGATGTTCCTCTTCCTCTTCCTCCTCCTCCTATCTCTCAAGGACATTCTCATAGACCATTACACTTTTGAGTATTTCCAAATCACATTCTTGCAGCATTCTGGAAAACTTGGATTTGAGGTTTTTTTTTTTTTAATTATTATTATTATTATTATTATTATTATTATTATTATTATTTCTCTCTGTCTTTCAATGATGTCAATCTGCTATACTTCAGGTTTTTAAAAATACAGAGCAAGTTACATCGCTGCACAGGGATGCCATCTTCATCTTTGCAGATGGCAATGCATACTAAGTTACCTAAACATCACTCAAAACAAGGATCATCAAAAACACGCATTTTCTCTCCTTCTTTGGAATGGCTTTCTAGAAACATAAGCAGTTTTTACGAGCCCCAAGTACAATGCGAACTACTGGAATTTTCAAAGCCATGGGACCCAGGAACCCACAATGAAGAGAAAGCACACGTTTATGGCATTTAAAATGTTATGACTCTACAGAAGGCCAAATCTCCAATATAATTCTTTTTTGGCACTCTTTATGAACTGTGAGGCAGGTGGGAGTCCTCACTGTCTTTGTAAATCTGACTGTGACCCAGGAGATCAAATGCCGCTGGTCAGGGAAAGGGCTTCTGTGACAGGAAACCATTTGCAAAATAAAAACTTGGAGAACAATCGTGCCTGTCTCGCTCAACACTTGGGTCTGTTACCCCACCTTCGTGTGACCTGTCCTTTACAACCTTTTGTGGTTTGAAAAGGTGAACTGAGAAAAGTGAAATCCTAAAGCCATGTTGATAGAGCAGAGCCATCGCTTAAAGCAGAGCTTTCCAAACTGTGTGTCGCGACACAAAAGTGTGTCGCCACACACAGTCTGGTGTGTCGCCACACAACCCGGAAGCGCTGATCATCATCAGCGCTTCCGGGTTTTCCCACAATGACACACCAACGGCGGTGCGCAAAAACCCGAAAGCAGCAGCAGCGCTTCCAGGTTTTTGCGCGCTGCCGCAATGGCGGCACTTCCGGGTTTTCCCGCGGCGACACACCAACGGCGGTTGGTGTGTCGCCGCGGGAAAACTTTGGAAAGCCCTGGCTTAAAGTCATGGGTAAACTATGTACACAGTCCAAGCATTGCGTGTTAAAAATACAGGTAGTCCTCAACTTACGACCATTCGTTCAGCAACCGTTCAAAGTTATGACGGTGCTGAACGAAGGGACTTACGACTGGCATCCAAAGTTACAGCCGTTGCGGTGCCCCCACGGTCACGTGATCAAAATTTGGGTACTTGGCAGCCCACTTGCACTTACAACCTTAGGGGCGCTTCAACCCCACCCACCCACCTATCTCCCCCCCATCTCTGACTTTTTGGCGACCCTGCCTAGCGATATTCCTCAGCCGTGGCGGCAGCCAGCTGCCATCACCCCGGGCGTCTCCTTCAGTCCCACCGCAGCCAGTACCGCTGCTGAGGAGTGCCATCTCAAGCCCTGCACCATGGCCAGGCACCCCAGTGCTACACCACAAAGCCCCAGGCGCCCTGCTACCCCATGTTCCACAGGCCCTACGGCACCCAGCTGACCTTCACCCTCTTCCTCCCACTGCTGACGAGGTGTGCCTGGCCTACCTATCATCTATCTATCTATCTATCTATCTATCTATCTATCTATCTATCTATCTATCATTTAAATTTATACCCGCCCATCTCCCTGAATAGGGGACTCTGGGCGGTTTACAGCATATCAATAGTTAAAATCTATACATATAAAATTACAATATAACAATAAATAGATAAAAATAGGTAAAAATCCAAGAGATGGTAAAATCAGCTATCAGGAGGACATTATGGAGCCAGCCACCCCCAGGAGGTACTATTACCTCCCTCGTCCCAGGCAAGGCAGCAGAGCTAGGTCTTAAGAGTCTTCCGGAAGGTCAGGAGTGAGGGATCCAGCCTCACCTCTGGGGGCAAGGTGTTCCACAATGTGGGCGCTATCACAGAGAAGGCTTGCCTCCTGGACCCCGCTAGATGGAATTCTCTTGTTGAAGGGGTCTGAAGCATGCCCTCTCTGCATGAGCGGGTGGGGCGGGTCGATGTTATTGGGATGAGGCGGTCCCTCAGGTACCCTGGTCCCATGCCATGTAGGGCTTTAAAGTTGATAACCAACACCTTGAATTGGACCCGGAAGCAAACTGTTACCCAATGCAGCTCGTGCAGCAGAGGTGTCACATGTGCTGATCTTATAGCACCCGTAACTGCCCACGTAGCCACATTCTGGACCAGCTGAAGCTTCTGGATACTGTTCAAGGGTAGCCCCATGTAGAGCGCATTGCAGTAGTCTATATGGGAGATGACAAGGGCATGAGTGACTGTTCGGAGGGCATCCTGATCCAGGAAAGGGCGTAGCTTTTGCAAGGCAGCTGGTGGCCGCACCAGCCCTTCTTCCTGAGGCTGCTTGCACCATTCTCCACCATTCTCCCAGTTCTCGTGCTGCTTCGGAAAGCCTTTGGAAAGATTCTGAGGTCTTCCAAGGCATCGCGAGAATGGGGTGTGCTATTTGGAGAACAGCATGATGTCAGTCAGTATGCAGTCACTTAACCAACATTTCCCCCATGCTAAGGAATGCAAAACGTTGTACATTCTTTTCCTAATATGCAAAAATGATCATTTTAGTTAGTTTTAACTTGCTTGTGTGGCTTGGCATGCTGTGCCAACCTACTCTGGTTTGGTCTATGGTTCAATATATTGTCTGAATCCAAACAGTGGATTCATTCAGTAACCTGGTTACGACGATGTAAAAATATAGTGCGGTGTGAGAATATAGTGTGATTGTCTTAGCATGTTATGTAAAGCAATTCATTAAATTAAGCCAGTGTTTTTCAAACTTGGCAACTTTAAGATGTGTGGACTTCAACTCCCAGAATTCCTCAGTCAGCATGCTGGCTGGGGAATTCTGGGAGTTGAGGTTCACACATCTTAAAGTTGCCAAGTTAGAAGAACACTGCATTAAACTGTAATATGTTTGTTTTGGAGAGAGCATGTTAAGTGAACACGGGAATTTTGTTCTCTTAACCTAGGTTTAGGGTAAATTGTGCCAACACAACCAGCAAGTGATATTGGGTCATTTCCTACATTGCACTGCACCTTGTCATAGCCATATACTAGAATGAAGACAGGAGTACAGAGCAATGCCTCTTCTTACTTCGCCCTCTCCTCTGTAGGTTTGCACATTTGCATCAAATCGAGTCCAACGACCATTTCTCTTTTCTTTAAGGAAAGTGAAGAAAATGCAGATTGAGTAGAAATCACGCATTGTTCTGGGATCTTAAACATGTGTACTAAGAACTATGAACTGAGGAGAGGTTTCTTCCTATTTTTATCTAAGCCTTCCCTCTTTCCATAGCATGAATTTCCACCAACATTTTGAGAGGGGGTTTATAACTCAGGGAGACACAAGCTCAGAAAGGTGAGTGTATCAAGAAAGTGCCACAAGACTGCTATATTCATAAAAAGTGTGCACGCCAATGGCAAACACTTGCGAAAGAAGTTCACATTCTGCTTCTAAAACTCTTTGTGTTGATAGGTAAAGGTAAAGACTGCTTTCAGATGAGTTTGATCCCAAGTAACCTCCCAGATCCATCATGGCGTCTTCTTGGCAGCAGGACCCAAGTAGTTTTCTGTTGCTTTTTTCTGGGATTTTTAAAAATTCCTAATCTAGCATAAAGCCGGGGATTCCCCCACAGTCTCCCATCTAAATATGAACCAGAAATGACCCTGTTTAGCTTTATTGAGAACAGCCATGTTTGGCTAGTTACTGCCGCCTACTGTGGCAGGTAAAAGGGGCAGTACAATTCTTTTTGCTTGGAACCACAACTCATCCTTCCAAGCCAGTGTTTCTCAACCTTAGCAACATGGCTGGCTGGGGAATTCTGGGAGTTGAAGTCCACACATCTTAAAGTTGCTAAGGTTGAGAAACACTGTTCCAAGATGAGGGTGGGCTGCAGAAGGCTTTGTGGTGGGGTGAGCTTGTTGAAGAAATAGAAATGGGAATTTTTGCCTTGTAAAGGCCATATGCTCCCATTTTCACTCTTAAAACTGCCCCCCCCCAAAAAAAACAAGTGAAAATCATGTTGCCAAAAATGTTGCAGCATCAGGGCACCTGAGGGATTGCAAGCAAACATGGTTAGGAACATATGGAAACACAAGTAAATATTTTTCATGCACATTTCATTGCTGCTGCTTAATTTCCATCATGAGCTGAAAACGGGATGAAAGAAGTTACGGTGAGGAAAATTAGAAGCTGAGTGAAACTGGAATGGAAAAGATGGGGTTACTTTAGTGCAGTGTTTCTCACACTTGGCAACTTTAAGACATGTGGACTTCAACTCCCAGAATTCCCCAGCCAGCCTGCATCTGAAACCAGAAAAGAGCCAAGCAAATTTTTTAGCTTGTGGTCCTAATACATACTTACCTAGGCCTGAAGCATTTTGGGCTTTCTTCTGCTTTCAAATGCACAGAAACAGCCTTATTTTCATTTATAAAATATTTGGCAACGTGGGATTTGTTTTCTTCTATATCGTGAAACTTTGCAAACAGAGATGGTAAGAAATGGTAGGGGGAATGGATATCATTGCATGGACCACTTGCAGCTGCTGAACAGAATGGAAACGTGCATCGCAACAAGAATAAAAGATTTCCCTCCAATCTGAAAGGAAAATAAAGACTTTACTCCATTATCTTCAAGCAGATCTTTTCTTGGCTGCAGATCTTGCTATTGGCCAGCCGTTTGGGGTAACTGAAACATTGATCTAACTACACACATGTTCCTTGTCTGTTGGCACAGGTTGGGAAATATTTGGGGAAGTGTTTTGCTCACCAAGACTTCCCTTTAGTTCCGCAAGCAATACCCAATTACTTGAGGTCTCCTACTGTTCTTTACAAAAGGCAAAGCTTAACCTTGGGTGGGGGGGGGGGAGCTGAGAGAATGCCTTCATGGGTTGAGAAAGTAATCCTTCAAATTCTTCCATTTCTTTCTTTCAAGACATAAAAAGGTAAAGGTCCCCCGCACATTTGTGCAGTCGTGTCCGACTCTAGGGGCCGGTGCTCATCTCCGTTTGTTAGCCGAAGAGCCAGCGTTGTCCGAAGATGCTTCCATGGTCATGTGGCTGCATGACGTGCACGGAACACTGTTACCTTCCCACCGAAGTGGTACCTATTCATCTACTTGCATTTGCATGGTTTTGAATTGCTAGGTTGGCAAGAGCTGGAGCTAGTGTGGGAGCTCACTCCGTCATGCGGGGCTAGGGATTCGAACCTCCAAACTTGCGATCATCCGATCGACAAGCCTGGCATCTAACCCACTAAGCCACCATGCCCTTCCAGGCTTTCAAGACATATCCTCTTCCTTTTCAACTTACTTCCAAGGGGGTTGGAGGAACTAGCATATTTTATAATTTACCTACTTACCTTTCTAGACAGCTGTTCTGTCCAGTAACACTGCCAAGACACAACAAATGCAAATGGATCAATAAAAGCAATTATACAATAAAAGTATTAAGTACGTTAAAACAACACACCACTAAAGGCACATTATAAAGATGGCTCTTGGAGCCAGCTGCAGTTGGAAAGGCATAATTTCCTGATTGAGTAAAACCTGCAGCCAACCAGTTTTAGCAGACTGCAGCAGGTTACAATAAAATAAGAAGTTATATAGAAATGCAAAATAGTAAGATAATAAGATTAATTATTGTATTGTATTGTCGTTTTTTAATATATTATTTATATATATTTAATATAACTGCCCAGAGTTCCCCTTTGGAGGGAGATGGGCGGTGATAGAAATTTAATAATAAATAAATAAATATTAGGTTAGGTTACGTTGTGCTATATTATATTATATTCAAGTGACAGCATAACAAATGTCCCCAATTCAAATCCATTCATAAATTAATGAAAAATAGAAAAACACAAGAAATCCAGGCAATTAAAAATAAATAAATAAATAAATAAACCCTCGATCTGATTCAAAGATTGTCCTAAAAACTGAAAGTTTTCTGTCTGATGAAAAGCCAATTAAAAGAAAACAAGAGAACTTCTCTTGTAAGGCAGTTCCAGAAAGGTAGCTAACCACCAAAACGTCTCTCTTCCTGGTCCCTTGAAGATTAAGAAGGTTAATTGGAGCATAGAAAACTGAGCATTGGACCATCTAGCTCACCGATAACTTACTGGGTCCCTTTCCAACCTGGGGATGGTAAAGATTAAACCTGGAACTTCTGCTGGGTCAAACAGGGTTCTCTACCACTGAGTGTAAGTTCTGATAGAATGAATAGACTAGATATCAGGAAATAGTAGCCTCAAACCTGGACAATGGAAAAGATGACCAAGGGGTTGGCTAAAGTAGAAGGCATCCTTTTTTCATGGATCTGAATGGGTGGGCTTTGAGATCTCTTTAAACTAGAGGTAGGAAACTATTTTGGCCTGGGGATTCCACATTATCTTTGCACTTTGTCTGCGGGATGAAGATGGCATGGACAATGATGTCATGATAACACTGGAAGGGAGAGTTTAAATCTTCAGGCAGTGTGATTGTTGATTAGATTGATGGGTTACTTCTTGAAGCACCCATTTTGTCTTTAAAACCCATACCCCTAAAAAAATGGAGCCCTTGAAGGCCCTGGAGATTGAAATTTGGGTGTTGTCTTAAATTCTGTGTTGGAGGTGGAAGGTATTGTAACTTTTTCTTTTCTTCAAGAACCAGTAAGTCCCAGTAGAACATCTGTGCCTGAGTTACCACTAATTTATTTATTTATTTGTTGAATTTCTATAACCGCCCATCTCCCCCTCAAGGAGGGACTCTGGGCGGTTCACAACACAATATCAACAAAATACAATAAAAACTGTGATAAAAATAGAAATACAATAAATTACAATAAAAATACAATAAAATCCAAGAGGCAGATAGTTCTAAAGTGATGTTGACTATGATTAAAATATTTTAAATATCTAAGGTGGCTCTAAGGGATCAGCCATCCCCAGGCTTGACTGCTTTCCTTTTTGCCCCAGGTGAGATCACAGAGCCAGGTTTTTAATTTTTTTTCTAAAATCCAGGAGCGAGGGGGCCTGTCTTATCTCTGGTGGGAGGATGTTCCATAATAGTTTCAGAAGGAACCATGCATCAGAAAATTATAGGCCTGAGATGCCAAGTATTTGAGCAATCAAAACACGACCATACTTCACAGTGCTGGCTTGCTATAACGTGATCAAGAACTGATTCTGTCAGCTTCCCCACCATTTCTTTGAGACAAATGGAAAATAGGAAGCCATGACTGTTTGTGAGCTCCAAGTAGTTCATCCATTTTGGTCCCATTAAGCAGCCAAGACAGGGAAACCTGAGCAAACATGAAATTATTCAAGAAATATTATCCTTAGAATCATCAAGCTTTAATGCAACTCAGAAGAATAGGCCAGATCTTTCTAGACCAAAGGTGCTATGGCAGGCATACCTATTTAATTATTCTGGTAGCATTCACACATGCATGTCCATCTCTTGATCTCTCAAAGCTTCATTACTATATATTTGAGGGCTGGCAGCTGATTATGTGAAAAGAATCACTGAAAAGCATGAGAACGAGATGATGAAAAAAACCATCAATGTTCTGTCTACTATGTTATAGCCTGTAAGACTCCATGAACAAGTGATGAATGAATCACCATCCATTGAGCTGTCCAGGAGGGACTTTAGAGGGATCAAGTCTGATTGATTTTATTCTCTACAACAGCAACCAAAGATCAAGGGGGTTTCAAGCTTTCCCTTCTGACAGTTGTTAAATTAGAAATCTTCACCTAGTCCAAGGAAGTATTGTTATCCAAGAAGAAGGGCTGTGTACAAAAATGACAGCGTACAGAAGAGGACGGCAACGGGCAGATCTGTAGATCTCTGTTACCAAGGCAATGACATATTAACATAAGACCTAAAATTATACTGCTGCTAATGTATCTTGTCACTTAGAAATTTTGATTGCAATGTGGAAGGCTTCATGATAGCTTCTTAAGATTGAACATTTCCACAGAAACACTTGGCAACTAATTCTAGGTAAGAGAGAGAAAGAGGGTTGATTGATGTACCTTCCCTTTTTTATTATTATTATTATTATTTGACCTGACCAAGATAAAGCTGTTACCACCTGATTTGAGGGAGGGAAGGAGTAAGTAAGAATAGTAAAGTACCTTGCTGAATTAGCTCAAGAAGTTCTTTAGATCAATCATCTATTTCCAACTATCAATTAATTGATTATATATGAACATATTTTCACAAAAAATATCAACAGACACAGTTACTGCTTTGAAGGACTAATCATAGAGTGAAAGGACTCTCAAAAGTAAGTTACTAAAAAGGAGTTATCTTTAGTATTTCTTTTTTGTTCCTGACACACCAATAGCTCTGACTGAGAAAATGGGGGCCCATCCCTTAGTTCCACCAACCAATTCCTCATAATTGATTAAGCTACCAATTAAACCAGTTAAAATTTGCACATACACTTTTTTTCCTGTGTTGTATTTATACTACTGCATACATGCTGATCTCCAGCAAAGGAGATCGTTACCTTGTCGTGGTGCTGGAGCTTGAGCACCTCAATGAAACCATGAGCTAAACCGTGAAGGGACACCCAAGACGGGAAGGTCGTGGCAGGGAGGTCAGACTAAATACGATCCCTGGGGAAGGTAATGGCAACCCACCCCAGTATTCTTGCCGTGAAAACTAAATGGATCAGTACAACCAGAGATATGTCGGTATACCATCGGAAGATGGGACTCCCAGGTCGGAAGATGGTCAAAATGCTACTGGGGAGGAACAGAGGATACGTTCAACTAGCCCCAGATGTGATGACGCAGCTAGCTCAAAGCCGAAAGGACGGCTAGCGGCCGACGGTGCTGGTGGTGAACGACGAATCCCATGTTCTAAAGATCAACACACCATAGGAACCTGGAATGTAAGATCTATGAGCCAGGGCAAATTGGATGTGGTTATTGGTGAGATGTCAAGATTAAATATAGACATTTTAGGTGTCAGTGAACTGAAATGGACTGGAATGGGCCACTTCACATCAGATGACCACCAGATCTACTACTGTGGACAAGAGGACCACAGAAGAAATGGAGTAGCCTTCATAATTAATAATAAAGTGGCTAAAGCAGTGCTTGGATACAACCCAAAAATGATAGAATGATCTCAATTCGAATTCAGGGTAAGCCATTTAACATCACAGTGATCCAAATATACGCCCCAACCACAGATGCTGAAGAAGCAGAAGTAGATCAGTTCTATGAGGATCTGCAGCACCTACTGGATAATACACCAAAAAGAGATGTTATTTTCATTACAGGAGACTGGAATGCTAAGGTGGGTAGTCAGACGACACCTGGAATTACAGACAATCATGGTCTGGGAGAACAAAATGAAGCAGGACATAGGCTGATAGAATTTTGCCAAGACAACTCACTGTGCATAACAAACACTCTCTTCCAACAACCTAAAAGACGACTTTATACATGGACTTCACCAGATGGTCGACACCGAAATCAGATTGACTACATCCTTTGCAGCCAAAGGTGGCGGACATCTATACAGTCGGTAAAAACAAGACCTGGAGCTGACTGTAGTTCAGATCACGAACTTCTTATTGCAAAATTTAGAATCAGACTAAAGAGAATAGGGAAGACCCACAGATCAGTTAGATATGAGCTCACTAATATTCCTAAGGAATATGCAATGGAGGTGAAGAATAGATTTAAGGGACTAGATTTAGTAGATAGGGTCCCGGAAGAACTATGGACAGAAGTTCGCAACATTGTTCAGGAGGCGGCAACAAAAAACGTCCCAAAGAAAAAGAAAACCAAGAAGGCAAGATGGCTGTCTGCTGAGACACTGGAAGTAGCCCAAGAAAGAACGAAAGCAAAAGGCAACAGTGATAGGGGGAGATATGCCCAATTAAATGCCAAATTCCAGAGGTTAGCCAGAAGAGATAAGGAATTATTTTTAAACAAGCAATGTGCGGAAGTGGAAGAAGACAATAGAATAGGAAGGACAAGAGACCTCTTCCAGAAAATTAGAAACATCGGAGGTAAATTCCAGGCAAAAATGGGTATGATCAAAAACAAAGATGGTAAGGACCTAACAGAAGCAGAATAGATCAAGAAAAGGTGGCAAGAATATACGGAAGATCTGTATAGGAAGGATAATAATATTGGAGATAGCTTTGACGGTGTGGTCAGTGAGTTAGAGCCAGACATCTTGAAGAGTGAGGTTGAATGGGCCTTAAGAAGGATTGCTAATAACAAGGCAGCAGGAGACGACGGTATCCCAGCTGAACTGTTTAAAATCTTGCAAGATGATGCTGTCAAGGTGATGCATGCCATATGCCAGCAAATTTGGAAAACACAAGAATGGACATCAGATTGGAAAAAATCAACTTATATCTCCATACCAAAAAAGGGAAGCACTAAAGAATGTTCAAACTATCGAACAGTGGCACTTATTTCACATGCCAGTAAGGTAATACTCAAGATCTTGCAAGGTAGACTCCAGCAATTCATGGAGCGAGAATTGCCAGATGTACAAGCTGGGTTTAGAAAAGGCAGAGGAAGTAGAGACCAAATTGCCAATATCCGCTGGATAATGGAGAAAACCAGGGAGTTTCAGAAAAACATATATTTTTGTTTTATTGACTATTCTAAAGCCTTTGACTGTGTGGATCGTAATAAATTGTGGCAAGTTCTTGGTGGTATGGGGATACCAAGTCATCTTGTCTGCCTCCTGAGGAATCTGTATAATGACCAAGTAGCAACGGTAAGAACAGAGCACGGAACAACGGACTGGTTTAAGATTGGGAAAGGAGTACGGCAGGGCTGTATACTCTCACCCTACCTATTCAACCTGTACGCAGAACACATCATGCGACGTGCTGGGCTTGAGGAATCCAGGGCTGGAGTTAAAATCGCTGGAAGAAACATTAACAATCTCAGATATGCAGATGATACCACTTTGATGGCTGAAAGCGAGGAGGAGTTGAGGAGCCTTATGACGAAAGTGAAAGAAGAAAGTGCAAAAGCTGGGTTGCAGTTAAACCTCAAAAAAACCAAGATTATGGCAACCAGCTTGATTGATAACTGGCAAATAGAGGGAGAAAAAGTGGAGGCAGTGACAGACTTTGTATTTTTAGGCGCAAAGATTACTGCAGACGCTGACTGCAGCCAGGAAATCAGAAGACGTCTATTTCTTGGGAGGAGAGCAATGGCAAATCTTGATCAAATAGTTAAGAGCAGAGACATCACACTGACAACAAAGGTCCGCATAGTTAAAGCAATGGTATTCCCTGTAGTAACCTATGGCTGTGAGAGCTGGACCATAAGGAAGGCTGAGCGAAGGAAGATAGATGCTTTTGAACTGTGGTGTTAGAGGAAAATTCTGAGAGTGCCTTGGACTGCAAGAAGGTCAAACCAGTCCATACTCCAGGAAATAAAGCCAGACTGCTCACTTGAGGGAATGATATTAAAGGCAAAACTGAAGGACTTTGGCCACATAATGAGAAGACAGGATACCCTGGAGAAGATGCTGATGCTAGGGAAAGTGGAAGGCAAAAGGAAGAGGGGCCGACCAAGGGCAAGATGGATGGATGATATTCTGGAGGTGACAGAGTCAACCATGGGGGAGCTGGGGATGGTGACGGCCGACAAGAAGCTCTGGCGTGGGCTGGTCCATGAAGTCACGAAGAGTCGGAAGCGACTGAACGAATAAACAAAAAAAAATACATGCTGATGGAACATCATAGAATCCTAGGGTTGGAAGAGACCTTGGAGGTCTTCTGGCCAACCCCCTGCCCAAGGCAGGAATCCTCATACCATCTGGGACAAGGGGTTTTCCAATCTTTTCTTGAAAGCCTCCAGCGATGGAGCACCCACATCTCTGGGAGGCAAGCTGTTCCACCGCTTAATAGTTCTCACTGTCAGGAAATTCCTCCTTGTTTCCAGGTTGGATCTCCCTCTGACGAGCTTCCACCCATTGCTCCTTGTCCAACCCTCAGGTGCTATGGAGAATAAGTCAACACCCTCTTCCCTGTGGCAGCCCGTCAAGCATGGGAAGACTGCCATAATGTCTCCCGTCAGTCTTCTATTCGTTATGCTAAACATACCTAGTTCCTTTAGCCGTTCTCCATAGAATTTAGCCTCCAGACCCTTTATCATCTTGGTTGCTCTTCTCGTTCTAGGGCCTCAACATCTTTTTTGTATTGTGGTGACCAGAACTGGATGCAGTATTCCAATTGTGGCCTCACCAGTGCGGTATAGAGTGGTACTACACTTCCCGTGATCTTGATATTATCCCACTGTTGATGCAGCCCAGTTTCCACCATTGTTTTCTCGTAAGCTTCCTGGAATTGTAGCTGCCCATGAACAGCATTAATGGGAAGTTGTAAAAAAAAAAAAACAAGATGGCAGAATGGGCATTGTGATGCCTGTTTCATCCCTTTTGTATAGGTAGTCATCGCTTAACGACCACAATTGGGACTGGAATTTTGGTTGCTAAGCAAAGCGGTCATTAAGCAAAGCTGACCCAATTTTATGACCTTTCTGTGGTGGCTGCTAAGCGTATCACCGTGGCCGTTAAGTGAACCATGTGGTCGTTAAGTGAATCACATCGTTCCCCACTGATTTTGCTTGCCAGAAGCCAGCCGGGAAGGTCAAAGATGGTGATCATGTGACCACAGGATGCTGCAATGGTCATAAATGCAAACTGGTTGCCAAGCACCCAAATCATGATCATGTGACCGTGGGGACACTGCGACGATTGTAAATGTGAGGGCGAGTCGCAAGTCAGTTTTTTCAACACTGTTGTAAGTCCAAACTGCCACTAAACGAATGGTTGTAAAGTAGGGACTACCTATATATGCATAACACATACAAAAGGGGTAGGGTTTATATCATGATGCCATTTCCTCCATCTTGCCTTTTTTTAACACCCACCTGCACCCCTGGACATATCTGTGGGCTACTACTGAAATAATGAATAAGCCACATCCCAGCAGTAATTTCCTTATGCAAAGAGTCATGAGTGCATCTTTGCTTTATTTAGCTATTCAGAAAAATATGTTTCTTATTTCATGAGCCACAGCCTATTAAAAGATTTTCAAATTCAGTCAAATCTCTCAGTATTCCCCCTTGTTTCTACAATTATTTTTATACAATGAAATGTGTTTGAAGAGACTGAAACCAGCCAGGTAAACTGGACCATTGTGAAGTGAGAGTTGCAAAAGATGATATCTTTCTCTTGTTAATAATGAAATCTTGCAATCCAAAATAATGGTTAGCTCTCCACTGAACAATTTTCTTGGTACCTTCCTGTTCCAAAAAAACCAAACATTTAATAACTACATGAGAGGGGGCAGATTTGAATGGATACTTTTCTTGTATTTATCCCAGGTATTCAATGTTTGTTTATGTTTATTCGTTCAGTCGCTTCTGACTCTTCGTGACTTCATGGACCAGCCCACGCCAGAGCTTCCTGTCGGCTGTCACCATCCCCAGCTCCCCCACAGTCGAGTCCGTCACCTCCAGAATATCATCCATCCATCTTGCCCTTGCTCGGCCCCTCTTCCTTTGGCCTTCCACTTTCCCCAGCATCAGCATCTTCTCCAGGGTATCCTGTCTTCTCGTTATGTAGCCAAAGTACTTCAGTTTTGCCTTTAATATCATTCCCTCAAGTGAGCAGTCTGGCTTTATTTCCTGGAGTATGGACTGGTTTGATCTTCTTGCAATCCAAGGCCCTCTCAGAATTTTCCTCCAACACCAGAGTTCAAAAAGGTATTCAATACACTACTTATATTATTGCATGATCTCTTATAGAATGTTTGTTTCTTTTTGAGCCAATCCAGAGACATTAATGCAAGCCATCTGAAGAACTTGCCCTGCCACAGATATAATCAAGTCATAAGGAAATACAATCCATTCTGAAACTCATGTTAAGCAAATAGCACGGTAATAAAATTTAAAATTCAGAGCCACCTACCCATCTAACATTTTTTAGTCTTGTAGAGTCATTAATTTAATCCTTGGTCTTTTATTGGACCATATGGGACTCCCAGCTGTCACCAGCTGATTTGGGAGAGGGAACGACTTTCAACCCTCAACTGATGCCACTCCTTGAATGTTCTCAGCATTGGCTGCTGACTGAGGAACATCTAATATCCTTCCAACTGGCTAATGAAAGAGTAAAACATTGGCACCCCAACCAGTGCCTGTCCTACCTGTTCATCCTTGCTTCTCCTTTCAGCAAGGAGGGCGGGGAGGATGTGGCCACTGTGTAAGGGAACAGAACCCCCCCCCCCCCCGAGGTCCACCAGAAGAGACAGGACTTCAGGAGCCAGGAGATCATCTGAAAAGACAGAAGGTAGGGAAAGGTAGGAGAATGGGCAATAGGAAGTCATCCTTCCTGCCACTCCAGAGAAAATGCCGCAATACTCCCTTTGCAGTCTTCTTCTGGAGCAGCCACACAGCTGGGAGCTCATTGGCTTATCTGCAAGATACCTCCTTGAAATCACAGAGACACAGAGGTTGGATGCTGGATCACCCTGGATCAACAAGCCCATATCTGTGGAAGGAGCTGTGGTGATGTCTAGACAAAACACCTGTCAGGCCCAGCCCAAGAACAACGAAGAGTTAGTCCATTCAAAGTCCAGTTCTTTACAGTATTTGCTCACACCGTATTGACAGAATCTTGCCAGACTAAAGCCACTCTAACTAACCTAAGGGGAAATAACCTGGGAGACTCTGGGGCGGGGCTATCCTGAACCTCTTCATTTTCCCACCATTGCCTCCTGGGCTGTGCCTGCTCTTATCTCCTCCACTTCCTTAGAATGTGCTCCCTCCTTCCTGAGAACCAGAAGCACCACCGAAATCCACCACATCACCAAACCAGGCATATTGTCTGGATAATATGAAAGGCTTAGCAGGCAAAATATGTACATCTAAATTGGGTTAGAATTTATTTCTCTCTCTCTCTCTCTCTCTCTCTCTCTCTCTCTCTCTCTCTCTCTCTTTCTTTCTTTCTTTCTTTCTTTCTTTCTTTCTTTCTTTCTTCTCTTTCTTCCATCTTCTATACCACTGTAATTCAGTCACAACTCCCTGCAGTTCACAGCAAGTATACAACACAACCTTAACCCCTTCATGGTAGTTACAGAAATAAAACATCCATAGTAAAGAAATAAAAAAATAAACAATGATAATGAACCAATTAAGGTGTAGTGCATAACCGACTCAAATACGTTGAACCTAGGTGGCATCGTCTCAATTTATAAAGCCTTTTGGAAAAGTTCAGTTTTCAGCTCTTTCAAAGAACAGGTATTGCAATTGACACAAATTATGTCAATTGCCTCAATTACGTCATTTTCTGGAGGATGGCATTATGCAAATGACATAGAGGGATGCAAATGATATTTGCATCATTTACATAATGGTATCATTGTGCACAATTTTGTTATGCAAATGATGGAAATCCCAACCAAATTTGGTCCATTGAACACCAAGTCTGTTGTGATGAGGTCTAAAAAATTAAATTTTCAGGGTATTCTGTGAACCCAGAAAGTGAATTAAGGCTGTTGTGTAAACACAGCCTCTCTGCAACTTCATCTTTCATCTTCAAAAATATCGCTGAACACCCCATCCATCTATTGGGGAAACAAAAGAAGTTTGAAGCAATGTTTTACACAGGTTATTTCTGTAGTTGACAATTGATTGAAAGAGATTGTGAACAGTTGTAACAAACTGTGATTTATTAAGCATTATTCTGAGCTTTGTGTGAAGTTGTGGTTTTTCTAGAATGCAAGCAAAAGGATGAGTGGGCATATTAAAATAAAAATAGAAGGGCAATGTGTAACACAGAACAAAATTAGGATAACTAAGAATGCAACTGAACCATTTTGAACATTCAACTAATTTTCCCCCTTCAGAACACTGTGGAAAGATTAAACCCTCTAACCCCAAATCATAAAGTTGAACCATTTATTGCTTTACATCCTCTTATAAATTGGGCCAAAACTAGGGTTCCCACATCTGGTTGCAAAAACCCAGATGACCAAACAATGCAGAACATTTTAACTCTTTGTTGCTGGAATTTTGCATCCCAGACACGGTCGCCCTAGCCAAGACTGAGATAGGCACACTCTCAAACCTGATGCAAGGCAAATAATAGCATTAAACCAGCTTCATGAAATACACCCAGCATTGATTTAGGCCTCCTTTGGAAACTAAGCCTTTCTAGACTCAGTGCAAAGGTTAAGTGGAGGCATATTCAATTATATTTCACCTTCAGTGAGGTATTCGATGATAATTAATTGTGCATTTGGAATCACAGAACTGGCAGAGGTCATTTAGTGCCAGCCTCTGCAGGAATCCAAACCAAAATATTTCAGATGGATGAACTCCCAGCCTCTGCTTGAACACATCAACTGAATGGGAGCCCACAGCCGTTTTGGTTCCTCATCAAATTGCTCTTACTGTTAGAAAGTTGTTTTTCTTCCCTACTAAGATTTGGAATATGTATTTCCATAACTTAAAACCATTATTCCTCATCTTGCAAAAATTAGTTTTGACCTTCTTTTGTAGCAACAGCTTTTCAGCTACCTAAAGGATGCTATCATATCCCATTTCTCTCCTCTCCTCTCCTCTCCTCTCCTCTCCTCTCCTCTCCTCTCCTCTCCTCTCCTCTCCTCTCCTCTCCCCTCCCCTCCCCTCCCCTCCCCTCCCCTCTCCTCTCCTCTCCAGTAAACTTCCCAGTGCCTTCAAGTTCTCTTCACAGCCTTAGTTTCTGGTCTCCTGACCATGCTTAATGCCTTATTTTGCACATCTTCCACTTTCACCCAATCTTCCTTAAAATTAGTATGCAGAACAGGACACAGTATTTAATATTGTGGTCTGACCGATGCAAGATAGACTGGAATTCTGATTTCCTGTGATTCTAATTGCAAGATTGAGCCCACCATCTTGAGCCCCCTGCAGATGCCCCTGCTTGTGATCAACTATACAGTAGTTCCAGCTACCCACAAGAACCATTATCCATCCTTGTGGCATGTAGGTTTATGGCCAGGCTGGCTGCTATTGGGCTGCATGAATCAGCATAAGGAGAGAGCGAAAAATGGGGAGAAGATGCTGTGAGGGTTCTTTGTTTTCCAAGGACTGGACACACCACAGCGTAGAAGGCAACTATGCAAAATACTTTATCGTAGCACACACCTTTCCTCTTGACCTGGGTTAACTCCACCCAGTTCTTGCACTTGGGGTTATTTGCTGCCTCGGTGTGGTTGCTCCTCTTCTGCTTGCTACCAAGCTCCAGGCCAAGCTCTAAGCCCAGCTCCAGGCAGGAATCACACCACAACGGGCTGCTTACCACAGCTGGTGGTCCTGGCAAGTGACTGATAGCTCTCTTGCTTACCTGTAATAGTCACACATTCCAGCCATCGCTTCCTGCTTCCTCATCTGCTTGTTGTCTTCTTTTTTTCTCTCTCCTGTACACCCACACTTTTGTAGGCTAAGAGCCTGGGTGGGGTGAAGCTGCCTATGGACCTTGGCACGTTCCTAAAAACGCCAAGGTGTGGCGCAATTAGCCCAACACCTGGAATGCCACCGTGGATGCTTGTGAGTAAACTGTGAGTGGGGAATGAATGGATGAATGGATGAATGGATGAATGGATGAATGGATGAATGGATGAATGGATGAATGGATGAAAGAGAGAGAGAGAGAGAGAGAGAGAGAGAGAGAGAGAGAGAGAGAGAGAGCGCCCATCTCCTCTCAAGTTTCTGGGGCTGTACACTTTTACGACCATTTGAGAAAAAGCATGAGCTGAACCTATCCTTGGAGAAGTGAGGGTGGGAATCATTTCTGCCTGGCTGCAGCTGCTTTTCTGAAATGCAGACAACAACCCTAGCTTCATTCCCTTACTGATGCTCAGATATTGGCCTTAGAGGCAGACTTCCTGTTGGCCACGCCCAGTATACAGGTTTTGGGCACTAAAGCCTTGTGGAGGACCCATATCCTTAGTTACTGGAGGAAATGCTGTCAGTTTGAGCAGAGAGAGAGAGAGGGAGAGAGAGAGAGAGAGGGAGGGAGGGAGGGAGGGAGGGAGGGAGGGAGGGAAGGAAGGAAGGAAGGAAGGAAGGAAGGAAGGAAGGAAGGAAGGAAGGAAGGAAGGAAGGAAGGAAGGAATAATGGGCAAACTGCCTCTTCCAGAACATGAGATTTTAAAGGATTTTTTCAGGGTGCAATGGGGGGCTGTTACAAATCAGGAAGAGAGGGTAATAATTTAAAACTTCTCTGCTTCCAAAGTTTCCAGTAAAAGATAAATAAAATAAGCTATCATCTATCAAGCTGGATGTCCTGATACCACCGAGGTTGGATGGCCTCAAGGAGCCTTTCCAACTCTTGGATTCAGTGCTTCTGTGGGACCACCTGAACTTGTGAGATTTTGTTCAGTGGGTGCCTGTAAGCCTTGGTGTGGGTGTAACACTGGACCTTATGGGGAAGGGGGTGCTTTGGGCAAGATCCATAGATTGGATGGAGCCCCATGTATCCCTGGTTTCGATACCCTACAGAAAGAATGAAGGTAAAAGAGAATATAGTGCCCACTTCAACACAGAGGTCCTTTCGCTGCTTTGAAGAACCTCAATCCAACCAATTTGGAGGGGTTGTTTTTATAGAAATTGAAGACAGGACAAGAGTGAAGGCCTTCGGGAAAAGGAAAATTTTCACCCTTCCCCAGTCTCACTCTCTCAACATAGTCTTCTTCTCTAAAATGTTTCTGGAAACCATTCCTTCCTTCTGGAGTGTGAGCAGAAATGCCAAATGTTTGCCCTTGCTTTGGAAAGCAATGTAGAGATGACAGGGGAGGGAGGGAGGGAGGGAGGGAGGGAGGGAGGGAGGGAGGGAGGGAGGGAGGGAGGAAGGAAGGAAGGAAGGAAGGAAGGAAGGAAGGAAGGAAGGAAGGGAGGGAGGAAAATGGAGAGACACATTGCCACATTTGAACCTGTGCTGCTTTGAGGCATCAAGGCAGAAAGTGCCTTTGGAGAGACTGTGTAGAGACTTTGGAGGAAGTTGGTGGCTGGAGAGAGACATTGCTGTGTGTGTGTTGGGCCACTGGAGTGTGCAAGGGCTCTTTCCTGGTCCCAGTAGGTGAAGATGGTCAGCTGAAGGCTTCCCTGGGAAGTGAAAACCCAGACAGAGGGAACTGCTTCCCTCTAAACCCTAGGTAGATGGGGACAGAGAAAGACGGATGTCTGCAGATGAATGCCTGGAGCCTTCATGGAACCCCCAGATCAGGAAGGGCTGGGCAGAGGACCCAGAGGGAGGTGCATCGTGCAACATCTACACAGAGGAACAGCTGTCGAGGCCAGGAAAGGCACAAAGAAACGCTTTAAGCACACAACAAAATAACTCAGCCAGTCCCCTTCTTATTTCCCTCTGTTAGTGAAATGCTGAGGGGGAAGGAGGAGGAGAAAAAGGGAGCTGGTAGCTACACAGCAGAGTGGGTGGTTGCTAGCTAATAGCCCCTGGAGAGGTTTGCAGAAAATGAGAAACTGCAAAGTTTGGAAACTCTACTGTAAACAGTTCTTTTTCATTGATTCCAGTAAATATACCTGTACATAGTAAAAGAAACCAAAAGGCCTCCACAGTCTGTTTCTGTGAAACAATTGTCCTCTTTAAAGTCACAGGCAAACCCAGCTATAAAAGAACTCTCAATCACACTGTGACAATCCTATACCTATGCAATTGATTTCTGTTTTTTAAGCAAAGACCTTTGCTTTTGTCTTTAACAATTTCTTCTGCGTGGTGGCTCAGTGGGTAAGACGTCAGACTTGTCGATCGGAAAGTTGCAAGTTCGGAGGTTCGAATCCCTAGCCCTGCGTGACGGAGTGAGCTCCCGCACTCGCCCCAGCTCTTGCCAACCTAGCAATTCAAAAGCATGCAAATGCAAGTAGATGAATAGGTACCACTTTGGTGGGAAGGTAACAGCGTTCCGCGTCCGTCATGCCAGCCAGATGACCGTGGAAGCATCTTGGGACAACGTTGGCTCTTCGGCTAACAAACGGAGATGAGCACTGGCCCCTAGAGTCGGACACGACTGCACAAATGTGTGGGGGGAACCTTTACCTTTACCTGCTACTCTCTCCCCATGTCTCTAATCCAGTGTTTCTCAACCTTGGCAACTTTAAGATGTATGGACTTCAACTCCTAGAATTCCCCAGGTCAATCACTTACTTCGTGATTGTCAGTTATGTTTTTAGCATTTATGAATTCTATAATATTTATGTCTTTTAGCTGCAAAATGCACCTCCATTTTATATTCACTGCTCTGCTTGCCAAACTACTGGAGTGTTTGGACTCCCAGTTACTGCCAAAACGAAAAAAAGATTAACAGCTGCTTCTGCAATAAACTTACTATCACTGGAAGGATCCTATAGAAAAATGGAGCAGAACACCAGTACAGTTAAGCAATCCAATGTCATTTGTCTGAACATTGGTTTGCTGTGTAGTATAAGTACTACAGAACCAGAACCGAACCTTTCTAAGAAAATAAACCATGTGTTCTTAGAGATCTGCTCCTATGACCTTCCTTGTTTGGTCAGATCAAAGTCCATCATCAAGTCTATCATCTTGGGAAAATCACCTTGGTGATTTTCCCAATGGAAGATAGACATTCGCAAAAAAATGTGGAAAAATTTTTTTTTTATGTATTCCTATGACCATAGATAGACCGGAAGTCGACCAATTTCTATATCTTTTTCTATTTTTCTATTTCTTTTCTTTGCTTTTCTACACTTTTTTCTTCCTTTCTTTGCTTTGTATTTCTATTTCCGTTTCGTTTCAAACTTTTAACTATGTATATTTTAAAATCTCAATAAAAAATATAAAAAAAAATCAAGTCTATCATCTTGATCTCCATTACATCCAACAAGATGTCTGTAGCTTGAATCATGTCAACTGGATTTCTATTTTCTCAGTGGAAACGTTTCGCTCCTTATCCAAGAAGCTTCTTGGATAAGGAGCGAAACGTTTCCACTGAGAAAATAGAAATCCAGTTGACATGATTCAAGCTACAGACAATTCCACCTGGATGACTGAGAACCTTCACAGACATCCAACAAGATGGTTCCAGAAAGACAGTTGGCGGACCTGAAGCTTAGAACCCTGGAGTGCAATTTCCCTTCAATTGACACCAAAGGTTCAATTTTCTTATCATACTAATAATGTCTCCAGTATGGTTAAACAAATGTTCCCGGGAAGTTACTTTTGCATAACCTCACCCTTCTTTTCAAGCAATGGAGTAGAGAATTGTGGGAAGTCATGCATGGTTGAAAGCAGGATCTTAATTGTTCTTGAAGGGCACAATGGAAATAAAGGCCTTAAGCCAAACAGCCTCCAGACATTTTGGTTATATACCTGCTCCTTTCCAGAACCCAGGGCTCCTTTGATATTTGATGCCCTGTTCTTGACATTCTCAAAGCGTGGTACTACACAGCACACAATGACAAACTGTAAGTAATGCTACAGAAAGTCACAACATAATTTTGTATCCCCACAAAGCAAGAAGCCCCCAAAAAGTCAGCCTGGCAACATGCCATCGCCAGTCGTCTTGCTTTAGAGAATGTCAATAAGATGATTTTAAAATCCCTTGGGGAGACGAGTTCCCACCTCCGCACCCATCAAGGTTTACTGACACCTATCAAGAAGAAGGGTGGGGGGGAGGAAAGCTTCTTTGGATAGAGCTGTCAATTCCTGTTTAACAATAGCTTTATTTTAGTACTTCAGCAAAGCTTGTGAAATCACATCAGGGACAGAACAAGTCTTCTTTGTTGCCTAGGTTTAATGACCCAGACCTATGCATGTTTGTTTGAAAGTCAGCTTCCATGAATTCCATGGGACGTCTTGGAAGCTTACTTTCCCCCAAAAAATCGTGCAGTGAATTTACAGTTAAAGGTCACAGAACCTAAACCCCTTCACAACTCTTGAGAAATCTCACCTGAAACCAGGACAGCTAAATAGTCTCTTGGTCTGAATGATAGGATTAACTGCTTTGCAGTTTCTGTTAATTGTGAATGAACAATATGAAAGAAGTATGTAGAAGTGGTTTGATCATGAAGAATGGAGGAGGATCAAATCCTAGTATAAATATATGAAGAAAGAGTGAATGGGTTGAGAGGAAGGGGAAGATTGAGAAAGTTGTGTTGACTCAATGAGATCTCACAAAGAAAGAGGTGAGAAGTTTAATGAAAAAAAGGCAAAGTACGAAGTGATGGTTGGATGTGGTGGAAGCAAGGATGCTTTCCAAGGACAGAAAGATGTAGAGAGGTACAATGAATGGTATTGGTATAAATTACCTTTAGCCATATTTCCTTTTCTTATCTTATGACTCTTTTTCACACTGCATCATTTACCTCTTCATAGAAGGGAACAGCTTGATGGTAGTGTAATGAGCAGAAGGAATAACGCTGAGGAACAGGAGGAAGAGCCACTGCTAAGACAACACATTCAGACTTGCAAGATTCTGTTACCGTAACCTTATAATAAAAGTGGCCTTGGCCTGCATGACTTTGGTTTCCTGGTTTGGTCTACCTTGAAAGGCTGACATCAATCTTGCAAGTCTGAATTTTCCCCTCCCTCCTTTCATCTTTGTGAGAACTAGGGAGGGTGTTGTCTGAGACATTTCCTCAGGTTAGGGTTCTGCCCTGGACTCAGGTTTCTTATATCTGACCGTTGTCTTGGTGACAGCAATTCCTCCTGTTCCTCAAGGCTGTTCCTTCTTCCCACTGCAGGTAGGTATGGGTGCGAAAAAGGGAGAAAGGGAGAAAAGAGCTGAAAGGAAGGCACGTCAGGCAAACCCTCATCATGACCGTCTCCCACCCGGAAACCTATGCCCTCACTGTGGGAGGTTGTGCGGATCCAGAATTGGCCTTTATAGCCACTTACAGATCTTTGGAAGACAATCTTACTCGGCTACGAGTGATCGCCAATGATATAGGTATGGGTGCAATGTTCTTCCTGTAAGAAGGGGGCTTCAGTTCTCTCTCTCATTTGTAGGACACTTGAGAATTTCTTTTGGATTTCTCCTGGTGGTGTTTCTGAGCTGGGACGGGGTGGAACTGCTGGAATTCTTTTCTGTTCTACATCTTTCCATTTTTCTGAAGATTTTGGCTGTCTGCTCCTCCCAATCTGATAAAGCCTCATGGAAGACAGTCCTTCATGAAAGCTTCCTTGGGTCTTAATAGAAATATGAGAAGCCAAGGAGGCTGCAGACCACTGGCGAGAGGATGGTATAAATTAAAACAATATATTCAGAAACATTCTTTGGCCATCTTTTGGCATTTCAATCCATCTACAATACTTCGCACTGAAATTCCGTGCTCTCCTTTGAAAGACATTTGAAAAGCACCTTCTCTCCCACCTTTCATTCAGCACCTCAAAGCAGGATACATGATACTCCTTCTTCCTCCCTAAGACAACAACCCTGCAAGATAGGTTGGTCTGAGAGAGGGTATGGCTCCAAATCCCCCAGTGAGTTTCCATGGCTGAAGGTCAATTAGACCCTGGTTTTCCCAGTGCCAGTCCAACACCTTCACCACTGCTTCATACTGGCTGTCTTATTTCTTAGATTTACATCCTACCTTTCCTTCTGGAATTCAAACTGGTGTATCTAGGGTTCCCTTTTCTCAATTTCCCACAACAACAGCTCCATGGGGTTGCTGTGCAGAGAGAAAGTGAGTGGCAAAAAATCCCCCAGGGAGTTTCAGTGGTTGAGAGAGATCCAGAAGCTGGATCTCCCCATTCCTATTCGGCACCTTCCCCACCATCCCACACTGGATCTTGGGCTGTTGAGAGAGGAACTGGGCCAAAGACACCAAGGGTGCTTCCATGGTTGAGGGGGACCAGAATCTCAGTCTCCCTACTTCTACTGCAACCTCTTCACCACTATGCCACGCTGGCATTTGAGCTGAGAGGAAGGGACTGGCCCAACATCTCCCAGGGAGCTTCTCTGGCTCAGTGGGGGACTAGAACCCGGGTGTCTCCACTTCTAGCCCAACATCTTCACCACTGCACCAGTGATACGATCTTCAAACCATTTCCTCTTCTATTAAATCTTTATCAGGGAAAATGAAGCATCAAGAATTATAATGAATTATATGGGGGGAAGATAATAACGATCTGTACCTAATGGACTTTATTTCTTTTTGCTCCAATGATTTTACCCATTCGCTCTTATTTTCAGGTTTACAGATTGTTCAGGGATTTGGAAACCACCACCAGCAGCACCACCCAAAAAATACCCTCATATGAAAATGTGATGCTCTTTCTACTCATAATCATTTATATTGAGTTTCTGAACCATAATACGCCAGCACAGGGAGGGAGGGAGGGAGGGAGGGCGGGAGGGAGGGAAGTTCTGTAGAAAGACAGGTTTTTGTGTGGATGAACTTTGTTCCATTTTAGATACAAAGATGATCTGATGGAGGAAGAAATGAGGGGGGCAGTCATTTAGGCCCAAAATGCTCAACTGATGCTACCCCCTAATTTGAGATGGCATGTAGGTCCTTTTAATGCATTTGAGCTGCAAAGCAGGCTGAGAAAGTGAAGTGGAGAGGACATTTGCTGTAGCAAAGTGGGTCTGGATTACATCCGTGTCTGGAGGAGTAGGAAACCTTAATAGAAGAAAGAGCAAGGATATGAGACACGGGGGAGATTGGGAAAAGAATGGAAGGGAAAGTAGACATAAGTGATCAAGATATAGAAGGAGCTTTCGTAGCTTATCTCATAAACAGCAACATAGTTCATGTGGTAAGAAAGCTGGGGAGAAGCAATTCAGTTTATTCAAAGAGATTCTGCCTTAATGAATTCACTATAAATGACATTGGAAACTCATTTTGCAATTTACACCATTAGAGAAACCTTGCTGAAGACTAGGTAGTTCTTGCTTCCTTGATCTTATCCACCTCGGTGGGGCTTGACAGAAGATTATTTATTTATTTAATTTTTATCCCGTCTTTATTATTTTTATAAATAACTCAAGGAGGCGAACATACCTAATACCCCTTCCTCCTATTTTCCCCACAACAACCCTGTCAGGTGAGTTGGGCTGAGAGACAGGGACTGGCCCAAGGTCACCCAGCCAGCTTTCAGGCCTAAGGCGGGACTAGAACTCTCAGTCTCCTGGCTTGCCATTGGCTCCTTCCTGGGGCTGAGAGACAGGGACTGGCCCAAAGTCACCCAGCAGGCTTTCAGGCCTAAGGCGGGACTAGAACTCTTAGTCTCCTGGTTTGCCATTACCTCCTTCCTAGGGCTGAGAGAGAGGGACTGGCCCAAGGCCACCCAGCCAGTGCTGGGCAGAGCATTTGAAAGGAGCGCTTTGCAAAGCACGTTGGCATGAGTGAACCCACCTTACTCAAAGCCTTGAAGCAACCATGTCATCTAAAAACTAAGCATTTCTGTTTCAAAGGATTTCCTTGGCTGTCTCTGCATCATGTGGGCATGGGCAGCTGCTTCACTTTCCTGTTGGAAATGCTGTCTGGGCATGCCTGTGCAGGCCAACCTGGGAAAGCTTTCAAAGCAGCTGCTGCAAACTTTCCAGAGGATGTAGCTGCTTTAAAGCTTTAAGCAGGGATATTTCACTCCTGCTAAGACCTTTCATAACGAGCTCTTTCAAATGCTTGGTGCAGCCCAATGGATTTAAATGCAAGAGATAACAGGCTGCGCAGGGCTTCAGATTCAAAAGCAACATATTGCTTCAGAATGTGTTTGTGGGGTGGACAGCAAACGTCGCCCCTTTTGTAACTCTTTAAAGCAGCCGCATCTTTCCCTAGGGTTGTGTGGCTGCTTGCAACATGATCCAAAGGAAAAACGAGCTTGGTTTAAGGAGGTGCAGATGAGAGCTACAATTGAACACTCTAAAGTGCCTTTCTGCCTGCACTGCCCTAATAAATAAGGTTGTTTCTAACATCTGAATTAAGGATACTTGAAAAGCAAGATGCCTTGCTTGAGTGCCTACAAGCACACATACCCACGGTGGGCAACCTACAGCTAAATGTGCCTAATTTCAAAATCCCCACCGAAGAGTTACCTTTCCTTCTCTGCAGTCAGTCTCCAACTCCTCCTCGTCTGAGCTGTTCCCGCTCTGTAGCCCCCAAATGGTTTTTCCTTAAAGCAAAAAGATAAGCCGTCCCTGAGAAATAGGGGGAAAGTTTGCAATCTGCTATCAAAGACCAGCTTGAAAGTAATCCTTGAATCACAGATTCTTTTGCATCGATCAAACATGCAAGATCATGTTTTCGCCTTCCCAAGCTGGGTGCCCTGCTGTGAACACTACCATTCTCACCCAGAATTCTCCAGGTTGTGCAAAGCCACCATGTTGCACTGCAAACTTAGTACACCCGTGTTAAAAAAAAGAGGACCTGGGTGCAAGGGTGTGATTTAACAGAGGGCTTCCGTTCAGTGTGGGGAATGCCACTCATGCAGGATCCTTACCGGACAGAAAAATATTATTCATGTTTGCAGGGCACTCTGTAGCTTTCACCCACAGCAAGAATACATGGAGAGCAGAAGGCAATTTACCAAATGTGCTCTTCCTTTGCTTAGAGAGCATGAGAAGCAGAGTCTAAAATATTGTGCGGCATCATTCTCTGAGAACTGCTGACTTTTGTTAACAGCTTGCAAAACACAGCACATCTTAAACAAACACAGAAACGACTCCATGCCGAGTGTTGTGCTTACAGCCGCAGGGGATGAAAAGGAACAGCATGCTTAAAGTCAAGCTCCATTTTCCTAACCAGTGAGCTAGGCTTCCAAGATCTCTCTCCGGAAGCTTCCAGAAGCTATGCTTTGACTTGCTGGGTTGGGGTCACAGAGGGACGAATTGGTGCCTCCAGAACAGGGGTGGGTTTTACAGACCCGGGGTTGAATGCCCGGCCTCCTTCAATGCTTCTGGTGGAACTCTGGGAACCCTGTCCTGAAATTGCCACCAAGATGTAGCCATGAGGTTGTCGGTGAAATGTGGTGACAGTATTATTATGTCAATGCTCAAGTCATGGGGCTTCAGATTCAGAAGCAAAAAATAGAAGGTGCTTGTGAGCACACAAGGGTGCTTGAAAACACCTGTTGGCAACTCCTTCAAACAAAACAACTTCGCTCAGTTTCATTGTAGAAAAGGAAAGTTATTTAATTGAAGAAAGCTACAAGAATCCCAGAGAAAGCTGAAACTGATTAAAATGGCATGAAGCCTCTAATTAAAACAGTCTCTTGGTGAGCTCACATCCCCCCTCCCCACAGCTGGCTCAGGCAGTTGCGTTTGACCTTGGTTCCCAGCGTCTGCTGCTCACTGTCTGGCTTCCATCCCCCCTCCCATCCCGTAAACAAGCTTGACACGTGTTGGCTTTCTCTTGTCTACCTGGCTCTGCTGGTGGGAAGTGGCAAGTGAATGCACTACGTACATTTGGTTGTGCGATCCTGACACAGGGTTTCTCAACCAGGGTTCTGTGGAACCCTAGGGTTCCATGGGAGGTCACTAGGGGTTCCCTGGGAGATCACAATTTATTTTTAAAATTATTTCAAATTCAGGCAACTTCACATTAAAGAAGTAAGTTTCATTCTTTATTTTCAGTTTAAGAACACTGTTAATGCATCTATACAGGCCTACCCATGAAACGAATGTAATAATTTTGTAACTTCTGGCCTATATTTGAGCCTGAATGTGCAGGGGTTCCCCGAGGCCTGAAAAATATTTCAAGGGTTCCTCCAGGGTCAAAAAGTTGAGAAAGGCTGCCTTAAACCAAAAGTATCCTTTCTTAGGATTGCACTGAACACTGGCCTTCACAGATGTAGCATGATCCTGGAATCTTACAAGGAGGCAGCATATATGTGAATAAACAGTCCACCCAAATCCCTGAGAAATGGGACCAAAATGTACTATCAAAATGTGCCCATTTGGTTGCTAGATGTCAATGGTGCATTCAGCAGTTTGTTGTTGTTGTTCCGTCGTTTAGTCGTGTCCGACTCTTCGTGACCTCATGGACCATAGCACGCCAGGCCTTCCTGTCCTCCACTGTCTCTCGGAGTTTACTCAAATTCATGTTCATTACATCGGTGATGCTATCCAACCATCTCATCCTCTGCCGTCCCCTTCTCCTTTTGCCTTCAGTCCTTCCCAGCATCAGGGTCTTTTCCAGTGAGTCCTCTCTTCGGATTAGGTGGCCAAAGTATTTGAGCTTCAGCTTCAGCATCTGTCCTTCCAATGAGCAGTCAGGGTTGATTTCCTTTAGGATTGACTGGTTTGACCTCCTTGCAGTCCAAGGGACTCTCAAGTTCAAGGGACTCAGATTCAGCAGTTAGGAGGCTGCAAATGAGGTTCCTTATGGGAGCAGAAACTATATGCAGCTTATTGACCATAAGTGGCTCAGCCCCAGGTATGTCTCCAGGAAGCTGAGATTTTAATTTTTTTTTAAAAAAGTGTGTTGTCATCTCATGACACAAGTTCTGCCCCGAAGGCACCCGTGTTGTGGCAGGAGATGCATTATGATGACATGCATTTCACCATTTATCCTACTTGTCCCGCTGCAGATGTGCAGATGCCAAGGCTGAGTCCTCTTGTACATCATTCAAAGAACCTCACAGATAAAAGAGATTGTCCATTGGAAGCTGATACCTTCTACACAGGGATGACTCCGCACACTCCTTCCTCCCCATCTGTGAAGGTTGTTGTTGTTGTTCAGTCGTTTAGTCGTGTCTGACTCTTCGTGACCCCATGGACCATAGCACGCCAGGCCTTCCTGTCCTCCACTGTCTCCCGGAGTTTACTCAAATTCATATTTGTTACATCGGTGATGCTATCTAACCATCTCATCCTCTGCCGTCCCCTTCTCCTTTTGCCTCCAGTCTTTCCCAGCATCAGGGTCTTTTCCAGTGAGTCCTCTCTTCTCATTAGGTGGCCAAAGTATTTGAGCTTCAGCTTCAGCATCTGTCCTTCCAATGAGCAGTCAGGGTTGATTTCCTTTAGGATTGACTGGTTTGACCTCCTTGCAGTCCAAGGGACTCTCAAGAGTCTTCTCCAGCACCACAGTTCGAAAGCATCAATTCTTCGGCGCTCAGCCTTCCTTATGGTCCAACTCTCACAGCCATACATTACTACTGGAAAAACCATAGCTTTAACTATACGGACCTTTGTCGGCAAGGTGATGTCTCTGCTTTTTAATATGCTGTCTAGGTTTGCCATAGCTTTCCTCCCAAGGAGCAAGCGTCTTTTAATTTCATGGTTGCAGTCACCATCTGCGGTGATCTTGGAGCCCAAGAAAAGAAAATCTGTCACTGCTTCCATTTCTTCCCCTTCTATTTGCCAGGAAGTGATGGGACCAGATGCCATGATCTGGGTTTTTTTAATGTTGAGTTTCAAGCCAGCTTTTGCACTCTCCTCTTTCACCCTCATCAAGAGGCTCTTTAGTTCCTCTTCACTTTCTGCCATTAGGGTGGTATCGTCTGCATATCTGAGGTTGTTGATATTTCTCCCGGCAATCTTAACTCCGGCTTGTGATTCCTCCAGCCCGGCATTTCTCATGATGTACTCTGCATATAAGCTAAATAAGCAGGGTGATAATATACAGCCTTGTCGTACTCCTTTCCCAATTTTGAACCAGTCGGTTGTTCCATGTCCGGTTCTAACTGTTGCTTCTTGACCCGCATACAGGTTTCTCAGGAGACAGGTAAGGTGGTCTGGTACTCCCATCTCTTTAAGACTTTGCCACAGTTTGTTGTGATCCACACAATCAAAGGCTTTAGCGTAGTCAATGAAGCAGAAGTAGATGTTTTTCTGGAACTCTCTTGCTTTTTCCATGATCCAGCGAATGTTGGCAATCTGATCTCTAGTTCCTCTGCCTCTTCGAAACCCAGCTTGCACTTCTGGTAGTTCTCGGTTCACATACTGCTGAAGCCTAGCTTGTAGGATTTTGAGCATAACCTTGCTAGCATGTGAAATGAGCGCAATTGTACGGTAGTTTGAGCATTCTTTGGCATTGCCTTTCTTTGGAATTGGAACGTAAACTGACCTTTTCCAATCCTGTGGCCACTGTTGAGTTTTCCAAATTTGTTGGCATATTGAGTGCAGCACTTTAACAGCATCATCTTTTAGGATTTTAAATAGCTCAGCTGGGATACTGTCTTCTCCGCTAGCTTTGTTGTTAGTAATGCTTCCTAAGGCCCACTTGACTTCACTCTCTAGGATGTCTGGCTCAAGGTCAGTGACCACACCATCGTATTTATCAGGGATATTAAGATCTTTCTTGTATAGTTCTTCTGTGTATTCTTGCCACCTCTTCTTAATCCCTTCTGCTTCTGTTAGGTCCCTGCCTTTTTTGTCCTTTATCATGCCCATCTTTGCACAAAACTTCCCTTGATATCTCCAATTTTCTTGAAGAGATCTCTAGTCTTCCCCATTCTATTGTTTTCCTCGATTTCTTTGCATTGTTCATTTAAGAAGGCCTTCTTATCTCTCCTTGCTATTCTCTGGAATTCTGCATTCAGTTGGTTATATCTTTCCCTTTCTCCCTTGCCTTTTGCTTCCCTTCTTTCCTCAGCTATTTGTAAAGCCTCATCAGTCAGCCACTTTGCTTTCTTGCATTTCTTTTTCTTTGGGATGCTTTTAGTTGCTGGCTCCTGTACAATGTTCAAAAACACTTGCAAGAAGTTTGTATGTAGTTCCCCAAATGTTGGCATTTGGCCTAGCTAAATGTTTGATGTAACTGAAACAATGACAGATACTCCAAAGATGAAAAGGAAAATAATTCTTTCCTTTCAAATTTCCCATCCCTTAATATTACATCATGCTTGGAAGATCTGTCATCTTCCTGATCTGTATCCCTAGCCTGCAGAACGGAGCTTGGTGGACAAACAAGGTGTGGCCTTTGAGGTTAGAATTCCCTTGCTATGAAATGCCACCCAACCATAGTCAAATTTTGCCTCTATGTTGACTTCATTTCTTACTTCAGAAAGTGGGTTGCAGATACAGTGATGATAAGAACAAAGTTCACATTTCCCATTCTCCCAGTCTTTACCCTTCACATTTAGAAGCCAATCGAAGAGAATATTTGTAGCTCAGGGTTGAACTGTGGAGTCCTTGGTGCTCTCTGAGCCTTGTTGTTTTCTTGCAGACGTTTAATTGCCAGGCTAGGCAACATCTTCAGTGCGAAAAGGGAGTGGGACTTGCTCTCTGTTTATATAACCTGGCTTGTCCTGCTTGTGTTGGTGGAGGTGTTGTTCTCTCCTTAGTAGTTCCTTGATTGGGCTGTTGTTTGCTACTTGGTTGATTGACTGAGTTAATAGTTCCTTGATTAGGGTGTATTGTGCTGTTTGATTGCTCCTCTGGTGCTAATCTTGGTGTTAATCT
Organism: Charina bottae; assembly: GCA_023362775.1. Classification (NCBI taxonomy): domain Eukaryota; kingdom Metazoa; phylum Chordata; class Lepidosauria; order Squamata; family Charinaidae; genus Charina; species Charina bottae. The sequence continues at coordinate 2,719,439 of JALMGJ010000048.1, read as the reverse complement.
TTGCATATCTGGGTGATGATTGCTGGCAAGGAGGTGTTCTGGTCTTCTGGCTTTTCTATTGTCTCTTATGAAAGGTATGTAAATGTTGTTTACCTCTATGTGTCTGTTGATGGCTGCTTTGTCTGAGTGCCAAGCTTCCAGGAATTCTCTAGCATTTTTGGATTTGGCTTGGTTTAAGATGCTCACAGTTTCCCAGTTGAAACTGCAAGGAACTACTAAGGAGAGAACAACACCTCCACCAACAGAAGCAGGACAAGCCAGGGTATATAAACAGAGAGCAAGTCCCACTCCTTTTTCGCACTGAAGATGTTGCCTAGCCTGGCAATGAAATGTCTGCAAGAAAACAACAAGGCTCAGAGAGCACCAAGGACTCCACATTTAGAAGCATTTAAAAGCTATGAAAATGGCTACATTTCTTATTGCATATCTAGAATAGGGGTGGGGAGGGAGAGGTGGTATCTCAGAATATTTGAGACCTTCACCTGACCTTCAGATTACCTGAAGAGTGACCTGAGTATCTCTGCTAAATATTGGTGGACCACCTTTTCATTGCTCTGACCAATGGTTGCCTCTCCAATTTCAAAAGGAAACATCGCCCAAGAAATACCCTGATTTGGGGGGGAAGAATAACTGGTTTACTACTGCTTCTTACTCAGTCTAATAGCTTTCCATCTGGTTTCATCTCCCATATGGAGGAACACCTTCCAGATAAAAAGCAGCAATGTTGACTTCCTCCTTGCACAAGGAAGGAGGAAGACAGGCCCATAGAAATTAGGAAGAGGGCTGAATATACTCTATGGGCCAACTCGACTCTATCTCTCTTGCAGATAAGCCAACTTGGTAACTCATTTGCAGCCATGTTTTTGCTTGATTGCAAAGAGCTAGAGATCTACAGGCTCAGGATCTATCTAGAAATCCATCTGTCTCTTCACATATGGGTGTGATTAGGTTGAGTAGCAAGAGTTTGTAATCCCAATTTCATTAAAAAAAAACAGATGTCTTGTAATGTTCCTATAATACAAACTCAATTGTTTCTAAATAAAAAGTCACTATCCTTGAAGCTTAATGAGGTATATCAACAGACCACCCGTTGCACATGTGGATTTATTTGTGGTCTGTAATAGGAGAGTGCACGACTCCAGGTCAACATCCAAATCTCACTTTCTTAATTTGGAAATTAGAAGCTTTCTGTCCTCCCCTGAATCATTGGAAATCAACAAATGGCATTAATTTACTTTTTTTTTTTCATTTAAGAGAATTGGGTGAAATCGGCAGGTGTAATAACTACACCTAGGGATAAAAATTGCCCAGTTTCAGATGCTCGAAGGAAGAGGCACATTGTTGTTGTTGCTGTTGTTCTAATAGGAGAAAGAACTGCCCATAATTACGTTACTACTCAAACTACCCTTGAGAATGTGATGTTCAGTGTCCAGTTCCAAACTGTACATGTAGGAAGAATTGATTAAACTAAGGTGGATCCCATTTGAATGTGAGGAACAGAAAGAGGAGTTTGACAGTGGAACCAAAGACCTGGAGATATGGTGGGCTCCTCTCCTCTGGAGGTTTTCAAGTAGAGGTTCAACCACCATCTGTCTGGCACTTTAGTCTGGATTCCTGCATTGATCAAGGTATTTGGATTCAACGTCCTCTGTGGTCCTTTCCAGTTCTATGACTGTATGATTGGAACCTTTAGAGCAGTGTTTCTCAACCTTGGCAGCTTGAAGATGTGTGGACTTCAACTCCCAGAATTCCCCACCCAGCATCCCAACTGGGGAATACTGGGAGTTGAAATCCACACATCTTCAAGTTGGCAAGTTTGAGAAACACTGCTTTAGAGTTTTCAAGAAAAAGCACCTATGGGGAATGGGGAATATTGAAGCTATAAACCCTGTGTTGCCTCATCCAGATGCTCCATGTAGTTATTCTGTTCTTCTTCAGAGAGTTGCCTGCAGTTTCATTGTCAGCCACATATCATAATACCAAGATCAGCATTCACAAGCATTCTCTCTATTGTGTTCAGTTTTTACATGAATTTATCTAATTCTCAGCGTTATTTGAGTTTTCAAAGATAAATATTGTCAGAGGGAATGCGTTAAGAAAAGAAGAAACAAAACACTCAAAGTAACAATGAAGTGCGATATATATATATATATATATATATCGATATACACATATATATATATCGATATATATATATATATATATCAAAGCAGATATGCGCTGCCAAAGTTTTCCCTCTTTTTGCCAACTACGAGCAAACAACTTTCTCAATCACCAATTGAGGGGAACATGCTGTTTTCCATTAAATCAATTTTCCAATATTTGCTAGTCCCCATCCCTGAAACAGACCAGCTCTTGTCCTTTAATCCCCGCTGATTCTCAAGGAAGACATGTGTCTGGGCAACTTGAGATCAATGATCTAGAGACAGTTCCTTAGAGGCAGTTAAACAGATGAAGGAAAATGAATGACTCAAACACTTATTTCTGTAGGGTTGGGATTTCGTTTTTATTTTGGGAGGGGTGTGTGTGTGTGTGCGCACACGCACGCACGTGCGCAGCTGGGGGGTAGGAGCAGAGGTCACATAAAATGCCTGGAGCAGGGAGAAGTTAAGGGCACCCTTTCAATGTAACTATTTTTCCATCTGTCCCTTAAAAATTTGTTGACCACATTGCTTGAAGAAAGATAGAATCAATGAAATGATAATGTCTGGTCTGATGAAGTCAGTGGGACTCTAATCTCATTTTAGCTTGAGACAAGCTGTCTTTAGTCTGAGTCTGATTAATTCTTAAACCAATATTCATACCTAGTAAAATAAAAGCACCCAGGGAAAGTATTCAGGCCACCTTAAGCTCTATGCATTCATTAAGCAGCAGATTAATGGGGGAAGGACTTTAAAGAACTGTCCAATTGGCAATATCAATCATGATATCAAAGGGAAGGGAAAAACAAAAATAGATAGGACAACAATGAGGAAACAGATGGAGAAGCCTTACTTTTCTCTGCACCTGTTCCAATCTAAGTTACCTAAGACTCTTCACAATAGCATATGTGAAATTGTAGTTAAATGCATGATGAATGTGAATCAGAAGTATGAACATGGCTGCGAAAAAGGTAGTTGTGATTGTTGGCTACATCAGTGGGAGTGTGTGCACATGCCTTCGAGTCAGGCTTGACTCCTATCTATCTCGGAAAGATTTTTGGAAGTGGTTTGTGTCAGAGGGAGCGCGCGGAGATGGAGCGGCCTGCCTCTCTCCTAGGCACCAGTGATCCACGTGCTATGCAGTAAATAGACTCCAAACAGAAGTTATATCAAATTTACTTTATATACATACGTATTTACAGATCACTTCCACAAGTAACAAATGATACACCATCAACGATACAGCTTTCACAAGGTAAAATGGGAATAAAATGGAATACAGAATGTCTGCATATATAGTGAACCTGACCAATCACATTATAGGTCACTCTCGTTATTCACCACACCCAACCTAACTCTGAGCACCTGTTGTTATGAGTCACACATGACACATCATTCCTACAACAATGGCTGCTAATTGGGTGACTGTGCAGAATATTTCACCTTTTACCTAGAAATCAAGCCTCTCTGTATAATTTATATCTAGAAGTAAATTCCTGGGTTTATCAAACCCCAACAGTTTGCCATTGCCTGCTTGCTAGGGCTGAGAGAGAGTGACTGGCCCAAGGTCACCCAGCTGGCTTTGTGACTAAGGTGGGACTAGAACTCACGGTCTCCCAGTTTCTAGCCTGGTGTCTTAACCACTACACCAAACTGGCTCTCATTCATTGGAAGTACAGTTTCCAAGTCATGGGATGTAATATTTCTGTGCCGGTTTCAATTACCTGGAATATTGTGTCCAGTTCTAAGCACCAAGCACTAAGAAAAATTTAGAGAAATTGGAACAGGGGCAGAGAAAAGCAAGAAATTTGTTCAAGGGACAGAGAACTGTGTCTTACAAAGAGTGTCAAGAAGAACTGGATTTGTTCGTCCTTGAAAGGAGAAGACTCAGAGGGGAGATATTATGGACTTTTCAAGAACCAGAAGGAGTGCACCTGAAAGGACGAGAAGAAGTTTTAGCACATGCGGAGAAACTTCTTCTAATCTCGTTACTAGAACTGGATGAGGCCTCAGTGTAATGCAAACCACCTTGATGAAGGAAAGCAGATCACTTCCACACTTTGATACAACAGATCATGTTGCCTCTGTCCTCCATACTCAAAGCAACTCTGTAGAATGAAGCAAAACAACCTCGCACACACCCTTTATCAATCCAGAATACATGGCACAAAAGCATGGTCTTACTTCAGGGACTTCAGGAATAGGGGGCGTGGTAGCTCAGCGGGTAAGACGCCAGGCTTGTCGATCGGAAGATGGCAAGTTCGGAGGTTCGAATCCCTAGTCCTGCGTGACGGAGTGATCTCCCGCACCAGCCCCAGCTCTTGCCAACCTAGCAATTCGAAAGCATGCAAATGCAAGTAGATGAATAGGTACCACTTTGGTGGGTAGGTAACAGCGTTCTGCATGCGTCATGCCGGCCACATGACCGCGGAAGCGTCTTCGGACAGCGCTGGCTCTTCGGCTAACAAACAGAGATGAGCACCGGCCCCTAGAGTCGGACACGACTGCACAAATGTGCGGGGGGAACCTTTACCTTAAGATCATCTCTATCTACTTCCTGAAAGATTGTTGGTTGCAAATCCCTTTATTTGATTGAGTTTCATGCTTTGACATGCACATATATGAATGTGGGGCTTCTCTAGATCCTCCAGCCACAATCCTCTGATACTCCTTTTACTAACTTCAGGAAGGCAGACTCTAGTTAAGTCTTAGGAAATACTTCCAAACAGTAACAGCACTTTGACATTGGGCCCAATTATCAAGGAAGAAAGTGGGCGCACACAACCCCTTTGCTAAATGTATTCAAAGAGAGGCTGGAGAGCCTTCTGGCAGCGATGCCCTAAATTGTTTCATGTCAGAATTGAGGTTGAGGACCCTCATGTTCTTGTGTGGTTCTTTTTTTCTATAATGTAACCTCTTCAGAAAGAGCTGGAAAGGGCTTAGAAAATAACAAGAGTAGTCATACTGTAGATTGCAGAGAGATGGAAAGGTGTCTAGTGTTAGACATTCTGCCCAGGGTCCCTCCTTGTGGGGGAGATGGGTGGGATATAAATGTAATAAATAAATAAATAAATAAATAAATTCCGTTGACATCTACTTTATTCTGCCCATTTGAAATGCTTTTCCAAACACACAATGTGGGTTTAATATTATATCAGAGCTAGGAAAATGATGGGAAGGGTGAATCAAACCAACAGCCCAGATGTGCAACCAGATCTGGGAGGTTCTTAGGAATACAATTATTCAGCTTGGGAATGTAACATAAACCAATCTTTGACAGGTGAGTTAGAGGTCAAAGCAAATTCTGACTGCATATGCATATGCATATGCATATGCATATATATATATGAATGAATGAATGAATGAATGAATGAATGAATGAATGAATGAATGAATGAATGATGGGGAAGGTCCCTATCCTACCTACCCCAGCTCAAAATCTGGTCAGTGTCAAGTCCCACATGCTCATGGAATACCTTTCTGCATTTTTATTTCATTTTTTACTGCAACATTATCTGCTTATCAGTCCAAGCCATAAATCTCCTTGATTGCTTTAGCTGGACACTCAAAAACTACTTTTCAGATGGAGCTTTGCTCTGGCTTGAAATCTGTTCCTTTGTTTTTTTTCATAAAACTTTATTATTATTTTTAAAAAACTTTATTAATTTTTCATAAAACTTTATTATTAATTTTTTTAAAACCTTTATACTCCAACTTGAAATCTGCTTTCTACCAACCCATACCCAAATCATTTATTTTGTAAATAAATGCGGTAGGTGACTGGTTTCATCTTTACTGGGAATCATCAGACTTAAGTAGCCAGATCTTATTCTATACGGTTCAAACCCTCTACTGGGAATTGAACTGGTAGACCGTTGCACTTTAGATGACTTTCTAACCTAAGTGACAGGAAAAATAGTAAAATCAGCCACCAATCGACACATAGAGATAAACCACATTTACACACCATTCAAAAGAGACAACAAAAGCTACAAAGGAAACAAAAAGGCCAGAACACATCCTCTCCAGCAGCTAACACCCAGATAAGCAGGGGTTAACTCCAGACAAACAATCAAGCAGAAAACAATGTCCTCATCAAGGAACTACCAAGGAGGAAACCACACCCCCACCAACACTGGCAGGGCAAGCTACTGGATATAAACAGGGAGCAAACTCCACCCTCCCTCGCACTGATGATGTTCCCTAGTTGGGTCATGAAATGGCTGCAAGCCAAGCACCAAGCTCAGAGAGCACCAAGGGCTCCACAGTTCAACCCTGAGCTACAAATATTATCTTCTATTGAAAATGGTAAACTGTCTAGCAGCCTACCTATCTTTCGAAAGACTGCTAAACTTATGTCCAGAAATAGCTCGGCTGAAGGTAGGTAGAGGGGAAGATGAAGCAGGAGGGAAGGCTCTCAAAGCATCATGCGGTCTCCCTCCCACTTAACCCACACACTTCCACCACCGCCACCACACTGACCAAAGACTGATAGAGGATCAGTCGTGTCACTGCTATTTCTAGGGAAGGACTGAGTAGGAGCAGTGGGTAGGAAGGCAACAGGTCTTCCTTTCACTTCAGCTGCTCTTGGGGCTGACCCTGGGTGGAAGCACACTGGAGTATTGCTAGGGACCATAGAAGTTTCTGATGAGCTGCTGGTCCATTCTATGGGACTTGGCTATAGGACATTCAGGATGTTCACCATTTGGCACAACAGAGGCACTAGTTTTCAAGGTGAGAGTTGATATGTTCAGGAAAGTAAGGAATGATTAGAGAAACTAGTATCACTGACCATTCGTGGCATTGAATGCTTATGAGATACCAACTCAGACCACATTGGGAAACCTGGAATCTCTGAAGGCATTCAGCACCATGAATGGTCAATGATAGTATTTACTCTTACCTTTTCATACTTTTACATGTAAAGTTTCCATGCATATGCAACTGGCGTACTCTGCTTATGCTCGGAGAATACAATCAGTTTATACTTTGAATTGTCATACGGTTGAATTAAAATTCGAGGGAGGAGGTCAGGCCTTTCCCTGCAATTGGGAAAGTTTTTTTGATCAGCAAAAATCAAGAACCTTTTTAAAAAAATTAAAAAGGGAAGCTTATTTTTGCTAGAGCAAAGAATTGGATCCATTTGAAGCAATGGGGATTTAAGCCTTCATTTTCATTAAGGGAAACTGGAAATGAGATGGATGGCTCTCAGTGGAGCCATGAAGATGCTAACTTGCTTGTGGGTATACCAAACTTAATCCAGAGAGGGCCCCAACTTTTAATACCCAGAAGTTTTAGTGCTACTTCTAGCATAAAGTTACACTTGTTTGTTTGCTTGTTTCCAATATTTGTAACTCTCCACAATCCAAAGACTCTGAGCAGCATACAACAAAACAAACATAAAAACAGCATTATTAAAAGTCCCCCCTCCATTAAATAATTAAGTAGGGTTAAAAACTCAGTGAAATAAAGTGGCTTTAATTGCTTTACACAACATCAAAAAAGAGGATGCCTGCATGAACATCTGTGGGAAGCAAGTTCCAAATACGGGATGCACTACAGAAAAGGCCCACCATCTAGCCCACACCCCACATGTCTCATGGAGGTGGAGAACTATCAGGAGACCTTCTCAAGATGTTTGTACCATTTTATGGGTTTGAGACAAGAGAGAACTGTAAGAGTGACATCACCATGTTCATTGTCTGGATCCATTTCAATTATGTGACAGTCATGATCTAAACAAGATGTGTGTTGCGGGACTGTCCATATAGTACATGTTTGCGGGGGGAAATCGACCCATTTGTGGAATGTTAAGACTACAAGTCCCAAAGACTGTATGCTAACTCTAGACCTAAAAATGACAGATTCTGGATACCAGATGATGTAGAATACCAGTTGCTAAACACCAGTTGCTTTGGGTCTTCCTGTAGAAACAGAGGTGTGCAGCCTAAGACTATGTAGCACAGGGGTGGGGAACCTTTTTTCTGCCAAGGGCCATTTGGATATTTATAACCGGGGACCGGGGGGGTGGGGGCGGGGTTTCTGGGATTTCCGCGGACCGGGGGCCGGAGTTTGCGGGTGGGAGCCAATCACAAGCACTGGGGGGTGGGCTTTGCGGGCGGGAGCAAATTGTGTGGAAGGGGCGAAGTTTGCAGGTGGGAGCCCCGCGGGCCTTAGGCGGGAGCCCCGCGGGCCTTATACGGCCCGCGGGCCTGACATTGCCCACCCCTGATGTAGCACATGCAGAACCCAAAGACCTTCATAGTCTGGCTGAACTTTACAGAGTCCTCCAAAAATTACTGCCAAAGTGTAATGTTTCATATGAGAAAAGGATAAGTTATAAAATTGGGGTGTGCAAAGGTTCAAAGAAGGGAGCTTCACTTTAGAATCTCCCTGTTTCTAAAGAGCCTCAGCAGATAAAGGTATCTGGCTGATCTTGTCTGGGCTCAGCAGCTAAACGAGGTCGGTTGAAGTTAGTATTTGGATGGAAGACCACCAAGAAACACCAGAGGTATAAGCTAATCTTGGAAGTTGAAAAACAACTCAGAATATAGCAGATGATTCCAACACAGATCATGGGTAGGGTAGGGAGTATCTGTAACTCCAATGTAAGAATTTATTATCTTAGACCAGGGGTCCCCAACCTTTTTGGGACCAGGGACCACTTCCGTGGGAAAAAATTTTCCAAGGAACAGGGGGTGGGGTTTGCAGGCGGCAGCCAATCACAGGGGCGGGGTTTGCAGGCAGCAGCCAATCACGTGGGCTGGTGGGCAGGCTTTGCAGGTGGCATATTCTCCCCAGGCTGCTTCTCAGCTCCTCAGCACCACCCTTCCCTCCCCCCTCAGCAGGACTCGAGGTCTCTCTCATTCTCTCTCTCTCTCTCTCTCTCTCTCTCTCTCTCTCTCTCTCTCTCTCACACACACACACACACACACACACACACACACACACACAATCACCATTTCCTGGCTCGGGACTCAAACCTGGCCAGATTCTCCCTGGACTGCAAAGGGAAGAGGCCATTTATATAAATTGTGGGTTACAGGTAGTCCTCGACTTACAACCATTTGTTTAGCGACCGTTTGAAGTTACAACAGCTCTGAAAAAGGTGACTTATGAGTGGTCCTCGCACTTACAACCATTTCCACATCCCCATGGTCATGTGGTCAGAATTCAGGTGCTTGGCAACCAACATGTATTTACGATGGTTGCAGCATCCCAGGATCATGTGATCGCTATTTACAACTTTCCCAGCTGGCTTCTGACAAGCAAAATTAATGGGGAACCATGTGATTCACTTAATGACCACGTGGTTTGCTTAATGACTGCAGCAAAAAAGGTCATAAAATCGGGTGTGGTCACGTGATGCTTCGCTTAATGACCACACCACTTAATGATGGATTTTCCGGTCCCTATTGTGGTCGTAAGTCAAGGACTACCTGTATTTTGGTGGCCTTCCCTACAGTATATATACAGAAATATCTTCTTCCTAGAAGAGCTAGAGATCTCCAGAGCAATGTGAGACTCTTCAACGAGGCAAAGCACTAATAGTATTTGGGTCATGGAGGTGAATAGTATCATCTCCATGGTCAAAAAAAAAAATCCCTTGATACAGCAAATCACATCATCTCCACGGTTTGTTCTGAAATTCATACCAGAAGAAGAAGCCAGTTTATTTAATTTGAATTAAATTTGTTTTCCTTGGCATACAGTAACTAATATTACTTGAGAACATCCAATGATGAGAAGACCACCACCTTTCTGGGTCACTGGTTCCACTCTCAAACTGCTCTTATTGTTCTAACATTCAGCCAGATGGTCTTTACTATCTAGCACTTGAAGACCACAGAGAACTGGTTGTGGACTTTGGTGTTATGGTGTCAAAGACAGAAAGCTGAGAAAAACCTTTGGTCTGATCCACTAAGACTCTTAATAGTAAGACTCATAATAGGAAGGTCTCCAATCTTGTTCTTGCATGTGTGTATAGTCTGTATATGGTTTTCAGACTTTTTTTTTTTAAAAAAAAAGTTCATACAGGGAGGGTTCCAAAGCTCAGATGAACTTTTTTTTTTTAATGTTATCTCTCTAAGAACATTTTGGGCATTTTCCCTTTGTTCACTTCTCTTGGAAAAGGTAGTTACACTGCAGACTTTTCTCTGCAAGCATGCCATCATTTTTTAGCAGCAGCTGTTATTTCCTCTTTCTTATGCTTTGGAATAACATTAAATCTGAGACGCTGTCAAGGATGGAAAATATTGTCCCAGGCTGTTAACAAGAAAGCAGCAAAACCAACATCTCAATTGGGGAGAAGTTTATTCCGTTAGCTTTGCTATCATGCTGTGAAATTGCTGTGTAACTCTTTGTCCCCTTAGAGAATTGTGATGAATCCGTTTCCACAAGTAGAACAAAGATTTTGAGAAGAAATTTGTTCATAGATGAGCTTGGAAAGCCTAAGTAGATTCGGACCTGGGTAGATCTTGGGTGGGAGAGCACCAGGGTTGGAGGTCAGACTGGAAATGGGGGAAAACAAAGTCTTAGAAGCAGGCAGTGGAAAACCACTTCCATATTGTTTCCAAGAAAATTCTTGGAATTTTCCAGTCTATGAAGTCTCCAGGAGTCAAAGTCAATTCAAAGGAGGCTTGGATCCCAGCACATGACAGCACCTAGATAATCTAAAATTTATTTATTTAATTTATATGACCGCCCATCTCCCCCAACGGGGAACTCTAAATAAACTAAGGAAGGTCAGTTAGTACTTGTATGTGGGACCAACTTGTAACACCAGCACTATAGAAGAAGGCAATTGCAACCTAATTCTGTCTCAGTGCCAACTACACAGACATGTCCATAAAGTCATGAGGAGTTAAGTTCGGCTTGAGGCTGTCTTTATATCTTTTCACCAGCAGGTCTCCCATTGGAGAGCAGACATTCTGAGGAAGTGAGAATAGCTGAAGATGTTTAACTGTACCTCCACAGCTGAGGCAGACCAATCAATCTCAGTAGCAGTTTGCACAGAGCATCTGCACAATATTGATTCTCACTGCTTTCTCTTCCTCTGATCAGCATCCATCTGATGGATGGATGAATGTGGTATTGCTTTGGTGAGCTGCTTGCAAGGGGCCAAAAAGACTTAACCCCAATGCCATCAGGTTGCAGGTGGCATTTAAAATTAGTTGGGATTGTTCCTTGGCACAAGGAAGGGTGGGAGATGGCTTTGCTTGAGTTATGTTTTAACTCTTTTGTTGTTGTTCAGTCATTTAGTCGTGTCCGACTCTTCGTGACCTCATGGACCATAGCACGCCAGGCCTTCCTGTCCTCCACTGCCTCCCGGAGTTTGCTCAAGTTCATGTTCATTACATCGGTGATGCTATCTAACCATCTCATCTTCTGCCGTCCCCTTCTCCTTTTGCCTTCAGTCTTTCCCAGCATCAGGGTCTACTACTGTATTTAAGTACATAAGGCGCTTGGTTACAATTGGAGCAGTATATAAGCCAAATAAGTAAGCAAATTAGTAACGTGCAGGTGGCTTTTGCTGCAGCATGTCTTTGAATGACACTGGGCAGAAGTCTACTGAATTACCTTTTCCCCCCAAGGGATTTCAATGTCAGGTGTATTTAGCCCCCCAAAGACAACTACTGCTTGATGAGTGTCATATTAATGAATGCTGAGCCTTGGCCCATGCTTCTCATGTAATTTAAGGTCTCCCATAGCAATGCATAATGTTCTAACTGTAGGAGAAGTAGGCAAAGTGGGGAAGGTGGAATGTATTACATCAATTGCATTGTTTGTGCACATCCTACAAGCTATCCACAGCACTGCAGCTATGGGAGAAGCACACTTCCCAGGCCTGCTGTCATCAAAGAAGAGACAGCCATTGCAGGCTAAAGATGTCCATGATGCTCCTGTGATACCCAGAGGCATTCCAGGGAATGAGGACCTCTGGCTGGATAACTGCCCCATCCTTTGCACAGGCCAGCTTTCCCACGCTGAGGAAGTTGTCTAAAAGCCTACTGAGCATAAGGATACCAGCGGAAATCCATGAATCCATGAGGATCAATATCTAAGCCAGAGCTTTCCAAACTGTGTGTTGGGACACGTTAGTGTGTCGGCTGCAGTGTCTGGGTGTGTCGCGGCTGCTGCTGCCTCCTGGCTTCCACGCAGGTTCTAGTGCCTGCCTTGTGCCTTGCTGCCTCCAAACCTGCCCTGCCAGGATTCCACGCAGGTCCTAGTGCCTGCCTTGTGCCATGCTGTAAGAGTGTGTCGTGAAATGATGCATGTCTAAAAAGTGTGTCACCAACATGAAAAGTTTGGAAAGCTCTGATCTAAGCATATGGTCTACACTGACTGGCAGCATGGATCCGAGGTCTGGAGCACTAGAGGCTGAATTGGGGCCTTCCCTAGGCAAAGTCATATTCCTTCCCCGTAGCCCAACTTCTCTCTTGTCACCAGCATCAACGGCCGAGATTTCATCTCACCAGTATGGCTCCTATGCATGTGTGCCTTATCATCCTCATGAATATGCCCGCTTTGAAATTAATTTAAGTGGGTGGCTACCTCCAGACCCCATGTGCTACGTGCAGCCGTTTTATTTCCTGTTTCCTGTTGCACCAAGCACCCTGGAAATTCCAAATGTGTGGGCCAGATTGGGGTGCTGCCAGAGAAAGAGCAAATCCAAAGCCTAATCAATATTTGAAAAGCTGGCATGGTGAATCATAGTCTTTTACCTGCAGTGCCATATGGCCTGCCCACAGAGCCAACCCATTAAAACAGATGGACCGGGTTGGTATCTGATGCCTAATTAACATAATCTCACTGGCTTCAGGTTGAAGGGAGGGGGGAAGCATTGGGTGGGATATAATTTCTCCCAGATGCAGAGAATACCAACTTCTTGTAGAGGCAGACTATCGAGTAGAAGGCCAGTGCAATCAAGGACACTGAGAAAGGGAAAAGGGGTTATGCCCCCTAAAAATAAGGAAGAGGGGATGATTAGCACCCTGCTTCCTTCCTTTTGTTTTTCTCTAATTCTTTTTTAACAAAGTCAAGCCGCTTTAATTGTCCTTTCTGATTGAGGCAAGCCACTTCACAGCAACCCCATCTTTGTGAAATTAGCATCAGCATCTTTAAGATAATGAGTTTCTCCTTGTGTTTCCGAGTTGTTGAAGAAATCTAAAAGGCCACGTTGAAGACAGATCACCCTGGGAAAGGTCTAACTATGTGGCCACAAACAGTCAACACTGCCTTGATGTCACATAATCAATTGTGGTTCAGTGCTGCACAAGCTCTGTTCACAGAGAACATAAGAACAGTCCTGGTGGATGAGGAAAAAGCCCATCCTAGCCCAGTGCTTTGTTTCTTATAGTGGCCAATCAGATGCCTTTGGGGTATTCATAAGCAGAAGATGGAGACCTACCTGCCACTTGCCATGGTTCCCCTGTAACCAGTGTTTGGAAGCCCCTGCCCCACCCCAGAAGCCACACTGAGCCCTCAAGGCCTATAGCCCTTTACAGGTTTGTCTGTCCTCCATGCCTTTATCCAGTCCCCTTTCAGACCCATCCGATCTTGGAGAATTGAATTCCATGGGTTCATTATGATGGAGTTTTGAAGGTTAATAAAAGAACTCCAAGCAGCTAACAACAATCTTGCAGAGTAGAAGCGTGAACCAGCAGGGAACTTGCACTTTAAGCTTAATTACGTTCAGAAATAAATTCAGTCTTCACACATTAGTTAGATGAAGAAAAATAGAGATAGCTTACATTTATTCAGTAGATCTGGATACAAGTAGGTTCATGGTAGATCTGCGTGCAAGCGAGATGTAATGGACGAGAGCTGCATTGTGCAGCGCCTCCTGCTTGCAGGTGTGCCCAAAGAGTAATAAAGGTTGTTAATCCCCCAAACTCAAGAAGGAGAAGGAAGTGGAAATCAGGTGACCCATGTGACATCCCACAAGCACAATAGAGATGTGTTTACTAGAAAGGACCCCCCTTATGCTTATGAGACAATGCTGAGTTGACCCCTAATGATTCCAACACATTACAGTATTTGCTGTTTGAAGAAACACTTCATTTTGTTTGAGGGAAGATATGGTCAAGGTGTACAACATCTTTCACACCATAGAGAAAGTGAACAGGAAGAAGTACTACGACAAGGAATCATCACACCAGCTTCATTTATATCTTTGTATATCTTGATCATGTCCCCTCCTTAGTCATCTTCTTTCTAAGTTAAAGAGCCCCAACCATTCCAGCCCATTAAGGAAGGTGTCCAGGCCCACTGATCATTTGGGTTGCTCTCTCCTGCACTTTTTCTAGCAACATTAATTCCTTTCTCAGGAAGGGTAATCAGAACTATCCATAATCGTCCAGATGAGGATGTACTATAGATTTGCATCAGGCCATTACAGTGTTGTCATTTTTATTTCCAATTCCTTTCTAACAATCTCTAGCATGAAATTTTCTTTTTCACTGAGCCAACACCTTCACTGAGCTATCCTCTGTGACCTCAAGATCTTTTTAGTAACAGACACGTCTGACACAAACAGTTTGTATGAGAAATGGGTGGTGGTGGTGGTGGTGGTGGTGCCCTAACCTATAGGCAGTCCTTGTTTAGTGACCACAATTGTGACTGGCAACTTGGTTGTTAAGTGAAGCAGTCACTAAGTGAAACGATGACTGTGCTTATGATCTTACTTCAGCTTTCCTTTGCTTGACAGACCTGCGAAGGTCATAAATGTGAGGATTGGTCATGAAGTTACTTTTTCATTACTGTCATAACTGCAAACAGCTGCTATAAGAGGCAGTTACTAAATGAGGACTACCTGTATCACTTTATAGCAGTGTTTCTCAACCTTGGCAGCTTTAAGATGTGTGGACTTCAACTCCCAGAATTCCCCAGCCAGCTAGGGAGAATTCTGGGAGTTGAAGTCCACACATCTTCAAGCTGCCAAAGTTGAGAAACACTGCTTTAAAGTTATTTAAATTTAATTTCATTTGCCATTTGATTAAGCAATCACCTAATATCTCTGTGGAACTTTTTGAAGTCACTTCATATTTTACCACCCTGAATAATTCAGTAATATCTGTAGACTTGGGCAGTTCATTGTTTACCTGAGAATTTTTCAAACTGTGTTCTGCAGAACCCTAGGATTCTATGAGAACCTCTTGGTGTTTCATGAGTGACTAAGGGGGAAAAGAGGTTCATTTCAACAAAGTCAATCTTCTATTGCTAGAGCTTTGCTGTTCTAGTTTTGGTTGTTGTGGGTTTTCTGGGCTGTGTGGCCGTGTTCTGGCAGTTTTTGTTCCTAACATTTCACCAGTCGCTGTGGCTGGCATCTTAAGAGGACAGGAGCACAGCTAGAAGATTCTTTCTGTGCCCAAGTGGAGGGTGTGTGTTCCTGATGGTGTTTATAGCTGCTAAGAGGTCATTTACAAAAGATTGGGAGAGGGTTTTTTGTGGTGATTAGGGGGTGTGGTGCTGTCGTGTTCTAGTTTTGTTTTGTTTTTTTTAAACAGGTTCTGCAGCCTGAAAAAAAAATTGAAAATTCTTGGTTTACCCCTAAGTGAAGATCATTAAGAATGTTAAAGGACACATTTTAACAGATTCCACTTACTTCTCGCCATTGACAAAATTTCCTGTTTATACCTACTCTTTGTTTTAACCAGTTTGCAACCCATTAAAGGATAGGATCTCTTATTCGAGGGATGCTTAATTTATTCAAGAGTCTTTCATGAAGAACTTGGCTAAATGGTTTTTGAAACTTCAATATACAATACTGACAAGGTCATCTCTGTATAGTCGAAGGCTTTCACGGCCAGAATCCGATGGTTGTTGTGGGTTTTCTGGGCTGTGTGGCCGTGTTCTGGCAGTTTTGGTTCCTAACGTTTCACCAGTCGCTGTGGCTGGCATCTTCAGAGGACAGGAGCACAGCTAGAAGATTCTGTCTGTGCCCAAGTGGAGGGTGTGTGTTGCTGCTGGTGTTTATAACTGCTGAGAGGGTGTGTGTCTTCTGTGGGTCATTTACAAGAGATTAAGAGAGGGTTTATTGTGGTGATTAGGGGGTGTGGTGCTGTCGTGTGTGGGATTAGCACATCTATTGTGTGAGTTCGTATATTTCTGTGGTTGAGTAGAGTTCATTGACCTTTTGCAAGCTGTGTTTTTCAGGACTGGCAGCCAGGTTTTGCTGATCTTTAAGCTTTCTTCTTTTTTATTGAAACTGTGTTGGTGTTTATGTATTTCAATGGCTTCCCTGTATAGTCTAACATAGTGGCTGTTGGTGTTGTCCAGTATTTCTGTGTTTTCAAATAAGATTTGGTGACCAGTTTGTTTGAGAGCATGTTCAGCTATTGCAGATTTTTCAGGTTGGTGTAGTCTGCAGTGTCTTTCATGTTCTTTTATCCTGGTGTGGATGCTGCATTTTGTGGTCCCAATGTATACTTGTCCACAGCTGCAGGGTATGCGGTAAACTCCTGCAGCAGTGAGGGGGTCCCTTTTGTCTTTTGCTGATTTTAACATTTGTTGTATTTTTCTGGTGGGTTTGAAGACTGTTTGGAGGTTATGTTTTTTCATTAGTTTTTCCATGCAGTCCGTGACTCCTTTAATGTAGGTCAGAAATATTTTGCTTGTGGGGCGCTGTTTTTCTTCAGTTGATTGCTGTTTTTTTGGTTTGATAGCTCTCCTGATTTCATTCTTGGAGTAGCCATTCGCCTGTAGGGACCAATCCAAATGGTTGAGTTCAGAATTGAGAAATTGAGCTCACAGTTCTGATTTGCGCGATCCACTAGTGTTTTGATGATGCCTCTTTTTTGTCGTGGGTGGTGATTGGAATTTTTGTGTAGACACCGGTCTGTGTGGGTGGGTTTTCTGTAGATTTTGTGTCCTAATTGCAGGTCCGGTTTGCGTATGACTATGACATCTAAAAATGGTAGTTCGCCTTCCATTTCTTTTATGCAGAATTTCTCGGTCCTGCATATTTAAAATCTAAACAGTTTGTTTCTGCAAGCATGTCTCAAATCCTGCATCCCCTAAAAACAGTAGTGGAATAATTCCAGCATCTTCAAAAACAGGGCATTCTCTTGTGAAATGCTATACTTGACATTTCCAATTATTCTTTCTTTAAATGAAATCCACACAGAAGAGTCTTGATACCATATTCTGGTTTGTGTTCATTTCTTTCTGCATACCCCCCTGCACGATAGACTGTAAGACAATTAGGAAGTACATAAGCTAATGATAAATGTTAGCTTTTGGAAATGGGCTTTAAGAAAATTAGCATAATCTGATTATACAGGTTCAAAAGAAGCATTCCAGGCTGTGTTTGATTGGAGTTTTTTTTTTCCCCCATCTGTGCCTGTATGTAGCAAAGAGAGGGTATTTGTTGGGTTTATCTTCAGGAACTAGCAGATGAAGCTAAAACAAATTTCAATTCCTCTGCTGCCTTTTTAAAAAGAGTTTGAACAGATCCAACAGGGTGGGTGGGGGTGAAGCACGGAGTTCTCCTTCACGGGAGATCTTCAAACAGGGTCTAGATGGTCATATCTCTGAGAAGCTATAGTGGATCTTTAAGATCCCTTCCAATTCTACAATTCTGTGAATGCTGTGGACTCTCTAGGCAAAAGCAAGTTTTCTGCCCTTTAGGTATGCTCTTTCTATGTTGTCTCTAGCACATTTCATGGCCTTTACTGTGTTTATTTGCTTAATGTTGTAATAGGTCAACAGAGGCCCTTGCTTCTGTCCTGACTAATCCTTTCAGATTTCCAAAGGAGCTGAAGAAATCAGTCCTGTTATTGTGGATCAGCCCTTGTGTGCATTTGGATTTTGGCCACAAACAACAAAGAACGTGCGCATGCAACTTACCTCACCCAGTCACACTAAATCAGCCATTTGATCTATCCACAAATCCTTAACAAAAGCTCATAGGACTCCCAACAATAAAAGTCTACAAGTAAACTGCAGGAAAAAGAAGATAACCATTGTCTTTTGCTCCAGTAAGATTACTATTAGTAAAGCATTCCCATTTAAGTATAATTTTAGAGCAGAACATTTTTAAAGTCTTCATAATTGCTCTTAATAGTCCTCTTCACGTTTCTGGATACAGTAATAAACTGGCTAATTTTTATCTCTCCCTTCTCCCCTTCCCTCACATTCCTTCTGCCATCAAAACTGATGAATTATTGCTGAGTGGCTGCCATGTTGGAGGACAATGGCAGTCCATTGTACTAAAATAAAAGACGCTTTTCACGTTGCAGATTGTTTGCTTTTTGAAATAACATTAGTTGTCTGTTTTCTATCCATTCCCAACTCTCCCCCCCAAAGAAATGACAAATTGTAATTACATGCAAGTGCATTTACAATGCTATAATCATAATTGCTGAAATTGTATTTGTAATTTCCCTCACACATTCTGCAGATGCTTCTCTTTTCAATCGACTGCCATGAGGTTCACATTTCCATTTGATGATAGTTGTCAATTTGCTGCCACATGTTCATTGTGTTGGTGTTGGTGAATGCATTCCCACATGCACACAGACACATCTCTTGGGGAAATGTTGGAGCTTCAGGTGCAGAGTGGGCAGCTCCTAAGTTGTGGAGATAAATTCACAGGTAAATCAAAACACCGGAAGCCTTGAAACATCAGAATGAAACAAAGGATTATATAATTTATTTATTTATTTATTTATTTATTTATTTATTTATTTATTTTTCAAATTTATTCCCCGCCCATCTCCCATGCAAGGGACTCTGGGCGGGTTACAATAAATAAAAAATTTAAAAACTATACAAAATATCTAAAAACACAAGCATAACATAATAAAATAAAATCCAAGATGGATTTGGACCCGCAGAATAGATCGTGGAGCTACGGGGCCAGCCAACCCCAGGAGGCACTACCACCTCCGTCGTCCCAGGCCAGGTGGCAGAGCCAGGTCTTAAGGGCCTTCCGAAAGGCCAGGAGGGAGGGGGCCAGTCTCACCTCCGGGGGCAAGATATTCCACAAGGCGGGCACTATCGCAGAGAAGGCATGCCTCCTAGACCCCGCTAGATGGAATTCTCTTGTTGAGGGGGTCCGAAGCATGCCCTCTCTGCATGCACGGGTGGGGCGGGCCGACGTTATCAGGACGAGACGGTCCCTCAGGTACCGTGGTCCTATGCCATGTAGGGCTTTAAAGGTAATCACCAACACCTTGAATTGGACCCGGAAGCAAACTGGCACCCAATGCAGCTCGCGCAGCAGGGGTGTCACATGTGCCGATCTTCTGGCACTCATAACTGCTCGCGCCGCTGCATTCTGCACCAGCTGAAGCTTCCGGATACTCTTCAAGGGTAGCCCCATGTAGAGCGCATTACAATAGTCTATACGGGAGATGACAAGGGCGTGAGTGACTGTTCGGAGGGCCTGGTCAGGGGGCATCCATAGGGGAGTCAAAAAAGTCTATACCAGTGTTTCTTAAACTTTTTGCTCTCAGAACCCCTTCCCACTTATAAAAATTATGGAGGAGCCCAAAAAATCTTTTGTTTGTATAGGTTATATTTATCGATATTTACTGTATTAAAAATTAAAATTGATGCATTTGTAGAATATTTATTGAATCATGTAAAAATAACATTATTAAACCCATTAGATATTAATATAAATAAATATATTTTTCATGAAAAAGCCTATATATTTTTAACATATAAAAATAATGAGAAGAGTGACCTTGTTTTTTTTTTGTTTGTTTATTCGTTCAGTCGTTTCCGACTCTTCGTGACTTCATGGACCAGACCACGCCAGAGCTTTCTGTCGGCCGTCACCATCCCCAGCTCCCCAATGGTTGAGTCTGTCACCTCCAGAATATCATCCATCCATGTTTTTTTTTTTTTATTTATTTATTTATGTATTTATTTATTTATTTATTTATTTATTTATTTATTTATTTATTTTCTATTCCTCCTTTATTATTTTTATAAATAACTCAAGGCAGCGAACATATCTAATACTCCTTCCTCCTCCTATTTTCCCCAAAACAATAACCCTGTGAGGTGAGTTAGGCTGAGAGAGAGGGACTGGCCCAAAGTCACCCCACTGGCTTTCATGCCTAAGGCGGGACTAGAACTCTCAGTCTCCTGGTTTCTAGCCTGGTGCCTTAACCTCTTCAATATCTGGCAAATAATTTTGATTTCACAAACCCCTGAGAGGGTCTTGGGGGACCCCCACGGATCCTTGAACCAGACTTTAAGAAACACTGGTCTAGATAATGGCTGTGACTGTCAGATGATCCTTTTTTTCTGTGTGTTGTATGTACATGTACGAAAGGCATAGGCCTGCAAATGTCCTGTTGTGGCTGCCATCTTAAATTGGGCCTGAAAATGCCCCTAATGCTGACTTTCCTAATGGAATTGAATTGCTTCTAAATTTTGTCTTGAGCAAAGAGAGAGAGGGAGAGGGAGAGGGAGAGGGAGAGGGAGAGGGAGAGATAACAGAGTTTACTGCTTAGCCAAAGAATCAAAGGTGGGGATAAATCTCTGGCCTGAATACATTACTGAATTATTCCTGACATGTATCATCAATGGTCATGCTGACCAAAGCTACAAGGAATTATGGTGGAGCAACACTGGAAGGATTTCCCATTGCTGATCAAAGGAATGTTTTAAATCTAACAACCAACAAATCCTTTTTGCTAGAATTAGTAAAATTGTTCCAAGGAGAATGAAACTTCATTGTTAAGTTCCTTTGAAGAGATGGTTGCCAATCTTGGGGGAAGTCCATCTAAATCATGTGGACATTTGTGGTGCAAAAAGGAAGGTTTCAGGAAGGCAAAATGATTTTATTAATTTGTCTTTTTTGTTTTTTTGCTACCTATACAATGGCTAATTGAATGATCTTCTCCTACTTGCTCATATTCCCAGCCAATCAAAGAATTGCATACTCAATGTGAGAATATTACTTAGAGCTAACAACACCAAATCAACAATTTCTGGACCAATCAGACAGATGATCCTGAGGGATGTAAAAAAATAAATAATAATCATCACATGCCATGAATTTTAGTGAGAACAAAATAGTCAACGTACAGATGGTAGCAGTTCAAGGCAGTCTGTTAGCATCTGCTGTTCTTCTTAATTTGTACAAAAAGCATATATTGGTGGAAGTTGCATCCAAAAAAAATGTATATTGGGGTTAATGAGTTAAAAAGAAATCTAGGAGTGGTGGTTGTGTCAAAAAAAGGAAGGAAATGTCTTTTAGGGAGCGCTATGCAGGAAACACATAGGAATACATTCAGGGACATTGTGTATAATAACAAATGTGGATTTTCCTGCAGTTAAAAAAGATTCAAAAGGTGGTGGAATGGAATAATATGTAAAAACCTGTGATACCAGAATAAACTAGGTTTAGAAGGTTTCACAGATCTTTAGTCATCCTAGCCACTGAGAAAGTACCTTATGTGGGAATACATATCGGAATTGGCACCCACCATCCACGTACTAATGATCATGTCATGCAATTGGTGTCTATGTGAGGAGCAGTATCATAAATAGGAGTATCCAAAATTTGTTGTCTAGTGACAATGATCAAACAGTGCTTTTCAGAAAATATAGGTCAAGGAAGAATTGCAGTACTATGGTCATGGGGCCATTGCCCATAAAGACAGTTACTTTTAAGTGTCCATTCAAAACTATACATTAAATCGGTGTTTTTCAAACTTGGCAACTTTAAGATATGTAGACTTCAATAGTCACACAACTTAAAGCTGCCGAGTTTGAAAAACACTGCACTAAATGTCTCAGAGGCTTTTTTTAACTCACAAAAATTATTAAAATAATGCAATAATACATTAAACTCTGCAACATCGAGACAGGTCATATATACCATGAGTCAGCAAAGCTACCTCCTTCCATGGCTTCACTCCAAACTTTATAGGAGCTTAAAATCCAGTCCAGGTCATAACAGGAAGCTGTGAGATGAGAAAAAGGTTTGAGTTCTGCCCATCACTTTCTTTCCACTAATGGCAACACTATCCTTCAAATTGTTCCTCAGGTTAGTTCCCAGATTCTGGTATACACAGTAAACCTATGTGACTTGGTTTGATCTGATCTGAATGGTCAATATGATTTAGAAAACCAAGCTAATTTAAAAAGAATCAAGTCCCAGTCGGGATTGTCACTTCAGTCTGAGGAAAATGAGACTTCTAAGCAATTTGTCAGATCAAATATTCTCACAGCCTGAATGAACAAGTCTCAATGCTTTGTTTTTTTTCATTTTCTCAGTGGTTCTGTTAACAACTTCCTTGAGGGGTTGCAATTGCAAATTTTAGACTGTAAGCACCTCGGGATTAAGGGTTATTCTTTTACACTTTGCAAACCGCTATGCATCAAGTTCAGGATCAGTACCATACCATCACCCTTGCCTTGTACACATGAAAAAGAAGCTGAAAGTTGGAATACCGTCAGGGACCAGACACTATGAAAGTGGCAGAGGGAACGTCAATGAAGGTTCTCAGTCATCCAGGTGGAACAGTCTGTAGCTTGAATCATGTCAACTAGATTTCTATTTTCTCAGTGGAAACGTTTTGCTCCCCATCCAAGAAGCTTCTTCAGTCTGAGCAAAGTTAGTAAGGGAATCCTTAAATATGTTTCTAGGGTGGCTGTGTGACCTTGCACCTGGGGCTAGGTCATGGTTATTTTGAGATGTTTATTTCTAAGTCCCTTTATCATCTAAAGGAGGATCGTTAAGATTACCATGCTGCTGTTGAGCTTGCGAAATGGTCTTAATCTTGGCAGAGGGAACGTTATGAATGTATCTTCACCAAGGAGAGGAACCATGAAGGTCGTCCAGATGGGAAGCATCCCTGGACCACATTGGGCCTCCAGGGTGAGGATCGCTTCTCCTTTTCTAAAGGATGTGAACTGTCTTGCCTATTCAACAGTCAGCTGAATCATTTTCCTTCCTCTTTGCAGACCCATCCTCAGTAGCATTTTAAATTAAAATGCACCTAGAAGACGAATGTGGGGACCTAGCTGTGCAGACATGAGAGTTTTCCAGGCCAAGAAAAATGTGTGTTTCATTTCAGACTTCAAGGTGAATCTATCCAGCTTGTCAATATGATATTGAAATTTAAGTGGTTCTGGTTCTTTCCTTTAAAAGCATGTGTGTGTGCGCGCACACACACACACTTTTTGATACTTAAGTTTTCCAGATAAGTGTTTCTCTATATGAGAATTGAAAGGGGCATGGTGGCTCAGTGGGTAAGACGCCAGGCTTGTCGATCGGAAGATCGCAAGTTTGGAGGTTCGAGACTGTAGCCCCGCGTGATGGAGTGAGCTCCCATGCTAGCTCCAGCTCTTGCCAACCTAGCAATTCGAAAGCATGCAAATGCAAGTAGATGAATAGGTACCACTTCGGTGGGTAGGTAACAGCGTTCCACGTGCGTCATGCGGCCACATGACTGCAGAAGCGTCTTCGGACAACACTGGCCCTTCGGCTAACAAACTGAGATGAGCACTGGCCCCTAGAGTCAGACACGACTGCACAAATGTGCAGGCGGAACCTTTACCTATATGAGAATTATTTTATTTTATTTTACTTTCTTTTGAGTTTTTTTAAATTTATTTATTTTTACTATTTATGCTTTCTGCTGCTTTGCCCAGAGGTGCATGTCACCTGACAGATGCACAGAGATAATGGTGTTCAGAATTGACACTGATGACATAAGAGCTTGGAGTCACCTTTGATGGAGATGTCCTATGCTGCAAAGGACAGGGCAGAAGAAGTAGGCCAAGTTTGTTATGACCTCAGTTGACTCTTTGCTATTGAATTCATCCTCTCTGCTGCCAATTTTTTTTAAGCACCTATATAAGGAGGGGTGATTTACAGAATAGCCTTTTAGTATAGTTTGATGTCCAAGGTGAAGGGATAAAATAAAGTCTACTTAACTAGGGGATGATAATAGGTGGGATTTTTTTAGACTAGCTTTTGTCCTGAGAGCCACAAAGCAACCGAGGAAAAAGCTAGTAACCTTGTTGGAGGGAGAAAGGTGAGAGTCAAAAGGGGAACCCATCTCTGTATGAGTTGGAAACCAACTAAGGTAACCTCCCCTTGTGAAGTTAATTTATTGAGGAGCGGGGAAGGACCTAGTCTTACTTCCAAATAAAAACAGTCATAGAAGATAAATAGTCTCTAAAGTCAGTTCCACACCACAGAAATCACCACCAACCTTGCTTGATCTAAATCAGTGTTTTTCAAACTTGGCAACTTTAAGATGTGTGGACTTCAAGGTTCTGTGTTTTAGAAGTCCATGTTCTTTATAATTACATACCCATTACATGGGTGGACAATAGAGATGGATTCTCCATGTCCTTCTCATTGTTAAAAGTCTAGTCTTTCTGTGAAGGAAAAATTAATGTATAGCAGAGCTTTCCAAACTGTGTGTCGCGACACAAAAGTGTGTCACCACACACAGCGTGGTGTGTTGCCACACTACTCGGAAGCGGCGGTGCGCGCATGCATGGTGGCAGCAGCAGCCGCTGCCGCTGCCGCCGTGCACGCGCGCACCGCCACATGCCCCCCTGTACCGACGCACACACCCCCGCGCTGCTGCCGTGCACACGTGCACCTCCACACGCCCCCCTGTGCCGCCACATGCCCCTGCACCGCTGCACGCCCCCCATGCCGCCGCCATGCGTGCACGTGCCGCCGCATGCCCTCCTGTGTCGCCCCCCACGCACGCGCGCCCCCGCGCCCCCGCCATGCCGCCGCACCGCCGCTGGCGACACGCCAGCGGCGGCACTTTGGAAAGCCCTGATGTATAGGTTCAATTACTCAGGGGATTGAAGATCCAATGTTACTTGTAACTTATAAATGAGTGCTTATAGACTATATATGGATGATTGCATTTTGAAGAGTGCAAACTCTCCTGGAAAATGGGGGTGAGGATGGCATGTAGCTCTTTGTGTGTGTAAGTCAAGGTGCCTATGAAATATCCTTGGCCTGACTCAATGCCACAATCTCAATTACCTTTAGCACTTATAGTTTTATCTCAGTACTTGCTTCCTTCTTCACTTCCCAGCCATCAAATCTTGCTACAGGTGGTCCTTGATTAACGACCACTCATTCAGTGACCGTTCAAACTTACGATGTCACTGAATGAGGGGGACTTAACGACCAGTCCTCAAAGTTCCGGCCGTTGCAGCATCCCCACAGTCATGTGATTGCCATCCGGGTGCTTTACGACTGGCCCAGATTTCCGACTGTCACAGCGTCCCATGGTCACGTGATCACAAATTGCGACCTCCTTTGCCAGCTTCCCACAAGCAAAGTCAATGGAAAGCCGGCAGGAAGTCAGAAGTCGTGGTCACATGAGGTCCTCGCTTAATGACGTGCGGGGATTCACTTAGGGATGATAACTCGGGACTGCCAGAACTCCCATCGCTAAGTGGCATGGTCACATGATGTTGCGCTTTATGACTGCATCGCTTAGCAATGGAAATTCCGGTCCCATTTACCATCGTTAAGTGAGGACTACCTGAACTTCCTCCAGCAAAGGAGATTGTTACCTTGTCGTGGTGCTGGAGCTTGAGCACCTCAATGAAACCATGAGCTAAACCGTGAAGGGACACCCAAGACGGGAAGGTCGTGGCAGAGAGGTCAGACTAAATACGATCCCTGGGGAAGGTAATGGCAACCCACCCCAGTATTCTTGCCGTGAAAACTAAATGGATCAGTACAACCAGAGATACTGTATGTCGGTATACCATCAGAAGATGGGACTCCCAGGTCGGAAGATGGTCAAAATGCTACTGGGGAGGAACAGAGGATACGTTCAACTAGCCCCAGATGTGATGACGCAGCTAGCTCAAAGCCGAAAGGACGGCTAGCGGCCGACGGTGCTGGTGGTGAACGACGAATCCGATGTTCTAAAGATCAACGCACCATAGGAACCTGGAATGTAAGATCTATGACCCAGGGCAAATTGGATGTGGTTATTGGTGAGATGTCAAGATTAAATATAGACATTTTAGGTGTCAGTGAACTGAAATGGACTGGAATGGGCCACCTCACATCAGATGACCACCAGATCTACTACTGTGGACAAGAGGACCACAGAAGAAATGGAGTAGCCTTCATAATTAACAATAAAGTGGCTAAAGCAGTGCTTGGATACAATCCAAAAAACGATAGAATGATCTCAATTCGAATTCAGGGTAAGACATTTAACATCACAGTGATCCAAATATACGCCCCAACCACAGATGCTGAAGAAGCAGAAGTAGATCAGTTCTATGAGGATCTGCAGCACCTACTGGATAATACACCAAAAAGAGATGTTATTTTCATTACAGGAGAATGGAATGCTAAGGTGGGTAGTCAGACGACACCTGGAATTACAGGCAAGCATGGTCTGGGACAACAAAATGAAGCAGGACATAGGCTGATAGAATTTTGCCAAGACAACTCACTGTGCATAACAAACACTCTCTTCCAACAACCTAAAAGACGACTTTATACATGGACTTCACCAGATGGTCGACACCGAAATCAGATTGACTACATCCTTTGCAGCCAAAGGTGGCGGACATCTATACAGTCGGTAAAAACAAGACCTGGAGCTGACTGTAGTTCAGATCACAAACTTCTTATTGCAAAATTTAGAATCAGACTAAAGAGAATAGGGAAGACCCACAGATCAGTTAGATATGAGCTCACTAATATTCCTAAGGAATATGCAGTGGAGGTGAAGAATAGATTTAAGGGACTAGATTTAGTAGATAGGGTCCCAGAAGAACTATGGACAGAAGTTCGCAACATTGTTCAGGCGGCGGCAACAAAAAACGTCCCAAAGAAAAAGAAAACCAAGAAGGCAAGATGGCTGTCTGCTGAGACATTGGAAGTAGCCCAAGAAAGAAGGAAAGCAAAAGGCAACAGTGACAGGGGGAGATATGCCCAATTCAATGCAAAATTCCAGAGGTTAGCCAGAAGAGATAAGGAATTATTTTTAAACAAGCAATGTGCGGAAGTGGAAGAAGACAATAGAATAGGAAGGACAAGAGACCTCTTCCAGAAAATTAAAAACATCGGAGGTAAATTCCAGGCAAAAATGGGTATGATCAAAAAGAAAGATGGTAAGGACCTAACAGAAGCAGAAGAGATCAAGAAAAGGTGGCAAGAATATACGGAAGATCTGTATAGGAAAGATAATAATATTGGAGATAGCTTTGACAGTGTGGTCAGTGAGTTAGAGCCAGACATCCTGAAGAGTGAGGTTGAATGGGCCTTAAGAAGCATTGCTAATAACAAGGCAGCAGGAGATGACGGTATCCCAGCTGAACTGTTTAAAATCTTGCAAGATGAAGCTGTCAAGGTGATGCATGCCATATGCCAGCAAATTTGGAAAACACAAGAATGGCCATCAGATTGGAAAAAATCAACTTATATCCCCATACCAAAAAAGGGAAGCACTAAAGAATGTTCAAACTATCAAACAGTGGCACTTATTTCACATGCCAGTAAGGTAATGCTCAAGATCTTGCAAGGTAGACTCCAGCAATTCATGGAGCGAGAATTGCCAGATGTACAAGCTGGGTTTAGAAAGGCAGAGGAACTAGAGACCAAATTGCCAATATCCGCTGGATAATGGAGAAAGCCAGGGAGTTTCAGAAAAACATCTATTTTTGTTTTATTGACTATTCTAAAGCCTTTGACTGTGTGGATCATAACAAATTGTGGCAAGTTCTTGGTGGTATGGGGATACCACGTCATCTTGTCTGCCTCCTGAGGAATCTGTATAGTGACCAAGTAGCAACGGTAAGAACAGAGCACGGAACAACGGACTGGTTTAAGATTGGGAAAGGAGTACGGCAGGGCTGTATACTCTCACCCTACCTATTCAACCTGTACGCAGAACACATCATGCGACGTGCTGGGCTTGAGGAATCCAAGGCTGGAGTTAAAATTGCTGGAAGAAACATTAACAATCTTAGATATGCAGATGATACCACTTTGATGGCTGAAAGCGAGGAGGAGTTGAGGAGCCTTATGACGAAGGTGAAAGAAGAAAGTGCAAAAGCTGGGTTGCAGTTAAACCTCAAAACAACCAAGATTATGGCAACCAGCTTGATTGATAACTGGCAAATAGAGGTAGAAAAAGTGGAGGCAGTGACAGACTTTGTATTTCTAGGCGCAAAGATTACTGCAGATGCTGACTGCAGCCAGGAAATCAGAAGACGTCTACTTCTTGGGAGGAGAGCAATGGCAAATCTTGATCAAATAGTTAAGAGCAGAGACATCACACTGACAACAAAGGTCCGCATAGTTAAAGCAATGGTATTCCCTGTAGTAACCTATGGCTGTGAGAGCTGGACCATAAGGAGGGCTGAGCGAAGGAAGATAGATGCTTTTGAACTGTGGTGTTGGAGGAAAATTCTGAGAGTGCCTTGGACTGCAAGAAGATCAAACCAGTCCATACTCCAGGAAATAAAGCCAGACTGCTCACTTGAGGGAATGATATTAAAGGCAAAACTGAAGTACTTTGGCCACATAATGAGAAGACTGGATACCCTGGAGAAGAAGCTGATGCTAGGGAAAGTGGAAGGCAAAAGGAAGAGGGGCCGACCAAGGGCAAGATGGATGGATGATATTCTGGAGGTGACAGACTGGACCGTGGGGGAGCTGGGGATGGCGACGGCTGACAGGAAGCTCTGGCATGGGCTGGTCTATGAAGTAACGAAGAGTTGGAAGCAACTGAACGAATAAACAACAACCTGAACTTCGCAAAAGTACACAGGCTTAGGAGAGCCCTTATACCTTCTCCAACAATTATTACATCTAATTGTGTAAGACCTACTGAAGTATATCCTATAAAACCCAAGTGGAATCAATTTGGCAAAAGTTTGAATGGAGCAAAGATCATTTAGTCCAAGGTGGGAGCTTGTGAGTGATGGGTAGCCCACCCAGAGCTCTATGTATGGCCCTTGAATCACCCCAAAATCATGCCAGTGAAGGTTATATAATAGCAGAGCTAGAACCAGCCACTTTCATGGAAAGTGATCTACACAATTACCCTCAGTTTCTCCAAAGAGAAATAAGCTTTTGCTACGTGCATCTTCAAAGGCAGACTGTCCACATGTTTGTCTGTTTCATCAAGATGCTGAAGTTCCAAACACAGCAATTGGCAACTTCTAAATTGGAGCTGAGAGGTTGCAACCTGACAATAACAATGCACATGGAACAAATGCCAGCGATTTGATCCTCCATCCCTTTGCAATTCCAACATGTATAATGTTTCAAATCAATTTACCTTATGCAAGGTAATAAGAAATATCATTATTCTTCCTTTGAGCAGTGCTCAGTCCCTGCCAGGGTTTCTCTAACTTTTCCTTTCTTAGTGTTCTCCTATGAGGTCATCAGTTGCTCTCTAGGCTTAGAATGGGAGACTTTCTCTATCGTCTTTGAAATGCCAAGGAATGGCATATTTTGCACACAAAGTATAAGTTACTCTCTGCCACTGAGTTGAATTCCTTCCCTTAAGAAAGAAGGCATCCAGCATTATCTGCTGTAGCTGTTTCCTCAACCCGATGCCCCATGAAGCCCAACAAAGCAGCCACTTGAGGCTCTGGACCAAATGGACTCTGAATTGGAGCTGAATCTCCATTCTGGCCCATCTGATTCACCACTTGGAACAACTGCTTCATTGCGCTTGTATCATGCAGCACTCTAGAACAGCTTCTTGCCCCAACCAGCCATCCTGCCTACCTATACCCTCACAGCAATGTATTATGAGGTGGCCTGATATCAGGCTACTGAGGCAAGCCTTCTATTGATGTAATGGTATGTGGGAATGACCTTGGGAGACAGGGGGAATAGCCAGCCAGGGCAACAGTCAGATAAGTGACAGCTTAGCCCACAGCAGAAATGTGGATGTGGCAAATGCTCAGAAGGGACCCTCCCTAGTTTCTTGGGCTGTAAAGGCGAGGGGGGAGAAATGTCCTTTCGGACTTGCAAGGTCTGTTAATGTCACCTTACAATAAAGTAGAATTAGTTCTTCTGGGTGTGCTTCTTGTCTGGCCTACCTCGCAAGGCTGATAATTGCAGAGAGATAGCTGGCTGGAAGGTAAGTGAAAATGCTGCTTTTGCATGGAAGAAATATATAAGATGCAAAAAGAGAAAGGAACAGCAGATCCTTCTTGTAATGTCTCTTGGTGTTGAGGCTACAACTCTATAGTCCCATCAAGCAAGATTGGAAAACCCAGAAGCTTTACATCTGGCATACCAGGAGGGCACCAGTTTGAAGAAGGTGGAGCATCAGCAACCTGTCAAAACTCTGGTTCTATTCTGGTGGGACTGGTGGCCTCAGCACCATATATTCCAGCCTTTCCTTTAATAATAGCAACCCCCATCATGGAAAGGTAAATGTAATTCCCACACAACCTTCTGTCAGTTGAAAGCCTTGATTCCTCTGAACTCTGTAGCAATTATTCACACATGCACGCTATTAGTGCGAGAGAGACTAAAAAGGCAGTTTGAGTGCGACTTGTAAAAATGCCCTGACATTTTCAGTAAACAGCTACCAGCAGTTCAGTTGATTTATTCTGCTTTATTTGCCAAGAGCTGGGCTTCATTCTTCATTGAAATTCAGGTCTAATTTTCTAGGTCAGGAATGCGCTGCATCTCAATGGTGAAGAGGGGATATCAGTTCATTCCCCCCTCCGACTAAAAATTGCCATTGTGGAACACACACCGGCTCAGCAGGACACAGAAGCCCCCAAGGCTATAGAGAACTGGCCATAAACATCAGCAAACATTGGATGTGAACAATAGAGAATTCCAGACAGATGCAGATGGAGTGGGAAGCAAAGGATGGGGTCATTCCCCCACAACAGGAGGAGCTGTTCCAGACAGAGATGTGGCAGAGAATGGGATCTTATCCTAAACAGACTGTGTTTGTCCATGAGATCTTCAGTCAAAGGACCTGCAGAGAACAGCAAAAGCCTCTTTCCCTGAAATACCTATGAGATGCTACCTGTGGTAATTCACATGATTAGACAAATGGATCCAGATAACAAGTCTTCCCCTCGCTCAGCTCTTCTGAAGGGCTGAGTGACCCATCCTATCATCCTTCCCTAGTCAACCAAAGTTGACCTTCTCATTCAACACAACTTTTAGCCAGCTTAGCTGAGAAGTCTGGAAAATGCAGTCCCAAGAGAGGCTGAAGAACATTGCCTGATATGGTTGGTGCATCCTGTTGGTATGTCTTGCTTTGGTTGAATCTAAAAGTACTTGCTGCCAAGGATGGAGGATGATTCTCAGTATGAGTTGGTAAGGACAGCCTTGGGAGAAAGCTCTTCCATTTTTAAAATTCCTAGCGTTTTCCCATGGGTGCAGGGTCCATTTTTCAGATCAACCAAATGTTGAATCAATTGGTTGCGACAGGAATTGACCAACCGGCTTGTTGCCTGAGCTTGACGCTGTGGGCTGAGAGAGAGGGCAGAAAATGATGCTGAGCTAATTAGATCTTTGGTCTGATCAGCAATAAAGAAGTTCCCTTGTGCAAGAGAAAGAGTTAACTGAAGATGCTGATAGAGTTTTGCTTGCTCTGAAGCATGAGAGGTTCCTGGCAAATGAGTAAAGTTATGTTTGCTGTCATCAAATTCCTGATCAGAATTGGAGCACATTAACTGATTATGTGCCATCAACTCAGTGTCAACTCATAGCGAAGACATAGAGAAGTGACAATCTGTCCCTAACCTGGTCTTCCAATGGAACATTAATACCAACTCTTTATCTCAAGATACAACATCCCTTCCCATGATGACAGGTTTTCCCCAACTCTATAGCATGCAACTGCTAACTTTATTTCCTTCTTTGGCTAGATGCGCCTGACCGAAAGCCTCTGGTTAGTTTTCTCTGACAGGCAGCTAATAAAAGCCAAGAATCCTTGTCAAAACCCAGTTAGCAGCCCTCATTCACTCACAGGAATCCATCCAAACACACACTTCTGTGAAGAGAAATGTTCATATGACAAATGACTCCTTCAATGCCAAATTGCAGAATTATAGCAGAGGTTGGCAGATGGCATTTTGGATAGACGTGCATGTGTGTGTGCGCATGATTTTTCAGATGTAATAAAGGGGCATGTTAAGCCAAGTCTCAAGAAGTTAAATAGATTAGTGGAGTGATATGATCAAAGCAAAGTGGTAAACATTTTCCACACCCTGTGTATTGCTCTAATTCTTTTATAATCAATTTATCCCCGTGATGGCTTTTCTCTTTCAGCAAAGATATACAGTTTCCTGGGTCTCAACATGCCTTCTATCTAATTACCACGGTCTAGAGAAGATCAGCTAATAATCCTTGGAGGCTTTTGGGAAACGCTGACCTTCCAAACATCCGTTTTTCCCTTACTCTGGAGAAGTTGCAGAGTAGAAGGGCAAAAACAGTACCCAGCAGAGGTTTTGCAGCTGGATTTGGTGGAATAGTCTAATAAATTGGGTAGGAGTTTTAAAAAAATGCCAATGGTCTTTGCAGTTTCAAGATGGCCAGCCAGAAGAAACAGAAGAAAAGAAACAGAATTAAAAACAATTTAAGCAAAGGGTTGAGCATGCAGCAAGGACAATCTAACCCAGGAGTCCCCAACTTTTTGGGGTGTCCCCAACTTTTGGGGGCGATGAGGACATTTGGAATTCTGCAAGCAGGTTGTGGGCAATCTCACAAAATGGCTGCTGGTGGAGGCAGCCCTAGCTGTTGTTGGGACATAACAGTTGCAAAGCACCAACCTAGAATGTTGCCTTGCCTCTATTCAGCCCCCACCTCTGTAAGATCCTTATACTATCTTAGCTTCTTTTTGTCTTTTGTTGGGCACCAGACACCCTTCCAAACAAAACATTGGTCCGCAGCCATCTACAGCCATCTACATCAGCACATGAGGACACTTTAAGACCCAGAGGTATCTTTGGAAATAAAGATGATTTTGGAGGCTGGCACTTTAATATACAGCAAGATTGCTTCCCAGCTTCTTAATTAAATCATATATTTATATTTATATTTATATTTATATTTATATTTATATTTATATTTATATTTATATTTATATTTATATTTATATTTATATTTTTGTTGTTCAGTCATTTAGTCGTGTCCGACTCTTCATGACCTCATGGACCGTAACACACCAGGCCTTCCTGTCCTCCACTGTCTCCTGGAGTTTACTCAAATTCATGTTCATTACATCGGGGATGCTATCTAACCATCTCATCCTCTGCCGTCCCCTTCTCCTTTTGCCTTCAGTCCTTCCCAGCATCAGGGTCTTTTCCAGGGAGTCCTCTCTTCGCATTAGGTGGCCAAAGTATTTGAGCTTCAGCTTCAGTATCTGTCCTTCCGATATAGTATATATTAAAAGCCAGATAGGGCAGGCCTTCTCTGCAGTAGCGCCCACCCTTTGGAATATCTTGCCCCCAGAACTGAGGCGGGTTTCCTCGCTCCTGACCTTCCGGAAATACTTGAAGACCTGGTTCTGCTGCCTTGCTTGGGATGGGAATGCTACCAGTCCCTCCTGGGAGTGGCTGGTGCCATGAAGCCCGCCCTATTATTAACATCTATTCCACTTGGGTTTTATATTTATTTTATTGATGTTGTAATTTTATATTTATGTTTTTAATTTGTTTTATTGTGAACCACCCGGAGTCCCCTGGTTGGGGGAGATGGGCGGTAATACAAATTTAAATAATAAATAAAATAAATAATCCTAGAGAGCAACATAGGCTAGTGTGGGCACAAGGGTGTCTTTTGGTGCCATGTTAAGGACCCCAGTTCCTAATTTGTTAAACATAAAAGTCTTTAATAGATGATGTAAATGGCATGCTGGCTTCAAATCCTCCAAGGGTTTTGGCTAAGCATTCAGGAGAAAGAGATTGAGAACCAGTTTTGAGTTAAAGGAACAGCAGAGGGAGAAATACTTAACCTTTTCCCCATCTGATGTTTTTTTCTTCAGCTCCTCAAATATATTTTGCTACAACTGGGCAGCAGGGGTGGGGGGGAGAAAGTGACAGTTGGGAGCTGTCAGGGACAGGAGAGGACTTTATTTGGTTTGCCAAATCCCACAGGATAGAAAAGGAATCTCCTTGGAGAAGCATCTCTACATGGCAATATGTCTATGAAGGTTCTCAGTCATCCAGGTGGATGACTGAAGAAGCTCCTTGGATAAGGAGTGAAACGTTTCCACTAAGAAAATAGAAATCCAGTTGACATGATTCAAGCCACAGATCTCTACATGGCATGAAGAAAACTCAGGTTCAATTCCTGGTTCTCACCAAAAAGATCTGGAGGACTCCTGCCAGGCTGAATAAATCATTAGTCTGACCTGTCATAAGGATGTATTCTACTCAGATTCCTGCCTTCCTTAAGATCTGTGACTGGTCACCCAAGTGGAGTAGAAAGAGTCCAGTTATTCTTCCTCCTGGGAAGCCCTCCAGATACCACCATTAGCTATTACAGAGAAGTTCTTCAACTGTCTCCCTCTGCCCACACCCTACTGTAACTCCAAGGTGAACATGTTTTGGAGGCTTGGGAAAAATTCTTAGGATTTCTTGGAGGCAGTGGTACTCTAAATGAGGGGAGGGGTGAGGAAGCAAATGGGGAGATATCATACCCATTGGCAGGGCCAGGAGATGGGTTTGTGTATATGTGTGTGTATGTTAATGGATTTATTAAGGGATTATGCTGTAGTTTACATGAGTTTCTTATCCCAGAATGGTGGGAAACAAGGCCATGAATTCTGTTGGAGAGACATTGGGGCTATCAGGGGTGTCAACCAGGAATGGTCCAAAAAGGCAAGATGGTGGGCCCAAAGGTGCAATCAAAGCTCCACCCATTTTTTAAGGTGGGTTGCATTCAAAATTAGCATATATATATATATATATATATATATATATATATATATATATATATATATGAGAGCCAGTTTGGTCTAGTGGTTAAGGTGCTGGGCTAGAAACCAGGAGGCTATGAGTTCGAGTCCCGCCTTAGGCATGAAAGTCAGCTGGGTGACCTTGTGCCAGTCCCTGTCTCTCAGCCCTAGGAAGGAGCCAATGGCAAACCAGGAGACTGAGAGTTCTGGTCCCGCCTTAGGCATGAAAGCCCGCTGGGTGACCTTGGGCCAGTCACTCTCTCTCAGCCCAACCCACCTCACAGGGTTGTTGTTGTGGGGAAAATAGGAGGAAGAAGGAGTATTAGGTGTGTTCACCGCCTTGAGTTATTAATAAAAATAATAAAGGCGGGATAGAAACTAAATAAATAAATAAAAGTGCTGAACAATGTAAAGGGGAGGGAGAATAAAAATCTTTCTTTTCCAAATGTCTCTCTCTAGTTGAGCAATTGAACCTGCCCTAATTAAGCAGTGTTTTGTTCTGCTCCGCTTTCGTTTACATTTGAGAAAATGCAATCTTCCAATTAAAATTTAATAATATAGAAAATAAGATCTGAATAATTTACCCCGAAACAAATAAAAACGTGTGTTGGTGATTGTTTTGCTAATGAAGGCGAGAAAGACATGCCTTCCAAGATTGTGCCTTGCGTGAGTTTAGAGAGTCAATGAATGGTATTAAATTAATTAGAAGATGGTGGGGAGTGAAGATTGGAATGGGTGGAAACAGACACAATTGCAACCAAAGAGATGGATTTGGCTGTGCAGCTTCTTCTTGCTTATGTCACCAAAACTGGAGGCCATTAATGGCCCCAACTTGCATTATGTTGCAGAAGGAATTGTTAAAATTCAGGGAAGGGGGCTTAGATTGGAGGTGAAATGAGCATCTGTTGAGGATGCAACAAGGTAAGAAGATTACAAGATAGATAGTAGTTTGGAAGGGGAAGACTTACAGTGAGGAAAACAGGAGAACAAGCATAGATTGTTAATTGCTGTGATCCTACTTCGAATGGAGCATCTCTACAGCTTCTTTCCTTTGAAAAAAAAAACAGGGTACCAGAAATGGGAAATGCATGATATCACATGCCATCCTTTCCTGAGGTGGGTTCCCCCCCCCACACACACACAACAATGTGTGGGCTTCACATGCTTTACCATGTTAAATAAGAGAGCCAGTTTGGTGTCATGGTTAAAGGCACCAGGCTAGAAACCAGGAGACCGTGAGTTCTAATCCCATCTTAGACACGAAGCCAGCTGGCTGACCTTGGGCCAGTTGGTCTCTCAGCTCTAGGAAGGGGGCAATGGCAAACCACTTCTGAAAAACCTTGCAGGGACTTGTCCAGGCAGTCACCAGGAGCCAAAAACTGACCAGAAGGCGTGCACACACACACACACACAGACACACACAGACAAAAGTTAAGTAAGCACCTAGCAGACAGGGACATCTGCAGAGAGGCAGGGGCCTAAAATCTGCATGATGGTGAATGCAGCATTGCCATCAAAGCTCCGCCTATTTCATATGTATGTGCAGAAGCTTCAGTCACAATTGTGTGTATGACCTTAAGAGATGGGGCGAAGAGATGCTGCCTAGGGAATGGTCAGATAAGAGACAGCATAGCCCACAGCTGCATAGTGGGTGGGGCAAGAGGCTCAGAAGGGACCCTCCCTAAATTCTTAGGCTGTAAAGGTGACGGTGGGAGAATTGTAATTTCAGACTTGCAAGATTTTGTTAATTTGGCTTTACAATAAAGTAGAATTAGCTCATCTGATCGTGTTTCTTGTCTGGTCTACCTGGTAAGGCCGACAACAGATCCTTACATGCAACATTCTAAGTTTATTAAATGGTAACTTCGGGTGTCTGTGTGCGTTTCTCTGTGTACGTGATTTATGACGTTCTGCAAACTCAGCCCATTCGTTAATGTTTCAACGTATTTTTTGTCATTCAGAAGATGGATTGATTTAGTAACCAGGTTAAACCCGTCAGGTCAATGCAGCCAATATGAACATGAGAGCTCTCCTGTGCAATCTGATCTATGACAGCCAGCAGGGAATAAGGAACTGGAGAGGGACTAGGGAAATATGGGGAATCTATAGCCTCCCTGACTTCCCATGGTTTGATTAAATCTCAAGGGAAAATCTTTTTAAAAATTCCTCCCCTTGGAATTTTTCCAGATTGGAAAATGTGAGTGGCCAAGGATGCTTCAGGGTGATGGAAAGTGTAATGGGTTGTGAGAATAACCTTGGAGAACAGGAGGAAGAGCCATACCCGAGACAACGGACAGATAAAAGAAATCTGAGTCCGGGGCAGAAATGTAATTTGAGAAAGCGTCTCAGACTTGATCCTCCCTAGTTGTCTTGAGGATAAAGGCATGGAGGGAGAGGCACATTCAGACTTGTGAGATTCTGTTCCTGTAACCTTATAATAAAACTAGTATTAACATTCATAACTTTGGTTTCCTAGTCTGGCCTACCTCGAAGGGCTGACGGAAAGATATGTCAAAGCACCAGTCTCTTTCACAATAAAATAAGCTCAAGTAGGTCCAAAAGAAAAATCCCCCAAAATTCTTAACTATCCTGAACATAAGATAGAACAACTGAAGCCTTTTTTTTTAACAGGGAAAGAAAACTCTTGAGGAACGGCCAAATTCTTCTGCTAATTACGAGACTGGCAATGCTCTTCAAGGAGCCCCAAAGGCCCATATTTTGTATTAAGCTTAATGAGCTTCACTAGCATCCCTCCTAAAGAAAAAGAAAAGAAGAGGGGTCTGTGGCTTGAATCATGTCAACTGGATTTCTATTTTCTCAGTGGAAACGTTTCGCTCCTTATCCAAGGAGCTTCTTCAGTCTGAGCAAAGTTGGTAAGGGAATCCTAAATATGTTTCTAGGTAGCTGTGTGACCTTACACCTGGGGCTAGGTCATGGTTATATTGAGATGTTATTTTAAGTCCTTTTATCATCTAAAGGAGGATCGTTAAGATCACCATGCTGCTGTTGAGCTTGCGAAATGGTCTTAATCTTCCTAGGCACAGAAGACAAAGCAGGGAGGAAGATGGGGGAGAGATTGTGCCTGAGGCCCCCACCTCTATTCAAGGAAGGATTTTCCAAGTTGGCATAAATGGATTCCTTGACCCCTCTCTCAAACCACCTATCTCAATAACATCTCAATATAACCATGACCTAGCCCCAGGTGTAAGGTCACACAGCTACCTAGAAACATATTTAAGGATTCCCTTACTAACTCTGCTCAGACTGAAGAAGCTCCTTGGATAAGGAGCGAAACGTTTCCACTGAGAAAATAGAAATCCAGTTGACATGATTCAAGCCACAGACTGTTCCACCTGGATGACTGAGAACCTTCATCGAAAAGAAGAGGGGGGGAAAAAAACATGTGAACATCCTTTCTAGGGCTGGCTCTGACCATTGGTTTTGCCCTGAATGTCTTTTATGACTTTCCTCCCTCCTGAACTGTGGCAATCAAGAGGGTGCATCCCGGAAAGGGGTTCTCGGCTCGGCTGCGTACGTCCTTCTCTTCCCGGAGTTGCTTCCGCGCAACTACAACAGTCATTTTGCCGTCACTGTAAGTCGAAGTGACAACTAGCAGAAGGGTTTGAAAGAGTTATTTTCATAAATAATGGAAAGTGGAAATGAGAGCGAAGAGTGAGTGACTAGTTTCAAATGAGACAAAGAATGAAAGGTGACAATCCAGAGAAGCTGACTCTGGTGGGGGGGGAAAAAAAGACCAAAAGAAAAACATTGATGGTGTAGCCTAAGATATGACAGCAACACAGTTAGTCATGAGTCAGCCTAGCAGGCAGCAAGTGTTACTAAGAGACGTTGGAAGGTAGAATGAAAGATTATAGGGGACTTTGAAGCTGTTGAGTTCCTGTTGACTTCCTTCTCCTTCCCAGATGTTCTAAGACACTTATCCCTCTGCCATGAATTTAGAATACTGCTAATTCTGGTAGGGGAGGGCATTAATACGTGATCTGGTTTTGGAGGAGATTAACATTAGTCCATTGTCATGGACTGATCATTGTCTGGTTGCTTTTCAGCTCACTGGTGTCACCCCTCCCTGCAGGGTGACAGGGCCCATTCGAACAGCCTGCCCTGGGTGCTTGACAGACCCAGTGGGGTTCCAGAGAAAGCTTGGGGTTTTCCCTGAGGATTTGGTGGGTGGTTGGGAGGCCTTAGTCACTGCCTGGAATGAGCAGGTGGTTGGGTCATGGACTGTATCTGCCCTCTGTGGCCTCTCCCTGTGCGCTGATCCTGGGGTGCACCTTGGTTGACTGAGGAGGTATGGAAAATGAAGCACCTGAGAAGACGTCTGGAGCACCGTTGTAATGGTATGAGGGAAAGACCTTGGGAGATGGGGCGAAGAGATGCTGCCAAGGGAATGGTCAGATAAGAGACAACACTGCCCCCAGCTAGATACTGGGTGGGGCAAGAGGCTCAGAAGGGACATCTTCAGAACATCTTAAAGTTGCCAAGGTTGAGAAATGCTGTCCCAGGTCTTGGGTTAGGGTAGGTGGATTGTGTGGGGATGGGGTTGAATGGACCTGCCGTTGGTCTTGTTGTTTATTCTTTTTTTCTTTTATAATTATAGCATTTTGTTTTTGTGCTATCACTTATATTGCACACCACCCAGAGTCGGTTGGAGTCAGGTGGTGTCTAAATTGAATAAGTTCTGTTCTGTTCTGTTCTGTTCTGTTCTGTTCTGTTCTGTTCTGTTCTGTTCTGTTCCGTTCCCTCCCCTCGATCAGAGACATCCTCAGCAAGCCATGATTTTGTCAAAAGGACAAAATGTGAACCATAAAGTTGCATTGCAAGCTCTGTTCTTTAGGGCCACGTGTAGCAACCCCATGATGCACATACCAAAGGAGCAAATTTTGCGTTGCAACGTATGTTTCATCATTTGCACCTCATTTCCGCCCTCACATGCATCAAAATTTGCAGGATGGCAGATGCAGCATTGCAATCGAAGCTCTGCCTTTTGTTGCATACGCAGGTAAAAAGAAACGGGGTTTCAGTCGTTTCAGTCATTCAGCAGTCAAGGAGAACACAGTTGCTTGGAGACAAAAGACTTAAAAAGAGCCTTAGAGCCAAGCTCTCTCCATTGTTCATATAGCTCCATGCGAGGACATTGCCAGGGGTCGGTCAAAAAAAGTCAAGATGGTGGTTGTACCTGGATAATAGAAGCCCCGCCCCTTTTTACATGCATCACATGTACAATACATATTAAAAGGGGCGGGGCTTCTTCAATCACATGGTTGTGACCACCATCTTGACATTTTTTACTTCCACTTGCAGACACCCATGTCTCCACCCATGGACCCCTCAGACAATATTACGGACCATTGGCCCAACATGGTTTTTGTTGTGAACATCAGTGATGGCCTTGTTTTCACCTAGTGTGAAGTGAGCTTCATAAAAATGGAACAGGGAAGGAAGGAAGGAAGGAAGGAAGGAAGGAAGGAAGGGAGGGAGGGAGGGAGGGAGGGAGGGGAGGACTTCATTAACTAGGAGTAGGAAAACAGCTTTCTGATTGCGCTGAAAAGGCACTGGGATCTGCTGGGTCTACTGAAATTATTAGATAAATAAGAAACAGCCATCACTCTTTCCTAGCCACTACTATCAACAAAAGGAAAAGAGACGACCATTCTTCCACTGTGTTTAGAATTAACTCCATGTGGTGGTTAAGACCCAATTCAAGAAGTGGCACTCCTTGGACCAGATCTACTCGTCTCAACCTATCTTAAAACGTTGTTGGGGAGGGGTGGGGAAAGAGATGTACCATTCTGAGCTCCTGAAGAAAAGGCAGAGTATATGAATCTCATGAACAAATAAATATGACATTATCACCAACTGAACTTTGCCATTAAGCATCTAATACCTGAACTGGCTTTGTTCTGTATTTTTTTCTCTGCCCTCCTAATCCCTTTTCCTTTTATGCTGTGTCTTTTACAATACAAGCCGTGGAGCAGGACTATAGTTCAGATTTTTGGGAGAGCTTCTCTTCTCCCCCTTTCTAGCCTTTTCTACTCCTGAGAGGGAGAAAGCTGCTTATTGGCATAACTGGTAAAAACTAAGGTGGATTGATTGTCACACAGAGTCAATGGCCTTGTAGTCCTGTTTGGGGAGTGAACCAATTCCACACTTCATCAGGTAGGAGTCAACTTCAGATGGTGGCACTGTGACTTTTGCATGAAGAATAATCTGTACAGAATCTGGAGAGTCCCAAACCATTGTTGGGGAAAACGAAACAGACGCAAACGGATCATTCCTTCTCCTGGCTCCGTTCTTACCAACTCCACTGTAGCCAACGTGTTAAACAAGTCTGTAGAAACAGCCTCTTGTGAATTACAATTGCTTTATACTTCCTTTGACATATGGACTTGGCTCTCAGCCTCCGACCATGCAAAGAATTTTTATTGTTATTATTATTATTCATAGAAATTATTTGCAGAATGGCACACTTAAACACCGGTCTTCTTCTCAAGGGAGAAACGCAGAATAGATTTGCTTTTTGCTGTTGTGAGTCTCAAAAATCTCTTTATTTGGGGAACCTTCCAGTTCAGTTTCCTTAATAAAGGATAAAACTGAACTGGCGACTCTCTGTGAATATGTTAGTGCAACTGTCTGGAGGCTGGTTAATGTAGTTCTGCCCACTTCCTCTCCAAAGAAAGGACTCTCGTACCAAAATTTGCACAACAGGATTGAAATAAGCTAAAATAGGACTGAGTGCAGGCCTAACCCTAATAATACCAGAATGATGAAAAGTGCATCATGGCATCATCATGCCAGCTCCACCCTTTTCGACGTGCATTGTGAGGTTGCCTGGCAAGTACACAAAGGACCGAGTTTGCATCACAACTTTGCAACACATGTTTCATCCCTTCCCCCCAGCCCCCAGTTTTTAAATAAACTATTTAAGTTTATACTTATATTGATTAATTTTACTTGATTTAATTAGCTATACATTGTTAGTAGGATTTATTGGATCTAGGTTAGCTACTCTTTTAATTGTAAAACGGTTAGCGTTTGGTATTCAGCGATTCCCTTTTGACTTAGAGTTGCCTAGATTTTAATGTGGCTTTGGTTTAATTGTATTTTTGTCAAGTCCAATTTAAT
Source organism: Charina bottae (assembly GCA_023362775.1). Lineage (NCBI taxonomy): Eukaryota > Metazoa > Chordata > Lepidosauria > Squamata > Charinaidae > Charina > Charina bottae. The sequence goes on along the minus strand of JALMGJ010000048.1, from coordinate 2,677,285 downwards.
TCACGTTCCCTTATTTCTTTTCCATGCTTAGTTTTTAAACATGATAAAAAGTATTATTATTCAGCATGAAGTCCAAACCAGGCCAGCACATTAAAGCTTAGGATGGTATAGTTGTCTGAGCACAGCATAGATTTGTGTTAACTTGGGTTTAGGGTATTGTGGGAACCCAGCCTTTATATGGAGGTAGGTAGGGTACAGAATAGACACCACAATGTCACAGGTTGGGGAAAACTACGTACTAGGATGTGACTCGGTACACCTGCATAGAGACAGAACTAGTGGGATATATTGCAGGCATTCCCACAACATATTTAACTTGGCTATTGAATTAAGCTCTTTTCTGGATTCACTGCAATGTACTGAATTGGCCAAAAAGGATTGGTTCATGCAACATACTAAGCTACCCTCGCCCCACCTGAAAAAAGTTTGCAACTAACAAAGATTTAAACACTGTAACTGTAATCAGGTCATTAACAGATCTGATTAAGTGTGTGATGAACCAAGGCATAGAGTGGAAACTTTCAATCAAGTTTTAGAGACAAATACAATTTTAAATCAGTTTCAGAGACAAATGCAAAATTGTTAGCTTAAGAAATAGAAATAAAATGCATAAGCTTAGGATAAGAGGATATCTGACTTGGGAATAATACTTGTGAAGAAAATGCTGGAATAGTAGTTAATAGTAGTTAATCTCCCCTTTTTAGGGAAGGTGGTTGAGAAAGCGGTGGCGTTGCAACTCCAGAGGATCCTGGATGATACGGATTATCTGGACCCCTTCCAGTCGGGTTTCAGGCCGGGATATGGGGTGGAAACTGCATTGGTCGCGCTTACAGATGATCTCTGGCGGGAGCGGGATGGAGGGAGTGCATCCATCCTAGCTCTTCTTGACCTCTCAGCGGCATTCGATACCATCGACCATGGTATCCTTTTGGGACGGCTCAGGGAGTTGGGGGTGGGAGGCGTAGTTCTGCGTTGGTTCACCTCCTTCCTCCGGGGCCATTCCCAATCGGTGGTAATAGGAGAGGAAAGGTCCGACCCTCGCCCCCTCGTCTGTGGGGTACCGCAGGGTTCGGTTCTTTCCCCTCTCCTATTTAACATCTACATGAAACCGCTGGGTGAGATCATCCGTCACCATGGGATGAGATACCATCAATATGCAGACGATACTCAATTATATATTTCCATCCCTGGTGAGATAAGTGATGCAGTGGCTACCCTTTCTCAGTGCCTGGAGGCTGTGGGGGTCTGGATGGGGAACAACAGGCTTCGACTGAACCCTGGTAAGACGGAGTGGCTGTGGATTGATGGCTCCCGTGGATCCAGGAAGTTGTCATCTCTAGTTCTGGATGGGGTTGCACTACCCCATTCAGACCAAGTGCGTAATTTGGGGGTTCTTCTGGACTCACGGCTCCTGCTTGAAGAGCAGGTGGTAGCCGTGGCCAGGAGGGCTTTTGCACAACTTCGTGTTGTGCGTCAGTTACGCCCTTTCCTGGATCAGGAAGCCCTCCGTACAGTCACTCATGCGCTGGTCATCTCCCATATAGACTATTGCAACGCGCTCTACATGGGGCTACCCTTGAGGAGTATCCGGAAGCTTCAATTGGTCCAGAATGCGGCTGCTCGCGCAGTTATTGGTGCGCCTAGATCAGCGCATGTGACACCTCTGTTGCGACAGCTGCACTGGGTGCCTGTGTGCTTCCGGGTCCAATTCAAGGTGTTGGTTATCACCTTTAAAGCCCTACATGGCATGGGGCCAGGTTACCTGAGGGACCGTCTCATCCCCATAACGTCGAACCGTCCCACTCGGTCATTCAGAGAGGGCATGCTACGGATCCCGTCCGTAAAGGAATGTCACCTGACGGGGTCTAGGAGGCGTGCCTTCTCGATAACGGCGCCCACCCTTTGGAATATGCTACCCCCGGAGGTGAGGCAGGCCTCATCGCTCCCAGCCTTCAGAAAGAACTTAAAGACCTGGTTCTGCCGCCTTGCGTGGGGGGAGGGGGGGAACAGTTCCTCTTGGGGATGGCTGGTGCCATAGGGCCCTTTTAAACATCCAAACATCATACCACCGCATCTTGGATTTTTATATTTAATTTTAATATATTAGAGTGTTTTATTGGGTTGTTTTAATTGTCGGATTTTAATTTTTGTGTTTTGTAAACCGCCCAGAGTTCCCTTGCGGGGAGATGGAGCGGTATATAAATTGAAACATAAATAAATAAATAAATAAATAAATAAATAAATAAATAAATAAATGCTTACTAAATGTGAGCCAACCGTATGATGTAGCTGCAGAAAAGGCAAATACAGTTTGATGCTGCATCAGCAGAAATACAGTTTCCAAGCTACAGGAAGTAATAATTCCCTTTTCGCACTGAAGATGTTGCCTACCCTGGCAATGAAACATCTGCAAGAAAACAACAAGGCTCAGAGAGCACCAAGGACTCCACAGTAATAATTCCGTTTTATTTTGAGTTGTCCAGGCTCCACGCCAGGATTCTGTCCAGTTCTGGGCAGCACCTTTAAGAAGGAGCCAGAAAAATTGGAACAGAGAAGAACAATAAGGATGATCAGGAAATTAGAAACTAAGTCCTATGAAAAGAAATTGAAGGAATTGTGTAATCCTGAGAAAAGCTGGTGGAGATACAAGATTGGTCTTCAAATAACTGAAAGGATAAAGGATCAAGATTTGTTGTGTCTTGTAAAATCTATGAACTTAAGTTAGGGAAAGGCAGATTCTATTTGAATATGAGAAAAAGACTTCTTATCAATAATCGTATTTTGACAGTGGACCTAATTGAGTTTGTGGGTCTCCTTTCTCTGGATGGTTTCCAGAAAATGAAGGACTCATATTTTATAGAACTTTTTTTTCTAATTTATAAGGGATTATCAACATTAGTTGTGTTACATTTAGGCAGCGTCATGTAATTGGGCACAAATTTCTTAACTCAGCCTTTTTTCTTCCTTTCGGTTCAAGGTAATGTTGGAAAGAAATTTATATAAAGGGGCTTGGCATTCTGTCTGTCTGCCTGTCAGTCAGCAGAATGACTTTCTGAAAACCCAGTAGAAGCAGATTTGGTGTTATAGCAAAAGAAATATTGAGTTTGGAAAATGGGCTAGATCCATCCCAGGGTCCTTTCCAATGAGAGAAGCAGTCGGGCACCAGTGTGCAGGATTGATGACTGCTCCATTCTAAGCATCTTCAATCCTCTCTCCTGGTCACAGAACCCAGAGTGGAGCTGTTATTAAGGGGATGGAAAGACGTTCTGTAAAGGGGCTCAGGACTCTATTTACAGGTAGTCCTCGGGTTACCATGGCAATTGAGACCAGGATTTCCATCACTAAGCGATGCGGTCGCAAAGCGCGATGTCACGTGATCGCATCGCTTAGTGGCGGCAGTTCTGGCAGTCCCCATTGCCATTGTTAAGCAAGGATCACGGGTCATTAAGCAAGGACCTCATGTGACTGGGACGTGCGACTTTCTGCCAGCTTCCAATAAGCAAAGTCAATGGGGAAGCCGGCAGGAGGTTGCAAGTCCCAGTCATGACAAGCCTTTCCTTAGGCGGCTCGCAAGCAGGCTGGTGGGTGGGTGGGTGACTGCTACGGATTGTGGCTGGGCAGAGGGAGGGTGCTACCCCAGGGTGCAAATGCAGCCAGGTGGGGGGGGGTGCTGCGGAGTGCGGGTGGTCACACAGATGGGTGCTGCAGCTGGGGCAGGCACAGCCAGGTGGGGTGTTACAGCGTGGCACGACTGTGGCCAGATGGGTGGGCATGTGCTACAGAGTGCTGGTGGGGTGGTGCTACAGGTGGGCAGGTGCTATAGAGAACAAAATCCCCATAGTGGGGTTCCTTAGGAGAAAAAGCGGTGGGAGTGGGAGCAACTTACAGGAGCAACTTGCGACCTTCCCTGCCAGCTTCCCCATTGACTTTGCTTGTGGGAAGCCGGCAGGAAAGGTCGCAAATGGCGATCACGTGACTGCGGAATGTTGCAACTGTTTGTAAGTGCAAGCCGGTTGCCAAGCGTCTGAATCACGATCACATTTAGCCAGCGGGCCTGGGGATCCCAGGTTGATGCAGAGCCCACCAAGTGGTTTGTTTGAATTGTGTGGTTGCTTCCAGGGGGGAGGGGGTGTTGTGGGTTTTGCATTTGGGGTTTTATTTCCATAAGCCACCCGGAGTCACCATGAATGAGTTGGGCTGCCATATAAATCTTTTTAATAAGTAAATAAAATGACTGCGGGGACACTGCAATGGCTGCAACTTTGCAGACCAGTCGTAAGTCCCCCTCATTCAGCGCCATCGTAACTTGGAATGGTTGCTGAACGATGGTCGTAACTTCAGGACTACCTACAGTATAGAGATGTCAGTGCCACTAGTTAGACCAGACCAGGAAATCAACTCCACAGGAAGGCTAAAATTACTTTTATTGAGATTGGCTATAATAACAGAATCTTGCAAGCCTGAATGTGCTGGACTACCTTCCCCTTCTTATACACTTGTGAATTAGGGAGGTGTCTGTCTGAGTCTCCTCCTCATATTATCTGTCTGTTGTGGACTTAAGATATATTTCACCCCTCATTGGGAGCTGGCATACCTCCATCAAGATCCTCTTCCTTACACTCTATACAGGGTTTCTGAACCTTGGCGGCTTTAAGATGGGTGGGCTTGAACTCCCAGAATTCCCCAGCCAGCAAAGTCCACCCATCTTAAAGCTGCCAAGGTTGAGAAACCCTGCTCTATACAGGTAGTCCTCACTTAATGACCACAATTGGGACTGGAATTTTGGTTGCTAAGCGAAGTGGTCATTAAGTGAATCCAACCCAATTTTACAACCTTTTTTTTTCTGGCAGCCATTAAGCAAATTGCCATGGGTGTTAAGCAAACCACATGGTCGTTAAATGAATCACGTGGATCCCCATCAATTTTGTCTACCAGAAGCCGGCCAGGAAGGTCAAAAATGGCGATCATGTGACCACGGGATGCTGCGACATTAATAAATGCAAACCGGTTGCCAAGTGCCCAAATCATGATCATGTGACCGCAGGGACACTTTGACGGTCGTAAGTGCAAGGACTGGTTGCAAGTCGGTGTTTTCAGCACCATCGTAAGCCCGAACCGTGTCTAAACAAATGGTTGTTAAGCGAGAACTACCTGGGTATGTCTGTCTCTCTATCCATCAACAGAATAATTCTCTGAAAATAAAAGAGAAAGGACTAAATTTTGTGATGCATCAAAATGTACATTTCCTCACTTGGGGTCCAATGGGGTTAGAAACACCTATGGACTCAACGGATTATGCAAGGCCAGACTAGGAAGGTTTGTCAGCATTGATTGTATTGCAGCCTGATAATGTAGAGGCTGGAAATGGGAAGAAATATGATCATAAAGTCAAAACAAAGGAAAATAAGAGGAGAGGAGGGGGAGGCGGAAAAGGGAATGCATTTTAATCCCAGCAAATTTGGCTCTGCCACCTGGGAAGCCGGCACATGTGTCCAGGTGGTGGCAAGCTTTTTAAAAGCTGATTTAATTAAGTGTTTTGATTTGATTTTGGCAATCTTGAAGGCTGAGCAGGTGGGCTGGAGTATTTGAGAGTAATGAACATTAAAGGAAAATAGCAACAATAGTGCTCTAGGCTCAAGAGGCAATAATGAAAGAGATTCAAAAGGTCAGAGAACTCGAACAAGAGACAGGCAAGCTTAGCAATGATGTACCAGGATGCACCTGCTGTGTTAAGTGTTCCCAAGATCTCTTTACCCCAGTGTGAGCAGGTGTGGGTCTCGGTAAACCTTGAAAATCGCTTCTGCTTGTGTAAAATCGCCAGACATTCAGTCCGGGGCTGCATTCACACAACACCGTTAACTTGTTTACTGAATTAACCCATTTGGGGATTGGCCCAACATTCCCTAAATGGGATAGGACTGCACAACTTATGAAGCTGGATGGGGGAGGGGCAGAGCCAAGGTGAAAGGAAACTAGCCCGTTTTGGTATGTGTGAATGCCATTGCTAAGTCTGAAACTGAATTTGTTAAGCGTGTGGTGTGAACAGAACCTGTGTAAGTAGCCCAGATTGCCTTTAAAGATAGTTGGAATTGAGTAATCCTCCTCCTTCTCTCCCTTCTTTTATTAATATTGAGGGCCTGGCCTATTATTTATTTATTTATTTATTTATTTATTTATTTATTTATTTATTTATTTATAGTGCTATTTATACCCCGCCTATCCCCTCCCTAGTGGAGGACTCTAGGCGGCTTACAATCATATATATACAATTCAATTATACATCAATTCCAAATATATACAATTCACCGCTCGTGAAGGGAGAGGGTTAGGGGAACCGACTCTATTAGGCTCTGGACTACAATTCCCAGGATGCCTTGAGCCGGCTGCTGATGTCCTGTAGCTGTCACATCCTGGTCCGTCGTCACCACCGCTGTTTGATCTTCCTCCGATCCTTTGATCCTCTCCTCTCCGGTGGAGCTGACTTCCCGACAGGACGCCAGCAAATTAGCCCACTATTAGCCTATTAACAAACCATTAGGGTTTTTTCCGTAAGCCATGAATTAGCTTCAGCCGGAGCTATTCCATTTTAATCACTCTGCCGATGCTTTTGCTTGTCAGAACCAGCGGTTAGCTAACACTCGCTTTAGTACCTGCTAGTAGTAACTCAAGAGGTAGACCACAAACACCTCATATGCAGGAAGTGTATTGCTGGCAGGTTGTGGCTGAGGTGAAACCAAGTTTATCATTAGCATGCTAGAAAACACACCCAGAGGCAGACAGCATAGTTAATTAAGTGCACCCCCAATGCTTATTATGGGGTATTGGCCCAAATTGCGCATGTTTTCAATAAATCAGGAACAAGTGATGTAAAATCGGGAAATTATGACATGTATTTGTGCTGAATTTCAGCAGGCGTGCTTGATTTGGACTTGGGTCCCAAGTATACCTCTTCGCTTCTGCGCAGAAATAAAGTGTTTGAATTCCACTTTCCTCGACTCTGCGTGATTCATTGGCTCATCGTGCTGGGTGAATGAACCCAGCGTTGGGCTGGGCCAACAATATTACCCTACTTCACTTTGTTCACTACTTCACTTCGTTGGGAATGGATTTTCGTTTCTAATCCTACTTTTCGTTTCTGATCCTACTTGTGGCCTTCAGTCACTTAGAAGCTTCGGAAATGGCCCAATGTATAATGCCAACTAAGTAAATAAATAAGATGTAAATCAATAAAGTACAAATACATGCAAATAAAATAATACTAAGCAAAGAAATAAATATCCAATGTTTCGTCAAGAAGCTGGAAGTAGTTCTCCTCTTTACTGACTTTTTGTTGTTGTTGTTCAGTCGTTAAGTTGTGTCTGACTCTTCGTGACCCCATGGACCATAGCACACCAGGCCTTCCTGTCCTCCACTGTCTCCCGGAATTTACTCAAATTCATGTTCATTACATCGGTGATGCTATCTAACCATCTCATCCTCTGCCGTCCCCTTCTCCTTTTGCCCTCAGTCTTTCCCAGCCTCAGGGTCTTTACTGATAAAAAAGGTAAAGGTAAAGGTGTCTTAACCACTGAGCCATCGCGCCCCTCAGTGACCTAGCATAGTAAAGGTAAAGGTCCCCCCCACACATTTGTGCAGTCGTGTCCGACTCTAGGGGGCGGTGCTCATCTCCGTTTGTTAGCCGAAGAGCCAGCGTTGTCCAAAGACGCTTCCACGGTCATGTGGCCAGCATGATGCACGTGGAACACTGCTACCTACCCACCGAAGTGGTATTTGCATTTGCATGCTTTCGAATTGCTAGACTGGCAGGAGCTGGGGCTAGTGCGGGAGCTCACTCCGTCACGCCGGACTAGGGATTCGAACCTCCGAACTTGCGATCTTCCGATCAGGCTGAGATACTAAATGGCTCAAATGCACTCGGTCAACTTCCATGATTGATAGGTTCACAGATTTATTATTATTATTATTATTATTATTATTATTATTATTATTATTATTATATACACAACTACATGAAATCACAGCTGTCAGTTCTTTAGCTGGTGTTGGCCTTCATTCGTATCAAGTTCTTCTCAAGAACCCAGGAGGTATCGGCGTAGTATATCTGCGGATCCGAACAGTGTGGCCTTTTGTAATTGACAGGTGGAAATTTCGTGCAGATTTTCTAAGTACTGTCCAAGGCTTTTTGGAATGCCACCCAGTGTGCCAATAACCAATGGGACCACCGCAGCTGGTTTATGCCATATCTTTCAACTTCGATTATTCAGATCTTGATACGTTGTGATCTTCTCCAATTCTTTGTCTTCTCTTCTACTATCCCCTGGTATTGCCACATCAATTATCCACCCTTTCTTCTTTTCAACCACAGTTAAATCTGGTGCATTATATGCTAAGACTTTATCCGTTTGTATTCGGAAATCCCACAATATTTTAACCTGCTCATTTCTGACTACTTTTTCAACTATATGTTCCCACCAATTTTTCATTGCTGGCAAATGATAATTTTTACAGATGTTCCAGTGAATCATTTTGGTGACTGTGTTACGTCGTTGTTTATAATCTTAATTATAATGCTTAATTCCAGGGTGGATGTGTTTTAAATCATGATTTCCACCGCTACTCAATGATTTAAATCACATTAATACACTAGTCAGGAAGATTGTAGAATCATCTTTTTGAGTAAAAAGCATTATTTTTGTGTAACCTACATACATACTCCCTGGTACTTAGAGAGAGGGAGAAAGTGATTACATTTCTAAAAGATTTGTACCATATAAAAATCTTATTTACTCCGATTGTTTTCAAATTCATTTTCCTTAAATAATGGAATGATGATTTTGGTATCAACCAAGCAGATGCTAACTTCTGAAGTCATTAGGAGCTGGGCCAGCTCCAATTCAATTAATTGCAGTGGATGTTTGAAGCCTATTCTTGCCATGATGTACTAGGAAAACAATGATCACCAGCTTTTAAATTGTGCTAATAAACTTGTTTGTTCTGGCTTTCCTTTCTAGCAAACAATTTAAAAAAAGATAATTATTTTAACACACAAACACGCCTCCCCCCCAAAAAAAAAATACCCCAAGCACATGCCTTTGTGAATGAAGACTTTTTAAAAAATTCAAAATAGACAAATTCAACCAAGCACAAGAAACTTAAAATATTTAGGTGGGTGGTGAATTCTTTGCATGTTTTCCTCTTTATTCAGAGCCTTAACAAGAAAGAGAAGGGGTTTTTTTTGCCTCCCCTCCCCCCCCAGTTTTCCAATTTTTTCTCAACTTGGAGCAATTGTTCCAAAGAAAAGAAACACTATTTATTTATTTATTTATTTATTTATTTATTTATTTAAATTTATATGACCACCCAGGGTCATAGGGGGACTCTAGGCGGCTTACAATAAAAATTAAGATTCAAATACAAGCATAAAATTACAATTATAATTTTATAATGCCCTTCTTTTATTAATACTATCTCCCACTTGGATTTTTATTTTAAATTATAGTAATTGTATAAATTGTTGGTTTTTATATTTTATATTTTATGCTTTTATCTAATTTTATTTATTGTAAACCGCCCAGAGTTCCCCGTTGGGGGAGATGGGCGGTTATATAAATTAAATAAATAAAATAAAATAAAAAATAAATAAATTATCAATATGATATAAATTTCTACCCCAGTAGAAAAAAATGCTGCTATTAAAACTAGAATTTTTGTGACCCTTGAATCTAAAAGTGCGACTTTCCCCACCACATTGGTGTATCTTGCTTTCAAGCATCATCAGCCAACATATATCTCTTGATAAGCCCACCTCCACCTAGTCATTTATTAGAGGTGATTTAAGGGGCGTGGTGGCTCAGCGGGTAAGACGCCAGGCTTGTTGATCAGAAGATTGCAAGTTCGGAGGTTCAAATCCCTAGCCCTGCGTGCGGAGTGAGCTCCCGCACTAGCTCCAGCTCTTGCCAACCTAGCAATTCGAAAGCATGCAAATGCAAGTAGATTAATGGGTACCACTTCGGTGGGTAGGTAACAGCGTTCTGCGTGTGTCATGCGGCCACATGACCGTGGAAGCGTCTTCGGACAGCGCTGGCTCTTTGGCTAACAAACGGAGGTGAGCACCGGCCCCTAGAGTCGGACACGACTGCACAAATGTGCGGGGGGAACCTTTACCTTTAAGGATGACTGTTGGACGTTCATGTCATCAAACGTTATGTCTCAGGACCTCGATGCCTGAACTGATTCGGCCCATCCGATAAGACTGAAGGTCGAACAAGTCCTCCTCCAAGTCTCTTCACCCAGGAAGTGCCATCAGTAGGGGACTTGGAGGTGAGACTTTTCAGTTGCTGTCTCTCTTCTTCTTTCTCTGCTGGGCCCGTAACCTGTCAGAGTACACAACGCTGGGGCTGCCAATGTTCCTTCTAGACCTCAGAGTAACACGTTCTATTGAGTAAGCAGACACTCACGAGAAATTAGATAAAATAGTCTATTTACTCTATATACATACGCAGTCAATACACAGTCCAATAACGTCCAACAGATACAGATGATAACGAAGATAGTAACGAGAAGAAGAATGAACACTAGAGCTCCTCTGCTTATATACTTAAATTGACCAATCACATTATAGGTCAAATTCATTATCTACCACACCCAGCTTAAACTATATCAGCTGTGGTATGAGTCACTTCTTTCATCATTCTTCAACAATGGCTGCTGATAGAATGACTTGCGGAACTTAATGCCTCTCACCTGTCTAATTAATCTAGCTGTAAATTCTGGGTATTATACAAACCGCAACAAAGTGCCATCAATACGGGACTTGGAGGTGAGACTTTTCAGTTGCTGTCCCTCTTCTTTGGAACAGCACCCACCCTCAAGATCAGGTTGGGTTTTAGAAAGGCCACCAAAACCTGTCTTTTTTAGCAGATCTGTTGTGAAGTGTCCTCTCTTTTAATGCGCAGTTTGTTCAAAAGTGAGGTATTTTATTGATTGCTGGCGTAAAACGATTTTAATGTTCTTATGCCATTGAAATTTATATGTATTTAACCTGATTAATGGAAATTGGGTATATAAGCTGGTCAGGGACAGCATAGAATATTGACTGGGACAGCATAGAAACCTACCAAATAAAAAATAAATAAATAGCCAAGTCCTCTTCTTCAGCACTTAGGGATCGACCATGGGACTGAATAGAGGTGTGGTGGCTCAGCAGGTAAGATGCCAGGCTTGTCAATCGGAAGGTCACAAGTTCGGAGGTTCGAGACCTGAGCATTGCGTGACGGGGTGAGCTCCCAGCTCTTGCCAGCCTAGCAATTCGAAAGCATGCAAATGCAAGTAGATAAATAGGTACCACTTCGGTGGGAAGGTAACAGCGTTCCGTGTGCGTCATGCCGGCCACATGGCCGTGGAAACATCTTCGGACAACACTGGCTCTTCGGCTAACAAACGGAGATGAGCACCGGCCCCTAGAGTCAGACATGACTGCACAAATGTGCGGGGGGAACCTTTACCTTTTTTTTATGGGACTGAATATAGAGAATATTGGCAGGAAAATAAATGTATTTATGCCATTGTTTTAATTTTGTTTTGTGTCTGTCATTTAGCTCTGGTACTTTCCCCTTCGCTTTTCATGTTTGTGCACAGGACTTTCCAGCCTTCAAGCACATCAAAGGTACCACAGTTATTTCTCTTTGCTTTCTTGAAGGCCATGGAAGTAGTAATTGATAAAAACATGCATTAAAAGATTGTATAAAATAGAGACAAGGCTAGCCATCATGCTATTTCCTTTCAGCATAATCAATCTTCTGCTGAGCACCGAAAAGAGCAAGAAAGAGCAAATCCAAGAAATTAGAAAAGGCAGGAGGTAAGAAAAGCAAACATAACTAAAACTAATTTACACCAGCATCATTGGCTATATTTCTCTATCTCTTTCTATCATGGAAAACCACCCTGGCTTTTTCCATATCCTTACACCGCTTCATCATTCTCTTCTCTTTCCTCAGACATCTTACCTTTATTCTGTTGGGGATTTCATCAACTCCAACCAATCCTAACTTTCTCAGTTTCCCCCATCCTCTCAACCATTTCCCTTTCCTTCTGTAATGGTCTGTGGAAATGACCTTGGAAGACAGGAGGGAGAGCCGCAGATGGGACAACTGTCATGTAAAAGATATCTCAGCCCACAGAAGGAGGAAGAGTGTGGAAAGCATTTTAGAAGGGACCCTCCCTAGTTTTCTGGAGAGTAAAAGGAGAGGAAGGGAGAAATACTTTTGGTTTTGCAAGATTCTGTTAATATAACCTTACAATAACAATAGAGTTGGTACTCGTAATTGTGCTTCTTGTCTAGACTACATTGAAGGACTAACATCAATCTTGCAAGTCTGAAAGTATTTCTCCCCTCCTCTCCTTTTACTCCCTGGAAAACTAGGGAGGGTCCCTTCTGAAATGCTTCCCATGAGCTCCCCCCATCCTTCTGTGGGCTGAAATATCTTTTACATGACAGTTGTCCAGTCTGCAGCTCTCCCTCCTGTCTCCCAAGGTCATTCCCACATACCATTACACCTTCACATATTCCTTTTCCACTTGCATCTTCATTTGTTTTCTCTGTATACCAAACTACCTTAATATACTTCTTCCATAGTGGACCTTGTAGGAGGAAAGGCATGATAGTCTACGATAGCAAAAAAAACAGAAGGCATCTGCTAGCAATAATAATAAATAAATAAATAACCTGTTCTCAGGTGCTGATTTTCATTCTTTTTGGAATCCATGGAGGTGGGGATGGTTTCTGCTCTGTGTGACAATGTCCTGATGACTCCTAGTTTGTGCTGCAGTGGATGGTGAAGAACAGCTCTGAAGGCCTGTGGATATCCAAATTGGGCCTTCACCAAATCTAAATCTACCAGACCTAAAACAGCGACAGATAGGGCTGAGACTCAGAGTAAACGAAAGAACCTGGTCATTCCCTACATGGCTGGCGTGTCTGAAAAGATAAAACGGATATTTGGCAAACACCACATACCTGTATATTTCAAACCCACCAACACACTGAGACAGAGGCTTGTACACCCCAAAGATCAAACTCCAAAACACAAGAAAAGCAATGTAGTTTATGCAATCCAGTGCAGTGAGGAGTGCTCTGAACTCTACATTGGAGAAACCAAACAACTTTTGTACAGGAGGATGGCCCAACACAGGAGAACTAACACCACAAGACCAGAGTCAGCAGTTTATCTTCATCTAAAGGAAAAAGGACACTCATTTGAGGACATTAATGTTCACATTTTAGACAGAGAAGATAGGTGGTTTGAGAGAGGGGTCAAGGAATCCATTTATGCCAACTTGGAAAATCCTTCCTTGAATAGAGGTGGGGGCCTCAGGCATAATCTTTCCCCCATCTTCCTCCCTGCTTTGTCTTCTGTGCCTAGGAAGATTAAGACCATTTCACAAGCTCAACAGCAGCATGGTGATCTTAACGATCCTCCTTGAGATGATAAAAGGACTTAAAATAACATCTCAATATAACCATGACCTAGCCCCAGGTGTAAGGTCACACAGCTACCTAGAAACATATTTAGGATTCCCTTACTAACTTTGCTCAGACTGAAGAAGCTCCTTGGATAAGGAGCGAAACGTTTCCACTGAGAAAATAGAAATCCAGTTGACATGATTCAAGCTACAGGCATCTGCTAGCAGCTTTTCCAACAACCCATTGTTACAAAATGATCACAACATTTAATGACATTCATTCACTTTTCTATCAATCCTTATTTATTGAGCATTCATTCTTGATCCTATTTCTTCTTATTTTTTCAACCCACATGCAACATTCCCTACTAAGGGTCAGATCAGTTTTGGCTCATTTAGACCCACAGGCCACAAACCGAACCAATCCTGCTTTTATTATTTTACTTTATTTATGCATGCTGCTGTATGCAAGCTAGGATCTCTAGAGACTACTTTGCAAGCCAACATACCATGGCCTGCATCCCAGCAACCAGGAGGTACAGTATATGCAGCCAACTGACACCTACTCAGGATGCACATAAACTTTACAAAATAAAATAAGCAATACAATAAACAAAAAGCAGTTCCGAAGTAAAAGCAACAATAAAATATTACACAGAAGCATAGCACATTATTATGAAAGGCACTGGTTGAATACCAATGGTTTTGCCTGGCACCAAAAATACCATAAAAATACAAAGCAATCCTTATTCTGATGTATGTTGGTATCCTGCTCCCACCTTGTATTTTTACCTCAACAACATCCTGTGAAGTTTGTTGGGTTGAGCAAGAGTATAGCAAGATAGAAAGGGCATTGATGCTTTTGAATTTTGGTGTTAGAGAAGATTCCTGAGAATACTATGAATAGTAAAAAACAAACAAACAAATTAATTACACTATCTATGCTACGTTCCCTACGTCCCCCATCTTGTATTTTATCTATTTATATTGCATTTTTTAGACTTTTTATTGTATCGTTTTTAACCTTGATTATTGTAACCCGCCCAGAGTCCCTTGTATGGGAGATGGGCGGGGAATAAATTGAATAAATAAATAAATAAATAAATTAAAATTATCGAGGCAACCAACCCAGAGTTCTCATTTGAGGTACAAATGACCAGGCTCAGATTATCCTACTTCAGACACATTATGTGAAGACCCAGCTCTCTGGAGAAGGTTCTAATACTGGGAAAGGTGGAAGGAGAGAAGAAGGTGACATCCATCAGCAAGGTGGATGGACTCAGTTATAGTGGCGGTGGGTGCCCTTCCGGAAGACCTGAAGGACCAGGTTAGAGACAGTCATGGAGGAAAACTATCTATGTGGTCCCTAAGAGTCAACACCAACTTGATGGCACATAATCAAAGTCATTACAGCATTTCTGATAGATGACTATCTGGCTTCAGTTTGAAGTTTTTGAGCAAAAGAGAATTTATCACTTCATTTGGCAGTCAGTTCCACCTACTACTCCTGATGTCTAGCCTGAACTTCCCATCTTGCAGTTTTAATCCATTGGTTCTGTTTCTTCTCTCTGGGGCAGTAGAGAATAAATCCACTCCCTTTTCTATGTGAGAGCTCTTCAGATATTGGAAGACGGCCATCATTTCTCCCAACTGTCTTTTCTGTAGGCTAAACATACCCAGATCCTTTAACTCAGTGTTCCTCAACCTTAGCAACTTGAAGATGTGTGGACTTCAACTCCCAGAATTCCCCAGCCAGCAATGCTGGCTAGGGAATTCTGGGAGTTCAGGTCCACACATCTTCAAGTTGCTAAGGTTGGGGACCCCTGCCGTTCTTCATAGGTCCTTCTCTCTCTCTCTCTCTCTCTCTCTCACACACACACACACACACACACACACACATTTTAACTGCTCTCCTCACCTCCCTGTTGGTGAGAATGACTCTTTTTTCATTGATAGCCCTGGAGGGAAGAAACGAAGCTCCACTGCTAATAGGAAGCAGAAGGAGATGTGGATTGTGCTTGGGAAGATGGCACATGTGAATGAGTTTTATCATTCCGGCATTTTTTCTAGCAGATTTGCATGGCTGAGTCTACCAAAACAGCAGGGCGCTCTTTGGGATTTCTCTCCATATGTCTCCTCCCCAGCATAATTGTGATGTGATCATCAGCCTGGGTGGCCATGTAAGTCTACCGGAGGTACATCAATTTGTGGTTACCAGGTTGCCCTGTGATCACTGTTTATATTAGACCTGACAGTATAGTTTAAAACAGAGCCTTCCAAACTGTGTGTCACAACACGTTAGTGTGTCGGCTGCAGTGTCTGGGTGTGTCGCAGCTGCTTCTGCCTCCGAGCCCTGCCAGGATTATGCGTAGGTCCTAGTGCCTGCCTTGTGCCTTGCTGCCTCCAAACCTGCTGTGATTCCGCGCAGGTCCTAGTGCCTGCCTTGTGCCCTGCTGCCTCCAAACCTGCTGTGATTCCGCGCAGGTCCTAGTGCCTGCCTTGTGTCTTGCTGCCTTCAAACCTGCTCTGATTCTGTGCAGGTCCTCGTGCCTCCCTTGTGCCCTGCTGTAAGAGTGTGTCACGAAATGATGCCCTGCTGTAAGAGTGTGTCGCGAAATGATTCATGTCTAAAAAGTGTGTCACCAACATGAAAAGTTTGGAAAGCTCTGGTTTAAAAGAAGCTTACTCTTTTTTATTCTGAAACAACTGGTCTTGAACAATGAATGGCTTGCATTTGAAAAAGGAAGGTAGGGGCCCTGGCTTTTAATCAGCTATCTAACAACCCATATTTTGCTTCTATGACTGCACAACTCAATTTCCCAACATCATTTGGTGCTGCTATGTAGCATGACTGCAGGCTCTGGAAAGCTATGAATCTGCCTCATTTGGCGTCAGCAAAATTCTTCCATTTATGAGCACTTCCAGATGACCAGCCGTTCTGTCTCCCAATCCTCATTCAAGCATAAAATGCACCTGAGATTTATCCTGGTTGTTTTCTAGTTTGGAAT
Source organism: Charina bottae (assembly GCA_023362775.1). Lineage (NCBI taxonomy): Eukaryota > Metazoa > Chordata > Lepidosauria > Squamata > Charinaidae > Charina > Charina bottae. The sequence continues at coordinate 2,660,816 of JALMGJ010000048.1, read as the reverse complement.
CAAGAATCCTGATTTGCTTTCCTGGCACCTCTTCCCTTTCATACCCCAGCCCAGGTAGAGCTGAAATTAAACATACTTAATTAACCATTGACCAGCTGGAAACAACTATTTTCTTCTGAGCAGGCTTCAGGGCTAGATGCTTTTGAACTGTGGTGTTGGAGGAAAATTCTGAGAGTGCCTTGGACTGCAAGAAGATCAAACCAGTCCATACTCCAGGAAATCAAGCCAGACTGCTCACTTGAGGGAATGATATTAAAGGCAAAACTGAAGTACTTTGGCCACATAATGATAAGACAGGATACCCTGGAGAAGAAGCTGATGCTAGGGAAAGTGGAAGGCAAAAGGAAGAGGGGCCGACCAAGGGCAAGATGGATGGATGGTATTCTGGAGGTGACGGACTCAACCATTGGGGAGCTGGGGATGGCGACGGCCGACAGAAAGCTCTGGCGTGGACTGGTCCATGAAATCACGAAGAGTCGGAAACGACTGAACGAATAAACAACAACAAAAGGCTTCAGGGCAAAAAAAAAATCTTTCCATGGCAGGGAATGAACCTGCATGCAAAATGTCAGCCTCTATTTTTTCATACCTAGTCAACTTTTGAAGAGAACTCTTGTCTTAAAATGAAACTTTCCCTTCCACTAAGATAATGGGAATCCACTAAGACAGTGTTTCTCAACCTTGGCAACTTTAATGTGTGTGGACTTCAACTCCCAGAATTCCCCAGCCAGCATGCTGGCTGGGGAATTCTGGGACTTGAAGTCCACACATCTTAAAGTTGCCAAGGTTGAGAAATGCTGCATTAAGATGCCAGGCAACTGGCAGCCCTTTGTCACAATGTCACTTAGAGGCCAGAGGTCTGATCATCTTATGCCAGAACTGAGTGTTGTCTAATAACCTGCTGTACTTTTCTCTACTGACTAGCAGTGACTCTGTAGAATCTGTGAAGGAGGATTTTCCCATCAACTCCTGTCAAATTGTTTGGGCACCTCCATTTTCACACTGAATTATAGCACCTTCCCCAAATAAATAATGGTTAGTCATTATCACACTTCCTGCTCCCTATGAATTCTTCCCTGGTTACATGTGTAGGAATAGTTCTGAACATATCTAGCGTTCTGCAGTCAGCTCTAACAGCTTTGATTATTTCGTTGGTTCTTTTGATGTGCTTCTGTGTGTAAATCAGGCCAGACTTTCCACTGATGTGATTACATTTTCCTTAGCAACAGGTGTTCGACCATCTTGGAGACGCCTCTAGGCCATTCCTTGAAATGAGACGTACATCCTATTATTCTGATAGTAAAATGAATATGCTTATCTGAAAGGGAAAGGAAGTCTGCAATAAAACAGATTGGATTGTTTTTATTAAATGTGGGAAACCCCAGTGAGCTAGATGAGGTCATTTGCTAGAAAATACATTAGTTTCACAGCAAGAAAATTGAATACTCCATAAATGCAGTCACCATCATGAAGCAATGTAAATATTAATTTATTCTTATCTTGTGTTCCTCAGATCATTGCTACAGAGAATAAAAGTTTAAAGCACCATAGGTAAGATTTAGTTTGGATCCCAATTGGGGGCTTTGGGAAATGGTGTAGTTTGATTTGAACTGACACAGAGATTTCCTAGGACATCTAGAGCTTTAAAATTTCTCCCCAAGCAAGCTTGTATAACATGGAACTTGGATCTCTCTCTCTCTCTCTCTCTGCCTAAAACTACTTTTACTCTACTCTACTCTACTCTACTCTACTCTACTCTACTCCACTCCACTCCACTCCACTCCACTCCACTCCACTCCACTCCACTCCACTCCACTCCACTCCACAAAAGGCCTTTGAGAAGACTAAGAAAATTCTTCCAGGTATCTGAAATGGGTGTATTCCCTCTCCCCCAAATTTATTTATTTATTTATTTATTCATTCAATTGATATAGCCGCCCATCTCAGACCAGTGACTCTAATTCCAGACCTACATCAGAAACAAGCATCTCAGATTATGAGAATACTGCCCATTTGAAAATTCAAGTCTAGCCTGCCACCGCCACTCTGCGGTCATGGTACATGCGTTGCAAAAGTAATCAATATAAGACTCCTGCTACGTATGGCTAAGAGTGTACGTAGTCCAAGGATTGTGAAAAACGTCCAAACAAGTATTTCACAAAACACGATGGCAGGACTGAAGCACACCTTCTGAGAACATTGGGGCAGCCACATGGTCAGGAAGGAAAGATGATGTCAGCCCTTTGAGGTAGACCAGACTAGGAAACCAAAATCATTAATGCTAATACTACTTTATTTGCAGGGTTACAGTAACAGAATCTTGCAGGTCCTGAAAGTGCCTCCCCCCCCCCACTGCCGCCTTTATCTACAAGAGAACTAGGGAGAGTCAAGTCTGAGATGCTTTCTCTAATTACATTTCTGCTTTGGACTCAGATTTCTTTTATCTGACTGTTGTCTTGGTTGCGGCTCTTCCTCCTGTTCCTCAAGGTTTTTCTTACATCCCATTACAGTTGGGTACAGCTGCTTCAAAGAGTTAAGATTAGGATTATTTATTTATTTTATTAAATTTATATTACTGCCCATCTCCCCTGTCGGGGACCCTGGGCGGTTGACAATAAAACATAGTTAAAAAACATAAATATAAAATTACAATCTAATAAATAATATAAAATCCAAGTATAAAAGATGTTAAAAATGGTAATACTGGGAGGCTTCATGGGACCAGCCATCCCCAAGAGGAACTGTTAGCATTTCCCTCCCAGGCAAGATGGCAGAACCAGGTCTTTAAGCCTTTCCGGAAGGTCGGGAGTGGGGAAACCAGCCTCAGCTCTGGGGGTAAGGTATTCCAAAGGGCGGGCGCAACTGCAGAGAAGGCCCGCCTCCTGGACCCTGCTAGATGGAACTCTTTGGTCGATGGGGTCCACAGCAAGCCTTCTCTGGCTGATTGGGTGGGACAGGTCGATGTTCTGGGGATGAGACAGTCCCTCAGGTAACCTGGCCCTATGCCATGTACGGCTTTAAAGGTGATAACCAACACCTTGAATTGTACCCAGAAGCAGACCGGTACCCAATGCAGCTCACGCAGCAGAGGTGTCAGATGTGCTGATCTTCTGGCCCCAATAACTGTCCGCGCAGCTGCATTCTGGACCAGTTGAAGCTTCCGGATACTCCTCAAGGGTAGCCCCATGTAGAGTGCATTACGATAGTCTATATGGGAGATGACAAGGGCATGAGTGACTGTTTGGAGGGCATTAGGAGGATGGATTTGGAGGATTAGGATTTGCTTTGATGCCAATCTGGGTAGAAGCGTTGTCTATGCTTGCCCATACACATGAGAAGCTGCTTCAAGAAGGGGTGGGTCATTTGCACCAATGCACTATTTATAAAGTTCCTACTCGAATGCCTTGCAAAACGCTATTTAGCATACCCCAGCTGAAGGACCCTTAAGGAGACTGGATAACAGGGTTGTTACATGATAACTACCCACTTAGAAGAGTTGTGAGAAGTTTTCACATAGATCCCAACCAGCAACCAGGGTGTGGAATAACATCAATGGGATATTTTGATTTAAAGAAGTCACCACATCACTGAAATTACACATCTATTGCATACAACCATACCTTGATAAGGGACCATAGCAGAGCTCATATTTTTCAGAGAGGCTTCCAGTTAAAAATATCATGAGTTGCAGTTATGGGAAAAACGTCTCATTAAAAGCTTGAAGAGCTTGGGCTGAGTGAAGAAAACAATATAGGTCTACATTGACCAATATAAGACAAGACAAAATGATCAGCCAACCAACATCCCTGACAATCCATACAAATCTTGCCCAATTCTTTTTTTCTTTTCATTTCCTCTGTGAATTGCTTTTTTTCCAATAAAAATAAATATGTATTTTAAGGGGTATGGTATGAACAAAAATAGACATTAAATGTTATTGGCGGAAGCCATGTGAAACAGAAACAATGAAGGGGGAATAGTGATTACTATTGGACATCTGTACAGGGAGTAAGGGTGAACAAGTGATGCCATACATGTCATGGCATCCATGCACCAATTACAGAAATTGTGTAACTTGCAGCTTCTAACAACTGTGATGCTTATTTTTCCTATTGCCATGTTGTAAAAAAGTAAGTAATAATAGTTGCCATAATACTGTCCAAAAAAGTGTAGGATTGAAAAAAAATGTAGTTGTTTTGTATATTATAAATCCTCGACTATATCCAAAACTTATATTGACTGATGATCATGGCAGATATGTTGCGGTGGAAGTTAATCTATAGGGGGTTAAGACTTTGATATTGGGAATTTATGCCCCAAATGAAGATAAAACAGTATTATATAAATGTGTGATGATCTTGATCCTTGAGCTATTAAATCAGAATTCCTTACACAAGTTGCTTAGGAATATGAAGGAACTTTTATTAAAGCCAGTGATCCATCGTCGGTTAAAGATTCAAGTAGAGGCTTCTTCAGCTGACAGTTTAAAATCCTCAGGTTTCCCCCCCCCCCCGGAGCCCTTGCAAATCGACCCCCCCCCCCATTGTCTTTTGACTTCCAGTCCTTCCTGAGTCCGAACCCATTGAAATTACAATCACGTCCTTTGTTCTGTCCTGGGTGCTGAATCTCTCATCGCGGTTTCTTTATTAGCCTAGTCTGCAAGGTGTGAATGCACGAACGCTTGTCACCAGCATTCCACATGTCTGGCTGTTTCTTCCTTGGGTCATTTTGCATAACTTTGCAAGTCCTTGGGATCTGGTGGAATGTCCCTTCCTGGCACCATGGCAGGATGGAATCCTGACAAAAGGACTTATGGATACATTATTGGATTTTATGTATGAAAATTGGTGTCTCTTGGGAGATTAGAATGAAGTGGTGTCCCAACAAAAATGTAGAATTTTTGAGAAAAATATTAAAAATACACAGGGTAAATTTCCAAATAATTTTTTTTACTTAATGGATAATTTGGAGCTTGTGGATACACGGAGGTATAAAAATGGTGACTCAAAAGAATATATTTATTTTTTTGAAAGACATAAACCTTTTTCAAGAATAGATATGATTTGGATTTCTAAAGGTAAAGGTTCCCCCCACACATCTGTGCAGTCGTGTCCGACTCTAGGGGCCGGTGCTCATCTCCGTTTGTTAGCCAAAGAGCCAGCGTTGTCCGAAGACGCTTCCGCGGTCATGTGGCCGGCATGACGCACGCGGAACGCTGTTACCTTCCCACGGAAGTGGTACCTATTCATCTACTTGCATTTGCATGCTTTCGAATTGCTGGGTTGGCAAGAGCTGGGGCGAGTGCAGGAGCTCACTCCGCACGCAGGGCTACGGTGTCGAACCTCCGAACTTGTGATCTTCCGATCAACAAGCCTGGCGTCTTACCCACTGAACCACCATGCCCCTTAATAATATGTCTATGAAGGTTCTCAGTCATCCAGGTGGAACAGTCTGTGGCTTGAATCATGTCAACTGGATTTCTATTTTCTTAGTGGAAACGTTTCACTCCTTATCCAAGGAGCTTCTTCAGTCTGAGTAAAGTTAGTAAGGGAATCCTTAAATATGTTTCTAGGCTGGCTGTGTGACCTTGCACCTGGGGCTAGGTCATGGTTATTTTTGAGATGTTTGTTTCTAAGTCCCTTTATCATCTAAAGGAGGATCGTTAAGATTTCGAATTGCTGGGTTGGCAAGAGCTGGGGCGAGTGCAGGAGCTCACTCCGTCACGCAGGGCTACGGTGTCGAACCTCCGAACTTGCGATCTTCCGATCGACAAGCCTGGCGTCTTACCCACTGAACCACCACGCCCCTTAATAATGTTTATAAAGTGGAGACATTACCAAAGACTTTTTCAGATCACAATCCAGTGACTTTAACTTTTAAAAGGAAAAAGGGATCTTTTAGGTGGAGATTGAATGAGATGTTGTTACAGAAGGAGATGGTAGTGGGGGACTGCAAAAAGAAGTTAAATGGATTTTTTAAGAATAATCTTAATAAAGGCACAGAAGTAAGGATGGTTTGGAACAAAAGTAAAGCTTTTGTAAGAGGATACTTTATACAACTCAACAGTGAATTTAAGAAGAAAAGGCAAGACAAAATACAAATGATTTTGGATGAGATAAAAAAGGAAGAAGAATTTTAAAAATCCCCAGGAAGGACAACTATTACTCACCAAATTGAGCTTTTACAGAGGCAACTATCTATGTTAACAGTGAGAGAGATGGAAATAAAGATGAACTATGCAAAACAAAGAAATTTTGAATTTGCAAATAAATCAGGGAAATGGTTGTCATACAAGCTGCAAAAAGAAAAAGAAAAAAAAGTGATATTAAAGTTACAAGAATGTAATACTCTAATAACAGATAACACAAGCATGCAGAAAGAGTTTCCTCAGTATTATACTACTTTATACAAAGGACAAGAAATTTCCTCAGAAAAAGTGGATGGATATTTATATAAACAGAATTTACCAAAGAATACGGAGAATCAGAGACAAATTTTGAATGGACCTGTAACAATAAGGGAACTGTCTGAAGCTATCAAAAATACTATAACAGGAAAGTCTCCTGGTCCAGACAGGCTGCTGGCCTCTTACTATAAATATTTTGAGGATAAGCTTTTACAACCTTTACAACAAACAATAAATATTATTCTACAGAATGAAAAGATTTCTGATAGCTGGAAAGAGGCTAATATAGCATTAATACCTAAAGACGGACAAGATTTGACATAATACGGTCCAAGAAAGGACAAAATATATAACAATCGAAGACTCTTATCATAAAGAGCCTTTGTAATCATTGTTTCCATGGAGTTAGAAGATTCCCAACATGGCAGTAAAATGACTTCCAAGGAGTCAGTTTTCTGCATCCATTACAATGATTTAAACACATATGGGGTGGAAAATTCAGAACTAGTTTCAAACAAGCAGATGTTAATACTTTCCAGTAGGGTCTCACTTTCAGTTAGTGAGTGATGTGAAATGTTCAGAACGTAATAAATTTGACCAGGAGATGTATTTGTTACAATACTAATATCAGAGTATTGTGAAAATGCATATTTTATATTCTGGAATATTTTTAAAAATATATATTTTTAAAAAACTAGAATAGTAATATTTTACTCTTTCAGAGGATCATCTCTTGCAACTGGTTATTATCTGGAAAACTCACAAAAGCTTACTGTGGAACTACTGGCTTAGTTTTCCTACGGAGTACTGATTTACTCGCATTCTTGCATGCTGTTTTGTTATGGAAACTCACAGAATACCTGTCTGCTCCCTCACACTGGGGACAGTGGGAACTCTAAAAACTCTCACAGCTTTAAGAGTTCTCCAGAGATACTGTTTCTTCTTCAAATATTTTTTGAAACACTAAGTTTGAGTATTTTTTATTCCTAAGAAACTATTGTGTGATTGATAGATGAGAGAGAGATGGGGGCAGAGAAGAGCAATGAGAGAGGATGGATGGATGGATGGATGGATGGATGGATGGATGGATGGATGGATGGATGGACGGACGGACGGACAGAGAGACAGACAGACAGACAGACAGACAGACAGACAGACAGACAGACAGACAGACAGACAGACAGATGAAATGAGAAGTTAAATCCAGGGACAACACTGTTACTTGTTCTCTGTTTTGTTAAATAAAGAGTAAACAGGTTTCAAATACTTCCTTTATTACTGATCTGTAGGTAGAGAGCACCTACAAAATCAAATCAGGACACCATCAAATCTGAGAATATGTATTGAATTCTGGAATTAGACAAGATGATCTCTGCATAACAGAGAAATTGCCCCCCAATCTGGACTGTGTCCACATGGGACAAGGGAGTAAGTGACATCACAATGGCATAACATCATTATGCAAATGATGTAAATTATGGAATTTGTGTCAGTCAACTGCACTGTTTAGATATCTGTCTAGGCCAGAAATGGTCAGCTTTTCAGTGACTAGGGACAGCATTTCATTTAATTAATTTGAGTAGTCACAGACCATGGTGATTGAAGTTCATGGAATATATCGTCCCAATATATTATATATTATATATTATATATTATATATTATATATTATATATTATATATTATATATTATATATTATATATTATATATTATATATTATATATTATATATTATATATTAATCGCCTCATCCTAAATATATCTACCCGTCCCACCCGATCATGCAGAGAGGGCATGCTTCGGACCCCATCTATAAGAGTGTTCCATCTGGCGGGGTCCAGGAGGCGTGCCTTCTCTGCAGTAGCTCCCGCCCTGTGGAACAATTTGCACCCGGAGGTGAGATTAGCTCCTTCGCTCCTGACCTTCCGGAAGAACCTGAAAACCTGGCTCTGCCGCCTTGCGTGGGACCAAGGAAGGGATAGTCACTCATGGGGATGGCTAATACCCTAGAGAGCTCCTCTTTTACATTAGATTAAGTAAGATCATTTTACCACCTTTGCCTCTGGATTCTAATCTTGTTTTATAATTTTTATTTTAGAGTTTATGTATATTTTATGTTTTTGTTTTTACTATTTTATTGTAAACCGCCCAGAGTCCCTCCAGCAGAGGGAGATGGGCGGTGATATAAATTTTACAAATAAATAAATAAATAATGTCAAGAGAAGGAGTAGAAATGGGATTTTTTACTGTTGGGGATTTGTTTTTCAGTTTTCAAGATGCAAAGTCTGTCTGAGTGAAACCCTGAGGCCACACACAAACAGGATTTGAAGGCCATATCTCTCTATGGGTATAGTCCTGTACATCCTAATTTAGACACAGTCTTGCTGATGTGTATCATTAGAATTTAGAGCATGGCATGCATTGGATTCTGATTCTTGCTCACATTGGAATGAGCAGGGACAAAGAATCCAGTCCCCAAAAGATATCAATTCAACAGTAGGTGTGTTATTTCCCAGGACTGCACAGCTACAGTACTGCACAATCCTGAGAAAAGATGTCTTTAAGGCAGAGCTTTCCAAACTGTGTGTTGCGACACTTTAGTGCAGAGCTTTCCAAACTTTTCATGTTGGTGACACACTTTTTAGACATGCATCATTTCGCGACACACTCTTACAGCAGGGCACAAGGCAGGCACTAGGATCTGCGTGGAATCACAGCAGGTTTGGAGGCAGCAAGGCACAAGGCAAGCACTAGGACCTGCGCGGAATCACAGCAGGTTTGGAGGCAGCAAGGCACAAGGCAAGCACTAGGACCTGCGCGGAATCACAGCAGGTTTGGAGGCAGCAAGGCACAAGGGAGGCACTAGGACCTGCGTGGAATCCTGGCAGGGCTCGGAGGCAGCAGCAGCTGCGACACACCCAGACACTGCAGCTGACACACTAACGTGTCGCGACACACAGTTTGGAAAGCTCTGCTTTAGTGTGTCGCAACGCACAGTTTGGTGTGTCGCAACACAACCTGGAAGCGGCGGCGGGGGTGTGTATGGTGGCGGCGCGCGCAGCGGCGGTGGTGTGCACGGCGGTGTCAGCAGTGCACCATCAGCACTTCTGCGTTTTAGCGGAGGCTGCCACCGCTGCCGCCGTGGCCATACACGCCCCCCCGCGCCCCCCCACACCACCTCCATGCATGCCCCCGCTCCCACGCACACCCCTGCGCCGCCGCTGCCGCCGTTGGTGTGTCACGAACGGCGGCACTTTGGAAAGCACTGCTTTAAGGCATTGCAGACAAGCGCTACCTCTATGTTCCTGCACGTTCCTGCATGTATTTTTGGAGATCAGATCCAAAGCACTGCACAGCCTTAATGAATAGTTTGATATGTGTGAAGGACATACATATTGGCATATTGCCCTTCATACCTTGGCTCTGATTCTTGGCTTCTTTCCATCCTGAGTTCACGGCACAATTTCTGAATGACTGAATCCGACCGAACACAGGCTAGAGCCGCTGTTAAGGCCTACCTTGTGGCGGTAAGAGCGGCGAAACGTCAATATTTCTCTGCTCTTATTGCATCCGCAGAATGCCGCCCAGCAACCCTGTTTAAAATTACCCGATCCCTTTTGGGGAAAGGGCAGTCAGAAGTCCATCTGCAGGGTCGGGCCGAGGAATTTTCGAGGCATCTGCAGGATAAAATCGCTCGGATTCACTCCAAGTTAGACTCTGAGCGTGAGGCAGAATCTGGAGAGACACCCAGGGAACGTACTCACCTTGTTATCTGGGAACAGTTTGACCCTGTTGGTCCTGAGGAAGTGGACAGAGTCCTCCGGTCTGTAAATGCCACCACCTGTCAATTAGATCCTTGTCCCTCCTGGCTGGTGAAAGCAGCTCGGGGGGTGACTTGTGGTTGGGTCCAAGCGATGGTAAATACATCCTTGAGTGAGGGGGTGTTCCCGGCAGCTTTCAAGGAAGCGCTGGTGCTCCCCCTCCTCAAGAAGCCATCGCTGGACCCTACTATACTGGATAATTTTTGTCCAGTCTCCCACCTCCCCTTTTTGGGGAAGGTGGTTGAGAAGGTGGTGGCGTTGCAACTCCAGAGGATTCTGGATGAAACAGATTATCTAGACCCCTTTCAGTCAGGTTTCAGACCGGGCATGGGACGGAAACTGCATTGGTCGCGCTTATGGATGATCTTTGGTGGGAGCGAGATGGAGGCAGTGCATCCATTCTCACTCTTCTTGACCTCTCAGCGGCATTCGATACCGTTGACCATGGTATCCTTCTGGGACGGCTCAGGGAGTTGGGGGTGGGTGGCGTGGTTTTACACTGGTTCACCTCCTTCCTCCAGGGCTGATCCCAGTTGGTGTTGATAGGGAGCGAGAGAGCCAACCCACGGGCCCTTCTTTGTGGGGTTCCGCAGGGCTCGGTACTCTCGCCGCTCCTTTTTAACATCTACATGAAACCGCTGGGCGAGATCATTCGTCACCACAGGCTGAGGTATCATCAATATGCCGATGATACCCAATTATACATCTCTATCCCGGGTGAAGTAAGTGATGCAGTGACCACCCTGTCCAAGTGCCTGGGGGCTGTAGGGGTCTGGATGGGGAAAAACAGGCTTCAGCTGAACCCTGGTAAGACGGAGTGGCTGTGGATTAATGGCCCCTCGGTTTCTGGGACTTTGTCATCTTTAGTTCTGGATGGGGTTGCACTTCCCCAGGCAGACCCAGTGCGTACCTTGGGGGTCCTCTTGGACTCACGACTCCTGCTCGAAGAGCAGGTAGCAGTCGTGGCCAGGAGGGCCTTTGCTCAACTTCGTGTTGTGCGCCAATTACGCCCTTTCCTTGACCGAGAGGCCTTTCAAACGGTCACTCAAGCCCTGGTTGTCTCTCATATAGATTACTGCAATGCACTCTACATGGGGCTACCCTTGAAGAATATCCGGAAGCTACAGCTGGTGCAGAATGCGGTGGCACGGGCAGTTTTAGGTGAATCAAGATCTGCACACATAACACCTCTGCTCCGTGAGCTGCATTGGGTGCCAGTTTGCTTCTGGGTCCAATTCAAGGTGTTGGTTATCACCTTTAAAGCCCTACATGGCACGGGACCAGGTTATCTGAGGGACCGCCTCATCCCCATGACATCTTCCCGTCCCACCCGATCTTGCAGAGAGGGCATGCTGCGGACCCCTTCTATGAAAGAATTCCACCTAACGGGGTCCCGGAGACGAGCCTTCTCTGCAGCGGCTCCTGCCCTATGGAGCATCCTTCCACCAGGGATAAGACAGGCCCCCTCGCTCCTGGATTTTAGAAAAAAATTAAAAACCTGGCTCTGTGATCTCGCCTGGGGCAAAAAGGAAAGCAGTCAAGCCTGGGGATGGCTGATCCCTTAGAGCCACCTTAGATATTTAAAATATTTTAATCATAGTCAACGTCACTATCTGCCTCTTGGATTTTATTTTATTGTATTTTATTGTAATTTATTGTAATTCTATTTTTATCATAGTTTTTATTATATTTTGTTGATATTGTGTTGTGAACCGCCCAGAGTCCCTCCTTGAGGGGGAGTTGGGCGGTTATAGAAATTCAACAAATAAATAAATAAATAAATAAATAAATAAATAAATAAATAAATAAATTTCTGTCTTAACCCTGAGAAATCAGCTACAAAACAATACAGTTGCTATTGTTTGAGAAGACTTTTTGGGACAGGACATGCAGGCTGAGCCAGTACAAGTCAAAGGATGGAGTTCAGATTTTTCTGATCTTCTAAAAAGGGAGCCACAGGCCACAATAACTTCCCAATTTTATCTGAAAGACAGACAGACCACTTTTGATGATGGGAAACCATTGGAGCATATGGAATGATTAGTTCCTAAATCCTGTACTGAAAACGTTGGTACATGTAACTTTAAATAAGTTTTAGAAGGAAACTAGATGGCACATTGAACGTCAATTAGAAATGAGTATATTATTTCTTTTTTAAAAAAATAATGCAGTTCATTAACTTGCAAAAAGTTTGATGTTGCTAAATCTCCATAGTAACTAATTCCTAGTTGCTATCAATGTTTCAGAATGACCAGATTCCCAAACCTAGAAAAGTTTCCCTCTAGGAAGCATAACTACTGGAGAAATTCCACCAAGCAGCTAAGGATTGCTGAACTAACTCTTAAGAAACTTAATGAGGAGAGATTCCTTACTGAAAAGATCTTGTTCCTTCTTTATCTGTTGAACTTCATTTGTTTCATTTTTACTCACTATCTACTCTCTATCTATTTCTCACTTATCAGCTGCTATTTCTAGTTTAATATACCAGTTTGAATTTCCTGCCTGCCTGCCTATTTATGCTTACAATTATTTATGACTAACATTTATCTTGAAAAGCTACAAACTGCTCCTTAAATGCTCAACTCAATGTTCAGAGTTTCATGGGGGTAGGAAGCTTGGGATACACCTATCCATGGCTTCCAAGTCTTTTCTAATCTGTTCTTTTATTAATCTGGGGCTTTTTTTCACACAATGAGATCCCCCCCCCACCTTTCCTCCTTTCTATACTTAGCTAATATCCTTCTCTGGTTTCAAATTCAGACAAGAGGCAGCTCCAGAGCTTTTTTTGATTAAGCAGCTGCCTAATGAGAAGGATATTGTGAGTTTAAAAAAGATAGTCACTCTGGGTTTTCTAGTGCACTATAACAGTGGTCCCCAACCTTTTTGGCACCAGGGACCGGTAGTGGAAGACAATTTTTCCATGGCCCGGGGGGGTGGGGTTTGCAGGCAGGAGCCAATCGCGCGCACCAGAGGGCGGGGTTTGCAGGCGGGAGCCAATTGCGTGCACCGGGGGCAGGGTTTGCAGGCAGGAGTCCTGCGGCCCACTTCCCACAGGTTGGGGACCCCTGCACTATAATATGACCAGCTGAACTGGTGCCCCGTATGCTTGTGACTGCTATACGCAGACTGCAATTGGATCAGAACTCTTAAATCGTTCCCTCTTTAGTAAAGCACAGGTGTACATAGTAACAGACATGCAAGACTCTGGTAAATTAAGTTTCTCCCTTTTGAGCTGGCAATATAGTTAAGTTTCTACTTTGTAATCCTTGAAGCAAATGCACAATTAACTTCTTTGGACAACATTGATCATCTGAGTCTGTTCTATGTAATGGACAGTGTATGCACGTTCTGTGCAGTGTAGACACTGAGCATTGGCTGGGATTTGCTCTCTCTGAAGTCAATTGCTCAGGAGAGACTTAAAAATGGATGGCCTTGTTGGCTTGTCAATAAAAGAGTTGAGCGTCGGATGAGTGACAACTTTTTCCCCTCTCTGCAACGCCACTGTGCTGCATGTCCACATTCATTTTTTAAAAAATCTTCTTAAGTATATATTTAAATATGTACTTCCATTCACAAAGCATTTTCACAAAGCAACATCTTTCCAAAGTGCCTTGAAATTAGTCTTCCTTTGCAATTTGATGCCTCTGTGGAGGCTGGTGCTAAAAAAAAATAATAGGCATTGTAGCCCCCCCCCCCCAAAAAAAAAAAAAAAAGGCTATATTCTCTATTAGGAACTATAGGAAGGAAAGGAAGATGGGAGGAGAATGAATGAGTGATGGACAGGTCTACATGTCTATCAGAGTTCAGAATAGACTCTCAGACATAGTACTTTGAGAGTAGGGTGTCTTTGTCTACAGAAATGATTGAATATTGTTGACATATTCACTGCTGTTTTCTAGGAAATTCAATTTAAAGCTTCTAACCCAGGGATTCCTAAACTTTGTGCCATCACACTTTCCTTTAGAATAATCTTAATGTACACACGTCCCCTAAAAATCCAAATACCAAAATGAACAATGAAAACAATACAATGAAACTTTGGGGAAGGGGAATTCACTGTAACGATGTACAACGAAAAGGTTCTTCGCACCTCCCCTGGACTCTTTCTGCACCTCCCCCAGGGAGGTCCTCCTCACAGTTTGGGAAACCCTGATCTAAGCCCTGATTCTATCTCTCAGAAACTGAGCAGGGAACGGGTACTGCTGCAAGGTCTTCAGCATTGCCTTCTGAATGATAGGGAAAATAAATTGTTCATCATTCCCCATACCCATAAATAGAGGCTTTACCACATAGCACCCAGAATAAGTCCCTGGAAGAACTCCTAGATGGTATCTTTAATTTTCATCCAGTTTCCAACTTCCTACTTTTTAGAGAAGTATGTTGAAAAAGCTGGACCATAAGGAAGGCTGAGTGAAGGAAGATAGATGCTTTTGAACTGTGGCGTTGGAGGAAAATTCTGAGAGTGCCTTGGACTGCAAGAAGATCAAACCAGTCCATACTCCAGGAAATAAAGCCAGACTGATCGCTTGAGGGAATGATATTAAAGGCAAAACTGAAGTACTTTGGCCGCATAATGAGAAGACAGGATACCTTGGAGAAGAAGCTGATGCTAGGGAAAGTGGAAGGCCAAAGGAAGAGGGGCCGACCAAGGACAAGATGGATGGATGATATTCTGGAGGTGACTGACTCGACTGTGGGGGAGCTGGGGATGGTGACGGCTGACAGGAAGCTCTGGTGTGGGCTGGTCCATGAAGTCACAAAGAGTCAGAAGCAACTGAACAAATAAACAACAAAAATGTTGAAAAAGTGGTCATACTGCAGCTTCAGAGGGCCCTGGAGGAAATTGATTATTTAAATCTCTTCCAACAGATTTCCAGTCAAGAAATAATATTACCACAACATTGGTCACACTGGTTGATGACACCTGGCAGAGCTGGAATGGGGGTAATGCCACCATCCTGGTTGTCCTTGACCTCTCAGTGGCTTTTAATACCATTGATTATGTATCCTTCTGGACCACCTGTGGGGATTAGGAGTGGTAATTGCACTGCACTGGTATTGCAGTGGTTCTCCTCCTTTCTCTGTGGTCAAGTCTAGTCAATGTTGGCAGCAGGGGAGAGATAGATATGTGGGGTGCCCCGGGGCTCAACACTCTCACCCCTCCTGTTTAATATCTACATGAGGCTGCTGGGTAAGGTCATCCATCAGTTTGAGGTTGGGTACCATCAGTATGCTGATGATACCCAGTTATACATCTTAACCCCAGGTCAATCAGGTGATGCTGCCAAGATCTTGTCCCAATGTCTGGAGGATTTGGGGGCATGGATGGGAAGGAACAGACTTAATCTCAACCCTGACAAGACCAAGCGGCTGTGGGTGTTTGGACCATCCAGGACCAAAGATGTCCTAAATGGGGTTCACTGTGCCCTTCAGGACTGGTGCACAATTTGGGGGTCTTCTTGGACTCATAGCTCCTGTCCAAGAAGCAGGCAGCTGCTGTGACCAGGAAGGCCTGTACACAAATTCATCTTATGCACCAGTTGTACCCTTACTGGGACTGGAGGCCCTTTGGACAGTCACTCATGCTTTGGTCACCTTTCATGTGGATTATTGCAATGTGCTCTACATGGGGCCATCCTTAAAGACCACTCAGAAGCTGCAGCTGGTCCATAATGCAATGGCACCAACAGTTATGGGCATGTCATGATATGCCCATGTAACACCTCTGCTACACAAGCTGCACTGATTACAAGTAGGCTTCAGGGTGTAATTCAAGGTGCTGGTTACTATCTACAATGCCTTTCACGGCATATGGCCTGGTTACCTGAGGAACCATCTGTCTTCTACGGTTTCTGCTTGTCTTGCATGATCAGGCAGATCATGTCTTTCCTGTCACATGCCCTATTGGACCAGATGTTTGTTTGGCTCCCATCCTGATCTTGTTCAAAAGAATTCTTATTGGCTCTTTCCCCAGGCCTTGGGAAGAGAGGGTGTTGAGCCTCTGATATGGCTCTTTTTAGAGATCGTACGGTTTTTAAAAATTGTTTTAATATTCCACACCGCTCAGAGTTCCAATGGAGTCAGGCAGCCTTATAAATTTAATAAATATATAAATTCCACCAGCTCTCAATCCTTAATGCTGTGACTTTACTGTGGGCCTTGGTGATTAAATCGTATTTTCCTTTTTAAAAAGTGCCAGCCATATACAAGATTTTTTTACACAGGAACGCGCTTGATTCACCCTTAATGCAGACTTCCCAATCTTAAGCACAAATTGAAAATGTTAGTGAAAGTTTATTATGGTCCCAGACCAGCATCAAATCAAAAATGCAATGTTTTGTTTAAATGTGAGGAAGAATTTCCTGAAAGTAAGATCTGTACCACAGTGGAACAGCCTTGCTCTGGAAGCTGGGGGTTCTCCACTTTTGAAGGTTTCTAAGAAGATGCTGGTTAACAACATCTTGAGGATGGTTTAATTGGTTTCCCTGAAGATTGCAGAAGATTGGGCTAAATGAACTTTGTGAAACCTCCCAACTCTATGATTCTATGTTTCTTGGATAACAAGATCACTTCCCCAAAGTCAGTTGAAACAAAAACAAAGAGTCCAGGTTGGAATGAATTGACCTGGGAAGTGTGGAAGAAGCAGGAGAAACGGAGCCCTGTTGAAAACAATGCATTTAAAAAATGGAGCTCCTCGGAGCTGATTCCAAATGGCAGATGAGAAGGAGCTGAAATGCTTTCAGAAAATGAATCCAGTGCTATGTCCCAGCCTGAAAGTTTCTTTCAATGTGTCCCTTGCAATCTTCTGCAGATTTCCTCCAAGGTGCATAATTATTTTATGTCTCCTTTCCTCTCTTAAGACATAGCCTATGACATCCTCCAAAGTTTTAAATTTTAGAAACAGCTTCTTCAAAGCCACCTCTTTGCTTATTTATAGCTGATTCTGTTGAGACAGACTGTTTTCCAAGAATTAATTATCAGGAATTGTCCAAAGCTATTGTTAATACCTCAAGCCAAAGCTAATACTTGGACAACTGTTCCTATTTACCAGATCCTTATTTTCTGATCCCTCTCATTTTTGGGACTTTATTAAGGAACGTAAAAAAATTACAAAATGCATTCCGAAAGAATATGTTATTAGGAGCTTATTTTTCCCTTTTGATGGAATGGGGAGTAACATTAGGGGTGAGGAAAACAAATCTGTCAAATTTAATTTCACTTCATTTTTCCACCTAAAAGACGGTAGCTTTGGGAGATTACTCTTAAATAATAATGGATGCTAACATTTTGTTTAAAAAGTGTTTTTACAAGTAACAGTCCATCAAATTTCACTTCCTTCCAAGATGCTGCAGAAATTAGATCATCCAATGGATCCATTTTTGTTCCAGGATTTATGCATGAAATTCCCTCCACCTCCCCCCCAACCCCCAAAGTAAAAGAAATCTCCCTCACGTTTAGGTGATTTAATGTATTTTCTTGGCAGCAAAACTGAAGTTTCTCATTGTCTTCTTCAACTTCCAATCTAACCTACAGCCTTGTCATTTTCTTCTGGCCTCCCATCCATGTTCAGTCAAGGTCATAGAGTTGGGAGGCTGCAAATTTAGGACAGGTTGCACATTATGCCTTTTGTAGGATAAATTCCTTGGAAGAATCGTGCCTGTTAGGAAAATCTTGTGCAAAAAAAAAGTGTGAGAATGAAGAGAAATGTGTGTAGCAATCCCCGCTTTTAGAAGCAAAAAAACAACAATGTTGATAAACCCTGATAAATATTGTACAGACAAAGCGAGAATGAGATTAACTCCTTATTAGATGGGGTGTGAATTTAAAACAAATTAAATACTGCAAAGAACAGTTGTGGAAACAGACCAGAATGAACCAAATCTTTGAAAAGAGAAAGTGAATAGATTAGAGCCCCATCAGCAAACCATTCCTAACATTTCCTTATTTGATAGCAATCACAAATAAAACACCACCCAGGGTTTTAATGAAGTTGGGTCATCCTCCCATCCCATAAAAATAAAAAAAATAAAAAATAAATCAAACAAGAGGCATCAATGAGGACTTTTATAGTATATAATGGGGAGGGTTGAACAGATTTAGATGCTGAATCCAATTTTAAAAGATCTTTAAAGTAAAGATAATTAAAAGGACTGTCTTTCCTTTCCTTATTCCTTCCTGAAGAATAGTACCATTTTAAGGAATAATATTTTCCAGATGCCTTGCAAGTCTCAGCAGACAACCTGCCAGTGATTGTAGTGGAGTGACATGGTGAGATATACGTTTGACCTACAAGGAACCCCAAGCATGAGTGTGATACCTTAATCAGGAGCTTTGTGACATATGACAAGTCTAGTGGACAAAGGGAAAAAGTGATTTTGTTCAACTGGGGGAGAAAAAAAAAGAACGGTATAAGTTGGGTGAACATCTGGAGGTTCAGGAGGTAACAGGAAACTTGGAACAAAATGTGCAAAGGAACATTCAGAAATAGTTGGGAAGGCTGCATGTGGTGGATCAAGAGAAATCCCATCTCAAGAGGTTCAGGCCTAAGTTGAAGGAAAATTAAACAGGGCAATCAGACCTAACCCTAACCAATCTAAACCAGTGTTTCTCAACCTTGGCAACTTTAAGATGTGTGGACTTCAACTCCCAGAATTCCCTAGCCAGCCATACTGGCTGGGGAATTCTGGGAGTTGAAGTCCACACATCTTAAAGTTGCCAAGGTTGAGAAGCACTGATCTAGAGAGTGGAAAGAGACCATCCCAACCTGAGAAAACCAAAACTCTGAAGAACCAACCAGGAGCAAGAAGGTGGTCTTGAAAAAGAGGAACGGGAAACTCCATTTAGTTTTAGTTGCACCTTCTCTCACACATGGAGGAGTGGAGCAGCTATTTCCCGGCTATGCAAAGCTCCAATTCCAAGGGAATCTAAAGTTGGAGAACCAGGAAAAAATAGAGCAATTTAAGAAAGAGTGAGGTTAGATGTGGATTAGAATTTTGGATTTATTTCATAGATCCAAGTGAGCTGTTAAAAATGTCTCTCTCTGTCTGCCTTTGTTTTATTTTATTCACCTGTGCCCTATATATGAATTCTGTCTTGTCCTGTATATGAATTATGGCTGGAGGACAGTCAGCTGAAAGAAACCTCTTTAAATTAGTTGTTCAGTTCACCTTTTTGTTTTCCTTTCTTTCTTTGTCTTTCACTCCCATTAATTCCCTAACCTTGATATACATAATAAAAGAGTTGAATTTCTCTATTGAATCAGCCGCATTTGACTAAGCTACTGAGAAAAGTAGATTTGCCACTGTGTTCCTGAATAAATCAGAGCAAAGGTGGACTTTTCCCTGGTGGCAGCATACCAAATAGAGTCTCCTCAGGAGTGTCAGAGGATTGTGGCTGGAGGATCTAGAGAAGCCCCACATTCTTATATGTGCATGTCAAAGCATGAAGCTCAATCAAATAAAGAGATTTGCAATCAACAATCTTTCAGGAAGTAGATAGAGGTGATCTTACTTGCTGAAATTATTTGAGAGGAACTCTATCCAAATATTCCCAATATGACCCATACAGTCTCAGCTATGGATGGGCAAAACTTTCCTTTATTTTCAGGATTTTTTTCCACTTTTCCAAAAAGTGGTATTTCAAGTTCAGATCAGTATTTTTCCCCTCATTCTTACATTCATTCACACACTATTGTAGAGCACCTCTCTGGCTCCCATTATATTGAATAATTTCTAACCTGTCCCCACCATGCCAACCTCAGGTAGCATCTCATCTCTAGAGCTCTTTCCATGAGACAGGTTATCTACAGTTTCTTCCATATGGATTTGGGAATGAGACAATTTTTATCACCCAAGTCAAAGTTCTATAATGGGAATTAAATAGAAGAATCCTGTTAGTTCTGCTGGAGCAATGCTTGATACCATTCAAATTGTGTCATTCCTGATTGTCTGGAAGAAACCATTCTAGAGTGGTTCCAGTTCTTCCTACTCAGTTTCAGATGACACTGGAAGACTCATGTTCAGCCTGTTCGTTGCTGATGAGTAGTGTTCCTCATGGTTTGATCTTCACATGTACGTTCTTTAACATCTATATGAATCCACCATCAACAGAGGATTTCTGAGGCCTTGTCACTAACATGTGAAAGACACAGAGTCCTAGTTCTTGTTTTCTCTAGAAAAACTGTTGGTGTTCTGAATCAGTGTCAGTGGTAGTAAAGAATTGAAAGAAAGCTAATAAATTGAAACCTATCCAGACAAATTAGGTGCACTTATGCCCAAAGTGGGTAAACCCTGGAATATGAACTCAACTTTTTTGGATAGGACAAAGTTTCCATTTTTAAGTGAATGGGATTTTTTAAAGTTAATATTAATTCTCAGCATTTATGCTTCACTTTTCATCAAGAAAAATATCAAAGATGGCTAACTTAAAAAATTTACATGGGGTTATCAAGGGACGGTCTGGTGAAATAGATAAAATTAAAACCTGATGGTTCGTTTGTAACATGGCCACCAGACATCCTTTCTCCCTCCCTTCCTTCCAGTCAGATGGAACCTTATTTACATAAAAATAAAAAATGCTGCACATTGTTATGTTGGCTTCCACTTAGGATATTTTTTCCAGTTTTTTTTCCTCCAGTTTCTCCCATTCCTTTAGTTTATCTGTCCTTGGCTTCATAATGCATTTTTCCTTAACTTTCTAGAAGGAAATTCTCAACCTTCCCAAATGTGATTAGATTCTGCCTTTGCTCTATTGGGCCAAAACCTACCTGCACTCCATCTTCAATCTCAGAAGACCTGACCACTTTCTTGTTGAGATCCGCTCCATAGTGCTAGCAAAAGAAGGTGATTTCTTTCAAAATAAACCACCCAGCCTGTAAAACAGCTATCCTGGCACGAATATCTACACAGCTTCATCCTTTCTTAGAACTTCTCTTTATTTTAATTAAGCAAGACCCGTCAGCCAATAAGGAATCCAAACGGATTTCAGTGCAACTAATTAAGGCATTGCATTGGCCCAGCAGGATATTTTATCTAATGGGTTCCTTCAAAAGAGAGAAACCTTTCTCTCTCTTTTCTCCGCCACCCAAAAGGTTTGCTCTAATTAATATCAAAGTGCCATATTAAAATGCAGCCTGATCTGATTGATTATGGATGGCCCTTCTCTTTCAACATTTGAGCTTCACCAATAGAACAGAAAGGGGTCTGATTAGCATTACTCCCATTATATAGAATATATATTTTTTATTCTTTCATTAACTTTTTTTTTGCAATGCTTTTTCTTTTAGGAGGAAGGTAAATGGCTGGTTTGATTTTGTTCTTTCTGCTCTTCAATCAGATAACATTTCAGCCTGCTGCCCACTGCTTTCCCACACTGTCTTTTAATTATCACTTTCTCTTGGCACCAATCCTTTGGGGGTTGGGATGGGGCCTTGCTGAGGCTCCCCCCCCCCCCATGGGATACAAAAGCATTGTGCCACCATGCGGCTGAATTATTTTTGGCCGCGTAGTGAAAATTGAAAACCAGAGCCTCAGGGGAGTAATCTGCCAGAGAGGCTGTTTTCCTTCTGGATATTGTCTAAAGCTTTGATCTTTTTTCTTCTTCATTTGTCTCATTTTATTCCTAATTTAGACTGCCAACAAAGAATGGATTTCTTTGACTTACCGTATTGCCTTTTTTCTTCTTTTAATGCATGCGGACGCTTGCCCCGCATCCTGATTCATCAGAAACTTTCCAAGGTGATGCAGTTCTTACACAGGGATCATACCACCTCAGAGGCCTAGCAGATCTTGAGTCCAACCAGGCACAGAGAATACCCTCCATCTGTTGCAGGATCTGTCCTCTGGGCTGTCAAGCCACGGAATGCAAGCTGGCAGTGGTATGAGAAAACTTGCAGACAAAAACATGCACTCCAGGGGCCCCATGGAAAATAAGGGTCTGGTTTTCAGGTGATTCAGGCATGGTTGAAAAGTACAGTTCTCACTTTGGGTTTATCATTGTCTCCCTTCGTCCAGCTTGTGTTTCTTCTCAAGGCATTGTGGAAGCAAGTTGCCTGGCTGTTGATTGATTGATTGATTGATTGATTGATTGATTATGTGCCATCAAGTCATTTTTTACTCTTAGCAACCACATAGGTAGACTTTCTCCATGATGATCTATCTGTAGCCTGGTCCTTCAGGTCTTCCAACAGGGCATCCATCGTCACTGTAACTGAGTCCCTCCACCTTGCTGCTGGTCTTCCTTTTCTCTTTCCTTCCACCTTTCCCAGCATCAGAGCCTTCTCCAGGGAACTAGGTCTTCGTATAATGTGTCCAAAGTAGGACAATTTGAGCCTGGTCATTTTTTGCCTTGAGCAAGAACTCTGGATTGATTGGTCAATGATTTATTTGTGTGTTTTCTTGGCTGTCCATGGTATTCTCAGAAGTCTTCTCCAACCCTAATGTTCAAAACTGTCAATACTTTTCCTATCCTGTTTCTTCAAAGTCCTACTTTGGCTTCCCTAGAGTGTCACAGGGAATGACTGGCCATACCAGTCATTACACTGCTATGCTAGTAGCATCTGGAAGCTGGAGCTGATGAGGACATAGTAGGAGAAAGATGTGGTGGTATTAAGTGGGCATGGGATGAATTAGAGAAGGAAGGGACATTATCTTTATGGAAAGGTGAGAATATCTCACATATCTCTTTAAAGCAGCTGCATCTCTTTCTCAGACTTTCAATGAGCCTAAAAAACAAACAAACATAGTTACTTTAAGGAGTCATAGTAAAGATGTGGCTCTTTGTATTAATTAACTCCTTAATGTAAGCCAAATGGCAAGTCTTTCTATCGCAATTCATCATTTTTTCTGACATAATTGCTCTTGTACTAATCACTTCTGTCTCCCACTTAATGATACTCATTTGTAAAATAAGATTACCCATTGGTTGCCTTTGCTCATATCCATTCGGTTTGACTATCAGGTTTTAAACAAGCCATCCCCAAATTGGTGCCGTTAGGGTTTTGTGTGACTTTTTTCTATAATGTCAGCCTTTGTGTAGTTACATGAAGCCCACAAATATCATGTCAGTGGAATTTAAAATGGTAAATTTACAGCAAGATAAGGTCAATGATAGGGGCGTGGCGGCTCAGCGGGTAAGATGCCAGGCTTGTCAATCAGAAGGTCGCAAGTCCGGAGGTTTGAATCTCTAGCCCCGCGTGTCGGAGTGAGCTCCCACACTAGCCCCGGCTCTTGCCAACCTAGCAATTCGAAAGCATGCAAATGCAAGTAGATCAATAGGTACCACTTCGGTGGGTAGGTAACAGTGTTCCACGTGCGTCATGTTCGCCACATGACCGCGGAAGTGTCTTCGGACAACGCTGGCTCTTTGGCTAAGAAACGGAGATGAGCCCCGGCCCCTAGAGTCGGACACAACTGCACAAATGTGCGGGGGGAACCTTTACCTTTTTAAGGTCAATGAATGTCCTAAGAACATAATGTTGTCTGAAACCAAAAACTGAGAACTCACCATTCCAGGATGTTCTTAGGAAGATGGTGGACTTCAAAGAGTTTGGCACTGCTCTAGGTAAGCAGGTTTTAGAAGCATTTTTAAAATGTAAAGGGGCTATGCAGCAACTTCAGAAAGATTCTAAATAAGAATTATCCCCATCTGCCTCAAATCCAATCTATCAAAAGGTTGGCTTTTATTGTACAGATAGTCCTCGCTTAACGAGCATTCATTTAGAGACAGTTCAGACTTACAATGGCACTAAAAAACCTGACTTACAGCCAGTCCTCACATTTATGACTGTCGCAGCATCCTAGTCCCGCCTTAGGGATGAAAGCAGGCTGGGTGACTTTGGGCCAGTCCCTCTCTCTCAGCCCTAGGAAGGAGCCAATAGCAAACCAGGAGGCTGTGAGTTCTAGTCCCGCCTTAGGCATGAAAGCTGGCTGGGTGACTTTGGGCCAGTCCCTCTCTCTCAGCCCTAGGAAGGAGCCAATAGCAAACCAGGAGGCTGTGAGTTCTAGTCCCGCCTTAGGCATGAAAGCAGGCTGGGTGACTTTGGGCCAGTCCCTCTCTCTCAGCCCTAGGAAGGAGCCAATAGCAAACCAGGAGGCTGTGAGTTCTAGTCCCGCCTTAGGCATGAAAGCTGGCTGGGTGACTTTGGGCCAGTCACTCTCTCTCAGCCCAACTCACCTCACAGGGTTGTTGTTGTGGGGAAAATAGGAGGAGGAAGGAGTATTAGATATGTTGGCTGCCTTGAGTTATTTATAAAAATAATAAAGGCGGGATATAAATAAATAAATAAATAAATAAATAAATAAATAAAATAAAATCAATGGGGAACTGCATCATTCACTTAACAACCATGTGGTTTGCTTAACAGCCATGTGATTCGTTTAACGACTGTCGCAAAAATGGTTGTAAAATCAGGTCGGATTCGTTTAACAACTGTGTCACTTAGCAACCAAAATTCCAGTCCCAATTGTGGTCATTCAGTGAGGACTACCTGTATTTATTTTACCATTTTTATTTATGCTATTTATCTACCCCCTCAATCCTCATGGACTCTAGGCAGTTCACAGATATTAAACTAACAATATTTATGAAATCACTTTGAAAAGTAAATTAAGGGATTTGGGTCTGAGAACCCAAACTTCCCCAGCTGGGGCCCTCCAGTTGAATTGGCCTCCATGTCTCAGAATCCCATGTCAGGATAACCATGAGCTAATTCTGTCCTTCTGGAAGAACAACTAGTTCAGCTGTGCTGTTGGTCCCTAATAAAAAGGCAGATGACAAGACAATGCAAGGAGAGGAATCTTTGCAGCCTCATAACAATAACTTAGGCTTAAAATAGCATCCTCGAAAGTCAGAAGGATCCTGACAAGGAGATAGAAAAACAGACACCTGGAACAATGCAACAAATCAGGGATTCCCGGGTGGGCCTTCTGCTCTTCCTTCTCCCACTATGAGGGCACTGGCAGTAATATTCCATTTTAACATCCACGTCCATGTGTCTATATTTGCAGCATTCTCTCTGTATTTACTTTAGCAAGTGCAGATTCATCTTCATAACATTTGTACTAGCTCTGTCGAGCAGAAGGGGAGCATTAAGAAATGGAAACAGCAAGAGGAACATTCAACTGTTCCTGTAGGAATTAATCGAAGCTTGGCTCTGCCGCCAGAACTGAGAATGATTTAGAGGAAATATCAGATTCAGCCGATAGTTAGTCAACCAAAACTAAAAGAATCCCTCAGTGCGGAGGAAAGGAGAATGTGAGCTGCTTTTTCACATCCTGTGATCATAATTCTGCACATCTAGGGGAAGTCATGGAAAAGCTTAGCATCTCCTGGAAGCTGGGTAGATTTTTCTAAACCAGACAGGAGCAAACCTGATAAAACCTGATAAATATTTTGAAAACAAAGAATCAGGTTTAAATCCTTAGTGGCTGCAGTATGGCCAGAAAACAAATTATATACAAGAGAAAACTTAATCCAGAGTAAATACTGTGACAAAAGGTAAACATACATAATGGGTGAAATTGCAGCTAAATTTCTTGCAACAGTCCATGAATGTAGGGTCACCTTCTAGTGAAAGTTATGCCATCTTGTCTCAGGGTGTTAGTAGATCATGGTATGAAGGAGATGAAAGTTGGCAGGACTGGTCACAGGGTGTGGTCAAAACTGTCGAGATGGAGGCCCCAAAGCTTCAATTGCACCATCACAGCCGCCATCTTGACTTTTTGGACCAGTGTTTCTCAACCTTGGCCACTGGAAGATGTGTGGACTTCAACTCCCAGAATACCCTAGCCAGCCATGCTGGCTAGGGAATTCTGGGAGTTGAAGTCCATACCTTCAAATTGCCAAGGTTGAGAAACACTGATCTAGAAGCTCCACCTTACTTCTGATTAGAAGCAGGACCCCTATTGAGGAAGATTTTGACACCTGTTTCTGATTTCAGTTCTTTAGTCAGTTATTTTTCCCCTTAAAAACCATACTCTAAATCAGTGTTTCTCAACCTTAGCAACTTTAAGAAGTGTGGACTTCAACTGGCTAGGGAATTCTGGGAGTTGAAGTCCACAGAGCTTAAAGTTGCCAAGGTTGAGAAACACTGTTTTAGACCATACCTTGTGGATACCCCTGAAATGTGGTTTTAAAATGCCCCGAAAAGCCTGACATTGAGTAGGCCAGACACATTTTGAACACTTCCTCGGAATCTTATCTCTTCATCAAAATCTAAAACACGGTTGATGTAGTGGACATCACAAATTCAAGACATGCTCTTGAAATATAATGTTACAAATTACTTCAGCACTCATCATACTGTGAGTTAATACCTCCACTATACTCAGTAACATAAATGCAACCGTTTTTCTATTTAATGCCTGGTATACAGCTTTGACCTGGTGATCTTTCACAAAGCCAAATTGAAAGAATTGTAGGTAACAGAGTGAACATGTGTGTTTACAGTATTCCTTCTGTTGATAGTTCAGGTGATTGCTTAAGATCTGCTTTATATTCGTTGTTTTACACTCATCTAATACATTTGTGTTTACATTATTGAGAATAGTGGATATATTTCAATCTTGGACTGTTGCAGGCAATTTAGTTTTCAGGAATGTTGGGGCTATGTTTCATTTGAGCATATTATGTATGCTTAACTTTTGTAACAGTATTAACTTTTGAGTAATTTTTCTACAGTATATAATTTATTTGCAGCTAATAAGGAGTTAACCTGATTCTTCTTTTATTTTCCTAAAGAAGGACACACCTACATGGGCTACCCTTGAAGAGTATCCGGAAGCTTCAGCTGGTGCAGAATGCGGCGGCGCGAGCAGTTATGGGTGCCAGGAGATCGGCACATGTGACACCTCTGCTGCGCGAGCTGCATTGGGTGCCAGTTTGCTTCCGGGTCCAATTCAAGGTGTTGGTGATTACCTTTAAAGCCCTACATGGCATAGGACCAGGGTACCTGAGGGACCGTCTCGGCCCGTTAACGTCGGCCCGCCCCACCCGTGCATGCAGAGAGGGCATGCTTCGGACCCCCTCAACAAGAGAATTCCATCTAGCGGGGTCCAGGAGGCGTGCCTTCTCTGCGATAGCGCCCGCCTTATGGAATATCTTGCCCCCGGAGGTGAGACTGGCCCCCTCCCTCCTGGCCTTTCGGAAGGCCCTTAAGACCTGGCTCTGCCACCTGGCCTGGGACAACGGAGGTGGTAGTGCCTCCTGGGGTTGGCTGGCCCCGTAGCCCCACGATCCATTCTGCGGGTCCTAATCCATCTTGGATTTTATTTTATTTATTTTATGCTTGTGAGATATTTTGTATAGTTTTTAAATTTTATTTATTGTAACCCGCCCAGAGTCCCTTGCATGGGAGATGGGCGGGGAATAAATTTGAAAAATAAATAAATAAATAAAATAAGAATTAAAGACTTAGGGGAGCAGCATTCGTTTGCTTCCTAAGCTTTAGGTTTAGCAGATGGCAAAGTCTAGCTGACTTTGGCAGATCTTGGAAGCTAAGCAGGGCATACCATGGTAGGTGTTTGGATGGGAAACTGAAAATTTGGGAGCTGCTGACCAGAGTGGGATTTTGAAAAAGCTTCACAGTGGTATGATAACATTTGGGCAAGTTGGGCAGCCATATAAATGAAATAAATAAAGATATATAACGCTGCCAAGGAAACTTCATGGTGCCTTTCCCTTTCCCCAATAAATTGGGTTTTTACAAGATATAAGACAAGAATAGAATTGCTTTGCTTATGGCTAAGCCTGTCCTGTGAAGCCATGCAATGGAGTTAATTCTGTAAATCATGACTAAGTGAACTATGGGTTAGAATGCTGCGTGAACAAATTCCATCTGCGTGGGCAGCCCTTTTGACATCGCCAGGCCGCGAGCATCTTTTCCTTTATCCAAGTCCGTTAATAAAACAAAATGCAGAAATATAATTATATCCTGATATACACACTTTCTTGATGTTTTTGCAACTCAACAAAATGCGGACCCAGATGGGAATATTGGAGAAAACTCTAAAACAAAAAGATAAAGCTGCTCTTTAAAAAACTGTGTGTGTAAGTGGATTATATTTGAGAAATTGGGTGCAAATTGATATATGGGCAAAAAGGCAGATGGACACATATAGGCTTTTCTGATGTGGAAAGGACAAAACATTTGGAAAAGTGAGAATATGAACAAAAATTAGCTAAACATATCATTCCAATCCTAGTAAGAAAATCCTGTAGTTTAGTGGATAGAAGCAGGTTCAAATTCCTAGTCAAACTTGTAAATTTTTCTAAATTAACTTGGAAGAAATCCTATCTTTTTCTCTCTCCCTCTTTCAGTCTATCCAAACATATGGTTGTCACATGAAAAACAGGAAGGATTGCTTTGGCTATTTGGATGCAAATAAAATCAAATCTTTCCTATCTGTGTCAATGCACAGTGGACTAGATTTACCCTAGAAACTAACCATAAGCCACAGTTTGCCCATCACAATGGCTGGATTCCTACGCCACACTAAACCTCTAAGACAGAGCTTTCCAAACTTTTCATGTTGGTGACACACTTTCTAGACATGCATCATTTCACGACACACTCTTATAGCAGGGAACAAAGCAGGCACTAGGACCTGAGCGGAATCGTGGCAGGGCAGGTTTGGAGGCAGCAAGGCACAAGGCAGGCAATAGGCCCTGCGCGGAATCACAGCAGGTTTGGAGGCAGCAAGGCATAAGGCAGGCACTAGGACCTGTGCGGAATCACAGCAGGTTTGGAGGCAGCAAGGCACAAGGCAGGCACTAGGACCTGCGCGGAATCACAGCAGGTTTGGAGGTACCAAGGCACAAGGCAGGCACTAGGACCTGTGCGGAATCCTGGCAGGGCAGGTTTGAAGGCAGCAAGGAACAAGGCAGGCACTAGGACCTGCGTGGAATCCTGGCAGGGCAGGTTTGGAGGCAGCAAGGCACAAGGCAGGCACTAGGACCTGCGTGGAATCACAGCAGCTTTGGAGGCAGCAAGGCACAAGGCAGGCACTAGGACCTGCGTGGAATCACAGCAGGTTTGGAGGCAGCGAGGCACAAGGCAGGCACTAGGCCCTGCACGGAATCACAGCAGGTTTGGAGGCAGCAAGGCACAAGGCAGGCACTAGGACCTGCGTGGAATCACAGCAGGTTTGGAGGCAGCAAGGCACAAGGCAGGCACTAGGACCTGCATGGAATCACAGCAGCTTTGGAGGCAGCAAGGCACAAGGAAGGCACTAGGCCCTGCGCGGAATCACAGCAGGGCAGGTTTGGAGGCAGCAAGGCACAAGGCAGGCACTAGGACCCGCGCAGAATCCTGGCAGGGCAGGTTTGGAGGCAGCAAGGCACAAGGCAGGCACTAGGACCTGCGCGGAATCACAGCAGGTTTGGAGGCAGCAAGGCACAAGGCAGGCACTAGGACCTGCGCGGAATCACAGCAGGTTTGGAGGCAGCAAGGCACAAGGCAGGCACTAGGACCTGCGCGGAATCACAGCAGGTTTGGAGGCAGCAAGGCACAAGGCAGGCACTAGGACCTGCGTGGAATCACAGCAGGTTTGGAGGCAGCAAGGCACAAGGCAGGCACTAGGCCCTGCGCAGAATCACAGCAGGTTTGGAGGCAGCGGAATCACAGCAGGGCAGGTTTGGAGGCAGCAGGGCACAAGGCAGGCACTAGGACCTGCGCGGAATCACAGCAGCTTTGGAGGCAGCAAGGCACAAGGCAGGCACTAGGCCCTGCGCAGAATCACAGCAGGTTTGGAGACAGCGGAATCACAGCAGGGCAGGTTTGGAGGCAGCGAGGCACAAGGCAGGCACTAGGACCTGCGCAGAATCGCAGCAGGTTTGGAGGCAGCAAGGCACAAGGCAGGCACTAGGCCCTGCGTGGAATCACAGCAGCTTTGGAGGCAGCAAGGAACAAGGCAGTCACTAGGACCTGCGTGGAATCACAGCAGGTTTGGAGGCAGCGAGGCACAAGGCAGGCACTAGGCCCTGCGCGGAATCACAGCAGGGCAGGTTTGGAGACAGCAAGGCACAAGGCAGGCACTAGGACCTGCGCGGGATCACAGCAGGTTTGGAGGCAGCAAGGCACAAGGCAGGCACTAGGACCTGCGTGGAATCACAGCAGGTTTGGAGGCAGCAAGGCACAAGGCAGGCACTAGGACCTGTGCGGAATCACAGCAGGTTTGGAGGCAGCAAGGCACAAGGCAGGCACTAGGACCTGCGTGCAATCTTGGCAGGGCTCGGAGGCAGCAGCAGCCGCGACACACCCTGACACTGCAGCCGACACACTAACGTGTCCCGACACACAGTTTGGAAAGCTCTGCTCTAAGAAATCACATAATGACAATGACAATGTAATGTACGAAGCCAACACAATCTGAATGCTTTCCACCTAGCTTAAGGTTTTCCTTGCTGCCTCATTAGCAAGACCAAAAATAACATTATTCCTAATTTTCAACCGAAGAAAGAAGAGCTAAGAAAAAAAATCTATTTTTTTTAATGTGAATACAAGCGAACAACCAGATCAGTGTGGGTTGTAAATCATGGTTTATGGCTTAGCTCAATGGAGCAGCTGGTCAGTTATGGCCTACTCCACAGACCATGCTTAAGGGAGCTATGGGTTAGCACAACACAGGAACCCAGCCTTGTGGTGAGATATACTGTATTGCACAATTTATCCAGTAATATAAACTGTGTGCAGTCTCATCTCTGATAAGGAAAAATAAGACAAGGGAAGGAAAGGAAAGAAGGAAGGAAAAAGAGAAGCAATAGATCTCCATCTTGTTCTACAAATGAACTTTGCTGGAGAATAAATGGAGATTAATTTTAAGGAAATATTTGGAGAGAATTTCCCATGGCAGATTCCAGGCAGAAAAGACAGTGAAAAAAGAAGTGCCTTGAAATAGCTGTCAACTGGATGAGTTTGTTCACACACACACACACACACACACACACACAGGCTTCCCTTCCTGTACTGCTGGTGACTTAGAAATATCCTTCCATAGGTGGGTATTTGTGCAGTTTGGTTGCTACGCAGCGACTGCAAGAGCTTCCCAACGTTGCTAGGACTCTTCTCCCACCATGTGTTGTGCCAAAGCAACAAGAATAGCAGGAAGCTAAAAATACTGCATGTTTCTCCCCCTCAATTCAGGGGTCCCTGGTCCAGCTGACCATTTGCAATCACCGTTCCCCTTTTTACATTGATGTGGTGGTGGCAGAAGGCCAGTGAGATTGAAAACAAAGGTCATGAGTGCCCTTGCCGACTTTGGAGCTGTACTGAGAAGAGAAGGTATGAAAGGTGTTCTCGTGATTGTGATAGGCTGGGTCCCCACTCACATGAAACCATGGGAAAGCGTGGCCTGGCAACCCATTTCTTCCGCCATGCCTTCATCTCCTCCCCTTTCAATGGCATAAAAAGTCTTTAACTGTTTTGGTGTTAAATCATCTTTTCTCCCTTCAGATGACAGTAGCCCATGGCACTTTCATAGAATCATACAATTGTGGAATTAGATGGGAACACTGTTAGAGATAATCGGGTTTCAACCAAGCACGTCTCACACAAGCTTGGAGGAGGAGGCAGCCTCTGCTGCAACCTAATCTTAATTGCTTTGTGTGGGAGGGGCTGAATCCCGGTTTCCTGTTTCCTGTTCCCTTCGTCTCCTCTCTTTCCTGCTCGAATCTGCACCAAGGAGGATGGTCAGCTATGGCTGTCCACGTTGCTCACACTTCCATTCAGGTGGGCCACATTAAGAAGCATGTGGGTCTCGTCAGAACCTATTGCTCGCATGCATGGAAGATTTCCACTATGAAACCGTGAGTTACAATAAAACTGTAAGCTCTTTTTTATATTAAAAAAAAGGTAAAGGTTCCCCCCACACATTTGTGCAGTCGTGTCCGACTCTAGGGGCCGGTGCTCATCTCCGTTTGTTAGCCGAAGAGCCAGCGTTGTCCGAAGACGCTTCCATGGTCATGTGGCCGCATGACGCGCGTGGAATGCTGTTACCTACCCACCGAAGTGGTACTACTTGCATTTGCATGCTTTTGAATTGCTAGGTTGGCAAGAGCTGGAGCTAGTGCGGGAGCTCACTCCGCATGCAGGGCTAGGGATTCGAACCTTCAAACTTGCGATCTTCCGATCGACAAGCCTGGCGTCTTACCCGCTGAGCCACCACGCCCCCCTTTTTTTATGTTACTTTACATTAATGTGTGAAGTGTGTTTATTTTGTGTTTTGAACTGATTAAGCCTTGTGCAAGTTTACTGGGACGCTTCTGCTCTGCTATAAACTAATTAGAAGCTGTGTGGAGTTCTGGTATTACCATTCCAGAATTCCTACAAACACAAGGTTCACCTAGTCCAACCTTCTGCAGCATGCAGGAGAACCAACTCAGTTATCCTTGAGAGCTGGCTGTCCAGCCTCTTCCTAAAGAGCTCCAGAAATATAGAATCCCCAAAATCCATAGGTAGACTGTTCCACTGTTAGACAGATCTTACTATGGGGAAGTTATTCCTTATATTTACATGAAATCTAGGTGGCTGCAACTTAAACCTGTGATTTTGGGTCCTAATTTCAATGGCCATGGAAAATAGTTCTCTCCCATCTTCCCTGTAGCTTCCTTGATGTACTTGAACACTGACATTGTATGTCTCCCTTCAATCTGCTTTTCTCCAGACTGAATATTCCAAGTTCCTTCAGCCTGTCCTCAAAGGGTATGTTTTCTGATCCCGGTATCATCTTCCTGGTCTTCTCTGGACCTGTTCTAACCTATCAACACACTTCTGGAAATGTGATGCCCAGAAATCACACACAGTATTCCAGGAGTGGACTCAAAGTATATATAATTGGTGGCATTTGCTGACTATTTGGTTGGAGCAAAGTCAGATGACTCATACAGGTAGGAGCAAGCCAAGCAGAAAGAAGTCCGATTGGCTCCTGAGGGTAGTGATGGAGTCTTTGGGTTGTTGTTGATGGAGTCTTGAAGGTTAATAAAAGAACTCCAAGCAGCTAACAACAATCTTGCAGAGTAGAAGCGTAGACCAGCAGGGAAATTGCACTTTAAGCTTAATTGCGTTCAGAAATAAATTCAGTCTTCACACATTAGTTAGAGGAAGAAAAATAGAGATAGCTTACATTTATTCAGTAGATCTGGATATGAGTAGATTCATAGTCGGTCTGTTTGCAAGCGAGATGAAATGGACGAGAGCTGTATGGTGCAGCGCCTCCTGCTTGCAGGTGTGCCCAAAGCATAATGGAGAATATGAATCTCCAAACCAAGAAGGAGGAGGAAGAGGAAATCAGGTGACTCAGGTAACATCCCACAAGCACAATAGAGATGTGTTTACTAGAAAGACCCCCTATTATGCTTATGAGACAATGCTGAGTTGACTCCCGATAATCCCAACACTTCACACTGATGTGGGTACACCCCTTCCCCTCAGTTCTCTGGGCTGTTTCCTTTGCCACCATATTGCATAAACACAGCTGCTCAAAGCCCAGCAATTTCCCCAGTATGCCAAACAGCTGTTTTTTTTTTAAAAAAAAAAGCATTCAAAATTAACCTACTTTTTAAAATGTTCATTATCAGCCAACTGTTTGGTGGACTGGGAAAGCTATTGGGTGACCAGGACAGCTGGAGCATGGCTCAAAACCCAGCACATGGGAGGCTGCCTGTAGCTGTTCAGAGGTGTACCTTTTGAGCATCTATTTAGCAATATTTCTAAACTCTGCACTGCCACAAAGGTGAGGCTTTAAAACAGCATCATTCAGTTTTCCCAGCAGTTTGGTAATGCAGGTGTTTTACCTGGGACAATCTGGGTCTTGAAAAAGCCACCTTCTCCTGCTTGACCAGCCCTAGGACGCCACCAAACAGCTGATCAGCACACTTGGTGAGGCGCTGGATTCTGAGCAGAGGTTTACTCCTCTTTCCAAACACAGTGCAGTGGTATAAAGTTACAGGAATATAGATTCTGGTTGAAAGTTATGGAAATCTTCTAGCAGTTGGACAGCAGAAGCAATTTCCAAGGGAAATTATGGCCTCCTGTTTCCTAGATGTATTCAAATGCAGGTTGAATAGCTGCTTGTCATAGATGCTTCGGGGTGGAGTCTTGAGCTGGATTCAGTGGCAGGAACTCCTTCAGATCTTGCTGCTTGGTGGGACAAGGTGGGAATAGGGACTATATTGGAAGCAGGGCTTGAAGGGTTCCTCGCGGGCCACTACAGAGGAGAACACTGATCTAGATTGGCTTCCCTTTTCCTCTGCTAAGGAAAGAGGCCAGATGTTGCCAGATTGGCCTTTATCTCTCACAATTGCAGCCTGCATTTATGCTTGGGATTACTGGTGGAGCACTCTTAGAGGTAAATGGCAGATTATCTGGGATCCTGGGTTGCTGCCGCCAAATAAGCCAAGATATATAAACCATAGACTAATCTGTGCTCACTATTTGCCTCTGATCCTGCTTTCTGAAGACATTGTAGTAAGTTATCCATTTGCTGTAATGTGGCCTCTGAAACCAATCAGCAAAAACCAGAAGGAACATTGGCTTATAAAGTTCATGGCCTTTGTGAGCTATACACAAATGTTCAGACTAAGGGACTAATTAAAATGGGTTTGAAATCTTCCCACAGGAAGGCAGATGTGATTTACTAAGAGTAACAGCAACCTGGTGGGAAGACTCCCAGGATTAGAATATAGCACTTGAAGGATCCAATTGGTTCAAAGGGAACTGAAAGAATATATTAAAATCATCCACATTTGCTCAAACATCCAAGTAAACTTGGCAATGCAATAGATGCAATGCAATGCTGGCTGGGGAATTCTGGGAATTGAAGTCCACACATCTTAAATTTGCTGAGGTTGAGGAACACTGCAATAGAGAACATCTGAGTTTAAGTAAGTGGAGAAGTGTATAAGAGCATCACTGGCATTTGTGTTAATTATAACCAAGGAAAACATGTAGTTCATGCTTTCCAAAACCAAGTTGCAGATCTAACTAATAGTGGTGAGGGACTTTACTTATCCCAACATCTGTTGGGATAACAACTCTGCCAATCTTGATCAGGAAATGGTGGCAGGAAATTCCTGACCGATCTTGCTGACAACCCTCCCCATCAGAGGGTAGAGAGAGGCACAAGAGGATCAGCTATCCTTGACTTGATACTAACCAACAGCAACAAGGAGGATCAGAGGACTAGAAACCATGTCCTGTGAAGAGAAATTGAGTGCTGGGAATGCTTAGCCAGGAGAAGAGAAAACAATGGGGAGGTATGATAGCACTCATATTAGAAGCTTCACTATGGGACCTGATGGGATTAATTTCTACTCACTTCAGCATATGGAATAGTTAATGTCTGTACTTTTTCTAAGTCATGAGACAAAATTTATTGAAGAACAGAAAGAACATTGACGTCTTCTTTAGTGAAAATTTGACAGGAAGGACCATGAGTGCTCTGAGACAGTGAAATAAAAAAATTAGTATAGCAATTAGCAAAAGGGGCGTGGCAGCTCAGCGGGTAAGACGCCAGGCTTGTCGATCGGAAGATTGCAAGTTCGGAGGTTCAAATCCCTAGCCCCGCGCAACGGGGTGAGCTCGCGCACTCGCCCCAGCTCTTGCCAACCTAGCAATTCGAAAGCATGCAAATGCAAGTAGATGAATAGGTACCACTTTGGTGGGAAGGTAACAGCGTTCCGCGCGCGTGATGCCAGCCACATGACCGCGGAAGCGTCTTTGGACAGCGCTGGCTCTTCGGCTAACAAACGGAGATGAGCACCGGCCCCTAGAGTTGGACACGACTGCACAAATGTGCGGGGGGGGGGGGACCTTTACCTTTACCTTTTTATAGCAATTAGCAAGCTTTGATGCCACATAACCAATTTCTAAATTCTGTGCCTTAAATTTTAATCTAATCCCATGCCACAATATTCATAGTCTTAGCCACTTCAGAACACAGCTGGAAGAAGGAGCTGAGAAAGATGCTGTGTCCTCTTTGTTGGCCTCCCTTAGTGTATTCTCTGGAAATGTGCAGGTTGCGTGTTTTATATGTATTTTTCTGAGAGTTGACTTCCAACACTCCTTGCAAATTCTGCACTTGGATATAATAAAGGACCTATTTCAGAGGACTTTGCCCAGGATAGTTTCAGGGGGCTTAGCCCATAGAGCTTCTAGTTTGAACTATAGAGGAATGCCCTACATACCAATTCAGACAGGTGATGGGCTTCATGGATGAGGCCAAGCAGAGTCAAGGATGCTTGAATTTGGAGTCCTGAACTGAGCAAGGGTTGGATATGGTGGCCTTATTGGACCTTTCCACCTCTAGGATTTGATGATTTCGCCATTTCCACAGAATTATACCATCGTTTTGAAAGGAAGGCCCATACGGGTTGTATAAATGGCTGGGATTAAGATGCTGTTTAGAAGAAAAAATTTAAAATCTGGCTTATTGTTGTGAGTGCAGCCATAGTCTGATATATACAGGTAGTCCTCGACTTACAACCATTCATTTAGCGACTGTTCGAAGTTACGACGGAGCTGGAAAAAGTGACTTACGGCCAGTCCTCACACTTTTGGCCATTGCAGTGTCCCTGCAGTCACATGATTGCAATTTGGGCTCTTGGAAACCAGCATGTATTTACAATGGTTGCAGCATCCCAGGGTCACGTGATCACCTTTTGCGACCTTCCCAGCCAGCTTCTGACGAGCAAAATCAATGGGGAACTGCATGATTCACTTAACGACCACATGGTTCACTTAACAGCCACATGAATCACTGAATGACCGTGGTGATTCACTTAACAGACACCACAAAAAGTGTTGTAAAATTGGGTGCAGTCATATGATGCCTCACTTAATGACTGCACCACTTCATGATGAATTTTCCTATTGTAGTCGTGAGTCGAGGACTACCTGTACTGCCATTCTCCTGGTTCTGCACACCACTTTTCAGAAGTTAACAAATCCCAGTGCTTAATTTTCCATACTATATGCTCTATAGAAGTAATCAGTCCCAGATTACCATTTTAATATGAGACCCCCAGGGCTGAAGGCCAGACTGGGAAGTTGACAAAACATCCCAGATGAATGCAGTGGTGAACCATCAAGAAAACAATATGTTCATGAAATCCCAGTTGAGCTTGATTTGAAGGAGACTTTACCTTTTCATGGCTTGCTCTGAGTAGTTTGTAGAAGATCATTTTTTTTAAAAAAATTAAAATTGGTTGCTTGAATAAATAGCAAATATTAAACTGACAGCTACTTGCTCAGGGATGAACTTCAATTTTTTTCTTTCCCAGACTCCCACAGCCTCCAGACACTTGGACAAGACTTTAACAGTTTTTGAAACATATAGGTGTTTTCTAATATAAGTGAGACCACTGGGTTTGTAATATAGGATGTTCCAATATTCCATTTCAGATTTTCTGTATATCGTCCAAATTTGTTTTTGTAAATTCTTCTAACAGTTGATTATATTTGATTCTGGCCTAGCCCCTGTAAAAACCTTTTGCAATACCTTAACTGCTGGCAGAGTTTCATGGGCAACTGGGTCATCTGAACATCTGCGCAATATAAATAACTGCTGACAATCGCTGATTTAGGTAAATTAAATTCTTTTAGTAATCTTTCAAAGGATCGTTAAAGTATCATTAATAAATAACTGACAAGGGGTAACTATTCCACTTTCATACCATATTAAAAGAAAAAAGTTTTACCTCCAGTTTATAAAAAGGAATAATTCCAAATTATTGTCAGTTTGCCATGACAATTCAAATCAAATGTTAATTTCTTACCCAAATGTGTATAATCACAAATGTGCTGGAAATAAGACCAATTCCCTACAATAGTTGGAGCCAAGTTCTTGCTATGATTACAAGAGTACCAGATAATAACTTGCTGGTTGAGTCTGTAAAGGAAACATACCCAAGATTATGTTCATTCCATTTTATTACTGACATTAACAACTAGACCCAAGGATATAGTTTGAAATACAGGAGATCAATATCTTTATTACCATAGCCAAGCCATAGCTTTAAAATAGAAATCCTTGGTATTAGATTATTTCAAAGAAATGTTATCATTAACTTGTCAATCAAAATTTAAAATATCTAAATGGAATTAACATAGCCAACAATCTTGTGATGAATATCAATCTTGAAGCCATGTACATTTTCACTATATTTATTCTTCCCTGAAGATTCATAAGTATTTTCATCCACCTGGCAAGATACCCTTTTATTTGACCTATACAACTTGAAATACAGGTAGTCCTCATTTAGCGACTGCCTCATTGAGCGACTGTTCACAGTTATGACGGTGATGAAAAAGGAACTTTGCAACCAGTCCTCACATTTATGATTTATGTCTATAAAGCAAAGGAAAGCTGAAATAAGATCATAAGCAAAGTTGCAGTTTCACTTAGTGACCGCTTCGCTTAACGGCTGAGTGGCCAGTCCCAATTGTGGTCATTAAACAAGGACTACCTGCGTTCATTTCTATTAACAGTATATTTTCCTAGGAATCATTATCTCCAAATATTTAACAGAATTACTACAATAAACAAATTCTAGTTTATTATGTACCTCCATAGATACCTTATTAGCAACTAGCATGACATTATATTTGTTTCCATTAGTTGTATATCCAGAATATTTACCATTTTGCTGAATCATTTCTACAAAATCTTGAACAGCTCAAACGTTCACCTGCACAGAACAAGTTAGGATCACTTCTCGATAGCCAACGCTTCTGAATATCAGCAGCTTGTCTAACGGAACATGCCAAAAGCTGCCAACACCAAATTAAAAATTAAAAGTGTTAGGGGACATCCTATCTAGTGTCAATCGCATCTCAATCACAGGAAAAGTAATAACATCTTGAACAGAAGGATTGAAACAATTTGTTTTCATCCAAGAAATAAACCTTACTGGAGATCCATCAAAACTGTTTGAAAAAACTTAATTGGCATCATATCAAAGGCATTTTCAGCACCTTAGGAAGCTGTAACGGCTGTACCATTGTCATCAGAATACAGCGTTAGAAAACTCTACCAGTACTTATTGTCAAGAAAGTCAGTACTCCGTGGTAGACTAGATCAGGAAACCAAATACCACAGGAAGACTAGAACAAAACTTTATTGAGAAAGACTATAGAAGAATGGTTCTTAAACTGTTTGACCCAATTACCCCTTTTCCTTGTCTTCAATAATGTCATTATCCCCCCCCCCCCCCCCAAATCTGTTGTTTTATACAAGCAACTCAGCAGCAACAGTTTCAAACGGGATCCTAGACTCACAAACAAGTAATTATAAATTGCTCTAATACCTTCAGGACATTCCTATTACCTATTGGGGGTAATTACCCCCAGTTTAAGAACCACTGCTGTAGAATCTTGCCCATCTGCTTGTGTTTTACCTTCCCTCCCTCTTATACCCCATTGAACCAGGGAAGAGCCAGGCCGAGACTCTTCCTAACACTATCTCTGTTCCCTGGGCTCAAGGAATGCTTCTCCCCTTGTTTTTGTAACCTCTTCTGAATCTTCCCTTCAAGGTCATCCCCACAGCTCTCTACAGGGGCTTGATGTCTTTCATAAAACCAGACTGGGCTGGGTGAATTATTGTAGGTAATATCTTTGTATTCTTTGCACCAAAAGTACTTGTCAAAATCTTTGCACCTACATTTAGCAAAACTACCGGATGATGGGTTGGACAAGGTATGTATGTATGCTAGTATGTATGTATTTCAAATATTTATATGGCTGCCCTACTCAACCAATGAGAGTCTGAATGGCGTACAAGTAAAAATAAACATGACAAAAGAAACTAAACAAATCATATATCCTGAAAAGAAAGCCCAAATGTGCAAAATGGCGAATTGAACGGAATAGACTGAAGCAACCACAGGGGTCTCCACTCATCTAGACCCCAATGCTTTTCTAAAAGCCAGCAGGATCAGGGCCTGTCATATGTCTGGGGAAGATCATTCCAGAGAGCCAGAATAGCCACTGAAAAGATATACATCCTAGTTCCATTTCAGATGACAATACTTAGGATCTTTTCCTATTTTTAAACTAACTGTTAGATAAGTTTCATAGTATGAAAAAAGTAAAACCAATCTCTTTATCAAATATTCACTGTAAATTTCTAGCAAAATAGGAGCCTCCCTCCCTCCCTCCCTCCTCCCTCCCTCCCTCCCTTCCACCCAGGGCCGCAACTGGGGGGGGGGGGCAAGCGGGGCATGTGCCCTGCGTGCCACGCTGGGGGGTGCACCAAAATGACGCCCAGGGGGCACCAAAATGACAAAATAACCCATGGGGGGCGTGGAATCCATGTTTGCCCCGGGGTGACACCGACTCTAGTTCCATCCCTGCTTCCACCATTCAGTAGGATTCCCATCTGTTCCAGGAAGCAGGGTCATCTACAACAAAGGGGGGAGGGTCAAAAAAGTCAGGATTGTGGGCATGACTGAAGATCTGCCCCTTTGTATGACACTGATGCACCTACAAAGGGGTGGAGCTTCAATCACAGTCATGCTCGCAGTCTTGACTTTTTTACTTCTTCCCCTCCATGGATGCCCCTGAATCCAGAGACATTTCTAGATTTCATTGTTTCAACAGCATCAAATCTTACCCTCAGATTTAAAGAGATGACCAAATTCTTTGGATTTCACAAATCCTTGGAAGATACCTCCATGCTTTTTTTAAAAAAAATCCACCTGCTGCATTAACATCTCTACATTTACAGAATATAGACTTGAATAAAACTCCATAAATTGAGGATGAATTGCTTTAAAACCTCTATGAATTATCCCTACAGAATCTCTAATTATGGGTTTTATTCCACTTTGTTTCAATTGTTTCAAATGGGTAGCAAAGACTTTTTCTGCCAATTCCCAGTAGATCTGCTTAATGCACTTTAATGAATATTCAGTGCTCAATGCGTTTAATTGCTCAAATTTCGGTTTCATGGATCTAAAGACATGGGATCATTCCAATGTATGATTTCTGTCATATACATTCAAAGCTTTCTTTACATCCCTAACTTTTTATAATTATTTCATTTTTTTCCTACCAAGAGTAATAAACTATTGTTGTATCACATATAAATAGCTATATGTTTGTAAAATAAACATAAGATTATGTTGTTATTGTTGTTCTCCACCTACCCCCAGATTGCATTTTTCATATCAAATGGTAAATTGGAAGGGAACCACTTTCCTCTTTAATCTGCATTTGAACATGACCTTTTCTGCTCCAATTTAGTGTAGGAGGAAAAACCAGTTACCAACTAACATTGAAAAGGACAATTAAAGCCAAACGTTAATTTGCAAAATAATGCCTTTTCTTCTTCTTCTTTCACATCAAATTTTGCTCCCAGGTAAGACAACCCCAGCCTTTTTGGGGAAGGGCTCAGAACAAGATTGTTGGAATAGTGAGAAATGTTGGTAAACCTGTAGTTGCTGTATTTTAGAGGGGACCTGACCATGTAAATTCAGCGGATGGGTGGAAAGGCAACCTCAGTTTTGTTCTAGGAGTGGGGAAATGGCTTTGAAGAGAGTGGACCCAGAGTCCACGAGAGTCGGGTGGCCAATAAATTTAAATA
Organism: Charina bottae; assembly: GCA_023362775.1. NCBI lineage: Eukaryota > Metazoa > Chordata > Lepidosauria > Squamata > Charinaidae > Charina > Charina bottae. The sequence continues at coordinate 2,619,017 of JALMGJ010000048.1, read as the reverse complement.
AATAAATAAAGACTTATTCTGCCTTTATATTTTTGTCAACTCAAGGCCGCATACATATCTAATGCTCCCACCTCTTTTACACAATGTTTTACACAGGCTTCTTAGCAGTGGCAGTCCCAAACTGTCTATGAAGGTTCTCAGTCATCCAGGTGGAACAGTCTGTGGCTTGAATCATGTCAACTGGATTTCTATTTTCTCAGTAGAAACGTTTCGCTCCTTATCCAAGGAGCTTCTTCAGTCTGACTGAAGAAGACTGAAGAAGCTCCTTGGATAAGGAGCGAAACGTTTCTACTGAGAAAATAGAAATCCAGTTGACATGATTCAAGCCACAGACAGTCCCAAACTGGATTCTCAATTTCAAATTGCTATTTTATTTTATTTTATTTTATTTTATTTTATTTTATTATTTTATTTTATTTTTTTATTTTATTTTATTTTATTTATTTTATTTTATTTTATTTTATTATTTATTTTATTTTATTTTATTTTATTATTTTATTTTATTTATTTTAATTTTATTAATTTTATTTTATTTTATTTTATTATTTTATTTTATTTTATTTTATTTTATTTTATTTTATTTTATTTTATTTTATTTTATTTTATTATTTTATTTTATTATTTTATTTTATTTATTTTATTTTATTATTTTATTTTATTTTATTTTATTTTATTTTATTTTATTTTATTTATTTTATTTTATTTTATTTTTATTATTATTATTTTATTTTATTTTATTTTATTTTATTTTATTTTATTTTATTTTATTTTATTATTTTATTTTATTATTCAAATTTATCACCGCCCATCTCTACAACAATAGACTCTGGGCAGTTTACAACAATAATATGAAAATTAAAAACCTATACACTTTAAAATACAATATAATAATAAATAGAAAAAAATCCAGAGGATGGTGAGATCTTAAAAAGGAGGATATTACGGGGCTAACCACCCCCATGAGGAACTATTACCTCCTTCGTCCCAAGCAAGGCTTTTTAAACCATTTTTAAACCATTATCCCCAGGATATGCCAAAATTACCCCTTGGAGGTAATTGCCCCCAGTTTAAGAACTTCTAGGCTAGAGGAACAGAATCCTGAACGCCTGACAGTACTTTTCTTCCCTCTTAAACCAATGACAGTTAAGGCAGGGCCAGCTTAAGTTTCTTTCTAAGGTTCTCTTTGTCTCCTGGGATTAAGTCATGTTTTGCCAACTGCCATGGCCTACCCTCTCTAGGGTCTTCTCTGTGGTCCTCTACAACAGGGCCACCAAGAGATGGCAGGATTGCATGTTGGACCAGGAAGACCAAAAAATATCCTGGAGGAAAGACATGGGAAACTACTTCCATACAGTTGTTGAGAAAGGTGCTTGAATGGGTCACTGAGTCGCCAGAATGTTCATGACTCTACTGTTAAAATGAGGTCAAGGACAGTGGAAAGGAAAGCCTTCTCCTCTTAGACCTTGGAGAACCTGGCCAGTTCAAGTCAATACTGGGTCAAATGGGCAAACAATCAACCTGATATGGAGGTTCTTGGGATCAAAACTTCATTTCAGATATAAGGTGAGTTGGTTGGTTTATTTTTACAGTATTTATATACTATTCCAAACAAAACTGACTCTGGGTGGTGCCCAGAAAGAAAACACAGTAACCCCAATCCCACATTAAAACAACCCATAATAATAGTAATTAGACAGTCACCGTACAGACTTCTGCAGTGAGGGAAGGGTAGTGACCTAGCATAGGTAAAGGTAAAGGTTCCCCCCGCACATTTGTGCAGTTGTGTCCGACTCTAGGGGCCGGTGCTCATCTCCGTTTGTTAGCCAAAGAGCCAGCGCTGTCCGAAGATGCTTCCGTGGTCATGTGGCCGGCATGACGCACGCAAAACGCTGTTCCCATCCCACCGAAGTGGTACCTATTCATCTACTTGCATTTGCATGCTTTCGAATCGCTAGGTTGGCAAGAGCTGGGGCAAGTGCGGGAGCTCACTCCGTCACGCGGCGCTCGGGTCTCGAACCGCCGATCTTGTGACCTACCAATCGACAAGCCTGGTGTCTTAACCACTGAGCCATCGCGCCCCTCAGTGACCTAGCATAGTAAAGGTAAAGGTCCCCCCCCCGCACATTTGTGCAGTTGTGTCCAACTCTAGGGAGCGGTGCTCATCTCCGTTTGTTAGGCGAAGAGCCAGCATTGTCCAAAGACGCTTCCACGGTCATGTGGCCGCATGACGCGCGTGGAACACTGTTATCTACCCACCAAAGTGGTACCTATTCATCTACTTGCATTTGCATGCTTTTGAATTGCTAGGTTGGCAAGAACTGGGGCTAGTGTGAGAGCTCACTCCATCACGTGGGGCTAGGGATTCAAACCTTCAAACTTACGATCTTCCGATTGACAAGCCTGGCGTCTTACCCACTGAGCCACCACGCCCCTTGACCTAGCATACCTCCTCCAAAATGTGAGTACTATTATGAAAAAGGCTGATATTCTGTCCCCCATATGGAAATGGGACTTTCAGCAGACCTTCTGTAGTTGGCATGGTATGTCAAGTGAAACATAAAAAGAAAAGTATATGATGGAAATAAAGCATGCATGAAAATAAATGGAATGCTAGAGGAGTGGTTCACTGTGATATATGGAAGTTGAAGTTGGATATGTCTGGAGAAACATAGAGCTAAGTTATATATAGTGGGAATGGAGTCTGAGTGATAAAACAGGAAGAAATGGGGTCAGGAATGAATGGGGGCTGAATGAATACAGACTGAATACAAAATGAATGACCAAAATGAAGGAAATACACTGAAGTGGTTAGCTCATATAGAGAGAATGAACGAGGGTTGAGTTGTAAAACATAAGAAGGAAAGAGTGCATGGGCTAAAACAGGGGTCCCCAACCTGTGGGCCACAGCCCACTAGTGGGTCGCGGCCTGTTAGGAAGTGGGCCGCACAGCAGGTGAGCGGTGGTGGTCCGTGCGATTGGCTCCCACCTGCAAACCCCGCCCCCCGTCTGTGCAATTGGCTCCCACCTGCAAACTCCGCCTACCCGGTCCGTGCAATTGGCTCCCATCTGCAAACCCCACCCCCACTCCGGTCTGTGGAAAAATTGTCTTCCATGACCGGTCCCTGGTGCCAAAAAGGTTGGGTACACCTGGGCTAAAAGGAAGGGGAAGGCCAAGAAAGTTGTGCTTGGATGAAGTTGATGAGATCCTCAGAAAGAGAGAGGTGAGACATTTAAAGAACCAAAGGCAATGGAGTGGTGTAAGCACGTTGTAGAAGTAAGGATGATTTGAAAGACAGAAAAGTATAATGCATGGTGTTGGTGTCAGCTAGATTTAGTTAGATTTTATTTTCCTCTTGCCTTTAATTCCACTGATTTCATCCTTCTTGCTCCTTTTCTGCAAAATGTGGCATGCCCCCAAAGGGAACCACGAGATGGCTATGCACGTTAAAGGTCTGTGAACATCAGATTGATGCCTATTTGTCACTGATACCTCTAGGAGAGCAGCTGGGAGGTGACAACTGAGCAATCCATGAGTACAAGCCAGCATGCTGTAGAGCCAAACATGCTAAAATGCAAAGCCATTACTTTGGAAATAGAAGATGAAATGAGATAAAACGAGAAACATTTCTAGCCAGGTTGAGTGTGGCTTTAGCATTCCAATGTAGCCCCATCTAGATGAGTGTTGAGTGCTAACTATTTTATATATTGGCTATGATTTGTTCCCTGGCTATGACTTCATCCCTAGAAGTAGGAAAGTCTTCAAATCTCCAAAGAGCTACCGCTCTGTGCAATCTCTGAATGGCTCCATAGGTGGATGAGATCAGGACAGAAAAGTGGGTAGGGCCAAAATGAAAACTATCTTTCATTAAACTTAAAGGTAATTTAGATCACATCAGTTATAACCACTAATAACCACTACCTTGAGTATTTAATGATTCCTCCCTTTGGTCATATAAAGATTAGGGTTTCATATCAACTTTTGGAAGGACTCGGGAGACTCCATAAAGAAAGCCAGGATATAGACCTTGAGTGTTGATAGTACTGAACTAGGTGGATTAATGCAGTTGATAATCAAAACTCCCAGAAGTACTCAACCTGGTTTAGCTGGGAGGCCACCAAAGAAATCTCAGGACTGTAGGGCTGTAGGCTAGATTGGGAGTTGCTTGTATTGTTGCTAAGACTGCTTCATGGACATATCCATGTAATCAACATGAATCAAGCCCTCCTTGATGGACCATGCAGAATATGGTAGCACTTGGCCAATATTGGCTGTTCTTGAAAGCAACTAAATAATGTCAAATCTGGTTAGTACTTGGATGGGAGATTCCCCGGAAATCCACAGCTGTAGGATAGATTTGGTACATTTTTAAAAAAAATCAATAGCAAATTGGTTCCATGTTGTATCTGGAAAATTACATGGACACGTTTGTATAATCATCAAGAGTCAAGTTCAACTCAAAGGAGACTTTACTCTGTGTTTTCTTACTTCCTGGGTGGGAAGCAGCGGTAGACAATTGCTGTTGTGGTTTTCAGCTGAATAAAGTATGGATCTCTACTCCATAGGTGACAAAGAAAACTTCCTGGTTTCTTGACTGTCCTGTTTCAATGACTACTGCCACCAAATCAAGTTGAACAAATCATTCACACTAGAATGCCAAACAGTGAACAAAGCCAGCCTTATCCATTTCATATGAGTACCATAGCTATGGTCTCATTGTCTGAGATAATTTCCTAGCTGTTTAATTGTTGGTATTGGTAGCAAAACTAATATGGCTAGTATTTTTGTTGTTTATTCGTTCAGTCGTTTCCGACTCTTCGTGACTTCATGGACCAGTCCACGCCAGAGCTTTCTGTCAGCCGTCGCCATCCCCAGCTCCCCAATGGTTGAGTCCGTCACCTCCAGAATACCATCCATCCATCTTGCCCTTGGTCGGCCCCTCTTCCTTTTGCCTTCCACTTTTCCTAGCATCAGCTTCTTCTCCAGGGTATCCTGTCTTCTCATTATGTGGCCAAAGTACTTCAGTTTTGCCTTTAATATCATTCCCTCAAGTGAGCAGTCTGGCTTGATTTCCTGGAGTATGGACTGGTTTGATCTTCTTGCAGTCCAAGGCACTCTCAGAATTTTCCTCCAACATGGCTAGTATTGCTTCCCATGTAATGGGAAGAAGGAATAATCTTGAGGAACAAGAGGAAGAGTTGCTACCAAGACAAGGATCAGATAAAAGAAACCTGAGTCCAGGGCGGAACTGTAACCTGATAAAACATCTCAGACAAGACCCACCCTAGTTCTCATGAAGATAAAGAGAGAGGGGGAAAGCACATTCAGACTTGCAAGATTCTGTTACCACAACCTTAAAATAAAAGTAGTACTGGCCTGCATGACTTCAGTTTCCTACTCTGGTCTACCTTGAGGGGCTGACATCCCAGGAAGAGGTGAGTCTGCCTGCCATCAGTGTCTGCCATTGTGAATAACCTATGAAACCAATTGGTATATGACAAACTTAGCCAACTTACAGCCCTACAGGAGGGAGGGAGGGTTATCATTCTCAGGCCTTGCTCAAGCCTTGCTTAGAGGCATTTGGTTAGATGCTATGGAAAACAGGATCCCACACATATCGTTTTCTGATCGACATTCCTTAGCAAGCAAATGCAGGATTTCTCCCAAATCTTCAGAGAAGATCCAGGACAATATTGTCCAACCCCGCACCTGTGCAGGTGAAGCCCTGCCCCCTTTTTTACATTTGTCACACACGTGACACACCTTGAAAAAGGACCAGGGGTTCCGTTGCATGGTTACATCTGCCATCTTGATTTAAAAAAAGAAAAAAAAAGAACCACCAACCCACCCCCCTCACAGATGCTCCAGTATTAATATTTAGCACCACTTTCTGCTTTAAAACCCAAGCAAGAAGTAATGGGGAAGCAATAAGGGAGTCAATGCAGGATGCCAGCAAAAATGAGCAATCTGTGCTGAAAACCTGGCCGGTTCATATTTTGAGCCAGCATGGAATGTAGATTTTCTATTACAATAGTTTTTGCAATATCATTTAAACGGGCTCTCTGTAGGAAATTGTGCTGAATTGTACCTTGCCAGCTGCTTGCAACAGAGCAGGAAAAAAAAAGGCAGGCGTTTGGAAGACAGAAGTCCTTTTTATCTTGAAATGCAAGTATACTCTCCTTGTCTTTGTTTATGGATTACTCTTCCATGTGAGGGCAGTTTAAACAAACCCTGATTGAGCTGTAATCTGGAAAGAATTAGGTTGTATGGCTCCTGTTAACTTGTGCACAGCTTAAATCTATCACAACTTACAAACCATCATATGTTGCTTGAATCTTCATGTTTGGGGAGAGTAGGCCCTATGCTTGTTTTAATAGAAGAGAATATCTGTAGCTCAGGGTTGAACGGTGGAGTCCTTGGTGCTCTCTGAGCTTGGTTGTTTGCTTGCAAATGTTTCATTACCTGACTAGGTAACATCATCAGATGATGTTACCTAGTCAGGTAATGAAACATCTGCAAGCAAACAGCCAAGCTCAGAGAGCACCAAGGACTCCACTATACTTGTTGTAGCTCTCATGGGGATCAGAACAACAAGTTTGGAAGCTCAGGAAGCAGGGGTGGGCAACTAACTCGAGTTCCATCTAACGGGGTCTCGGAAGTGTGCTTTCTCTGCTGTTGCCCCTGCCCTTTGGAACGGTCTTCCCCCAGAGATCAGACAGTCCCCCTCGCTCCTGGACTTTCGAAAAAAACTCAAAACCTGGCTTTGACAGCATGCTTGGGGCGAGAAGGAGAATGTATATACCTGGAGATGGCCAGCACCTTAGATTAGTCCTGGAGTGCCCTTTTTATGAACTTAAGAAGATTTGGTGATTGGATTTTGTTCTATTCATTATATTTTAAACTGTTATTTACTGTGTATTTTAATCTATTTATAATTGTATGTTAATGATTTTAATTTTGTTGTAAACCGCCCAGAGTCCCCTTTGGGGGAGTTGGGCGGTGATAAATTTGATAAATAAATAAATAAATAAACAAACAAACAAACAAACTAGCAGCCCTTGGCCCAATTGCATGAGGCTTTCAAAGCTAATTTATCTTGCAGTAATGACTTCCTTAAATTAATCTTGCAGTGTGTGTGTGTGTGTGTGTGTGTGTGTGTGTGTGTTTGCATGTGGAAATATTTCCTTTTGTCCATCCTTAAGTTACTAGTTATTGGATTGGTTTCCTCCATTCACAATGCACCTTTAGCCAGAATACTGAGAAGTCTGGCAATTGCATTCATACCACTTATTAAAATTTGGATAGTGTTATTATTTCCTTGTGAACCTAGGTCTTCGGTTAGTTTCTGATTCAGTGCATTGTAGAAATGTAGAAAATGAAATAATTTTTATTTATTTATTTGTCATATTTATTTACCGCCCATCTCATGTACAACTCTGTAATTCAATAACCAGATTTAATATGTGCAAACATGGCCCGCTGGGTGACCCAGAGAGTCCGACTATGTGGGACTTCCAATAATGCCTATTCTTTCTTTCTCTCTACTCAGAAGTAAGACTGGGAGAACTAACCTGAATTCTAGGAAGAAGTATAAAAATAAATTTTCCTTTGAACTGAACTCAGCTCCTGGTGACTTCATAGATACGTCCCGGTGGTTTCTCATTGCCTTTTTCGGAGCAGGGGATTGGACTAGGAAACCGTCAAGGTCCCTTCCAACCCTCTGTTTCTGTGATTCTATGAGATTTCTTTCTAACTTCCTAATCTTCCAAGTACCGTGCCTGGCACCTACACAGCTTCAGCACTTAGACAGGTCAGCCGGTGTTCCATCTAGTGACTCGTAGAAGAATTTGAATGCTTCATCCCGATTCACACCTCCAGCTGCCAAAGGACAAAGTGGCAGATTCCATTCATTGCAGTGGCAAATCCAAGGTGGAGCTTGATTCTTTCCATGTTGAAAAAAGGAAAGAAGGTCTCTTAATTGAGTTTACCTCGTCCATCATTTTATAAACTTCTGTCTTGTCTCTGTCTTGTCCCTCTTCCATCATGCCCTTCTAAGATAAATTGTCTCTACGGCTTCAGAATTTCTGAGACACCCTCCTCAAATTTCTTTCCCCAGCCCTGCTGCCTTCCGAACAATTGATTTATCACTCCCACCGTCTTCCTCCATAGCTCTCCACAACTTTCACCTGGCATGTGAGAAACGGTTTGGAAATCCCTTGAGCCTTTTTGAAATAAAAATAATGCATGGCCCAAGGCGGTTAACAACGATCTTAGCCAGAGGAAGTAAATGAAACGTAATGGGAGAGGCTAAATGGGTGTTCTTTCCCTTGGCTCTTGTGGTGGGGTATATTGGGAGGGAGGGGTGGGGAACCACAGTTTGCAAAAAGTCTTCATCTGCAGCTAAGTGACTTCATTAAACTGAGGATGCTGGCAGTTTTTTGTGAGCATCTTAGCAGGATCCCTTGCCTTAAGCTTGGATGAAAGAACTAAATCACCTACTTTTCACATGTGCCCATTGCCACAATGCTCCTTGGGGAGTTTCTTGCCCTGCAGTGTGAATTCCAGTGAATGACACTGATTTCCTGTGGGAAAAGAAATGTTCCTGCAGATGTCAATAACCAATGAAGGATAAGGAGAAAGGGTGGTGTGATGGTATGTGGGAAAGGCCTTGGGAGACTGGGCCAAGAGACGCTGCCAAGGGAACGGTCAGATGAGAGACAGCATAGACCACAGCTGGGTAGTGGGCAGATTAAAGTAAGATTACAGTAACAGAATCTTGCAAGTCTGAAAGCATTTCCCCCCTCCCATGCCTTTACTTTGCAGAGAACTAGGGAAGGTCACTTCTGAGATGCTTTCTCTCCCCCCATCCCTCCTTTGGACTCAGATTTCTCTTATCAGACGGTTGTCTAGGCTGCGGCTCTCCCTCCTGTCTCCCAAGGTTATTCTCCCAGCCCATTACACCAGGATAAGTGAGTTCTGTAAACTCAGTCACACCCTCTCTCCAACTGCACATCTTAAAGTTCTCTGAGCCTGCAGGTTGACTCTCTCCACCCCACATCTTTTGCTCCAATACATTGGTTGTGAAAGAAAACCTCCTCAGGGTCAACGGTGAGTCTTGATCATGTCCTACAAGTCCATCTGGGCAGAAGCCACTGAAGAGGACAGCATCAAGTAGACCAGTGTTTCTCAACCTTGGCAACTTTAAGATGTGTGGACTTCATCTCCCAGAATTCCCCAGCCAGCTTTGCTGGCTGGGGAATTCTGGAAGTTGAAGTCCACACATCTTAAAGTTGCCAAGGTTGAGAAACACTGAACTAGACCATGCATAGGTCTAACAGGTTAAGATTGGGTCTGCTCACTGCAAACCGACAGGGGCATTGATAGAGATGTTCCTTGCAACTTTTCTAATATAAAATATTGCCAGTTCCCAAAGGAAACATCAATTTTCTTTTAGTCATGATATATGGTAGGCAAACTGCATAGTCACAGAAGATGGTGGCTGTGTGCAGTGGAGGGAGGGGTTGGAAGGAGAGAAATAAGAAATGTCCATATCGCACCCCATCACATATTATAGGGTACCAGATCAGGGCTTCCAAAGTTCAGAGGACTTCTAGTTGGCAGCAAACTCCAGGGGGGAGGTGGGATTTTTAAGGATGAAAATGGGAATAGCTTTCCTCCCAGGTCTTCCTCTCCCATCCGACTTTAACCCCCTCCACAAAATGGCCAAAATCAGCCCCCAAAACAGATTAGGGCCCATTAACGGAAAGAATGTTATCCTTAATTTTGGGCGTTGAGGAGGACGAGACTGAAAATTTGCATTTGCTGAAATTCTGCCATTTTGTTCCTCAATTGCAATAGAGTGATCTGCGGTGCTGAGGCCTACAGCTGATATGCCCAGGGGGACGTGTCTATTTTACAGAAGGAGCTGAACCTGGACTGGCAGCTTTCCTTCCATCTTGTGTTCTAATCAGCAGCATCCAGAGGTATATGGGTGTCAGCGTCAGCAAGATGGCAGGCAGAGTGTCATGATGTAAGCCTTCCCCTTTAAACATGCCCATGACACATAAAATGGAGCTTGCATCATGATGTTCCATCTCCCATCTTGCTGATTTTGACACACCGTCTGGACACCACTAATTGTGGATTTGATTATTCAGCTACACACTCAAGGCAGGCCAAGTCTTGGTGTGTTCAAGAGCTCTACAACTAATCTCCAGGAACGCAGGCAAGTAAAAGTTCTAAATCGCACCCTGGCAGGTGTCAAAATTTTCTTCAATAGGGGTCCTGCTTCTATTCAGAAGTAAAGTGGAGCTTCTAGATCAGTGTTTCTCAACCTTGGCAACTTTAAGATTTGTGGACTTCAACTCCCAGAATTCCCCAGCCAGCCATGCTAACACCAGACTGGTTTGCATCAGACCAGGCCCATAAATAAAATCTCAGGATGGCCTTGCTTTTTGGTTGTTAAGTACTTGTTGTTGCACAAGTCTTGGGCTGTGTTAGTGCAATGTGCAAATGTATAACCATGCGTTCATCCAACATGCTAAGCCGAAACCAACCAACTGAATATTGGCTTTAAAAGGGTCCTGTTACCAGAGCATACTCACTCATCACATTGTTCAATTGATATAGTGATTGAGTATATTGTGCAAACACAACTCTCATATATAAACCTGCTTGGATCTCAATTTTTTGCTCACTGCTTGGTACTCTTTCCCTAATTTCTGGCCTGGTTTGGTTGCTAACGTTTGTACTGTCTCTTGGTGCTGTTTTTGGCCTTTTGAGTTTAGACTGGCTGGCTGGGTTTACACATCCCAGACTTGGCTAAGGTTTAGGGTTCAAGTCTTATAGGAATGCAGATCTATTTTTGTCTGTAATGTAGCAGCAACATTACACAAGCTCCTGGAACACCATTTCGTTCCTAATTCTTCTTCCCGGTGGCGTGAGTTTCTTTATCCATTTTCTTTCAACCCCCCTCTTTCCCCAGTTATATCACCAACACCTTTCTCTTTCTTTCTTTCTTTCTTTCTTTCTTTCTTTCTTTCTTTCTTTCTTTCTTTCTTTCTTTCTTTCAATTTTAGGTGTGTTACAGAGTGAATCTGTAGTCTCATGCAGCATCTTTTGTTTCTCTGTCAGCTCAGTAGCAGCCCTGGAAACTGGAAAGAAAAGTGTTCTAAAATTTTCCATATGTGCAGCTTTCACATCAAGCTAAAATGTGGTAATTCAGGACCCCAAGGACATGTCAGCCCATGAAACCGAGGGCAAGCCATGCTGATTAAACACTGCCATTTGAGGCAGCCCAAAATTGCTGTTCCACAAGACAACATGCTACTGTGAGTGGTTGCATTCATTTTGGAAAGCCAAAGAAGTTTCAGAGATCTTCGCTGACCCCTGTGTTAGGTTTCTGTATCTGAGTTAGAGAAAGTTCTAAATGCACGGAGGATATGTGGTCCTTAAGACACACAAACGTGTTCAAGGTCAAGGAAGGATGAGACTATAAGGTGAACAGAAGTAAGTTGTTCTGATGAGAGCTCTAAGTCCAACTTGAAATTAAAGACATTAAAATAAAAACACATATCATGCACAGCAGAGAATAAGCCCTTAAGCAAGAGTGGAAATACTAACAGGAACATTTTTCCCCTTGAAAAAGAGAAAAGGGGATGACAAATCACAGCAGAATTGCCTCTAGGATGGCATGCACTGCATTGCAAGACCTTACAAGCCAGAGTCAAATCAAATGGCGTATTCCATGTGGTTGTTTCTTTTGGGCTATGAATGTTCCACAGTAAAATGGCTCAGGGCATTTTCAAATGACCTGTCTTCCCGTCGCAAAGCCTCATTGATTGCACAATGAAAATGAAGCAAGGCTTGAGCAGGCTGTTTTGACTAAGATTACCAGAAAGCTACTCAAATGGGCATGTGAGTCGACGTCTATTCTTTGTGTAATGCTTTGTGTTCTTTGTGAGTCTTGGTGTAATTCTTTGCGAGTCTGCTGGGCTGGTAGAGAACCAACAGCCAACGTGAGCTTGCCCTTACATGCCATCTAACCAGGAAAGAATGCCTTCTCCTACCTCCTTAATATCATGCCCAGCCCAGAATCCCTTCTTTCTAAAAAGAAGAATTTTTAAAAAAGGTGTTTGGGGTACTTGCCAGGGTGTACAGATGTCCAGTCTTAGTCCTGTTGATTGTGGCTTTTATAGGGAGCTGAAAAATGGGCTGGCCAAATCTTTGTCCCATGATGCTAAAGTAACCCCATGTTGTACAACTCCTTTTGTTGTTGTTGTTCAGTCGTTTAGTCGTGTCTGACTCTTCGTGACCTCATGGACCATAGCACGCCAGGCCGTCCTGTCCTCCACTGTCTCTCGGAGTTTACTCAAATTCATGTTCTTTACATCGGTGATGCTATCTAACCATCTCATCCTCTGCCGTCCCCTTCTCCTTTTGCCTTCAGTCTTTCCCAGCATCAGGGTCTTTTCCAGTGAGTCCTCTCTTCGCATTAGGTGGCCAAAGTATTTGAGCTTCAGCTTCAGCATCTGTCCTTCCAGTGAGCAGTCAGGGTTGATTTCCTTTAGGATTGACTGGTTTGACCTCCTTGCAGTCCAAGGGACTCTCAAGAGTCTTGTCCAGCACCACAGCTCGAAAGCATCAATTCTTCGGCGCTCAGCCTTCCTTATGGTCCAACTCTCACAGCCATACATTACTACTGGAAAAACCATAGCTTTAACTATACGGACCTTTGTCGGCAAGGTGATGTCTCTGCTTTTTAATATGCTGTCTAGGTTTGCCATAGCTTTCCTCCCAAGGAGCAAGCGTCTTTTAATTTCATGGCTGCAGTCACCGTCTGCGGTGATCTTGGAGCCCAAGAAAATAAAATTCGCCACTGCTTCCATTTCTTCCCCTTCTATTTGCCAGGAAGTGATGGGACCAGATGCCATGATCTGGGGTTTTTTTTAATGTTGAGTTTCAAGCCAGCTTTTGCACTCTCCCCTTTCACCCTCATCAAGAGGCTCTTTAGTTCCTCTTGCTTCCTGCTAAAAATGCAAAATTTCCATTTGTAGAAAATCTTCCATCTCCAGCAGGAAGACCCTGGGACAGAGCAGAGTGGTAGGGCTCCATCAACGGTGCCTCTTGATCAACAGGGACCTCGGTTCCCTTTTATGTGGCAACTGCACTCATGTCTTGAAGACTCCTCGGGCTTTGAAAGTGACCTGAAATGCTTCCCAACCTGAAAGTTAGCAACCTTTATCAAGCTCAGGGTTTGTTAGTCTCCTTTCTAATAAAAAGAAACAGCTCAAAACTGTGGTTCTACAAAGCCACTGTGACAATCAAATGTGTGACCTTGAGATGTAAGGCAGTATTGAACTGGTCACTTGATTTCCTTTCAGCTGTATAAAGAAAAACTTTGGGAGGCGGATGGAGGCTTCAGGCAATTATGTTTGCTCCTAGGACTTGTCCAGAGGTGACCTGCAGTGATTTTATTGGCATACCTCTTCTCCTGTACACACTATTTGTAAAGCAACTGACAAGCAAGTATTACCCAAAAGGAAACAAAACAAGAACAACAACAAAGATGCAAACTGCATGACATCCGGATTCCATAACTGCAAACACACAGTAGAGCAGCACCAATAGTAAAACAATTAATGAATGCTTCCACGGCCAGCAAGAACAGAACTCCAGCAGCCACCATACAGGGAGGCCTTTTCCAGACCTTCAAGGGGAGATGGGGCTAGTTCTCAAGATGGCAAGGAGGAGGGGCCTACATCAGAAATGGCTGGCAGTGAGCCCAAAAGAGTTCCTGAGGGAAAAGGAAGTGCCAGCATCGTGGGGAAGCTTTAGGAACCTACTAGATTTCTCAGATGGTCTTCAAGGTGATGTCTCCTCTGGGTCACCTCCTGGTGACTTTGTGTATACTTTAAGAAAATTGATATGAAGCAAACCACTCAGGTGGCTAACAATGCCAACCAACCAAACTGCAAAATACAATTAAAAACAAACATAATAAATGTCAATACAAAAGTTGGGGCTTCTCACCCATCACTCATAATTCTCAACACACACATATATAAAAGACTCTAATATAGGCTGACCATAAATCCCGTTTTGAACAGGGCAGTCCCGTTTTTTAAGCATTTTTCAACTGTCCCGTCGTTTTCATAAAAATCTCAATTTTGTCCCATTTTTCAAACCCGGCGGGAATGGCACGGAAGGAGGATCCGAGCCGGAGCACGGACCGGGGGCAGGGTTTGCAGGCGGGAGCCAATCGCACAGACCAGGGGGCGGGGTTTGCAGGTGGGAGCCAATCGCGCGGACCGGGGGCGGGGTTTGCAGGCAGGAGCCAATTGCGTGGACCGGGGGCGGGGACCCCTGTCTTTTTCATGAATACGGAATATTACATAAGACCCCATCCCGTTTTGCCATCCTGAAATATGGTCAGCCTACTCTGCTAGCAACCTGTCCCTAACACCTGTGGGAAAAGCCCGGTTTTTATCGCTTTCCAGAAGACCAGCAGGGTTGGGACCCTCCGGATCCCTGGAGGGAGGCGGTTCCAGAAGGCAGGCACCACAACAGACAAGGCACGTCTCCTGAATCCTGCAAATTGCACTGTTTTACTGAAGAGACCTGGAGCATGCCCACCGAACTGGATCTGGTGGGACCAGCAGAAACAACTGTGGTGGTTCTGCAAATAACCTGGCCCTGTGCCATTTAGGGTTTGAAAGGTGCTAACCAGCACCTTAAATAGCACCCAGAAGCTTACTAGGAGGCATTGCAGCTCACACAGGAATGGTGTGTGGGCAAACCTGGGTGTACCCAATACTGCCGTGGGGCGCAGAGCTGGAGACAATAGAAGTGTATTAGAAGACGAATCAATAGACTCAGAATGTCTGTGCCATTTGTGTATGTGCCCGGAAGGGGAGGAAGGAAGGCTGGGGGCTGTACTGCCGAACCCCAGATGGTTATGTCATCAATGTCTGAGTCAAGGGTAGGGTGGCAAATGTACAAATTCAGGATGTCTACCAGTGTACGTGCCCAGTCAAGGGTAGGGTAAAATACATGACAACCTAGGCATCCCAAAAACTAGGCAATGACCCCTAGCTAATTTACATCCTAAAACACCTATCTACCGCTGTAATGACCTCTGTAAACTGTATAAAACTGCTGTGCGTTGTGTGTTGGGCGCGCCCTCCCCTCGCATGAGGAGCGTCCGCTTTCTTCTAGACGTCTAGAATAAACGAACTTGACTCCCCCGCCTTGTGTGTGATTGGCTGAATTGCACCAGGCAAATGAACAGACCGCGATTTGCGGCCAACACTGCTCATGACACTGCATTCTGGACCAGATGAAGCCTCTAGTCTTCTTGGAAAGGATATGGAAGTGGTTTGCCGTCGCTGTGATGGAATGTGAGGGCGACCTTGGGGAACAGAGGGAAGAGATGCTACCTAGAGAATGATCAGATAAAAGGAAAGGAAGTCCAAGAGAGGGTAACGGTCGAGAGAAGAAACTTAAGAAAGACCCGCCCTGAACACTCAAGCGATAAATAGGGAGGGCAGGAGATTTGTACTTTCAGACTTGCAAGATTCTGTTAATGTAGCCTCACAATAAAGTAGAATTAGCTCATCTGGTCATGTTTCCTGTCTGGTCTACCTGGAAGGGCTGACAGTTGCCTTCTTCTGGGATGTTTTTTTGACTCCAAGTCCAGCCTTCACCCCTGGGACTCCCTGATGGCCGCCCATCCATGTACTAACCAGATCTGAGCCTGCTTTACTTTGTGATGTTGATCAGGTGCTGCCACCTGCCTGGGCTAGAGAGACCTACCACATAACAAGCCAAACCCGCTGATCTTCTGTCTTCTTCCCAAGGCTGAAGAAGACAGTCCATTAGCTGAGAGGCAGTGGGCACGGTAGAGCCTGCCTCTCCAACTGGAAACACGCATACTGTAGATGGCAAGACTCACAACCTGTGAGGATCTCAACAACAATGTCCCAATAACCACTTCTCCATGCAGTTCAGTGAAATGCAGATAAAGCTTTATTCAGGATACATGTTAATTGAAGCACTCCTAAAGACTTGAATGCCAATTCCCGCCAAACTATTCCCTCTTAACTTCCCCCCTTGCGTGCCAAGTCACCAGCCGATGATCTCATGAGGCAAACGTTCCCATCTCCACCTTGCTGCAGACCTTGACGGAGTCGTCTCCAGCCTCCACCACCAGACATAACACTCAACTGCCATCCCCCCTCCCAACAACCCTACAAGCAACTATGCTAGGCCTAATCCCAATGGCAGGATTCATAGACATGAACCCTGACACAACCTTGTTTCCATCATTTGGTAAGCACCAATTGTTTCCTGCTTCTGACACTTCGCTGCCAGATTGCAGAGTTTTCCCTGAATCAGTAGGCCTCAAGGAGGACAGGGAAGAGAGTCCTACCCCCCACCCCAGGCAACAGGTCTTCTTTACTCTCCTGAGCAAAGGAGGAGGAAAAAGGATGCTTGATATACTGTAAAGAAAAGCCCAGAATGCTGCTTTCTCAACACTGAGTTTCTTGTTCCCTGGAATGGGCTCAGGGCGTTGAATATTCTAGGCTAGCTTCCCCAGCCTGGTGTCCCCAGTTATGTTGGCTTGCAACTCCCATAATTCTAGGCTGACCATATTTCCCTGAGACGGAAACGGGACCCTAACGCGCGCACGTGCGTGCGCCGGCACACCGGCACACGCGTGCACACACCAGCATGCACGCAGGCCCACATCCCGGCACGCACACGTGCGCACAGGCACACACACCGGCACGCACACGCGCACACATTCCATCCCCTTCAAAAACGGGACGAAATTGAGTTTTTAAAGAAAAAGACGGTACGTTCCAGAAAAAGTAAAAAAAAACCAGGACTTTTTTTTTATGTAGGCTGCAGGTCAGCCTACATAATTCCCATGCAGCTTGGCCAGAATGTCTGAATGGACAGGATAGGAAATGCTATTTTCATCCATCACAATTATGCAGGACATCCCGGTATTGAACCACTCATTAATCAAAAGAAGAGGAAAAAATATACAGACACTGATTGGGTCTTGAGTTTCCAGGTGCTTCACTGACAGATTGGGCACCTTTTCCATCAAGGTTGTCCAAGGTTTGCTAATTCACACTCAGCTTTAGCTATCTCACTTTCAGGGCCATATAATGGTCCATCATGGAGGTGATGTAGATCCATCTCTTGGCTTTTTGACTCCACAACTGAATCCTGCTCCACTGACTGATCTTTGCACAGTCTTTGGTACAGTATGGTAGACTTTTAAACAACACCTTGCATTGGTAAACTCCTGAATTTGAGAGAGTTCTTTCTTTGTCTTGGGGATCTTGGGGGTGCCAACTACAAAAAAACTAGCCCCGCAAACTAGTTGATACCTGGTCAATGGTCAATTTTATTTATTTATTTACAATTATTACAATTATATTATTATTATTATCATTATTATTATTATTATATTATATTATTATTATTATTATATTATTGTTATTATTATTTATTAGATGATGATGGTGGTGGTGGTGGTGGTGGTGGTGATGAAGAAGAAGAATTATTTATATGGATGAATTGCAATTCTGGGCAGCAGGCAGAGGATTAAAAGCACAACACAAAATAGGTGATAAACATAAGAATCACAAGAAACATCTCAGGGGGATGCTCTTTCCCAGGGCAGGTGCAGTGACAGAGAAAGGATGATTCCTGGGTCCCATATATTATTTTTAAAACTTTAATTTTTAAATGTCTAGTCGAAGGCTGGAACAAACACAGCCGGGAAAACCCACAACAACCATTTAATTTTTAGAGTTGGATAGCAGACCTACTTGCAGTTGATCCTATTTTCCTTATCTCTTTCCCAGACCTTTTGTCCCTGCTGATAAGTCCTGAAGGAGCTAGAATTGTTCTGCAAGCATTCTCTTGAGGATCTACTTTCCTGAGTAGCAGCTTCCACTGAGCATGGTGTGAACCGTCTTGGTGAGTAAAATTGCAAAAGTTATTTAGCCTCTTCAAATCATGACTCGGCTGAGATTTTGATCTTAAACAGCTGCCTTGCATGTCTCAGATCTTCATTAGGTGGCCAACCCATTTGCTCAAATTAGAACAGTGATGCCCTCAAGAGAGGGAAGGAGAATGCTTGAAATTGGTGCCCCAGCTGCATCGGAGGCAGAGCGCTTTGAGAGATAAGGGCCCAGACAATCTTTTATTGTCCTTTATTTGTGTGCTGAACTGCAGAAGCAAACCGTTTCAGATTTTCTAGAGGCTATCTGGCATGTCCCTTTTACTGTAGGTCCTATATTGTTGGTTGTCTGACACCAAAGCAAGCTTGTAAACCCATAAATGCCACTGCAAATTTTATTTCTATCTGGTTAATGATACTCTGAGATCTTTAAAAGGCTTTGAAAAGGACACCATAAAGCATTGAAGAAGGAGAGCTTTGTATACAGGAAGCGAAGGGCTTGGTGCTGTAAACCTCCTGAATCCCATTCTCAAGTACAATGTGACCTTGCCTGCATCGTATTGTTTTCCATCTTTTTTATTTCTCCAGCCAGGCAATGGTACTTGAATTGCTTGGGGCCTACTTAGAAAACCATCTTTATCTTCCAAGGCTATTTGAACATTGGCAGGTTTGGTTGGCAGGGGGGAGAGGGGTTGTTTCCAAGGTGGAGCCAGAATCACAAAACACAGAAAGAATGTGGCTACGAAGTGATGGAACCAGTTTGAGAGTGGTCAGATTGTGATCTGAGAACTTGTGAGATCAGATTATGATCTGAGGTCTTATGAGATCAGATTATGAGCTGAGATCTTGTGGGGCCAAATTATGATCTGAGATCTTGTGAGGTCAGATTATGAGCTGATATCTTGTGAGATCAGATTATTATCTGAGATCTTGTGGGGCCAGATTATGATCTGAGGTTTTGTGAGATCAGATTATGAGCTGAGATCTTGTGGGGCCAGATTATGAGTTGTGATCTTGTGAGGTCATATTATTATCTGAGGTCTTGTGGGAACAGATTATGAGGTGAGATCTTGTGGGGCCAGATTATGAGTTGTGATCTTGTGAGGTCATATTATGATCTGAGGTCTTGTGAGATCAGATTATGATCTGAGATCTTGTGGGGCCAGATTATGAGCTGAGATTTTGTGAGGTCAGATTATGAGCTGAGATCTTGTGGGGCCAGATTATGAGCTGAGGTTTTGTGGGAAACAGTGTGATGGACCATAGGGAACCAAGCCAAGAATTCTTTGGTTGGTCAAGGATGCTGTTTGACAAAATGTTCTGACTTGTCCAGTTCCAGAATTGCTTGAAAGATAGAACCAGAGGTTTGTTGCAGAAGCCAGAGAAATATTAGCCAGTTGGCACCTTGGGATGGGTGGGTGGGAGAGGGACAGAGAGTCTTTTGAAAAAACTGTTCCCTCTTATCTCCAGACTGTTTAGGCTACTGCATGCTAAAGATCACAGTGCCAGCTGTAGAAGCTGACTTCTAGATTCCTTTTCTCTTGTAAGTTTACATCAAATCAGATCTCCTCTGTGACAGCTACAGGTATTCCTAGGAAAACCTAAATGTACAGATTACCGGGGGCAGGGGCTACAAACCATTTATATTTACAAATCTTAGATTGATGTTATGCCTTCTCTCTCCACCTATGGACTAATTTCTTATCGACACAGAGGCACAATTGATCAATATTATCCTGGATGGTCAAGATTTAATGTGTTGTTTAAAAACGGTGTCTTTCCTTTTTTTCTATATATTAGAACTATACAGTGTTCTAATGCGTATATATACTTGATAATATCTAGATTTTTTTTCCTCTTTCTTTTGCTTTTTCCTTGATTTATTTTTGTATGTATCGTGTTTTAATGGCCTTGTTCTCTTTTGTATATTAAAAGCAATAAAAAGAGGGGAGAATTTATATCTGCAAGTGGTGTGTTTCACACATTTGTGATCACGCATGCAATTTGGTTTATATTATGTGAGCTTTACAGCTCTTTGCTCTGGTGATAGTTTGGTTATTTATTTGAATAATGTACACTGAATTTTATATATTGTGTATTGGATTTGATAATGAGTACCATCATTTTGCATGTCAGTATACACCTCAGCGAGGTGTGTTGTAAAGCACAAATGAAATCTAAGAAGCCAAGTAAAGTAAGGTCCATTTTTTAAAAAAGCAAGAAAAGTTTCTAGATCTCATGATTCTGAGAAAAATGAGCTAATGAAAGGAGGCACACCAGCGAGGTTAGAGGCAAACCAGCTTTGTCTGGATGGAAGCTTCACAGAGGTGTGGGGGAGGTTGGTCTTGGCGGGGGGGGGGAGTTGAAGTATTTTGCTTTTCAATCTGCTGACTATGGAGCCTACATGGTCCAGGGCTAAATGTTTGAAATAATAATTTTGAAATAAGTTTGAAATAAGAAGATCTAATGAAGGTTGAATGCAGGTGAATGGTATATTTCAGTAATAATAGGAGTGGAAGATAAAGCATAGAGTAATCCGAACAGGGGTGCAAAACCATGCAATATATTGTTGATTGCTGCATCATATAATAATGTAATGTTTCATTACATTTGACATAATTACATGTATCTAATTATGGAGAGGATGGATCAGACATCCTAAGTCCTAGAATGGGAGAGCTGGAAAGCATTATTTTGGCTGTCTTAACTAACCACCATAAACAGAGTCACATTAGGTTCGTGTCTACAAACAACAATGTTGGTTGTATAAAGAAAAGATCTGCATTTGGATTACAAAGACATACCATTGGGTCTGGGTCCTTAATAATCATGCTGATTATCTCATTATGTCTGTGTGGTTAAACTGTTGGGTAAGGACCCGTGAAATTCAGGTTCAAGTCTATCAGTCATGGAAATTGACAGGTGACTTTGGACCCACCACACTCTCTCAGTCCATCTCAGTCCACAGGGTTGTTGATGTGGGAGAAAATGGGAGGAGGGAGGGCTGTGTATGTAGACTTGAGCTCTTGACAGCTAGCTATTTATTTATTTATTTATTTATTTATTATTTCAATTTATTCCCCGCCCATCTCCCTTGCAAGGGACTCTGGGCGGGTTACAACAATTGAAAGTTTAAAAAACTATACAAAAATATCATCTAAAATACATACAATAATAAATTACATGAATCCAAGATGGATTCATTTTCTTTTCTTTTCTAGGTAGGCCAGACAGGAAACACAACTAGATGAGCTAATTCTACTTTGTTATAAGGCTACATTAACAGAATCTTGCAAGTCTGAAAGGACATCTCTCCCCCCCCCCATCTCTTTTACAGCCTGATAAATTAGGGAGGTTCCTTTCTGAGTTTCTTTCTCTTCCCATTATGCAGCTGCGGGCTATGTCCTCTCTTATCTGGTCATTCCCTAGGCATCTCTTCCCTCCCTCCGTCTCCCAAGGTCATTCTCACATAACATTACAGCTCCTGAAGGAAAGGCAGGATATAAATCTAACAAACAAATCAATGATTAATGCTTCAACAGCAACAACATTCCAACATCTGAATTATCAGCATGGAGAGAAGACACAAGACCGAAGTATTGCCTAACATTTCATTAACAAAAGAAGTGAAATGATTTCCAGTTCCTTTTATCAGCGCATTAATATGCACTGAGGTGGAAAATCTCTACCACATGAACCTCTAGTCCTTGGATAGAGGAGCACATGCAGGAAAGAACCATCTCTTCCTTGAAACTCACTCTCTTCCTTTGAAGCTGGTTCATGGTGGAGTCCCTGTCCAAGAGGCAGGGAAGAATATCGTGTCTTCCCTCTTAAGTGTGGCTTCATCAAAGAGATGTCTCTCATGGCCACCAGGAAATCAAAGCTGCTGTCCATGATTTTATGCATCTGTGCTATTTTCCGTACTTCCTAAGACACAATCATTTGGATTCTCGTTTTGTCTTCTGACATTTAAAAACAAATCCAGTTATTGGCACCCGAATCATGCTCAGATGATGTGCTGTCTTTCGCCAATTATGCATTTAAAAGGAAAGGAAAGAAGAAAAGTCCCTTTACTTTCCTTCCCTGTTAGCAGCTGAAGAAAGCGATACCAGTTCCTTTCGTTCTCTGTCCCAGGGGTCAGCCTGAAATGGGGGGATCTTCAAAGAGTACCCACTAACAAGACACATTTTGCTACTCCTCGAGTTCCAGTTTTGAACCCCAAACTCTGTCTTAGGAGACAAAAGCAATGAGCTTCTACAGATTTCAGCCAATGTTCTTTTGTCTACTACATCTCCCGAACTACTTTTATCTCCCCCTTTGGATTCAGAGCTCTCTCACATTGTTCACTTGGCTTTACCTGGATCAGTCAGCCCATGAACATCATTAATGCAGGATGCAACCTCAAAGCAATCTTTGTTCTCTATTTGCAGTTGTAAGTCAATTATATCAAGAATCCCAAAGACTCAAGTCTCTTATATCAAGACTCCAATGTATTTCAATTGCACCTTCGCTCTGGGAAATTAGCAGTTTCTTCCTTTACTACCAGATAAGGTAACACGCTGTTGCTGCTGAAACCACAGCACCCTTTCACATCCAGTGTGCAAGCTCTTGAGCTCAACTTGAGTTGAATTCACTGTATGTACTTATTTGGAGCCTGTTGATCTTGCTGACGGACTGCAACGGTGCCTTTTATACCACTAATCCCTGCCTGCAGGCTTGTGATCTAAAAGAGATGATATAGAAGGAAAAAAGGAGGGGAGGGAAGAAGAAAAACACAGAAGATTATAGTTCAGGAAGAGGAGGAGCATAGGCCAATAGAACGGCTGAGGGAGGGGCAACTGAGAAATGGGGCCTGCCTTCTGTTTCCTTTGCTTGAACTAAAGTCCACTTCGCCTCTTATGTTATGCCTGTGTTTTCAGTGACCAAAGTCACTTTCATCTTCCCCAACCTATTTGGTTATAAAGGCCATTCCTTGAGGGTTCTTGTCTGTATGTTCCTACTTTCTGAGTTTTCAGAGGGAAAAAATATTTTCTGACTTTCCAGAGTGTTCTGGCGACTTTCTGAGACCGGAGGAAGATAATCAATGGCTGCCCTTCTTCTATATCAATAGGGAGGTCAGAAAAAAACTTCTTGGAACCAAGCCTTAGTCTCAAAATATGCTCTTTAGACTCCGAAATCCGTGTGTTTACACTCTGCACTATATGAGATTAGGGAGACAGGTACAAAAAAGGAACAGT
Organism: Charina bottae; assembly: GCA_023362775.1. Classification (NCBI taxonomy): domain Eukaryota; kingdom Metazoa; phylum Chordata; class Lepidosauria; order Squamata; family Charinaidae; genus Charina; species Charina bottae. The sequence continues at coordinate 2,595,802 of JALMGJ010000048.1, read as the reverse complement.
CAAGGGTGCTCCATCACTGGAGGTTTTCAAGCAAAGGTTGGACAGCCGTTCCTTTGGGATGGTCTAAGGATTCCTGCAGAGGGTTTATTTATTTATTTTATTTATTTTATCAAATTTCTCGGCCGCCCATCTCGTACACGACGACTCTGGGCGGCTTGCAACCAATAAAATAACAATTACTAAAAACACTACAATAAAATCTCAATATATACAATTACACACACACAAAAAACAAATACTAGTCTAAAAATACAAAAATATAAAATATAAAAATTCAAGATGGGCATACGCTGTTATTTTTGGCACGATCATGGCGCCAGCCACCCCCATGAATGGCTATCCCCCCTCCCGTCCCAGGCGAGGTGGCATAACCATGTCTTCACCCCCTTCCAGTTGGACTAGAAGACCTCCAGTGTCCCTTCTCACTCTATGATCCTATTATTTCTGAACCTAAAAACCTAAAACTCCTAAAAGGAGATTCCTCAGTATGTCTTCTGTTGGGATTCAAATCTAGAGTCATGGGGGGGTCAATCACTGGAGGTTTTCAACCAGACGTTCAGCAGCCATTTGCCTAAGATGATTCAGATGACCATCAAGGAGACAAGACCTCCAAGGTGCCTTCCAACCCCATGACACTGTTTCTCAGAAAAACATACTTAACCCAAGACAAGAATTCTGTTTTGTCCAGAATCTCTCCTTCCCCATCTTTATCAATTTGCAGATAATTTTCTTTATAATTTCAGTTGATATGTAACGTGCAATCTACTGTTTTTAAACTTCTGCTAATATTTGATGGCAGAAGTTTTGTTCATTTTAGTTTTCTGCTGGTATTCATTTAAAGCTTGTGTATTGATCACTATTATCAAGATCTTAAATAGTAAAGCTGGGATGAGTTTCTGGAGCTTCTATTACCAGTAGATGGTTAGAGTGGATGGATCAATAGATTGAAACATTCACTGTGCCTATACATAATGCTGAGGCATGACTTCTTAAAGCTATGGTGCATTGAACAAGCCTGGTTCATAACAATCATGTGAGCTGTTACATTAAACCAAAACCATACAAAATACACAGTTTTAGAGTTACATGTGATTCAGTTGTTCTGTGCTCACAGGATTTATTGTAGCCTGGATAATGGACAGATTGACCTACTGTATGTTAGAGCATTCACATGACTGGTGTGTGTGTGTGTGTGTGTGTGTGTGTGTGTTTATTGATTGATTGATTGAGTCCTTGGTGCTCTCTGAGCCTTGTTGTTTTCTTGCAGATGTTTCATTGCCAGGCTAGGCAACATCTTCAGTGCGAAAAGGGAGTGGGACTTGCTCTCTGTTTATATACCCTGGCTTATCCTGCCTGTGTTGGTGGGGGTGTTGTTCTCTCCTTGCATCAAGGAGCATACATATACTGTATGTATATATATATATATTTAAATTTCTATCCTGCTTTTCCAATATAAACAGTACACAAGGCAATTGCTATTATACGGCGTTGCTTTCATTTACAACATAAACCAAAGGGATTAAAATACATTAATAACAAAGAAGAAAAAACAGCAATTGCAGTTAAACCTGTTTCAGCAAATAGCTTAAGAATCAAAAGTGAGACGGAATAAAACCATATTTGTTGAAAGTAGGAGAACTGCAAAGCCATCATGGTTTTGTGTGATCCATCACAGTCCATGAAATCTGCCTCCAATTATAGTTTCAGCATCTTTCAGAACTTTCTTCTGAGTTCGATATAGGAGAGTCTTTGAGACCAGGTTGGAGATAAATGGCGTATTTATGGAATATTGCTTAGTTGCCAATTAATAATAACAAAGAAACCGATCAACTGCATTTAGGTATCATATTAAAAAAGGGAAAGGCTTCCTCAAGTCAATATTGATTCCTGGTGACCATGTGGTTGTGTCTATGTGCTGTTGGCAATGACACAGAACTGTTGCCTTTGTCTATTTCTGAGTTGTTGTTGAGTTTTGTTTGCTTGTATCAGTTTCCTGGTCTAAACTACAGCTTTGTTTTTTCCTCATGTTTTCCCATCTGAACACTAACCGAGTCTGAACCTCTTTCATTTTTGCAAAAGAGCTTGAATTCCATTGACTTTTCCATCAAGGTAGTAACAACCCTTAAAAATTTGGGATTTAAACTTTAATCAGAAATAATTACTAGGAGGTTTGGGGGATCACCTTAATATCCTGATGGCTTGTTGTTTTCTTTCTTTGAAGAAAAAAAATGTGTTCATCTTTGGTGAACCATTGCATGATCAAATGACATTTTCTCAAGAAATTAACAAAAATGGTGGGTAGAAGAAGGAAGCACCTGGGAAGAATAAAGCAACCAGTTACCAGGAAGCTGCAATAATGATTTTTTTTTCATTTTTTAAATTATTTTTACCAAAAAAAATCAGGTAACTATACTTACATAAATCCAAGATCCATATAAAAGGGAAAAAAATCAAAAAGAAAAAATATAGAAAATACCAAGATCTACTGCCATATGAATAAAGAGACAGGTACAGTACTATACGTATGAAAATTTGCCATGTATATAAAGTATACCAGATTATAGCCTATTGCTATGGAGATAAACCATAAAATCCATCCAAGTTTGATGAAATTGTGGTTCTTGCCTCTGATGTCTCATTAATTTAACTTTGTCTGTAATTTTTTTCTAATGTAGCAATTGAAGAGGCCTTATTAATCCACAAGTCAGTTGTTACGTTATCTAGAAGTTGCAGTAATGATGTGTGGTGACCTTCCCTCCTTCCTTTCTTCCTCACCCCAAATTCTTTTACATCCTGTGAAAGAGAAAGAAACTTGTCTTTTTTGCAGAGTAAAGACGGCACCAATCGCCAGGGCCCCAATTAAGCATATCACCATTAAGCATCTGCTCGGATCTAAAACCAAGGGGTTGCCTGCAATCCTAATATTTCCAGTTTGGTCTAGTGGTTAAGGTGCTGGGCTAGAAACCAGGAGTCTGTGAGTTCCTGTCCCTAGCCATGAATGCCAGCTGGGTGACCTTGGGCCAGTCCCTGTCTGTCAGCCCTAGGAAGGAGCCAATGGCGAACCAGGAGGCTGAGAGTTCTAGTCCCACCTTAGGCATGAAAGCCGGCTGGGTGACCTGGGGCCAGTCCCTGTCTCTCAGCCCTAGGAAGGAGCCAATGACAAACCAGGAGACTGAGAGTTCTCGTCCCGCCTTAGGCATGAAAGCCGGCTGGGTGACCTTGGGCCAGTCCCTCTCTTTCAGCCCAACACACCTCACAGGGTTGTTGTTGTGGGGAAAATAGGAGGAGGAAGGAGTATTAGGTATGTTCGCCGCCTTGAGTTATTTATAAAAATAATAAAGGTGGGATAAAAGTTAAATAAATAAAATAAATAAATAAATAAATTTCCCCTTCACCCCAAATCTCCAAGAAGATCCAATGCAACCTAGAAGAAGAGGCAGTCTGCAAATTCCAGGGTTTCCAGGCCAAGGCGGAAAGGCCATGAGCTAAAAGATTCCTGAAATCCAGGATGCAAAATCTGGCAGCTTGAATCAACCTTCAATTAATCCAGCTACATCAGCCTCTGGTTTGATGCTCAGATGAATAAAATGTCATTTGGCGATTAAACCTTCCCTCCACAAGGGAACAAGCTGAGGAGCTAGAGTTAAATTGGACAGTCGGGAGGGTTAGAGGAACAGGCTGGGCTCTCTTACAAGATTGAACACATTGACCCAAGTGCCCCCACACACTCTCATTTCAGGGCAGGTTAAACAATAATAAATATTGAACAAAACCCCAGGCTGTGTCTGGACGACTTTAAATAAATGAAGAGTTGAACATTACCAAGGGCAAGAGGTGGCCCCATCCCTCCCCTTGTTTAAATACAACATGCAAAGATTGTATATACTAGAAGACCCTGGTTCAAGGGCAAAGTGATTAATCCTGCATTGGCTGGAAGGTGAGAAGCCTATTTTTCTGCTGCGGAGGGTTCGAAAATACAGTTTCTGTCCAAGAAACGTTCCATTCATCATCTTTGCCCCGTCTTTTCAGAAGAGAGTGGCGTTGCCTCCTGATTAATGATCTCCCTCAGTTGTTTGGAGACACCAGGGGCAATATTTGGCTCCCACACTTGATTTGTTTGGACTTTTGCCTTTCGGCAGATTTCTCCAACCTGCAGCAGCTGCACGGGGTGGCGGGGGGCCGAGGGACCATGCCGGCTCGGTCGCTAGACGTCTTGCGATCGCTGACAAATGGAAGAGATTTTTTCATTCCGTCCTTTGCGTTGTTTATATGAAGCAGCAAGGGTTTAAAAAGCGGGCCTTTGTTTGTAGGGATGGAGGGGAGAAAGAGTTCAGCTTGTAATGATAGACAGGAGTTAAAAGGAGCCGGGACAAGACTCTGCAACGGAGTAAGTATCTGTCTTCCAGCAGACAAAAGGCACAAGTGGTATGGGAATAAAAGATCAGAGACTACCACCATCGGGGTCCGATTTCAGATAAAATTTAGCCCATCAAGACATTGAATGCACTGGCAGCAAAATTCAGCATTTGATCTCTGTTGACCTAACCCTTTAAAAGAGTAAGAACACAAAGCAAAGCCTTCTTAGCAAGGAAACTTTCTGTTTTTCTATTCCCTACCAACAGAAATCTGTGTGAATTTTTTTTTTCATTTCTTTTCTCCTTCATCTTCCACCATCAGCTAAAGACATTTTAATATGTATGTTTTTTCTCCTTATTAAAAAAATGTGTTCATGGAACGGTACTCAATATGTTCTGTGTTGCTTTTTATATCGTTTTAATACTTGGATTTATTTATTTATTTATTTATTTATTTATTTATTTATTATTTATTTATTTACTCTCCCGCCTTTATTATTTTTTATAAATGAAGCTACTTTATACCAAATCAGCCCATTCATTCACTGAATTCCGGGATTATCCTCTCCATCTGTGTCGGAGATCTCAAAGCTTCTGAGGAGCAGACTAGTGAGAAATCATCATCTAGAGATTGCAAGTTTGATCTTATCATTTGGCTGGTTACAGGTAGTCCTCGCTTACCGACCATTCATTCAGTGACTGTTCAAAGTTACGACAGCACTGAAAAAGGAGACTTACAACTGGTCCTCTGTCAGGAGTGAGCCCGGCCCCGCCACCATGCCGGATTCTGAGTCGGAGGAAGACGAGCCGATAGCAGGAAGAAGCTGCGCTGCGATGGCGTGAAAGTTGAATCCGAACCAGAGCCGCTGATTGGTGGTAGCCCGGAAGAAGAAACACCTCCACCTATCAGTGTGTGGCAAAGAAGGTGGGAAAGGCGGGCCAAGCAGCGCGAGGCCCGATTGGCTCCTGGCCGCAAATGGTGCGAAACTCAAAAAATAAAAGGGCTAGCAAACCCAGCACCGGTTGCCAGAGGCAACCATTCTATCTCAGCGCCTATGCACTCTGCGGATTGTGATCCCGTCACTACGTGTGATCCCGTGCTGAAGCCTAGTGCCACCACCACCCGAGGACCCGATTCCGAGCTGCACTCTGCCACCAACCCGGATCCCTCCTCTGAGCCAGATTCTCTCGCCTCCGAGCCCTGCCCTGTGATTGTCGTTCCAGATCCCGCATCTCAGTCTTGCCTTGCTGCCACATGCCCGCCTGCCCTCCAGCCACCGTCCGCTGCCAAGAGCCTTCCGGAGTTCCCGTCCTGCCTTGCCGCCGCACACCCGTCTGCTCTCCAGTTTTCATCCGCTGCCACGTGTTTTCCGGAAGTACAGACTTGCCTTGCTACTGCGTGTTCACCCAAAATCCTGCCAGGAACCAAGGCCACGAGCCTCACTGAAGTACTGCCTTGTCTGGCCACCGCACCTCCACATGAAACTCAGCCTTGCTCCGCTGCCGCTCGGGGTTCTGACTTCGAGCCTCGGCCCGTCCCCGCTACCAGCTGTGTTCCGTCGGAAGAGATCTCCCAGGACCCAGCTAGTAGTGGTCCGGTACCCTTCGTGAATTGGGCTGCGTTTTGTGATTGTAAATAAAAGATCTTTAAAGCACCGCTTCCAGTGTCAAGCTTTGTTGGAACAGGACATTTATTTATTTTATTTTTTATTTATTTTATTAAATTTATATTACCGCCCATCTCCCCCAACGGGGACCCTGGGCGGTGCACAACAAAACAGAGATTAAAAATATATAAAATTACATGAATTCAAAATATGAATTCCAAGAAGAATATTAAAATAAGTCACTGGGAGGCTTCAAGGGGCCAGCCATCCCCAAGAGGAACTGTTGACGTTTCCCTCCCAGGCAAGACGGCAGAGCATCCTCGAAGTTCTGGCTGTCCCAGCACCACCGCGGTCATGTGCTTGCAATCTGGGTGCTAGGCAACCGGCTCGCATTTCTGACAATTGCAGTGCCCTGAGGTCACGTGATCACCCTTTGTGACCTTCCCTGCCAGCTTCCCACATGCAAAGTCAATGGGGAAGCCAGCAGAGAAGGTCACAAGTCACTGTGGCAAGTCACTCACACCCTCCCCCATCTAGCAGCAGCCACCCCTGGCCCCACCGCGCTCGCACCGTGCCTTACTTGCCTGCCGGCCTGCTTGCAAGCCACCTGGGACTCGCTTAATGACCCACAATCCTTGCAACGGGGAGTGTCAGGATAGCCGTCACTAAGCAATGCAGTCATGTGATGTCGCACTTTATGACCACATTGCTTAGCGATGGAAATTCCAGTCCCAATTGCTGTCATTAACTGAGGATTACCCGTACCCCTCCCAGGGGCAATGTCTTTTTTTTTTTCTTATCCCCAGTAGGTCCCTATGAGCTTTCAAGCTGGGAAAAGAGTCTAAATGGAGTGTAGTGTTGGACTAGCAGAGACGTTCTCCATCAGCCACAGAAACACATTGGGTGATTTGGGGACGGGCACTGGCCTCTTCCCCATATCCCCAGCAATATGGGGCCACCTTCATGAGAACCAGCACAGGTTACCTTCCACGAGATGGATATTCCTGCCAGAGCCTAAAGAGAAGGAGAACACGTTGTCTGCAAGGTGAAGCTCTGTTCTCTCCAGCAGCTAAAAGAAAAAGGGCCACAGAGGCACAGAGCCCCATGGCTGGATGGAGGGGTGATCCTGCAGTAGGTCAATTAGAGCAGGGGTACCCAACCTTTTTGGCACCAGGGACTGGTCATGGAAGACAATTTTTCCATGGACCGGGGGTGGGGGAGTTCGCAGGCGGGAGCCAATTGTGCGGACGGGGGCGGGATTTGCAGGCGGGAGCCAATCGCGCAGACGGGGCGGGGTTTGCAGGCAGAGACAATCGCGCAGACAGGGGGCGGGGTTTGCAGGCAGGAGACAATCGCGCGGACCACCACTGCTCACCTGCTATGCGGCCCACTGTCAGGTTCTAAGTTAGAAGCCTGCCATAAATTGGTTTGCTAGCTTGTTAGTGTTAACTTTGAAGTCTGCCATTAATTAGTTTGCGAGCTTGTTAGACTGGCAGGCAGGAGAAGGGCGAGGAGGAGGGGGTGCATTCCAGCAGACGGTGGAGATCGCGGGAGCTTGGTATCCAGGCTTCAAGGACGGACACCTGCAAGAGTTGAGGAGGGGCTGCTGTGGAGTGAGAAAGTTGGACGCTGGGTTTATTGTGAAGGGGGATTGAGGCTTGGGACAAGGAAACTAAAATATGCTGTTTGGCGGGAAACCAGCATTCGGAGCTTCGCAAGTGCTTGACTCACATGTAACCTGAATAAAGCTTAATCTGTAGTTCGAATGAACTGCATTGAGAAGTGTTTATTGAGGCATTGGAGTTGAAGTCATTACACCCACTTCCTAACAGGCCACGGCCCACAGGTTGGGGACCTCTGAATTAGAGCCCTGCAGGTTGCCAATTTCCCTCAAGCTCCTCTTCCATACAGATCAGCATTTTCACATAAAGGAGGACAGTTACCATTTCACACTGGAAAACACTAATTTTGTACCAGATTATCTTGTGATGGAAACGGAGGTTCTGGTGTTAGGACATGTCCTCAAGGACTGGTAATCAGGCCACCTCAGAGCTGGGGCAAATGACCCCACTCTCTCCATTGGCCTTCTTCACAAAGTTCTTGCCGGATTTGGACTGGGGAAACCCCAGTTCAAGTCCAGCCTCCACCTTAGAAACTCACGGGCGACTTTGGGACCATCCATGTCAGACCACCTCATGGTTGTCATGGAAATAAATTGTAGATCCCCAGATAAGCTACCTTGAGCTCCTGGCGATAAAGCAGGATATACATTGAACCGATCACAATAAATAATGCATTGGTGAAGTGACTTCTGGGTAATGCCATGATAATGAATATGTGCTGATGTTACCATGTCTCATATGGTATTAGCTGGAAGTCATTTCACTGATAAATTACAGCCAGGAAAACCTACAATCTGTGATTAAATCATTGATTTTTTTAAAGTGATAATAATGTGGACACTCTTGAATAAATGAAATGGGGAAAGATCCAATTCATTGAAGTTGGGAGTGGCTTCCTACCTCCCCAGAATCAGGTGCGGCTCGCAAACTTTTGGAAACAGTCTCTGAAGGGTCACCAATCCTCCTGCCATCTAATCCCTCCCCCCTTTAATTTGCAACACACAATTCCCTGCAATTTGGGGAAGAATGGGTTTAAGCCTCAACAGAGGGATAACAGCATTTTTAAAAGAATAAATCCCAATGCCATTAATAATTTCTCCATTCTGGAGTCAAGAAATTCCAGAATCGGTTTTCCATTTACCTGTGGCAGGACAAGTGAACTTGAGTTGAATTCATTGTATGCATTTTTCTTTTGACTCCTGGTTTAAATCTGACAATACGTTGCAAAGCAACTTTCTTGGAATTTGGGATTTTAGAACTCTGGGGATCACAGGGTGTAATATCAAAATATGTACAGTTGTATTGAAATGTTATTCTCTCCTATTATACAAGCAAGCTAATGGGTTTAAATATTTACATGCATATAGAAGAGCAATATAAATCAATGTGATTGAAATCAATTCAGCGACTGCCTAATGCATTAAAACATTGCCCCTCACCCCCTCCTCCAGCTCCTGCATAATCATTCAGACCCTATTCTGTCTTTCTTTCTTTTTTTTAATCCTTTTTCAGTTAGTTTTGCTTGGGCTAGGAGTGTCACGGCTAACAGAACTGTGTGAGTGAAATGTATTAAACCTGGATAAAACCAGCTTCCCAGGTCTCGTAGCAATGGAACGAGTCTTAGCTGGCCAGTGCCAAGATGCCTATATGAAACACATTTTGCAGAGACCCCTGCATAATTGGTTGTTAACTCCCTTTAAGGCCTAATGAATGGAAGCCGTTTGCCAATGAAAAACCCATTAAAAACCTATATTTCACGATACTGTCAGATTTAAGGCAAACTCAGCTAAACGGTTTGGAGGGGACTTTTACAGTACTCTCCAACTTTGGAGGACTGTATGTGTTCCTCAAGCCACAGGTTCAACATTCCTGAGCTGCTCTAAAATGCAACAGTTTTTCAGGGTTTCAGACTAGTGTGGTTTTTTTTTTTAGCATTACTTAGATGGAACACGGGACAGACCAATGTTACCTTGCCAGCATGTTCCTCTCTCATACGCGCACCTTTTACATTTCTGAAGCATGTATCTTTGGGGAGTTAAGACTGACTCTTGCTGAATACATGAGTATATTGACCATGTTTCCTGGACAACAGTATGGTGGTGTCAGGCCCAGCCCAAGAACGATGAAGAAACAATTCAGCCAAACTTCAGTTCTTTATTTGCTCACGCTGTATAGACAGAATCTTGCCAGACTAAAGCAACTCTACCTAACCTCAAGGGGAATTACCTGGGAAGGTTCTTTTTGTTGTTTATTCATTCAGTCGCTTCCGACTCTTCATGACTTCATGGACCAGCCCACGCCAGAGCTTCCTGTCGGCCGTCACCATCCCAGCTCCCCCACGGTTGAGTCTGTCACCTCCAGAATATCATCCATCCATCTTGCCCTTGGTCGGCCCCTCTTCCTTTTGCTAGGGCGGAGCTATTCTGAACCTCTTGGTTTTGCCACAGTCACTTCCTGGACTGTGTTTCCTCTTATCCTGTCCTCCTCCTTGGAATGTGCTCCCTCCTTCCTGAGAACCAGCAGTGCTACTGAAGCCCATCACAGGTAGTGGCTTCCCTTCTTTTGCATTTTTTTTTAAAAATATCATTATTACTTAGTCCAGTCTCCAGCCCAACGGTACTGCCTTCCAAGGACCAATCGGGTCTGTCCCCATTTAGCATTTTCAAGAACAGCCAAGTTCAACTAGATGCTGTCAGTGGCTGTGACAAAGATTGTCTGGATCCAAGGACCAATGCCTTCCAAGGACCAATCGGGTCTGTCCCCATTTAGCATTTTCAAGAACAGCCAAGTTCAACTAGATGCTGTCAGTGGCTGTGACAAAGATTGTCTGGATCCAGATTGACCTTGACCTCTGAAGACCTCATAGGCATGCCCATGTTGTTGTCTTGGCAACAGTACAGAAGTGGTTTATCATTGTTTTCTTCCAGGATATCTCTTCAGCTTTCTAGCTAACAACCCTGGGATTTAAAATTGGTCTCCCCATCCAAGGACTAACCTGGTCCAACCCAATGTAGCTTTTCAAGATCAGCCATGTTTAGCTAGGTGTAACCATTTATCTGGCGTGATGCCTGTGTAAAAGGCACAGTCACCCATGCCCTAGTCACTTCCCGTTTGGACTATTGTAATGCGCTCTACATGGGGCTGCCCTTGAAAAGTATCCAGAAGCTTCAGTTGGTTCAAAATGCGGTGATCTGCATAGTTTTGCACAAGCCTACACTTGCACATGTGTCACCTCTTTTGCGGGAGCTGCATTAGTTGCCGATTTGCTTCTGGGTCCAATTCAAGGTGCTGGTTATCACCTTTAAAGCCCTACATGGCTTGGGGGTGGGTTATTTGCAGGACTGTCTTTCCCCAGTCACATCCACCCGGCCCACCAGAGCAGGGAGGCAGGGTATGTTGCGGGTCCCTTCAGTTAGGGAAGTACATCTAGTGGGGCCGGGGAAAAGGGCCTTCTCTGTCGTGGCTCCCTCCCTTTGGAACATCATTCCCCCAGATATTAGATTGGCTCCCTCCTTGCTCCTGTTCCGGAAGGCCCTGAAGACATGGTTTTGTCAGCGGGCCTGGAGACCCCAGGCTGCTTCAGAGCCAATCAAGTGGCTGATATGAATGTGTTCGCTGCTGCCGGGGGGTGTCTATTGTGTTTCTATGGTTTTCAATTCTGTAAGCTGCCCGGAGTCACCGTGTGTGATTTGGGCGGCCTTATATATCTAATAAATAAATAAATAAATAAATAAATAAATAAATAAATAAATAAATAAATAAAGATAAAGCACTCTCTCTCCAAAACACATCTCTGCTTACAATTTGTTTCTAAGATAGCCTTCTACACCCAATGCCTTCCAAGTATCTTGGACTTCACCTTCCATAATTGCTGGGCTGGAATTTTAGATATCCAGTACATCTGGAGAGCACCCAACTGTTTCAACTAGGGGTTTTCTAAGAGTGCTAAAGTATATGCCTTGCTTGAAGAATGAATGTAGATGGCAACTGCTGGCTGATTTTGGCTACATTTCGAAGTTAGGCAGAGTGAAACCTGATTAGTACTTGGATGGGGAAGCATCGAGAAATTCCAGGGCTTTAGGCTAGTTGGAAAAAAAACATCCCCAAAGGAGGCAACGGCTAATCATTTTTGGATTCTTGCCAAGAAAACAACATTTCATAGATCTCTCCATGAAATCACTCAGGGTTCAGCATGACGCAGTTAGACCTGTTAAAGGAATGCTGTTTCTTAGTAAAAGGATAAACCTTAACTGTAGGGAAAGAAGGAGGAAGCATAATGGCCATCTGATTATCTGGTTAATTATCCTTATCGGGCTGTTTCAAAGCATGCAACACAACACAAACCCTGTTTCCATTTAAAAAACGTTGCAAGGCACAACACTTGCAGCTATCCAAGCCTCAGTAGCGTATTTCAGGACATAAAACTCTCTCCGCAGAGGTGCAAATTGGAAATAAAGGTGATGTGGACCTCATTATGAAAAGGATAGTGCAAGACCAGGTGCGTCGGGTCAAATCTCTAAGGGTTCTCAGAGGAATGTTTCTACCTGGATAACCAGTTCGAGTTTATTTTCAAAGTTCATAAAAGAATAAGCGAAAGGTGACCCAGTAGATATCATTTGTTTGGATTTCTGGAAAGCTTTTGGCGGGGCATCTCATAAAACGGTATTAAGAAAACCCTCCACAGGGTGAAGCAGAAAGTCTTCCTTTTGATTTATAGATCGAATCAGTGGCAGACAAGAGGATGAAAGGAATAAGCCGTGGCCCTACAGCTGCCCAAGAGTCAGTGTGGACAGCCATTCTTCTAACGGATGGTTTTGCGGGAGGAAATAAAGAATGAGTTAAATGGTGGTTGTCAATGACACACAGTCTGGCAGCTGTTTGAAAACTTAGTTGTAGCTTGAACTGTTTTTCCCCCAGTTTGCTTTGCAGTTATTAGCACTCACTGGAGGCTGAACTAGGAGCACAGAAGGATCTTCCAATCAGTTCATTGATGCTTCCAAGTGGAAAAAAAAGGTAAAGGTTCCCCCTGCACAGTTGTGCAGTCGGGTCCGACTCCAGGGGCCGGTGCTCATCTCCGTTTGTTAGCCAAAGAGCCAGCGTTGTCCAAAGACGCTTCCACGGTCATGTGGCCAGCATGACGCATGCGGAACGCTGTTACCTACCCACCGAAGTGGTACCTATTAATCTACTTGCATTTGCATGCTTTCGAATTGCTAGGTTGGCAAGAGCTGGGGCTAGTGCGGGAGCTCACTCCATCACGCGGGGATAGGGATTCGAACCTCCAAACTTGTGATCTTCCGATCGACAAGCCTGGCGTCTTACCCGCTGAGCCACCATGCCCCTATTATTAATTCCAAGTGGAGGAAGAGGTCAAAACCACCTGCCCAAACATCTTGGCCTCCAGATGTGCTGAATTCCAACTCTCAACTTCCTAACCACTATCCTCTTTCTGGGAGTTGAACCAATACCCCCAACACATCTGGAGATAGAAGGTTGAAAAAAACCTATTGTCTTCCAGGCCCCAACATGTTTTAACTCACCTCTGAAACAGACAATGGTTCTTGTTGCTATCCAAATAGCTATTTCAAATTGGAGACTTTGCCTGGTCAACATCTGGACTCTGCAAAACATCTGGATAAATGATCTTATCCTTCTGTCAAGAAGACCCACACTCTTTTCACCTGCCTTAGAATTTGGAGATAAGAAATAGCAAGGCTTTTACAGTGGTGCTTAAAGGTTTGTGAACCCTTTTGAACTTTCAATATTTCTGCCTAAATATGACCTAAAACGTGATCTGTCCTCCTAAAACTAGATAAAGAGAACCCAATTAAACAAATGAGTCAAAACCATTATACTTGTTCATTTATTTATTGAGGAAAATGATCCAAAACTACAGATCACATTTTCGGTCATATTTATGCAGAAATATTGAAAATTCAAAAGGGTTGACAAACTTTTAAACACCACCTTATCTGCTCTAAATTCCTACCTAGAAGTTAGGTAGCCTCCATGGAGTCAAAAGAGAAACAGAGATCCATCGAAGAGATAAATAAAGTTTATGGAGAGACAAAACTTCCTCCAATAAGAACATCCTCTGAGTGATGTTCTGAAGAAATGTATCAATGTGGCTTTGACACAGAGGTAGAAAAAAGATTTTGTGTGTGTGTGAAACAGATGAGTGGAGCATAATCCAGATAGAAAACCCAGCTGTCTCTTTCTTTTGTTCTCCCCTTTCTTCTCCATGGGCAGTCCTTTGTCTGCCCCATAAAATGAAGAATTATGCCTAGGCCTCCCAAATGTCACCAACCCTTTTGCTGGATCAGTGGCAAACTAATAGAGGAACACAGATTAATTCTTGCACCTCACTGCTTTCAGCTTATCTGTGTGGCTCTTCCTGTGTGAGTTCAGAATTCTCAATGCTGATTCTTTTTTTAAATATACTGTATGTATATGTATATGTCTCCAGCAAAGGAGATCGTTACCTTGTCGTGGTGCTGGAGCTTGAGCACCTCAATGAAACCATGAGCTAAACCGTGAAGGGACACCCAAGACGGGAAGGTCGTGGCAGAGAGGTCAGACTAAATACGATCCCTGGGGAAGGTAATGGCAACCCACCCCAGTATTCTTGCCATGAAAACTAAATGGATCAGTACAACCAAAGATATGTCGGTATACCATCGGAAGATGGGACTCCCAGGTCGGAAGATGGTCAAAATGCTACTGGGGAGGAACAGAGGATACGTTCAACTAGCCCCAGATGTGATGACGCAGCTAACTCAAAGCCGAAAGGACGGCTAGCGGCCGACGGTGCTGGTGGTGAACGACGAATCCGATGTTCTAAAGATCAACACACCATAGGAACCTGGAATGTAAGATCTATGAGCCAGGGCAAATTGGATGTGGTTATTGGTGAGATGTCAAGATTAAATATAGACATTTTAGGTGTCAGTGAACTGAAATGGACTGGAATGGGCCACTTCACATCAGATGACCACCAGATCTACTACTGTGGACAAGAGGACCACAGAAGAAATGGAGTAGCCTTCATAATTAATAATAAAGTGGCTAAAGCAGTGCTTGGATACAATCCAAAAAATGATAGAATGATCTCAATTCGAATTCAGGGTAAGCCATTTAACATCACAGTGATCCAAATATACGCCCCAACCACAGATGCTGAAGAAGCAGAAGTAGATCAGTTCTATGAGGATCTGCAGCACCTACTAGATAATACACCAAAAAGAGATGTTATTTTCATTACAGGAGACTGGAATGCTAAGGTGGGTAGTCAGACGACACCTGGAATTACAGGCAAGCATGGTCTGGGAGAACAAAATGAAGCAGGACATAGGCTGATAGAATTTTGCCAAGACAACTCACTGTGCATAACAAACACTCTCTTCCAACAACCTAAAAGACGACTTTATACATGGACTTCACCAGATGGTCGACACCGAAATCAGATTGACTACATCCTTTGCAGCCAAAGGTGGCGGACATCTATACAGTCGGTAAAAACAAGACCTGGAGCTGACTGTAGTTCAGATCACGAACTTCTTATTGCAAAATTTAGAATCAGACTAAAGAGAATAGGGAAGACCCACAGATCAGTTAGATATGAGCTCACTAATATTCCTAAGGAATATGCAGTGGAGGTGAAGAATAGATTTAAGGGACTAGATTTAGTAGATAGGGTCCCAGAAGAACTATGGACAGAAGTTCGCAACATTGTTCAGGAGGCGGCAACAAAAAACGTCCCAAAGAAAAAGAAAACCAAGAAGGCAAGATGGCTGTCTGCTGAAACACTGGAAGTAGCCCAAGAAAGAAGGAAAGCAAAAGGCAACAGTGATAGGGGGAGATATGCCCAATTAAATGCAAAATTCCAGAGGTTAGCCAGAAGAGATAAGGAATTATTTTTAAACAAGCAATGTGCGGAAGTGGAAGAAGACAATAGAATAGGAAGGACAAGAGACCTCTTCCAGAAAATTAGAAACATCGGAGGAAAATTCCAGGCAAAAATGGGTATGATCAAAAACAAAGATGGTAAGGACCTAACAGAAGCAGAAGAGATCAAGAAAAGGTGGCAAGAATATACGGAAGATCTGTATAGGAAGGATAATAATATTGGAGATAGCTTTGACGGTGTGGTCAGTGAGTTAGAGCCAGACATCCTGAAGAGTGAGGTTGAATGGGCCTTAAGAAGCATTGCTAATAACAAGGCAGCAGGAGACGATGGTATCCCAGCTGAACTGTTTAAAATCTTGCAAGATGATGCTGTCAAGGTGATGCATGCCATATGCCAGCAAATTTGGAAAACACAAGAATGGCCATCAGATTGGAAAAAATCAACTTATATCCCCATACCAAAAAAGGGAAGCACTAAAGAATGTTCAAACTATCGAACAGTGGCACTTATTTCACATGCCAGTAAGGTAATGCTCAAGATCTTGCAAGGTAGACTCCAGCAATTCATGGAGCGAGAATTGCCAGATGTACAAGCTGGGTTTAGAAAAGGCAGAGGAACTAGAGACCAAATTGCCAATATCCGCTGGATAATGGAGAAAGCCAGGGAGTTTCAGAAAAACATCTATTTCTGTTTTATTGACTATTCTAAAGCCTTTGACTGTGTGGATCATAACAAATTGTGGCAAGTTCTTGGTGGTATGGGGATACCAAGTCATCTTGTCTGCCTCCTGAGGAATCTGTATAACGACCAAGTAGCAACGGTAAGAACAGAGCACGGAACAACGGACTGGTTTAAGATTGGGAAAGGAGTACGGCAGGGTTGTATACTCTCACCCTACCTATTCAACCTGTACGCAGAACACATCATGCGACATGCTGGGCTTGATGAATCCAAGGCTGGAGTTAAAATCGCTGGAAGAAACATTAACAATCTCAGATATGCAGATGATACCACTTTGATGGCTGAAAGCGAGGAGGAGTTGAGGAGCCTTATGACGAAGGTGAAAGAAGAAAGTGCAAAAGCTGGGTTGCAGTTAAACCTCAAAAAAACCAAGATTATGGCAACGAGCTTGATTGATGACTGGCAAATAGAGGGAGAAAAAGTGGAGGCAGTGACAGACTTTGTATTTCTAGGCGCAAAGATTACTGCAGACGCTGACTGCAGCCAGGAAATCAGAAGACGTCTACTTCTTGGGAGGAGAGCAATGGCAAATCTTGATAAAATAGTTAAGAGCAGAGACATCACACTGACAACAAAGGTCCGCATAGTTAAAGCAATGGTATTCCCTTTAGTAACCTATGGCTGTGAGAGCTGGACCATAAGGAAGGCTGAGCGAAGGAAGATAGATGCTTTTGAACTGTGGTGTTGGAGGAAAATTCTGAGAGTGCCTTGGACTGCAAGAAGATCAAACCAGTCCATACTCCAGGAAATCAAGCCAGACTGCTCACTTGAGGGAATGATATTAAAGGCAAAACTGAAGTACTTTGGCCACATAATGAGAAGACAGGATACCCTGGAGAAGAAGCTGATGCTAGGAAAAGTGGAAGGCAAAAGGAAGAGGGGCCGACCAAGGGCAAGATGGATGGATGATATTCTGGAGGTGACAGACTCAACCATTGGGGAGCTGGGGATGGTGACGGCCGACAGAAAGCTCTGGCGTGGACTGGTGCATGAAGTCACGAAGAGTCGGAAACGACTGAACGAATAAACAACAACAACATATGTATATGTATATGTATATGTATATGTATATGTATATGTATATGTATATGTATATGTATATGTATATGTATATGTATATGTATATGTATATGACCCCTTCATGGATCACTGCCTTGTCGTGCCGAAGGGTCTTCCGTAACTCAATGAAGTCAGGTCAAGAAGAACAGGTCATGACGGAGAGTTCTGACAAAACGTGGTCCAAAACTGGAGAAGGGAATGGCAAACCACTCCAGTATCCTTGCCAAGAAAATCCATGGACAGTATCAAAAGGCTAAAAGATATGACGCCGGAAGATGAGCCCCTCAGGTCGGAAGGTGTCCAAAATGCTACTGGGGAAGAGCGGAGGGCAATTCCGAGTAGCTCCAGAAAGAGTGAAACGGCTGGGCCAAAGCCAAAAGGACGCTCAGTTGTGGATGTGTCTGGAAGTGGAAGGAAAGTCCGATGCTGTAAAGAACAATATTGCATAGGAACCTGGAATGTAAGATCTATGAATCAAGGTAAGCTGGATATGGTCAAACATGAGATGACAAGATTGAACATCGACATCTTGGGAATCAGCGAACTAAAATGGACAGGAATGGGCAAATTTAATTCAGGAGACCGTTATATATACTACTGTGGGCAGGAATCCCTTAGAAGAAATGGAGTAGCTCTCATAGTCATTAAAAAAGTGGGAAAGGCAGTACTGGGGTACAACCTCAAAAACGACAGAATGCTTTCAGTTCGAATCCAAGGCAAACCATTCAACATCACAGTGATCCAAGTCTATGCCCCAACCACTGATGCCGAAGAAGCTGAAGTTGACCGGTTCTATGAAGACCTACAACACCTTCTAGAACTAACACCAAAAAAAGATGTCCTTTTCATCATAGGGGACTGGAATGCTAAAGTAGGAAGTCAAAAAATAACCGGAATAACAGGCAAGTTCGGCCTCGGAGTACAAAATGAAGCAGGGCAAAGGCTAATAGAGTTTTGTCAAGAGAACACGCTGGTCATAGCAAACACTCTTTTCCAACAACACAAGAGATGACTCTACACATGGACATCACCAGATGGTCAATACCGAAATCAGATTGATTATATACTTTGCAGCCAAAGATGGAGAAGCTCTATACAATCAGCAAAAACAACACCTGGAGCTGACTGTGGCTCAGATCATGAGCTTCTTATTGCAAAATTTAGGCTTAAATTGAAGAACGTAGAGAAAACCACTAGACCACTCAGGTATGACCTAAATCATATCCCTTATGAATATACAGTGGAGGTGAGGAATAGATTTAAAGGATTAGATCTGGTAGACAGAGTGCCTGAAGAACTATGGATGGAGGTTCGTAACATTGTACAGGAGGCAGCAACTAAAAGCATCCCAAAGAAAAAGAAATGCAAGAAAGCAAAGTGGCTGACTGATGAGGCTTTACAAATAGCTGAGGAAAGAAGGGAAGCAAAAGGCAAGGGAGAAAGGGAAAGATATAAACAACTGAATGCAGAATTCCAGAGAATAGCAAGGAGAGATAAGAAGGCCTTCTTAAATGAACAATGCAAAGAAATCGAGGAAAACAATAGAATGGGGAAGACTAAAGATCTCTTCAAGAAAATCGGAGATATCAAGGGAAGGTTTTGTGCAAAGATGGGCATGATAAAGGACAAAAAAGGCAGGGACCTAACAGAAGCAGAAGAGATTAAGAAGAGGTGGCAAGAATACACAGAAGAACTATACAAGAAAGATCTTAATATCCCTGATAAATACGATGGTGTGGTCACTGACCTTGAGCCGGACATCCTAGAGAGTGAAGTCAAGTGGGCCTTAGGAAGCATTACTAACAACAAAGCTAGCGGAGAAGACAGTATCCCAGCTGAGCTATTTAAAATCCTAAAAGATGATGCTGTTAAAGTGCTGCACTCAATATGCCAACAAATTTGGAAAACTCAACAGTGGCCACAGGATTGGAAAAGGTCAGTTTACGTTCCAATTCCAAAGAAAGGCAATGCCAAAGAATGTTCAAACTACCGTACAATTGTGCTCATTTCACATGCTAGCAAGGTTATGCTCAAAATCCTACAAGCTAGGCTTCAGCAGTATGTGAACCGAGAACTACCAGAAGTGCAAGCTGGGTTTCGAAGAGGCAGAGGAACTAGAGATCAGATTGCCAACATTCGCTGGATCATGGAAAAAGCAAGAGAGTTCCAGAAAAACATCTACTTCTGCTTCATTGACTACGCTAAAGCCTTTGATTGTGTGGATCACAACAAACTGTGGCAAAGTCTTAAAGAGATGGGAGTACCAGACCACCTTACCTGTCTCCTGAGAAACCTGTATGCGGGTCAAGAAGCAACAGTTAGAACCGGACATGGAACAACCGACTGGTTCAAAATCGGGAAAGGAGTACGACAAGGCTGTATATTATCACCCTGCTTATTTAACTTATATGCAGAGTACATCATGAGAAATGCCGGGCTGGATGAATCACAAGCCGGAGTTAAGATTGCCGGGAGAAATATCAACAACCTCAGATATGCAGACGATACCACCCTAATGGCAGAAAGTGAAGAGGAACTAAAGAGCCTCTTGATGAGGGTGAAAGGAGAGAGTGCAAAAGCTGGCTTGAAACTCAACATTAAAAAAACCCAGATCATGGCATCTGGTCCCATCACTTCCTGGCAAATAGAAGGGGAAGAAATGGAAGCAGTGACAGATTTTATTTTCTTGGGCTCCAAGATCACCGCAGACGGTGACTGCAGCCATGAAATTAAAAGACGCTTGCTCCTTGGGAGGAAAGCTATGACAAACCTAGACAGCATATTAAAAAGCAGAGACATCACCTTGCCGACAAAGGTCCGTATAGTTAAAGCTATGGTTTTCCCAGTAGTAATGTATGGCTGTGAGAGTTGGACCATAAGGAAGGCTGAGCACCGAAGAATTGATGCTTTCGAGCTGTGGTGCTGGAGAAGACTCTTGAGAGTCCCTTGGACTGCAAGGAGGTCAAACCAGTCAATCCTAAAGGAAATCAACCCTGACTGCTCATTGGAAGGACAGATGCTGAAGCTGAAGCTCAAATACTTTGGCCACCTAATGCGAAGAGAGGACTCCCTGGAAAAGACCCTGATGCTGGGAAAGACTGAAGGCAAAAGGAGAAGGGGACGGCAGAGGATGAGATGGTTAGATAGCATCACCGATGTAATGAACATGAATTTGAGTAAACTAAAATTTACGGGCGCGGTGGCTCAGCGGGTTAAACCGCTGAGCCGTTAGACTGCCGACCACAAGGTTGGCAGTTCGAAACCGCGTGGCGAGGTGAGCTCTCGTCACTAGCCCTAGCTCTCTGCCAACCCAGCGATTCAAAAGCTAATATAGCAAGTAGATGAATGGGTACAACTCACATGGGGCAATTTGCGGCGTCCAGCGGAGGGTCGTCCTCAATCCAAAAAGAAAACCTGGAGAATCCCGGCGGAGACCTGGAGATGACGACGGAGGACGACGGATCCGAAAGAAACAGCTTCCTGGACGTTCAGCAGCCGGCGCGGAAGCGAGGCATGCTGGGGCATGCAGTCCGATGCCTGCAGCTGAAGAGCCAGTTCCCTGTCCTCCTCCCTATCGCGCGGTTAAATTCTAGATATGATATATGATGTATAAATTAATATATATATACTGATGTTGTAAGCCGCCTAGAGCCCTCCAGTAGGGAGGGGATAGGCGGGGTATAAATAGGATAAAATAAAATAAAAAGATAAATAAATAATAAATAAACTCCGAGAGACAGTGGAGGACAGGAAGGCCTGGCGTGCTATGGTCCATGAGGTCACGAAGAGTCGGACACGACTAAACGACTGAACAACAAGAAAAATATTAAACAAAACAGTTGAATATCCAGAGAAGCATATATTGCCCATCCTATTCTATAGTTCCATGAAGAGTTTCTTCTGGAGGGCAAGATGACCTTAAGACTTAAGGCACTATTTTTGAAGGTCAAACCTGCCATGATTTGACAGTCTTCAGAAGTCTCCCTTTTTGGTAGACTGGGAAAGTACTGCAAATTAATCAGTCAGGGTAAAAGTTCAAAACCATTTTCAGGAGTTGAGTTGGGTTTCCAGCCTCTCTTTCTGTTGAACAAGTATATACCAGGAAACTCTTTAAATGTAGCTTAATTTCAGAACATGGAGATGCTCCTGATATTTATGATCAGTTTGTAGATTTTTACATATATGAGTGAAATTTATACATTTTTGGTTCCTAAATGCATTCCAACATAATAGCTTTGCAATTTGTATATTGGCTATTTCTGTTTTGTCATTTTGGTTTTCAGCCACCCCTGCCTGCCCTGTTCTGTTTCATTTCTTCTTTTTAATAGGATGAAGAAATACCATTCCTTTTTTTAAATTTCAGTATTGTTTTCGTTAGTGCTTTGATGACTGCTACAGTTAAGAAGGTTTAACTGTGGTTTTTCTTTTTTCTTTTTCTTTTTTTTTTTTAGCATGCTTGTCAGTTCTTTATTGTTTTTTTTTAAATCCCTATAGACAAAGGCTTGTCAAATCAGTTGGCATTTCACAAAAGATTTGCCCTAAGATTTCCCAAAATGGCTTTGCTTTCTTCTCTATGAACCTTTCTTTTTGCCTTCTATGCCCTTTCTCCTTTTCCTATACCTTCCACTTCATTAATTCTTCTAGGTATATTCAGAATGCAGATAGAGTCTCAGTGTTCTGATAATATTTTCTTTATTCCTCTTTATATGACATGAATTGGCCAAATTCCTAGGTTCCTAGGCTGACTGAAGGCCATATCAGATGCAGATTCAGACATGTTTAAATGAATATATGTCTAGGAATGGGCTCTAATGTTAGGTGGTTCATGTCTATGAAGGTTCTCAGTCATCCAGGTGGAATTGTCTGTAGCTTGAATCATGTCAACTGGATTTCTATTTTCTCAGTGGAAACGTTTCGCTCCTTATCCAAGGAGCTTCTTCAGTCTGAGCAAAGTTGGTAAGGGAATCCTAAATATTTAGGATATTTAAGTATCCTAAATATCCTAGAATGGAGCGAAACGTTTCCACTGAGAAAATAGAAATCCAGTTGACACGATTCAAGCTACAGACATTAGGTGGTTCATATTTTACAGTAAATGGATGTGAAGAAAACAGAAGCAAAAGTCCAGCACACAACTGGCATGTGTGTACACACATACATACAAACACATCTACTCTTCTGCTTTCTTGTTTTTTTTTTCCTCCAATCCCAGCTCTTTTGCGGTACTCTGGCTGGGCTGAGTAAGATTGTTCAAATATAGAAAGAGAAGTTATTCTGACCAATATATAATTAATATAGGATTTCAACCTGGCAGTATTAATTTTTTGTGATCATAATATTCATGTGGATCATATCCATTTCCTCTTAATTTATAAAGCACTTGTGTTTGTGTGTGTATTAAATTAGCATCTACAAAAATTAATGAGATTTCCAGAATGATGTTGTTGTACAATGGTCATGCTGCATGATCACCAAACCAGGAGATCAATTTAAGAAGAAGAAAAAGTTGGTAATGATGATCTTACTGGTCATCAACAAGACAACATAAACGTCTCTTCTGCACTCCTCAAATTCCACTTAAAATCTGGGTCTGTCTCTATTTTGGACTATTCTGCTTCAAGATCTCCACCCTCCTATAGAAATGTTCAGATTCAAAGTGGAGTAACCTTTCAGTTCTGGATTATCCAAGATTGTGATGCTGAAATTATCCTTTTTTTTTTTTTTTGCTATTCAATCTTTCACTGTTATGGAACCAAAGAACACGTGAGCTAAGCATTACAAAAGGCCTAACATGGTGATTTAGTCCTCCACCAAAATGCCCTAAAATAAGAAAGGCCCCCAGAATTCTGCTTCTTCCCATGGGGAGCACCCATGGCCCTCAAGTGCGGGGAAAAAATTCTATAAAAGGTTTTATGTAGGGTGAAGAGAGTCAGTGTGGTGTCGTGCTTAAGGTATTAGGCTAGAAACCAGGAGTCTGAGAGTTGTAGTCCCGCCTTAGGCACAAAAGCCAGTGGGGTGACCTTAGGCCTGTCACTATCTCTCAGCCCTAGGAAGGAGCCAATGGCAAACCAGGAGACTGAGAGTTCTAGTCCCGCCTTAGGCACGAAAGCCAGCAGGGTGACCTTGGGCCAGTCCCTGTCTCTCAGCCCTAGGAAGGAGCCAATGGCAAACCAGGAGACTGAGAGTTCTAGTCCTGCCCCAGGCATGAAAGCCGGCTGGGTAACCTTGGGCCTGTCACTCTCTCTCAGCCCTAGGAAGGAGCCAATGGCAAACCAGGAGACGGAGAGTTCTAGCCCCGCCTTAGGGATGAAAGCTGGCTGGGTGACCTTGGGCCAGTCCCTGTCTCTCAGCCCTAGGAAGTAGCCAATGGCAAACCATTTCTGAAAAACCTGCCAAGAAAACTGCAAGGACTTCTCCAGGCAGTCTCCGAGAATCAGACACGATTGAATGGATATAAATAAATAAATATTACAATTCCAGTATGCTGCTTTATTCTAGTACGAGTTGCAACAGTCTCCATATAAAGTGTACACTAATGAGAAACAGCAATGCATAAAAGATGCAAAAAAGTAACAGGGTACATAACAGCTCCCCCCCCCCTTGATGTCTGGTCTGATGGGTATAATCATAACCCCAAAGCACTGTTAAGCAGTACTGTTTTGATGGCTTTTCTAAAGGAACACAAATGGCCACCAACTGAATTTTTAAAATGACAGGGTGAGGAAATTTTCCAGAAAACATTTATCATGTCAAAATCAGCCGGTGATCTTGATTGCGTCATCTAGTTCCAGTTCACCTGGAAGTCAATTAAAACCTCATCATTAAGAGGGGGAAATAACTGAGCAATTCAAACATCTCCAGCACAAACATCAGATAGCCATCACAGAATGTAAGATGATTAATCATGTCTTGTAAATGGTTGCTGTCAATGAAACCGGGAGAGCTTTAGTATGTTCAATCTATGAAATCCTAATCAAATGTATGGAGAGTTGAGATTCACCCATAGGCTCTAGAATTGAGCGCCCTGTCCATACAGCTCCCTTTTGGCAAATAATCCAGGTCTCCTTTGCTGAAAAAAGGGACATTAGGATTTTATGGGCAATAAAATCTGCTTCTGTTGGTCTGTAGTCTTGGAATCCTCCCAACTGGGGGGGGGGGGGGGTCTTTTCCCTGACTTTTTACAATTGCCCACCCCTGTTTCAAGGGGGAAAAAAACAAAAAGAAGAATGCCTTAGATCAGCCCAATGATGAATGGCCATTCTCAGGAGCTTCCCAATGTTTACTGACTGTCAGGATGTGGAAACAGAAATGGAGGCAACTTTTTTTTTTGCATGCCTCTTTTATTGTAATATTATTTTAGCTTCACAGATACTTGAATCTCTCTCTTTCTTTAGTGTTTTCCATGCAGCGTGGAGTGATATTAACACATATAAAATTAAAAAAAGAATGATGAGAGACTTGGCCGAGGAAGACAGATGTAAGCTGCTGAATGCTGTGACAGGCAGATGTCTATAGGATGCCTTCATAAAACTTTCAGGATATATTTTCTGGAAAGCTTTCAGTAGTTCAGTGCAATACCGATCATTGATTTTTATCTCCATCTCTTATATTTTATGTAAGGAAGGCCTGACTGTGACAGTAGCCTCAACATACTGTCTGCTTAGTAACATTTTATATATGTATGCCTTTAGTTTTGTCTAGAAAAATGAAAAGAGGTAACTGGGTCACTCCATGCAAGGTTGAGCAAACTGTTATTTAATCAAAGGAAAGGATTATGCTATTTAGAATAAGTTTTTGCCCAGGAATCTAAAGAGCACAATACACATTCAATATTTCAATTCAGTTACTCCCACAATCCAATCCAAAACTTTGGACAAGCTGAAACGTGTTGTACTTTTAATTTACATGAACAATCATCAGGTCTTTTGATCATTTACATCCTTGGATTAGTCTTTCTTTACCAAGAGATTACCTGTATTCTCATGATACTTAAAAGTGTTCCTTGCAAACCAGCCTTTTACAAATGAACTAAACACATCAGAAAGCCAAACCCACTTGCTCCAGGTAGAACAGCCCCCTTAGTGACCACAGTCAGTAAGGACTACATGCAAGATTTAATTTAATTTTAAAATATACATTTAAATTCAGAAACGTGGGTAGATGTTGTAAAGCAAAGTGCCAGATTCTAGCATTAGCTTTATCTTCTAGAATGTCTCTGTGCTCCATACAGGTCTCCTTCCAAAAGCAAAAGTCATGGGTAGTAGCAGCCCTTTATTTATTATTTATTTATTATTCAAATTTATTCCCCGCCCATCTCCCATGCAAGGGACTCTGGGCGGGTTACAATAAATAAAAATTTAAAACTATACAAAATATCTAAAAACACAAACAAAACATAATAAAATAAAATCCAATATGGATTAGGAACCACAGAATAGATCGTGGAGCTACGGGGCCAGCCAACCCCAGGAGGCACTACCACCTCCGTCGTCCCAGGCCAGGTGGCAGAGCCAGGTCTTAAGGGCCTTCCGAAAGGCCAGGGGGGAGGGGGCCAGTCTCACCTCCGGGGGCAAGATATTCCATAAGGCGGGCGCTATCGCAGAGAAGGCACGCCTCCTGGACCCCGCTAGATGGAATTGTCTTGTTGAGGGGGTCCGAAGCATGCCCTCCCTGCATGTACGGGTGGGGCGGGTCGACGTTATCGGGACGAGACGGTCCCTCAGGTACCCTGGTCCTATGCCATGTAGGGCTTTAAAGGTAATCACCAACACCTTGAATTGGACCCGGAAGCAAACTGGCACCCAATGCAGCTCGCGTAGCAGAGGTGTTACATGTGCCGATCTTCTGGCACTCATAACTGCTCGCGCCGCTGCATTCTGCACAAGCTGAAGCTTCCGGATACTCTTCAAGGGTAGCCCCATGTAGAGCGCATTACAATAGTCTATACGGGAGATGACAAGGGCGTGAGTGACTGTTCGGAGGGCCTCCCGATCCAGGAAAGGGCGTAACTGGCGCACAACTCGCAGCTGTGCAAAGGCCCTCCTGGCCACGACTGCCACCTGCTCTTCAAGCAGGAGTCGCGAGTCCAGGAGGACCCCCAGATTCCGCACTGGATCCGAGTGGGGTAGTGCAACCCCCCCCCCCCCAGAACCAAAGATGACAACTTCCCGGATCCAGGGGGGCCATCAATCCACAGCCACTCCGTCTTACCAGGGTTCAGTTGAAGCCTGTTGTTCCCCATCCAGACCCCCACAGCCTCCAGGCACTGAGATAAGGCATTGACCGCATCACTTACTTCACCCGGGACGGAGATGTATAACTGGGTATCATCAGCATATTGGTGATACCTCATCCCGTGGTGACGGATGATCTCGCCCAGTGGCTTCATGTAGATGTTAAATAGGAGTGGAGAGAGAACTGACCCCTGCGGCACCCCACAAGTCAGGGGTCGCGGGTCAGCTCTCTCCTCCCCTATCAACACCGACTGGGAACGGCCCTGGAGAAAGGAGGCGAACCAGCGCAAAACCATGCCGCCCGCCCCCAACTCCTCAAGCCGCTCCAAAAGTATACCATGGTCGACGGTATCGAAAGCCGCTGAGAGATCTAAGAGAGCAAGGATGGACGCACTCCCTCCATCCCGCTCTCGCCAGAGATCATCCATAAGTGCGACCAATGCGGTCTCCGTCCCATATCCCGGCCTGAAACCTGACTGGAAGGGGTCCAGATAATCCGTTTCATCCAGAATCCTCTGGAGTTGCAACGCCACCACCTTCTCAACCACCTTTCCTAAAAAGGGAAGGTGGGAGACTGGGCGAAAATTGCCCAGGATTGTAGGGTCCAGGGAAGGGTTCTTGAGGAGGGGGTGCACCAGCGCCTCCTTAAAGGCAGCCGGGAACACCCCCTCACTCAAGGACGAATTAATCATCACCTGGACCCAGCCACATGTCACCTCACTAGCTGATTTCACCAGCCAGGAGGGACATGGGTCAAGCTGGCATGTGGTGGCGTTTACAATCCGGAGGATCCTGTCTACTTCATCAGGCGCAACAGGATCAAACTGTTCCCAGATAACGTGGTAAGTACGAGCCCCTGGCATCTCCCCAGATCTTGTCTCACGCTTGGAGTCCAACTTGGAATGAATCTGAGCGATTTTGTCCTGCAGATGCTCAGAAAACTCTTCCGAACGGCCCTGTAAGTGGGTCTCGCCCTGCTCCCGACCCAAAAGTGATCTTGTAATCTTTGCTTGGAAGCATGTATATTTATCCAGAAAAGAAGACGAAGGGGAGGGGGGCTGAGATGGCAAGTTGATCCTGGAAGCAGGTAGTTGCTACAGTGGTAGGTAGATGCCTAGTGGAGCTCATCTCCAATTCTTATCATCTTATCATCTTATCATCTGCCGGTGCTCATCTACGTTTCTTAGCCAAAGAGCCAGCGTTGTCCGAAGACACTTCCGCAGTCATGTGGCCGGCATGACGCGCGCGGAATGCTGTTACCTTCCCACCGAAGTGGCACCTATTCATCTACTTGCATTTGCATGCTTTCGAATTGCTAGGTTGGCAAGAGCTGGGGCTAGTGCGCGAGCTCACTCCGTCACACGGGGCTAGGGATTCGAACCTCCGAACATGCGACCTACCGATCAACAAGCCTGGCGTCTTACCCGCTGAGCCACCACGCCCCTTAGTGGAGCTCTACCATTTCACAACGATGTATCTCTGCTGGAAACCTTTGTGAAACAATCTTCCAAGTCTCCCAGAAAACTAATGCAGATAGAGATGAATCTAGAAGATCTAAACTGATAGACCAGACACCCGATACCTGGTCTCAAGATAGTGTAGAAGTAACCCCCCCCCCCAAAAAAAAGTAAAGCACAAAGCACATGTCTGTTGCTGCAGGTGCTCATAATACATGCTTGTGCCATTGAAGATGAGCTTGTTCAGGATCGTTAGGAGCTTTTCTCAAAACCACAAGACTCTTGTGCTGAAGGAATCTGAATGAGTTTCAGGGGAGGGGGAGCATCGAGTGTGATGAATGCCACCCGCCTTAAATTTGACCTGCACAGAGAAGGGACTGGTGGAATACAATGCTATGCGACAAGAAAGTAATGTACACTCCTTTGCGGGCATTGTACTGACAACGGAAGGGTGTAGACCAGACTAGGAATCCAATGACATGTAAATCTGTACTACTTTTATTGTAAAGCTATAGTAATTGTCAGCTCTTCAAGGTAATCCAGACCAAGAAACCAAAGTTATGAGTACTTTGATTATAAGGTTATAGTAGCAGAATCTTGCAAGTCTGAATGTGCTCCCCCCCTCCCTTTATCTTCGTGAGAACTAGGGAGGGTCTTGTCTGAGACACTTTGTCAGGTTACAGTTCTGCCCTGGGCTCAAATTTCCTTTACCTGACCATTGTCTTGGTTGCAGCTCTTCCTCCTGTTCCTCAGGGTTATTCCTTCTTCCCATTACAATTTGACATCACCTGTTCTTGAGTTCTTTTGGCTATATATATATTACTCTCCGGAATATTTTAGCATTAGACATATTTTGATAGTTACTCTGAAGATACTATTGGAATGCATGTACAAAGTATCAGGCCTTCCAGAAGGTTGTGAAGACCTGGCTTCCCCACCACCACCACCCCGGTTGTTGGGCTGGGATGATAGATGAGTTTGCTCTATGTTGCCTTGGTTATTATAATATGATTATTTTATTATATTATGGCTGGCTGGGGAATTCTGGGAGTTGAAGTCCACACATCTTAAAGTTGCTAAGGTTGAGAAAGACTGTCCTACATCATATAAAGAGGAGCTTCTGCTGGTGTTCTTGTTTATATGATGAGTTAGGGGCATTCACATGCTCTGTGATGCAATTTCCAATGCCACCCCAGACAGACTTTGGGATTGACTGAGTCTCTGAAATGGAATCAAGGCAGGGGACGAATTCAGAGCGTTACATGTGAAGAAATTGGAAGTCTCACAGCAAAAGCAGTGAGCAGAAGAGCTTGAAAATCAATGAAAAGATTAATATCAGATTTGAAATGGGGGGTCTAAAATAGAGGTAAGAACTTTCTTGCAGCTGGGGCTGAACCTTTATTTATTTTGCACCTACACACACACACACACACACACAGAGGGAACATAGTAGAGACATGGTGATATCACTCGAAGGATCTTGTGAAAATTCTTCAGTCCATTTCTTAATGTTTGGAAGGAGGCTAAAGTGAAATTGGCAAGTAAGCAGAGTTTTTTAAGCACACACAAGCACACACACAAGCACACCACCAAAAAAATCACATTTTTTCACTGCAGTCTTGGGGGCTTAAAAGAGTAGGATTGATAGTTGCAGACAAGACAAATAGCCCTTCAAACTGTGGCTGTGGTCATCTCCATTGCAAGAACCAACGTTAGAACAAGTGTGTCAAGTAGAAATTCACATATGGCACTTTGGAATATCAGAGGGAAATTAAGCAATAAATGGCAGTGACGAAATGAGACGTTGTGGCTCCAAGCTAGAAATTCAGCCTAGATGTTTAGAAATTATCTATCACTACCAAACATAGGGGCATGGTGGCTCAGCGGGTAAGACGCCAGGCTTGTCAATCGGAAGATCACAAGTTTGGAGGTTCGAATCCCTAGCCCCACGTGACAGAGTGAGCTCCCGCACTAGCCCCGGCTCTTGCCAACCTAGCAATTCAAAAGCATGCAAATGCAAGTAGATAAATAGGTACCACTTTGGTGGGTAGGTAACAGTGTTCCGCGCACGTCATGCCAGCCACATGACCGTGGAAGCATCTTCGGACAACGCTGGCTCTTCGGCTAACAAACGGAGATGAGCACCGGTCCCTAGTCGGACACGACTGCACAAATGTGCAGGGGGAACCTTTACCTTTACCTTTACCAAACATATATCAAATAAAATATACCAGATGACGAACAATGTAGAAAAGGGACTCTGTTGGTTATAAAATGTCAACCAACAGAGCTTGTCCCTCAGGCCATCAAGTGTCTACTGTAGAGGAACATGTCCTCTTCTGTTATCTTGCCATCTTCTATACCTACTTCTAAAGATGTTTATGAAGTTCTTCATCCCTCTCCTGCTTCCAGAGTTCCAAATTATGTAGTCTTGTTTTCAAGTAGTACTGATGTATTTAGGAACCCATTGTTCCATGTTTTAAAAATTCAGATTTTACAGAATGAACTCATTCGTGCTTCTTTGCATTTCTAATCTGCAGGTGCACATTGATGAAACAGAAAAAATGGCTCCTTAGGATTATACATTGGTTCTATCTATCACAATTCTTACGATTGTACATTTGGTTCTATCACAATTCTATCATGTGTTAACTAGTGGCATAAGGATGCATCCTGACCTTTTTATAATTGTACCCACAGTGTGATATTATCTTCACAAGAGGGATCCAGCTCATGAAGTACAGGGGGGAAAATGGAGATCCACCTTTTTTAAGCATGTGTTTTATGGAACTAAGTGATCTCAACTTCTCTGATTTAGGGATATGATGGTGGCTCAATTAGATTTGTCATTACTGCTTATGGATAGTATTTGTTTTTAAATTATGTTACTCTCTGGAATATTTTACCATTAGACATATTTTGATAGTTACTCTGAATGGAATGAATGTACAAAGTGTAAGTCCAACTTTCTTGACCTTCTAGAAGCTTGTGAGGACCTGGCTTTCCTCCCAGTTGTTGGGCTGAGATGATAGATGAGTCCAATATAGGTATGGTTCATGTGGTTACGTTTGTTATATAGTGCCTTGCTTATTATAATATGATTATTTTAATTTTGTTTTCAATTTGGTTTTTACAGATTTTATTATATTTTTTCTGCTGATCGTTGTTAGCTGCTCAGGGTTCATATGTTAGGCGGGTGGCCTTATTAATTTTCTAAATAAATAAATACCAGCTTTTTTATTTTTTGTTCAAATTTCAAGGTGGGGGAGTTGGGAGTTTTTGATTGCTTTTTGCTGGGGATTATCAAGGCCCATTGATAACATGGCAGTGAAGAGAAAGCCAAAAGTGAACAAATGACCCCTTCTTTGGGGTTACTTTTAGAGAAATGTGTCTATGAAGGTTCTCAGTCAAGGACTTAAAAATAACATCTCAATATAACCATGACCTAGCCCCAGGTGTAAGGTCAACAGCTACCTAGAAACATATTTAGGATTCCCTTACCAACTTTGCTCAGACTGAAGAAGCTCCTTGGATAAGGAGCGAAACGTTTCCACTGAGAAAATAGAAATCCAGTTGACATGATTCAAGCTACAGACATTTTAGAGAAATGCAAGCTAATAAATAAATCAGCTAGAGCAGAACTTTCCAAACTGTGTGTCGGGACACGTTAGTGTGTCGGCTGCAGTGTCTGGGTGTGTCGCGGCTGCTGCTGCCTCCAAGCCCTGCCAGGATTCCACGCAGGTCCTAGTGCCTGCCTTGTGCCCTGCTGCCTCCAAACCTGCTGTGATTCCACGCAGGTCCTAGTGCCTGCCTTGTGCCCTACTGTAAGAGTGTGTTGCAAAATGATGCCCTGCTGTAAGAGTGTGTTGTGAAATGATGCATGTCTAAAAAGTGTGTCACCAACATGAAAAGTTTGGAAAGCTCTGAGCTAGAGGAATGGAAGGATGGGGAATGGAATTGAAAGGGATTTGAATGCGGGCAGTGTGAACCATAACCCTGGATGAACAGCATCCAGGGAAGTTGTAGTCTCTTTCTTATATTGATCTTATGGTATGCCCATTATTCTTTTTTAAATAATACTTATAAAGTGGGAGCCAGTTTGGCGTAGTGGCTAAGGCACCAGACTAGAAACCAGGAGACCGAGAGTTGTAGTCCCACCTTAGACAGAAAGCCAGCTGGGTGACCTTGGGCCAGTCATTCTCTCAGCCCTAGGAAGCAGACAATGGCAAACCACTTCCAAAATCATGCCCAGGCAGTCGCCAGGAGTCAACACTGACTCAAAGGCCCCCAAACCAAAAACGTATAAGGTAGGTCATTATCTTTCCTCTGTGTAAGATTGGGGCATATTTGGGAAAGATCTCAATGTCCCTATTGTGTTGCTGATATATCCAAATCAAACTGGCTCCAATGCGATTCATTGCCCAAAGTGGTTTCTTATATTCCTGGCCAACTTCATTAGGATCCCAAAACACTGCCAGTGATCTACAGTATTTCCTGATTGCAGGACTAGGGAACCTCTGTCTACATGTGCTCTGGTCTTGGTTGTGTGTATGCAGTGGTCTGCTTTCATGTGGCCCATAGAGAGTGCAAACACTGCTAATGCACCCTACTGTTGCCACTGTTTGGGGTTCTGGCCCTTTGCTACCAGCAGAGGCATCTACAGAGAGGATCAAGGGCGGGGGGACAAGTGATGACAACAGCAACACAAGCTCCGCCCCTTTTATACATACATAGTGATGATGCACTTACAAAAGAAGTAGAGCTTGCGTTGTACCATTATGACACTGTTTTTGTAATTTTGACTAAAGCCTTCAGTCCAGACACTTCTGTTTGCTGGCATAAAAGGTAAAGGTTCCCCCCGCACATTTGTGCAGTCGTGTCCGACTCTAGGGGCCGGTGCTCATCTCTGTTTGTTAGCCGAAGATCCAGCACTGTCCGAAGACGCTTCCACGGTCATGTGGCCAGCATGACGCACGCGGAACGCTGTTACCTACCCACCAAAGTGGTACCTATTCATCTACTTGCATTTGCATGCTTTCGAATTGCTAGGTTGGCAAGAGCTGGGGCTAGTGTGGGAGCTCACTCCGTCATGCGGGGCTAGGGATTCGAACCTCCGAACTTGCAATCTTCCGATCAACAAGCCTGGTGTCTTACCCGCTGAGCCACCACACCCCTTGCTGGCATACAGATTATATTATTATGGTTGGTCACACAGCCAGCCAGATGTTTAGACTGGATTTGGCATTTTTGTCCACCTATCAAGTCCTTCCCAAGGACCTAGGATAGGCAGATGCTGTTGTTTGATGGTGTTAAGGGTATCGTCGCAGAATGTAAGCTGTTCCATCATCATCATCATCATCATCATCATCATCATCATCATCATTTTATGGCCACCCATTCTAATAGCCCCATCCCTTCTAGCCTTCCAGAAAGCCCTTAAAATGCGGTTCTTCCAGCAACCTTGGGGATCCCATGGGGAGCCTGCAAAGTGGTTGTACAGTGCTAAGTGACTGTTATTCTCCTGCATTCTTGGCTTTTTAATTTTTTTATTTTTTATTCATATTTTAGATCGCTCTATGGATTTTAATTGTTATTGTGTTTGTACACCACCCAGAGTCAGGTTTTGTGAGAGGGGCAGCTATATAAATTTGTTAAATAGATGATAGATGATATGTCGATGAAGGTTCTCAGTCATCCAGGTGGAACAGTCTGTGGCTTGAATCATGTCAACTGGATTTCTATTTTCTCAGTAGAAACGTTTCACTCCTTATCCAAGGAGCTTCTTCAGTCTGAGTAAAGTTAGTAAGGGAATCCTTAAATATGTTTCTAGGGTGGCTGTGTGACCTTGCACCTGGGGCTAGGTCATGGTTATTTAATGGTTAACGATCCTCCTTTAGATGATAAAGGGACTTAGAAATAAACATCTCAAAATAACCATGACCTAGCCCCAGGTGCAAGGTCACATAGCCACCCTAGAAACATATTTAAGGATTCCCTTATTAACTTTACTCAGACTGAAGAAGCTCCTTGGATAAGGAGTGAAACGTTTCTACTGAGAAAATAGAAATCCAGTTGACATGATTCAAGCCACAGAATGATAGATGATAGATGATAGATTTTAGATGATAGATTTTAGAGGATGGATGGATGGATGGATGGATGGATGGATGGATGGATGGAGATAGATAGATAGATAGATAGATAGATAGATAGATAGATAGATAGATAGATAGATGACTCTGGGTCGCAGGAGACAATGCAGAGGAAATGCAGCTCACAAGAGATGAGAAAAAAAAGTCACACGTCTGCAGGAAGTACAAGTACAAGGGAAGTCCCACATTTATGGCATCATTGCACAAGTGACATACTCTCCATCTTTCACATCATGGTGTCATGAGCCAACTGAAGCAAATTACATAATGTATGCCATTTGCACGATGACATCATGATGCATGTGAGGCCATAATGGGTTCTACTAGACACCTATGTATGCATTAACAGAATCAGACATAAACTGAGTAGAATAAAAGTAGGCAATGGAAAAATTGTATACACACACACACACACACCATTTTAGAATACAATTGAGTCCCAGTTGGTCCAGCATGAAAAAGCAAAGCCCTAATGAGAATGTTAAAAGCTACTGTACCTTTAAGTAAAATCTTTATTCTTGCAGTTTCTTTCTTTTTCACTAATCATTGTAATAAATTTCCCTATGGTTAAACAACAACTCTTTTTCAGAAAGGCTTTGGGATTCATACCTAATATTCCAGCTGTGCTGCACAGGGAGCAATAAAAGAACCAAAGCTTGACGTGGGGAGACTACTAATTAACATTACAGGGGATCTTTGCTGAACAGGACCTAGTTGTCAATTGATATTAGGAAAGGTACTTAGCCGTAAGAAAAGAACACTACCGGGTGATACAATAATAGGTTAAATGCTGTGTAGAAATGCCAATTTTACTTCTATATGATTGTAGAAATGCTAAAGGACAATAATGCGGAAGCAATCTATGACAGCAATCCTGATTGTCACCAAACACCTGCAGCATATTGGAAATGGAAGAAACCCGCCAAATCAGCCTGCTCCTTCAAATAGTCAAGAAAATATGGAAATGATACCTGAATTATAATCAAAACGATTGGCAGAAGGGGAAAAATTCACAAGCCTGATGAAAAGCTGGCTTTCTAATCTACTCATCACCCAGTGCTTTTCTGGATTTCATAGTCATTAGTTCAGTAGTGCAGAAGAACAGCCTCCATTTGCAGAGAAATGGGAAGAATACGAACAGCAGAGCATCTCCCAGATGAAATTAATGACAGGGGTTTGGTCAGAAGACAACACAAAAATCAATTCAACAGGGGTCCCCCAAGAAGAAGCAGGCTCAGATTATCCTACTTCAGACACATTACACAAAGACCTATCTCTCTGGAGAAGGCTCTAATTTATTTTTATTTATTTATTTATTTATCCTATTTATACCCCACCTATCCCCTCCCTAACGGAGGGCTCTAGGCGGCTTACATACATTGCATTTCATATATTTATACATTCATATATTAACAACATTTTACCGTGCGCTAAGGAAAGGGGTAAGGGAACCGACTCTTTTCCGTGGGTATTGGACTACATGTCCCAGAATACTTTGCTTCAGAGTTGGCTGCTGACATCCTGGATGTTGCTGTTCGGGATCCATCGTCTCCGCCGCCATTCACGAGATCTTCTTCGTTCCGGTGGGCGACTCCCGACAGGACGCCAGCAATTTCTCCCACTTAAGGTGGTACCCATTTATCTACTTGCATTAGCTTTCGAACTGTTGGGTTGACAGGAGCTAGGACAAGTGACGAGAGCTCACCTCGTCACGTGGGGAATCGAACTGCCGACCTTCTGATCGGCAGTCTTACAGCTTCAGTGGTTTAACCCGCTGAGCCACCGCGTCCCATGTGACCCTAATGCTGGGAAAGGTGGAAGGAAAGAGAAGAGGACAACCAGCAGCAAGGTGGAAGGACTCAGTTACACTGGCGATGAATGCACTGTTGGAAGAGCTGAAGGACCAGGTTAGGGACAGATCATCCTAGATAAAATCTATGTGGTCGCTAACTGTGGACAATGAATTGATGGAATGTAATCAATCAATCAATCAATCAATCAATCAATCAAGAAGAAGAGTGAGAACCTCTCTGAGGTTTCCACATTTCCACATTTCCTCAAATGTGGAAGCTGGACCCATGATCTCCTGATTTCATCCAGAGAACAGAATAACAAAGAGGATTTGGCCAAGTTCCATTGTTGTCTTCAAATCTGAAGTCATAGTGGAAACGGAAAGTTTGATCAAAATTCCCTGCCTTTGGTTGCTGCCTCTCTGAAGAACTTCAAGGATTCAGTGACCCTAGCTTGTTCTCATTTGGAGCTATCACCTGGCCTTATCCCATATTTCGGCAAATATGCATGGAGGAAGGAAAATGCAAGGAAAAGAAGGAAAAACAGACAGATCTGACCATTCACCCATTTCCAAAAGTGAGTCATCTTTTTCCCCCCTGAAGAAGTATAAATACTAGTTGGGGTGGGGGGTGGGGGAGTTCTTACATTATGGATCTTCCAAGAGAGAAACAAAAAATTAAATCTACTTTCATTGAGATCTGTAGCATGCATTGATTGATTGATTGATTGATTGATTGCATCTCTAAGTATCACTAAGTAACATCTCTAAGTATCACAGACCATGATTCCTAGTCCTGCCTTAGGCACAAAGCCAGCTGGGTGACCTTGGGCCAGTCACCTTCTCTCAGCCCTAGGCAGGAGGGAATGGCAAACCACTTCTGAAAAACCTTGCCAAGAAAACTGCAGGGACTTGTCCAGGCAGTCTCTGAGAATCAGACACAATTGAATGGAAAGAAAGAACGAAAGAACGAAAGAACGAAAGGAAGGAAGGAAGGAAGGAAGGAAGGAGGGAGGGAGGGAGGGAAGGAAGGAGGGAAGGAGGGAAGGAGGGAAAGAGGGAAGGAGGGAAGGAAGGAAGGAATGTATCGCTACTGAGAAGCCTCTTTTCAGTATCTTATATTTCTGATGAAGGCTTCTGGAAAAGATGGCTTCCAGCTTTCTACTGTATGGCTCTAAAGCAAATACCAGGATTTTTGTAAGCTATAGGAAATATATATATATATATGAAAGACGACTTTATACATGGACTTCACCAGATGGTCGACACCGAAATCAGATTGACTACATCCTTTGCAGCCAAAGGTGGCGGACATCTATACAGTTGGTAAAAACAAGACCTGGAGCTGACTGTAGTTCAGATCACGAACTTCTTATTGCAAAATTTAGAATCAGACTAAAGGGAATAGGGAAGACCCACAGATCAGTTAGATATGATTTCCTTTGCCTTGAGTTTCATTTATTTTATTTTAATTCAAAATCGATATTCTGCTTTTCCAAATGTAAATATAGCCAAAGCAGATTGCCAGCTTAAAGCAACATTAGTAACAACTGAAGAACAAAATCCAGGGATTTTTTTAAGCCAATGGTCTGTCCAATGGGCAAAAATATACAACAATAAAAGCTTTAGAAAAAAATAACTCAAAAATAGATAATTATCATTGTTTTGAAGAAATGGGGAAAATAATAAAGGAGATATGAATATAATTCAAGTGGCAAAATGAACTTAGTCCTGAACATACTTAAAAATCCCACAGATGTTGACTATTTTTTTAGGATATGGAGGGCAATGTGCATCTTTAATTGAGAAAGCTGACCAAGAAATTATTGATTAATAAGACTGATTTTAACTTCTGGGCAATGCCAATATGAAAAGTCTAGTGATGGCTAGCAGCTAACGCACTTCCAACAAATGGTCATCTTCACCAACTCCTGGAGAGGAAGACCATGATGTTCAAATGTAGGCTATAGGTTAAATAGTAATGAAAATCAATTAAAATCAACATTTCATGTATCAGGCTTTGAAGTAGCATTCTTTTCACTTCTGCAAAGAACCTCAGAAATTGTAGATGTTTATTTTTAAAAGGTCTGTGTCACCCTTTGTTCAGAGAGTCATGCATGGTATTTGTTTAGCCAGGATTTGGAGTTGACTAAGCCACAATTGGTTGGGTTCACTGACAAGCTGATCCATAAACCATGGCTTATAAACTCCAGTGGCTGGATTCACAGGTATAGAGCTGTTTTCTAAGGTTTAGGAGTC
This sequence comes from Charina bottae, assembly GCA_023362775.1. NCBI lineage: Eukaryota > Metazoa > Chordata > Lepidosauria > Squamata > Charinaidae > Charina > Charina bottae. The sequence continues at coordinate 2,557,622 of JALMGJ010000048.1, read as the reverse complement.
AGGGTACCGTGTGAGCCTACCTCTTGATTTTAAGGCAGTAGACAACCACTGTGAACCCTGAGCAAACTGGCTTTCTATGACAAAACCACCCTCCCTCCAAATAAATAATTTTGGATTCTACCCCAAGAGAACTGGACGCTCATCAAATTGGACCATCCTCAGATTCATTTCTTTAAGCCAGTGTTCCTCAACCTCACCAACTTTAAGATGTGTGGACTTCAACTCCCAGAATTCCCCAGGCAGCCATCTTAAAGTCGCTGAGGTTGAGCAACACTTCTCTAAGCATAGCACCAACACCGTGCTGCTCAAACACTTTCTGATGGAGACCCTAGTTTGTCATTACAGATCCAACCCTCTTCTACTACAGCTTTTGAAGAAACAAGTCCATTGGCTTCCAACTGCCCCTGAATGAATGAATGCTGTCATGATCCAGTTAACGCATTTGCAGGCCTGTGATTGGTGACTCTCTGGAACTAACTGATCAAGGGTTGCTGGAGAGTAACAGGAAGCGAGGCTCCACAGGGCATGCTAAAAACCATGGAGAAGGATACCACCTCAAGCTAAGAGCATAGGGAAGGATTATTATTATTAATATTTGCAGTCCTTCTGTCAAATTACTGTCTGCAGTAATATCATTGGCTTCATTGTGCATTTCCAGTGAAGGAATTTCTCTGAGAAGACTCTGACTGAAACCCTCTAAATATTCTCTAACGCAGAGCTTTCCAAACTGTGTGTCGCGACACAAAAGTGTGTCGCCACACACAGTCTGGTGTGTCGCCACACAACCCAGAAGCGCTGATCATCATCAGCGCTTCCGGGTTTTCCCGCAGCGACACACCAACTGCAGTGCGCAAAACCCGAAAGCGGCAGCAGCGCTTCCGTTTTTTTGCGCGCTGCCGCACTTCCGGGTTTTCCCGCGGCGACACACCAACGCCGGTTGGTGTGTCGCCGCGGGAAAAACTTTGGAAAGCCCTGCTCTAACGTTTGTCAATTTGCATTGCAATGGTGTTGGTTCCCTTAGTGTTGACTGACCATTTTCCTTCTTCTGTGATGACTTCCATACCGGCTTCTTTCTTTGCAAAACCAACATCATAAGAGTTTGGAGCGTGGTTGAGAGCTGTTGGAAGCTAGGCTGATAGTTTATGGTGTTTTTTGTAATGTCACCCATCTCAAGAAGTTGGTGGTTTTGTCTTAGGGTATTTGTCTTCTTTTGGGGGTGGGGGGATTCTGGCCGTGGGTGATTACAATGGATGGTGCAGTTTTTCCACCATTTATTTTATTTTAGATTAAATTGTTTTATTTTTTATTATATTAGTACTGTCAAACCTAACAAGATGGCTATTTTTGAGGGAGAAAGCACAGAAAAACTGCAGTATAAAGTTCTAAAACAACTTATCTTTCAAAACCAATTTTTTGTTGTTTATTCGTTCAGTCGTTTCCGACTCTTCGTGACTTCATGGACCAGTGCACGCCAGAGCTTTCTGTCAGCCGTCACCATCCCCAGCTCCCCAATGGTTGAGTCCATCGCCTCCAGAATACCATCCATCCACCTTGCCCTTGGTCGGCCCCTCTTCCTTTTGCCTTCCACTTTTCCTAGCATCAGCTTCTTCTCCAGGGTATCCTGTCTTCTCATTATGTGGCCAAAGTACTTCAGTTTTGCCTTTAATATCATTCCCTCAGGTGAGCAGTCTGGCTTGATTTCCTGGAGTATGGATTGGTTTGATCTTCTCGCAGTCCAAGGCACTCTCAGAATTTTCCTCCAACACCACAGTTCAAAAGCATCTATCTTCCTTCGCTCAGCCTTCCTTATGGTACAGCTCTCACAGCCATAGGTTACTACAGGGAATACCATTGCTTTAACTATGCGGACCTTTGTTGTCAGTGTGATGTCTCTGCTCTTAACTATTTTATCAAGATTTGCCATTGCTCTCCTCCCAAGAAGTAGACGTCTTCTGATTTCCTGGCTGCAGTCAGCGTCTGCAGTCATCTTTGCGCCTAGAAATACAAAGTCTGTCACTGCCTCCAATGGAAGAACCTAAAAATTCCTCCCCCGAAACAAGATGAAAATCCTAGCCGACCAATTAATCTTTCTGCTCAATTAACTGCAGCTCTCAAGATCTTCAGGTATGGCCCTTTGCCAACAAAAGGTTGCCCACTGTCCACCAAATTGCTTCCTTCAGGGTGCAGAATAGAGGAGGGATCACCTGGTGTCCTACTTAACATCTCAATTCTGCTGCCATTATGCATAAAAAGAGTTAAAGCCACTCTCTTTGGGACTCTCCATTAAAAATGCCCACAGTATTGCTTCCAGTGGCTCTGGAAAGTTCTGCCCTCTTTTGTTGTAGTTAGTATAGATAAATTGGTAATGTAAATTCTTTGTTGTTCCTGTTTCTCACTGTTCCTGCCTGTCTTTTGTCTCATTTTTGCCAGTTACTATTTTTTTACGTTTTTTCTTTTCTCCTTTTTGTTTCTTGCACTGTTTTCTTCCTTCCTCTCTTCCTTTGTTTCCTTTTTTTTTTTTCCTTTTGATTAATCTTTTATTCTAGGTAAACATTCTTAATAAAAAAATTTTTTAAAAAAAGAACTTTCCACCAGTCCCAGACTTTCAATAAAGGGAGTAATTTGACCCACTCACTTAAAGAGGGGAACAAAACTTTCCCATCTAAAAACACACAAGTTGTGCCTGTCGGTCAGCCTTGCAAGGTAGTCCAGATAGGAAGCACGCCCAGATGAACTTTTTTGTTGTTCAGTCGTTCTACTTTATTGTAAGGTTACATTAATAGAATCTTGCAAGTCTGGAAGGACATCTCTCCCCCTTCACCTTTACAGCCCAAGAAACTAGGGAGGGTCCCTTCTGAGACATTTGCCCCACCCCCATTCCTTCTGCAGGCTCAGCTTCCTCTTATCTGACCATTGTCTAGTCTGCGGCTCTTCCTCCTGTCTCCCAAGGTCATTCCCACATACCATTAAACCATCTTGTCTTTCTCCCCCTGTTTTCTTTTTTCCTTCTATCTACCTTCCCACATTTCTGTCTCGTGTGTGCTATGTGTGTGTGTGTGTGTGTGTGTGTGTGTGTGTGTGAGAGAGAGAGAGAGAGAGAGAGAGAGAGAGAGAGAAAGAGAGTGAAAGGAGACTCAATAGCATGCTTCAAATACGAACCACATCCCCATAGCAACTATCTCATAGTTAGGGTCACAAAGCTTTAAAAAAGTTGGGGGCACTGACTATTTATTTATGGATATACATGGCTGCCCGTGTGGCTCTGCCCAGCATCCAAAGGAAAAGGAAAAGAAAACTTTAGTTAACGAATACAAGATATAAATCTCATTAAAACATATTAATACAATGAAATGATGCTCAGAACGGAAATCTTCTATAGCTCATCCATGGAGGGACTCAGTTCATCCTCAATTGGGTACTTAGCCCATATGCTGTGTGGTTGTGTTGGAAGTCGAAAGATCTGATCTCTACCCCAATTTGAACTGAGAGCCAAATCTTTGTTTTATTCACCTTTAGAGAATTCCATAGAATCCTAACATCATAGAGATGGAAGGGATTTCTTTATTTTATTATTTATTATTTTATTAAGAAGACTGAGAAGGCTGCCCAACTCAAACAGGGTCACTCTGGGCAGCGTACAGGATAAAAAACAAACAATTAACCAAACAAAAAAACCCCAAACCATCTAACATGAAACTTCTGCAATATGTAAATATAAAATGCAAAATATAAAATGGCAACCAAGCCACAGAACGAGCAAATTGGGACTCTCACTCAATTGAACCCTACCTGGGGGAAGAGCCAGGTCTTAATGGCTTTAGTTAAGTGGTCATCTAGTCCAACCCTATAGTGCACCTCTGACAGATGACCATCTAGCCTCAGAAACTACTAATAGACTGTTACATCCACATGGCATCACCGTAGCACACAAACCAACCAAAACCCTTCAGAACATCGTAAGTAAACCAAAAGACCCAGTAGCCCAAGAAGAAAAAACAGGAGTTATCTACAACATACAGTGTAAGGACTGTAGCAGCCACTATGTAGGACAGACTGGAAGGAGACTAGCAGAATGCATCCACGAACACCAACTAGCAGTCAGAAGACACGATGAAAACCCCCTAATCTCACAACACGTGGACAGACTCAACCATACTTTCAGCTGGGAAACTGTGAGCATCTTAAACCAAGCCAAATCCAAAAATGCTAGTGAATTCCTGGAAGCTTGGCACTCAGACAAAGCAGCCATCAACAGACACATACTGCTAAACAACATTTACATACCATTCATAAGAGACAATAGAAAAGCCAGAAGACCAGAACACCTCCTTGCCAGCAATCAACACCCAGGTATGCAAAGATTAACACCAGGATTAGCACCAGAGGAACAATCAAACAACACAATAGACCCTAATCAAGGAACTATTAACTCAGTCAATCACCCAAACAGCACACAACAACCCAATCAAGGTACTACCAAAGAGAGTACAACACCCCCACCAACACAGGCAGGAGAAGCCAGGGTATATAAACAGAGAACAAGTTCCACTCCCTTTTCGCACTGAAGATGTTGCCTAGCCTGGCAATGAAACGTCTGCAAGAAAACAACAAGGCTCAGAGAGCACCAAGGACTCCACATCTCTTGTATTTTTTGTTGCTTGTATTTTTTATGTTTATAATAAAAAACATATAATCCACCCCTTCCTGCTTCGAGCCTTAGTCGGGACAGGACACACCTGCAGCTGATAGTGATAAACGACAGGAAAAAAGCAGTTCCACCAAATGCATAAACTGGACCATATGGGTTTTTTTCCCCTCTTCCCTGATCACCTCCTTTCATACATTTCCAAAAAATGCTTGGATAAACTGGATGGGTCAACAACAGGTCTATGTTGTCGGTTTTATTTTATTTTTCTCTCTCTCTTTCCCAGTATGTAAATTTGTCCTTGGAACATCATCAACTAATCTGACTTTGTTTGGGTTGATACAAACTTCCTTGCCAGCAGTTATATTTGCATACTAATTTGCCTCTCTTCTATTCATTGAGAAATGGGTGATTAATCAGTCACCTGATACCTAACTTGAATACAAAAGGGAAAATTTCTGCCATGCCACAGTCAACGCTCGTGGAGACCCTGGAAATGGGCTCCCCTCTGATCCAATCACACTGCTACAAAGAACCTGATTGCTTATAGTCCTCTTTCCAGATGCCAAATTTGAAATTCTCTAAATGATGGTTGGTATCATAGAGCATAAAGCAAGGAAACCTTTTTGAACCGATGAGCACATCTGGAATTTTGAGAGCAAATTAAACAGGCTGTCTGTAATGGCTTTTAGGGATAATCTTGGGGGAGGTATGAAAGAGTCATTAAGAGAGGAAGGAAGGAAAAGGCTGTTAAGGTGGGACTTGAAGAAATATTTAGGCATGGGGTAGAAAGATACAAGATGCATCTATGGTTCATCCATAAACACCTTGGCCTCACTGACATATTGATTCCAGCTGTAGCTCTGGGCAAAGCATGGACCAGTTTCTTGGAAACTGGAATATTTTGGAACATTGATTTTTATTTATTTAACAAATTTATATAGCTGCCCATCTCACAAAACGTGACTCTGGGTGGCGTACAATACATAAAAACAATGAACATCATCAAACACTGAGTAAAAACAGAAAAACAAAAAAGATAAAATCTCAAGGTAGCGGAAGAGACAACCATCACTTAATACCCCACAGGCATCTTGCTGGCTCACCATGGGATCCTCCAAGGCTGATGGAAAAACCACGTCTTGAGGGCTTTCCAGAAGGCAAGTAAGGATGGGGCCGATCTCACCTCGGGGAATGATGATCCATAGGACAGGGACCACAGCAGAAAAGGCACACCGCCTGGGTCCCACCAGATGTTCTACCAGATCTCACCAGGGGATGAGGCATCTCATTATTTGATTGCTTTATTGGGTTGAATTGATTATATTTTGATATTGCTCAGTCGAGAGTCTCGGTATACTATTCAAAGTTCTTAGATTGGGGTGAGACAGAAATTTTGAAATAGAAATGCTCATATCCCTACCAATTCCTTCCTTTATCAAAAGGAGGGAAAGGGATCTGATCAGATGGAAACAGGTTATAATAATCCAGGACTCCAGAGAATAGGGAGCCACTGCTGCTTCGTAAAACATTCCGAAGTTGTAAGCCCAGCTTTAGATCATCCATCTCTCCTGCACATTAGTTGCTATAACAGCAGGACAGGGAGAGAAAAAAAGAGGAAATTTGGGGACCCTTTTAGAGGAATTTCAGAAATGAAGAAAATATCATTTCAGAATGAAACTGGGTTGTTCCTAAACTCTTTCTTTCATCAGGAGAAGAGCTGTGTCAGAGGGATGACTTATTTGAATGAGTCTTTGGGTTACAATAGCTGTGTTTTTAGGGATTTTCTGTCAGGGAGAAATTCCATCAGAAAGAAATAATTCTAGAAAGGCCCTGAATCCTGTCTCTGACAGCAGAAAAATTCAGCATGCCTTTTCTCGCTCCTTGCAGAGAAATTTGGAGTTTCACGCCCAAGCCTGTCCCTGGAATATCAGCATCCAGTTTATTTGGATTCCTCTGCATTTTCATTGCTTGGAAAATGCATCAACATTCACGTTTTTTTAATGCAACCATCCCACGCAGAGTTCATCAATCTTTGGCACAAACAATCAAAATAAGTCACAGATTTATCAATTGCTGTTCCAAAATGCCTTTTTTTCTTTTTCTTTCTTTGACAATGTAACAAGCTGTGTTTTAAAATGGAATCGTAAAAGTTTTGATCTATGGAAGCAAGCAAACTAGCTATTTTACGATGAATCGGAGGGTGGGAAATTTTTTCTAGCTCAGTAAACAGTGTAAGGTGAAGTTGAGGAATTGATAAGCTAAGACAGAGCTTTCCACACTGTGTGTCCCGACACGTTAGTATGTCGCCTACAGTGTCTGGGTGTGTCGCGGCTGCTGCTGCCTCCGAGCCCTGCCAGGATTCCGCGCAGGTCCTAGTGCCTGCCTTGTGCCTGGCTGCCTCCAAACCTGCCCTGCCAGAATTCCATGCAGGTCCTAGTGCCTGCCTTGTGCCTGGCTGCCTCCAAACCTGCCCTGCCAGAATTCCATGCAGGTCCTAGTGCCTGCCTTGTGCCTTGCTGCCTCCAAATCTGCTGTGATTCCATGCAGGTCCTACTGCCTGCCTTGTGCCTTGCTGCCTCCAAACCTGCCCTGCCAGGATTCCGCGCAGGTCCTCGTGCCTGCCTTGTGCCCTGCTGTAAGAGTGTGTCGTGAAATGATGCATGTCTAAAAAGTGTGTCACCAACATGAAAAGTTTGGAAAGCTCTGAGCTAAGAGTTCTTCCCTGATTGTAGTTTTGTAAGCAAATGATGGCAACAAAGAGGCAGAACTTCCTGAATCTCTCTGCTCCCTCCTAGTGGTTATGTGGAAGCTTACAGCTCCAACTTGTAGCCCTAATAATAGCTTAAAACCAGAGGCATCTGCAAAATCCAACGAGCATTGCACAATCACAACCCAAGCTCTCCCCATTATGTCTCTGCATGCAACATCATGTCACAAAGTCAAAACAGAGCTTGCATTGCAACAATGCAACTCTCATTTCATCATTTGCGCCCCCATAGCCCCACAGATATTTATTTTTTGTACAGATTAAATTTCAATCTCATACAATACTTCTGAATCACAATTTAAATCTCTCCCAGGCTTTGGGATACCCCAAATCTGTACGTATTATAGAAGTTATGTGGACAATATGGCCAGGCATTCCAAATAAGGCTTTTATAGGGCTCCAAATGGTACCCAGAAAGGCTATTAAGTCCTTCATGCAACGTAGGAACATCTCAAAAATATCTACATTCTGAGCAGTTTTCAACAGGCAGTAATGCAATATTAAAAAGTTCACTCAGAAAGAACAGGAACCCAGAAAGAAGTGAGGTGTACTTGTTTACTATTTATTCACTCATTTATACAATTTATATACAGCTGTCCATCTCACCGTGCTCTAGGCCAGTGTTTCTCAACCTCTGCAATTTTAAGATATGTGAACTTCAACTCCCAGAATTCCCCAGCCGGCATGAATTCTGGGAGTTGAAGTCCACACATCTTCAATTTGCAGAGGTTGAGAAACACTGCTCTAGGCCGTGAACAAGGATTAAAACCAAAACAAAAGCATAATATAAATAATAACCAGAAACTTAATAATAAGCCTATAGATAGGCACAAGGTCTAAAAACATTCTGCTTCTAGTTGTAGGAGTAGAACAAAACAGAACAGCTAGTAGAGTTCATTTAATGCCCCAACCCAAATGCCTTGGGAAACAACCAGGTCTTTAATGTCTTACGGAAGGCTACCAGGGTTGGGGCCATCTGGATCATCTCCAGGGGGATGCTGTTCCATAGGACAGGTGCTCCGACGGAGTGGTGGTTAAGGTATAGTGGTTAAGGTGTTGCATTACAACTGGGAACACCCAGGTTTTTAGTTCCCTTTCAGCTAGAGAAGCCCCCTGGGTCACTAACTTTCAGCCCTACCGACCTCACCAGCTTATTATACTAAATCTAACAAAAAATGCATTTGATTTCTGTAGAGATCTTTGGCCACACTGTTCTTGCTTCCTTGGAGTAGGTTAATCGTCCTTCTTTCCAGCTCACCCCATCCTAGAAACCTAAGACAGGTTGTCTTTGAAAGACCCCCCCACATAAAATAGCCCCAGATAAACCGAAAAACGCACGCTAAAATAAAACGCACGCTAAAATAGCCTCTGCCTGCCTTCTCAAAGATGCCATGGCAGATTGCTTTGAGGGCCAATGTTAATTCCTTCCCCTTCCCGCAGCATCCTTCATAATAGAAGGCGGTTGATGTGCTGTGTTTAGCAGACGTTGGATTCCTCTTGAGGATCTAGCGCTGTATGTCAGGACTAGGCCCGCAATCGATTTCCTTACAGATACATCGTAAACTCGACAAAAAACGGCTGTCAGGTCCTGAAATGGCTGGAGAGCATCAATGTAATTAACTGGGCATAAGAGACATCGCACACGGGCTGTCCATCATCTGCGGCCAAAAGTTGTATCCAATTGAGCTGGAACAATGGCTGTTGTGGGTCTTCCGGGCTGTGTGGCCGTGTACGGCCACACAGCCCGGAAGACCCACAACAGCCATTGAACTCCGGCCGTGAAAGCCTTCGACAATACATTGAGCTGGAACAATTTGGAGATGTTTTGGTTTGCTTTGTTCTGTTTTCTCTTTGTTTCATTTTCAGTCACAAGGCTCTCCTGAGGAATGTGGCTGCTAAAATCAGGTTTTGGAGACAAAGAAGGTGCATTAGTACAGTAGAGGTGAGTCTAATCTAAGACAAGATGAGGAATCCAAGACTCAAAAGCTGCGTTCGTACAGTATCACACACTTAAGCAGGACTGTTAAAGGTTGAAGAGCTACATTCATACAAGGTGCTAAGTTTGGTTAGTATTCATTGTAGCCTTTTTGTGGCTTTGTATCTTTAGCAAAGTAGCTAAAGTAGAGAGTAGCTCTCATAGTCAATAAAAGAGTGGGAAAGGCAGTACTGGGGTACAACCTCAAAAACGACAGAATGCTTTCAGTTCGAATCCAAGGCAAACCATTCAACATCACAGTGATCCAAGTCTATGCCCCAACCACTGATGCCGAAGAAGCTGAAGTTGACCGGTTCTATGAAGACCTACAACACCTTCTAGAACTAACACCAAAAAAAGATGTCCTTTTCATCATAGGGGACTGGAATGCTAAAGTAGGAAGTAAAAAAATAACCGGAATAACAGGCAAGTTCGGCCTCGGAGTACAAAATGAAGCAGGGCAAAGGCTAATAGAGTTTTGTCAAGAGAACACGCTGGTCATAGCAAACACTCTTTTCCAACAACACAAGAGACGACTCTACACATGGACATCACCAGATGGTCAATACCGAAATCAGATTGATTATATACTTTGCAGCCAAAGATGGAGAAGCTCTATACAATCAGCAAAAACAACACCTGGAGCTGACTGTGGCTCAGATCATGAGCTTCTTATCGCAAAATTTAGGCTTAAATTGAAGAACGTAGAAAAAACCACTAGACCACTCAGGTATGACCTAAATCATATCCCTTATGAATATACAGTGGAGGTGAGGAATAGATTTAAAGGATTAGATCTGGTAGACAGAGTGCCTGAAGAACTATGGATGGAGGTTCGTAACATTGTACAGGAGGCAGCAACTAAAACCATCCCAAAGAAAAAGAAATGCAAGAAAGCAAAGTGGCTGACTGATGAGGCTTTACAAATAGCTGAGGAAAGAAGGGAAGCAAAAGGCAAGGGAGAAAGGGAAAGATATAACCAACTGAATGCAGAATTCCAGAGAATAGCAAGGAGAGATAAGAAGGCCTTCTTAAATGAACAATGCAAAGAAATCGAAGAAAACAATAGAATGGGGAAGACTAGAGATCTCTTCAAGAAAATCGGAGATATCAAGGGAACGTTTTGCGCAAAGATGGGCATGATAAAGGACAAAAAATTATTCTTGATGAGTACGACAAAAGAGTCCTTTAAAGAGTCAACTTGAGTATTAATTGCGGTCAGTAAATCAAAGATTTAGAGAACCGTCTGTGCCGTCAACAGGCTGTGTCTAGTTATAAATTCCAATGAGTTTTGGACTTTCAAACTTTAAGATCAAGTAGTCCTTCCTTATCTAATTGTTCAGCAGCTGTGCAGACAGCCTGTGGAGGAGTCGTATTTTCTAACAATGATGAAGTGAACTCCAACAATTGCTGACTCTCTATCTCAGCCTGTAAGTCCCACTCTAAAGAATCATTTCTATTCAGACGGGAAATTATAATTTGATGACGAGGATTGCTTACTTGTAACATATCTGTCCACCTTCTGTTGTTTCAATGGTTTAGATGAGGGTTGCGTTGCTGAGGGAGTCCTTTGTCTCTTCTTCCTTTTCCCCATACCAAGAGATATGCAGTATAGGTAAAATATAAATAAGCAAGGAGGCTCCGTAGAAGACTAACAACTATTTGAAGTTGAATGGCGAATTTAAAATATACTAAAATAAAATAGCAGGAGCTTGTTAGAAAAGCTCATTATTGGAGGCACCTCCTTCCTTGCTTCAATTAGGTGAGATAAAAATACTTAAGATAAAAAGTCCATAAATAAAAATCCATAAATAAATCTGCTATTAAGCAGGAGCTCAGCATGGAAGCTGCCGCTCCGTCGCCATCTTGTTGAGCAACCAAATTCAACAACACAATAATCCTGTAAACAAAGATGGGCATGATAAAGGACAAAAAAGGCAGGGACCTAACAGAAGCAGAAGAGATTAAGAAGAGGTGGCAAGAATACACAGAAGAACTATACAAGAAAGATCTTAATATCCCTGATAAATACGATGGTGTGGTCACTGACCTTGAGCCGGACATCCTAGAGAGTGAAGTCAAGTGGGCCTTAGGAAGCATTACTAACAACAAAGCTAGCGGAGAAGACAGTATCCCAGCTGAGCTATTTAAAATCCTAAAAGATGATGCTGTTCAAGTGCTGCACTCAATATGCCAACAAATTTGGAAAACTCAACAGTGGCCACAGGATTGGAAAAGGTCAGTTTACGTTCCAATTCCAAAGAAAGGCAATGCCAAAGAATGTTCAAACTACCGTACAATTGCGCTCATTTCACATGCTAGCAAGGTTATGCTCAAAATCCTACAAGCTAGGCTTCAGCAGTATGTGAACCGAGAACTACCAGAAGTGCAAGCTGGGTTTCGAAGAGGCAGAGGAACTAGAGATCAGATTGCCAACATTCGCTGGATCATGGAAAAAGCAAGAGAGTTCCAGAAAAACATCTACTTCTGCTTCATTGACTACGCTAAAGCCTTTGATTGTGTGGATCACAACAAACTGTGGCAAATTCTTAAAGAGATGGGAGTACCAGACCACCTTACCTGTCTCCTGAGAAACCTGTATGCGGGTCAAGAAGCAACAGTTAGAACCGGACATGGAACAACCGACTGGTTCAAAATCGGGAAAGGAGTACGACAAGGCTGTATATTATCACCCTGCTTATTTAACTTATATGCAGAGTACATCATGAGAAATGCCGGGCTGGATGAATCACAAGCCGGAGTTAAGATTGCCGGGAAAAATATCAACAACCTCAGATATGCAGACGATACCACCCTAATGGCAGAAAGTGAAGAGGAACTAAAGAGCCTCTTGATGAGGGTGAAAGAGGAGAGTGCAAAAGCTGGCTTGAAACTCAACATTAAAAAAACCCAGATCATGGCATCTGGTCCCATCACTTCCTGGCAAATAGAAGGGGAAGAAATGGAAGCAGTGACAGATTTTATTTTCTTGGGCTCCAAGATCACCGCAGACGGTGACTGCAGCCATGAAATTAAAAGACGCTTGCTCCTTGGAAGGAAAGCTATGGCAAACCTAGACAGCATATTAAAAAGCAGAGACATCACCTTGCCGACAAAGGTCCGTATAGTTAAAGCTATGGTTTTTCCAGTAGCAATGTATGGCTGTGAGAGTTGGACCATAAGGAAGGCTGAGTGCCGAAGAATTGATGCTTTCGAGCTGTGGTGCTGGAGAAGACTCTTGAGAGTCCCTTGGACTGCAAGGAGGTCAAACCAGTCAATCCTAAAGGAAATCAACCCTGACTGCTCATTGGAAGGACAGATGCTGAAGCTGAAGCTCAAATACTTTGGCCACCTAATGAGAAGAGAGGACTCCCTGGAAAAGACCCTGATGCTGGGAAAGACTGAAGGCAAAAGGAGAAGGGGACGGCAGAGGATGAGATGGTTAAATAGCATCACCGATGTAATGAACATGAATTTGAGTAAACTCCGAGAGACAGTGGAGGACAGGAAGGCCTGGTGTGCTATGGTCCATGAGGTCACGAAGAGTTGGACATGACTAAACGACTGAACAACAAAATCTTTAGCAAACCCAACCAGTTTGGTTTAAGGGTAGTCCTCACTTAATGACCATTCATTTAGTGATGGTTCAGACTTATGACGGTGCTGAAAAAAACGACTTACAACTGGTGCTCACACTTATGACATTGCAGCGTCCCCATAGTCACGTGATCCTGATTTGGGCGCTTGGCAATCGGTTCGCATTTATGACCGTCGCAGCATCCCGTGGTCATGGGATTGCCATTTTTGACCTTCCCGGCTGGCTTCAGGCAAGCAAAATCAATGGGGAACCATGTGATTCGCTTAACGACCATGTGGTTCACTTAATGGCCATGGCAATTTGCTTAATGACCACTGCAAAAAAAGTCCGTAACATTGGATCAGATTCGCTTAATGACATCTTTGCTTAGCAACAGAAATTCCGGTCTCATTTGTGGTCTTTAAGTGAGGACTACCCGTATTTCCAATCCAGTGTTCTGTGTGAAGTCAGAAAATGTGTTGCTTTAATAACTAAGCGAAGGCTACCAGGTCTGAGCTGTGAAACTTTGGAGCACCACTAGAAGGTAGCAAGGAGAGACAGAACACTCTAATGCTTTGTTGCCATCTAGTGGTGATTCTTAGTACTGCAGCTAAAATCTGGTACCCCTACCTTCCTGTAAATTGTTGAGATTGCTCCCTGCTCTGCAAACATTTTTTTTAAAATAATTTTATTAAGTTTTACAATACATATTAAAAGAATAGAAAAAAGAAATAGAAATACAAATACAAAATAAGGAAAAAGATAAAGAAAAAGTGAAGTCAAGAAATAATAAACAAAGAAAATATAGAAAATAGATGTCCTCCAATCTATCTTTGAACTTAAAGTACAATAATTAATTTTAAATGTTAGTCTTTCATATAATACACAGGAACTTTTCTTTGTCATATGCCTTTTGATTTCTATAATCCAATCTTCTGATCTTCATATGGGTTTCACCTTTCTTACTATCTCCCAATATTCCATCTTTGGCTTCCACTCCTTGAAGTAGTAATTAAATGTTAAATGTTCATTACTGCATTTTTGTCTTTTCCATAAAGTCCAATAAGTATAACAAATAAAAGCCTTATTTACTTCTAATAAACTACAATATATTCTATTCATATTATGATTACATATTCCACTAGGACATAACCTAACATATTACGTAACTTAATACATAATATAGCAATTCTTATAATATTCATACATATATGTTTCTGTAATTTAATTCTAATATATATATATATCTCCCTGAAAGAGAAAAAAGAAAAATTCCTTATTTCTCCATTATCCATCTATAATTTCCACTTCTTGTAATAGTGTCAATTTAAACTAAATACATAACCTATCATATCACTTAACCTAATACCTAATGTACCAATTTTTATAATATTCATACATACATATTCATACATGATGTCATCCTGTAATAACCATCATTCTAATTACATCTCATCATCCAAAGAAAACAATAATCTATAATATCAACTTATGTTTGTATTTAGCCTTATATCTTACATTTAGAATATCACTTTTTTATATATCCATACAATTTCTCATATACAATCCAGGCCCATGTTTTCATTAACCTTTATATATCCATACAGTTTCTCTTATGTTCTGTTTAGGTTATGCCAGAATTGCAATACTCAATGTCAAATTCGCAATATACACCATCTCATCATATCCTTATCTTAAACAATAATCTATAATATCAACTTATGTTTGTGTTTAGCCTTATATCTTACATTTAGAATATCACTTATACTCAATGGCAAATTCGCAATTATACAATCCAAATCCATGTTTTCATTAACCTTGTATCCCTTGCATGGCCCCTGCTCTGCAAACTTTGAAAAGGATTTGGAAGAACGGATTCAGCAGGTTTTGTGCTAACATCTGCACAATACGCCGCACCATTACTTAGGTTTAGAATTTCTTAAAATAGTATTTTATTTTGATTTATTTTAGTATTTTTATTCTTAATTACTTTTAAATCCTATCATACTTATTGTTTTTCAGAGAGAGAGAGAGAGAGAGAGAGAGAGAGAGAGAGAGAGAGAGAGAGAGAGAGAGAGAGAGAACTGTTAATACTAGATATTCCTTAGGGCTGTAATAAACTTGATTTGATTTGATTCAGCAGGGCTGCAAAAATCTGTAGAATCACTGGGCGGTAGCATATAGAAAATCCTCACTTTGCTCCCACCCTGTGGTCGCCTGGATGTTTGCCACTTAGATCTGGTATCCAAAGGTTACATGTTACCTGCCCTGGGTCATACAGAAAAATCGAAGTTAATTTTCAGTGTATGTTTTGCGTATCTTTTAAGTTCTTTGAAATTCAAAACAGAGAACTCCCAGTTCTGTAACTGTAGTATTACAAGGTGAACGGAGTTCAGAGAAAGTTTCCAGTTTCTTGTTGCCTCCCTCCCTGCTGCAACTGCAGGGAAATCAAGACAATACATCAACTATCCCAATCAGTTGGAAATATGATCAGGAAACAAGCTATGATCAAGCAGCAGGGTTCCAAAAAAAAAAAAAGGTAAACCATACAATCTGAGCCAAGCAAGTAAGAGGCAATAAAGAAGTCACTGGCGGGAATCCAGGAGAGCAGTTAGGTTGTCCTAACTGTTTCCAGGACTACAATCAGACCTTCTTTGAAACAATCCTGGCATCCAGAAAGAATTCCTCCCCTGGAATAGAGCCTCATCCCTTAGTATTTATTTACTTATGAGGAGACCTACTGCTCAGTTAAGGGCTTCTCCAGCCCACCTGAACATCTCAGGCTTAGTGATGCTTCAGTCTTAAGGCCACCAGATTTGAGCTGCAGAGAACCCCTGGATGACAGCAGAAAGGTTTCCGTAACAGATATATTACTTATTACCCCTGAAATAAGATTAGCCCTCTCTCTCCTGGACTTTAGAAAAAACCTAAAGACCTGGTTTTGTCACCATGCTTGGGGTGGGGAGGGGAATAGCCAGTCTTGGGGTTGGCTGGTTTCTTAGATCTCCCTTGACCAGCCCTACCAGCTCATGGGATAAGACCTACCATTGTCTGGATCTGATTGTAACTATGTATTTTAATGATTATTCGTATTATTTATGGTCTTTATTGATTTTAAACTATTTTATTGTGAACCGCTCAGGGTCCCTCCTTGAGAGGGAGATGGGTGGGATATAAGTATGATATTTTATTCAAATATCAACCAATCACATTATAGGTCAAACAAATTATCTGCCACACCCAGCTTAAACTATGTCAGCTGCAGTATGCATCACCAATTACTTCAACAATGGGTGCTAATTGAATGACTTGCAGAAAGTATTAACTCTCACCTATATACCTCACCTGTCTAATTAATCTACTTGTAAATTCTGGGTATTTATTCAAACCCCAACAATCAATCAATCAATCAATCAATCAATAAATAAATATATCAAACCTGAAATATTGGCTTTTGAGAGACCTGGGCCTCCAGCTGTAATCTAGAACTAGTTGAAAGGAAGGACCTCCTAGATCAGCCTTTCTCAACCTTTTGACCCCGGAGGAACCCTTGAAATATTCTTCAGGCCTCGGGGAACCCCTGCACATTCAGGCTCAAATATAGGCCAGACGTTACAAAATTACGATATTCGTTTCATGGGTAGGCCTGTATCTATGCATGAACAGTGTTCTTAAACTAAAAATAAAGACTGAAACTTACCTCTTTCATGTGAAGTTGCCCGAATTTGAAAAAAAAAATTAAATAAATTGTGATCTCCCAGGGAACCCCTAGTGACCTCTCGTGGAACCCTAGGGTGCCACGGAACCCTGGTTGAGAAACCCTGCCCTAGATAGCTAAAATGGGGGGCGGGGGTGTCTTCCAATGATGATTCCTCCATCTGAAGCATTGGCAGCCACAGAGAAGATTAGCTTTTGATTTGAAACCAACCAACATACTTCAAATTTCAGACAAAATCAGTGGGCTAGAATGATAAATGATCCAAGAGCTCTGAAAATTCTAAAAAAGCTGAAAATGTAAAAAATCATAACTTTGTATATAGAAGAGAAATAAATGCAGATTTAATCTGGGACTAGGTAAGTGAATATGTTATTTCTACTGATGTTTTCTCTATGTCAGGGTAAACTCTGTAAAGAAGATTGAACAGGGATTAAATAATGAGTGTGTTGGATCTTCCATATTAAATGCTGCAGTAACTCCACAAATCGATTTCTGAGAGCATTATTTAGAAAAACAGATCCTTAGTAAAATATTCAGACGTACAGTATATTTTGCAGAATATTTGCCATTTTTATCCTCAAAGCTGCAAGACACTAAATTTATAAGTCACTTCTTTAAAAAGTTACTAAAGCATTAATTTGTTGGCCACATTAAAGTTTACTGCTGTATTTCAGGAAGATGGACAACTCAACACCTACCTGAATAAAATCCATCTCTTAAAAATAATTGTCATTATGGAAAGAGGTTGAATTAAGAGTACAATTGTGGGAAAAATAACCTCAGTTCATAATCAATCGAAGAGAATATTTGTAGCTCAGGGTTGAACTGTGGAGTCCTTGGTGCTCTCTGAGCCTTGTCTATGAAGGTTCTCAGTCATCCAGGTGGAACAGTCTGTGGCTTGAATCATGTCAACTGGATTTCTATTTTCTTAGTGGAAACGTTTCACTCCTTATCCAAGGAGCTTCTTCAGTCTGAGTAAAGTTAGTAAGGGAATCCTTAAATATGTTTCTAGGCTGGCTGTGTGACCTTGCACCTGGGGCTAGGTCATGGTTATTTTTGAGATGTTTGTTTCTAAGTCCCTTTATCATCTAAAGGAGGATTGTTAAGATTACCCTGCTGCTGTTGAGCTTGTGAAATGGTCTTAATCTTCCTAGGCACAGAAGACAAAGCAGGAAGGAAGATAGGGGAAAGGTTATGCCTGAGGCCCCCACCTCTATTCAAGGAAGGATTTTCCAAGTTGGCATGAATGGATTCCTTGACCCCTCTCTCAAACCACCTATCTTCTCTGTCTAAAATGTGAACATTAATGTCCTCAAATGAGTGTCCTTTTTCCTTTAGATGAAGATAAACTGCTGACTCTGGTCCTGTGGTGTTACTTCTCCTGTGTTGGGCCATCCTCCTGTACAAAGGTTGTTTGGTTTCTCCAATGTAGAGTTCAGAGCACTCCTCACTGCACTGGATTGCATACACTACATTGCTTTCCTTGTGTTTTGGAGTTTGATCTTTGGGGTGTACAAGCCTCTGTCTCAGTGTGTTGGTGGGTTTGAAATATACAGGTATGTGGTGTTTGCCAAATATCCGTTTGATCTTTTCAGACACGCCAGCCATGTAAGGAATGACCAGGTTCTTCCGTTTACTCTGAGTCTCAGCCCTATCTGTCGCTGTTTTAGGTCTGGTAGACTTAGATTTGGTGAAGGCCCAATTTGGATATCCACAGGCCTGCAGAGCTGTTCTCAGATGCTGCTTTTCATTCTTTTTGGAATCCATGGAGGTGGGGATGGTTTCTGCTCTGTGTGACAATGTCCTGATGACTCCTAGTTTGTGCTGCAGTGGATGGTGGGAGTATACCTGATGTTTGACTCCCACCATCCACTGCAGCACAAACTAGGAGTCATCAGGACATTGTCACACAGAGCAGAAACCATCCCCACCTCCATGGATTCCAAAAAGAATGAAAAGCAGCATCTGAGAACAGCTCTGCAGGCCTGTGGATATCCAAATTGGGCCTTCACCAAATCTAAGTCTACCAGACCTAAAACAGCGACAGATAGGGCTGAGACTCAGAGTAAACGGAAGAACCTGGTCATTCCTTACATGGCTGGCGTGTCTGAAAAGATCAAACGGATATTTGGCAAACACCACATACCTGTATATTTCAAACCCACCAACACACTGAGACAGAGGCTTGTACACCCCAAAGATCAAACTCCAAAACACAAGGAAAGCAATGTAGTGTATGCAATCCAGTGCAGTGAGGAGTGCTCTGAACTCTACATTGGAGAAACCAAACAACCTTTGTACAGGAGGATGGCCCAACACAGGAGAAGTAACACCACAGGACCAGAGTCAGCAGTTTATCTTCATCTAAAGGAAAAAGGACACTCATTTGAGGACATTAATGTTCACATTTTAGACAGAGAAGATAGGTGGTTTGAGAGAGGGGTCAAGGAATCCATTCATGCCAACTTGGAAAATCCTTCCTTGAATAGAGGTGGGGGCCTCAGGCATAACCTTTCCCCTATCTTCCTTCCTGCTTTGTCTTCTGTGCCTAGGAAGATTAAGACCATTTCACAAGCTCAACAGCAGCAGGGTAATCTTAACAATCCTCCTTTAGATGATAAAGGGACTTAGAAACAAACATCTCAAAAATAACCATGACCTAGCCCCAGGTGCAAGGTCACACAGCCAGCCTAGAAACATATTTAAGGATTCCCTTACTAACTTTACTCAGACTGAAGAAGCTCCTTGGATAAGGAGTGAAACGTTTCCACTAAGAAAATAGAAATCCAGTTGACATGATTCAAGCCACAGTCTCTGAGCCTTGTTGTTTTCTTGCAGACGTTTCATTGCCAGGCTAGGCAACATCTTCAGTGCGAAAAGGGAGTGGGACTTGCTCTCTGTTTATATACCCTGGCTTGTCCTGCCTGTGTTGGTGGGGGTGTTGTACTCTCCTTGGTAGTTCCAAGCAACCCAACCAACAGCCCAACCAAGGAACCAACAGCCCAACCAAGGAACTACCAAGGAGAGTACAACACCCCCACCAACACAGGCAGGACAAGCCAGGGTATATAAACAGAGAGCAAGTCCCACTCCCTTTTCACACTGAAGATGTTGCCTAGCCTGGCAATGAAACGTCTGCAAGGAAACAACAAGGCTCAGAGAGCACCAAGGACTCCTCAGTTCATAATGTTGGAGGTTGATGCCTTCTGAACATTCTTGTGAGTGCGATTGTGACCTAGGTAAGGATTGATGAAGCAGGTTTTATAACACAGAAGAGACAGCTGTAAGGAAATGCATTAAATGCACTACAGAAACAGGCAAAGCCTAGCTAACTACGTCCTACCTACCAGGAGAAGATCAAAGAACATACAGGTAGTCCTTGCTTAACAACCGGCCACTTAACGACCATTCAAAGCAATGACAGCCTTGTAAAGGGTGCTTTACATCCCATAAAGCACTTCCAGCTGTTGTGAAATGTTGCGCCACACACACCCCGCAATCACGTGACCACATTTTGAGTGCTCGGCAACCGGCTCGCATTTACAACTGGTTGCCAAGTGCCCCACAATCATATGGTCGCCATTTGCAATCTTGTCTGCCGGCTTCCCCAGAAAGTCAATGGGGAAGCCGGCAGGGAAGGTTGCAAGCGGAGGGGACGGAGGGGAGGGAAAACCCTTTGGCGGGCAGCTCTTTCACTCCATCCACTTAACGACCCAGGAAATCACTTAATGACCACAACCAGGGGTGCTGGGATTGCGGTCGTTGAGTGAAGTAGTCACGTGGGCGTCTCGCTTAACGACAAATTCGCTCAACGACCGAGATTCCGGTCCCAATTTTGGTGGTTAATTGTATATTCTGTGCCTGAGAAGACAGACATAAGGAAGTGACCTGCGATTAGCATTCTCCTAAACAAAGATCAGGCAGACTAATAAACTAAGAAGGGACACAGGAGGAATCCTTAACAATCTACACTCTACATCTCCTTGTGGCCATGAGGTGCAAGTCAGTGTGATTGTACAGCAGATGGTTCAGATCTAACATTTATACTGAGCCATGAATAACTGGAGAAGGTAGCTATAAACTGATAAAGCCTTCCTTCTCTCTGTGTGTGTGTATGTGTTTAAACCTGGTTATCATGTAAGTAGGCCATTTAGTAAAATAGAGACAGGGGGTGAAAATACTCTAAAGAACAAGCCAGGAGAACAGATGGCTGGTCTCCTATGACATTGATGGCCTGTTGACTTTCCACCCCTAAATATAAACCAGACAATGCAGCTATTCCACGGGGATCTTAGCGGCTGTGACAAATCGGGAGGAATCATTCTCACAGCTTTAAAAATGAATGGAGCAGAATTGAATTAGGACCTCTTAATGTTCTGAAATGTCTGTCTCATCCATCCGCATGGCAATTGCCCATACTATCTTGCCCTGAATCCTGCCACACCATTATCACACACCATTTTTCTCCGATGGACCTTAGACCAAAATCTTTTAAAAGAAACCCTGGAGAGCTCCATTAATGCTCCAGATAAAAGCTGGTTCAGTTTATACTGTAGTTGGCATGGAGAAATTTGCACTAATTTCAGAAAATAGGTGTCTGGATCAATTAGGTGCAAATCTGGATTAGGTCCTGCATTTAAATCACTGGGATCTTTCTTTAAATCACTGTAGCTTGTCTTGCTAAATTATCAAATTAACTAAGACTGGTTTGAGTGCATGTGCATTAATGTCTTGAAGCCCTTTCACTAGATCAATGGAAAATGAATTGTGTGGCAGGAAAAAAAAACCTTTGATGAGCTATATATAAGGATATTTATTTATTTATTTATTTATTTATTTATTTATTTATTTATTTATCTATCTATTTATTTATTTATCCAACTTCTATCACCGCCCATCTCCCCCCAAAAGGGGGACTCTGGGCGGTTTACAACAAAGTCAGCAATTAAAACATATAAAATACAATATAGCAACCCGAAGAAAAAATAAATTAGATATAAATATAAAATCCAAGAGGCAATGAGGTCATATTTAAAAGAGCTCTACAGCGCAAGCCAACCCCAAGAGGAGCTGTTACTCTTCCCATTCCAGGCGAGGTGGCAGAGCCAGGTTTTATATTCCTAGTCTACCTTGTTTGTTTGTTCCTAGCGTACCTTGCATTAGATAATCTCTCTTTTGGGAGTGAAGATGAGTAATTTTTTTATGAAACTGTGTTGCTTTTATTTTTTTATTTTTAAAAAAATAATTTTATTGAAGATTACATGTACAGATAAAACTAATACAAACTATAAAAAAGAAAAAGGTAAAAACAAAAAAACAAAAAGTGCAGAGAAAAAGAAAAAAGAAAAACTTGGGCACAGAGAGGATCTTCTAGCTGTGCTCCTGTCCTCTGAAGATGCCAGCCACAGCGACTGGCGAAACATTAGGAACCAAAACTGCCAGAACACGGCCACACAGCCCGGAAAACCCACAACAACCATCAGATTCCGGCCGTGAAAGCCTTCGACTATAAAAAACAGAAAAAAATTAAAAAGAGAAAGAAAGAAAGAAAGAAAGAAAGAAAGAAAGAAAGAAAGAAAGAAAGAAAGAAAGAAAGAAAGAAAGAAAGAAAGAAACTTCCCCCTTCATCCCAGCAAGTATAAGCAACTTTAACATCTCTTAAAACACAACAAACGATCTCTTCATCCCATGTCTCACCTCATTCTCTATAAACAAATCTTTAAAACCTCATCATCCATCCTAATCAACAAAAGTCCATTAAGGGTTACCAGAAATAACAACCTATCTATTATAAACCTGATATAATAAACCCACTTGAATTCCTTCCTTTTACATGTATATCTCATTTTCTATCATTAAACAAATCCCCCAAACCTCATCATTCAAATCTAGTGAGTAACAATCTAATCAAAGTTACCAGAGATAAAAACATAACTATTTTAACCTTAATCAGATAAATTTAAGATATGGCAAATGAACACTTTCCCATAAAACTCTTATCTATAAACAAAACCTTAAAACATTGTCATCCAGTCCTGGTTGAAGAAAATCCATAAAAAATTTCCAGAAATAACAACCTATCTATTTTAACCTTGGTCAAATAAACCAACTTTATATTCCTTTACCTTGCTCCCAACAATCTTAATCTTTACAGTCCCTTCAAATAGTGTCCAAACACTTGGTTTCTTTTCATTTTCTCTTTGTCTCTTCTCCCAAAATCACTGACAACCTTAATAAATCCCTTTTGTAAATCCAATAAAAAAGGTTATCCAAGTCATTCTTCTGGTCTATTATTTGTACATCCTTTTTAGTTACTAGAACATCAGCCGGTTTCATTTGTATATTCAATATTTCATCTTTTTCCATATCCTTCTTGTAGCTTGTCATTTTAAAGTCCACATTTAATTGATTTCAGTCTTGTCCAGTAAAACTTGTTCCCCTTCCATAGCATGATCTAGTCTATCAATAATGGCAGAGATCTTTAAAACTACTTTCTGGGTCTGAATATTTGTTCGCAAATATCTCTCAATGCAGCCATTGTTTTATTTCCTTCTGGTGCCCTCTAGTGTCCAATCTTCAAAGTCTCATCTTATCATGTTGTTTTCCCTCCAAATGCAAAAACATGAATAGTTTCTCATGGGAAGGATTCTTATAACCAATTTCCAAATTTTATTAAATCCATCTGGACCCTTAGTCTGTTAATAACTTTCTAAAATCAACACTCTAATCACCCTTTTGCTGTTAATTCTGATTATATATATATATATATATATATATACACACACACACACACACACACACACACACACACATACATACATACACATACATACACTGCTCAAAAAAATAAAGGGAACACTGAAACAACACAATGTAAGTCCAAGTCAATCACACTTCTGTGAAATCAAACTGTCCACTTAGGTAGCAACACTGATTGACAATCAATTTCACATGCTGTTGTGCACATGGAATAGACAACAGGCGGAAAGCATAGGCAGTTAGCAAGACATCCCCAATAAAGGAGTGGATCTGCAGGTGGTGACCACAGACCACTTCTCAGTTCCTATGCTTTCTGGCTGATGGTTTGGTCACTTTTGAATGCTGGCGGTGCTTCCACTCTAGTGGTAGCATGAGACGGAGTCTACAACCCACACAAGTGGCTCAGGTAGTACAGCTCATCCAGGATGGCACATCAATGCGAGCTGTGGCAAGAAGGTTTGCTGTGTCTGTCAGCGTAGTGTCCAGAGCATGGAGGCGCTACCAGGAGACAGGTCAGTACATCAGGAGACATGGAGGAGGCCATAGGAGGGCAACAACCCAGCAGCAGGACCGCTACCTCCGCCTTTGTGCAAGGAGGGACAGGAGGAGCACTGCCAGAGCCCTGCAAAATGACCTCCAGTGGGCCACAAATGTGCCTGTGGCTGCTCAAATGGTCAGAAACAGACTCCATGAGGGTGGTATGAGGGCCCGACGTCCACAGGTGGGGGTTGTGCTTACAGCCCAACACTGTGCAGGACGTTTGGCATTTGCCAGAGAACACCAAGATTGGCAACTTCGCGACTGGCGCCCTGTGCTCTTCACAGATGAAAGCAGGTTCACACTGAGCACATGTGACAGACGTGACAGGGTCTGGAGACGCCGTGGAGAACGTTCTGCTGCCTGCAACATCCTCCAGCATGACCAGTTTGGCAGTGGGTCAGTAATGGTGTGGGGTGGCATTTCTTTAGGGGGCCGCACAGCCCTCCATGTGCTCGCCAGAGGTAGCCTGACTGCCATTAGGTACCGAGATGAGATCCTCAGACCCCTTGTGAGACCATATGCTGGTGCGGTTGGCCCTGGCTTCCTCCTAATGCAAGACAATGCTAGACCTCATGTGGCTGGAGTGTGCCAGCAGTTCCTGGAAGACGAAGGCATTGATGCTATGGACTGGCCCGCCCGTTCCCCAGACCTGAATCCAATTGAGCACATCTGGGACATCATGTCTCGCTCCATCCACCAATGCCACGTTGCACCACAGACTGTCCAGGAGTTGGGGGATGCTTTAGTCCAGGTGTGGGAGGAGATCCCTCAGGAGACCATCCGCCACCTCATCAGGAGCATGCCCAGGCGTTGTAGGGAGGTCATACAGGCACGTGGAGGCCACACACACTACTGAGCCTCATTTTGACTTGTTTTAAGGACATTACATCAACGTTGGATCAGCCTGTAGTGTTCTTTTCCACTTTAATTTTTGAGTGTAACTCCACACCCAGACCTCCAGGGGTTGCATACATTTGATTTCCATTGCTTTTTGTGTGATGTTGTTGTCAGCACATTCAACTATGTAATGAACAAAGTAATTAATACGAATATTTCATTCATTCAGATCTAGGATGTCTTATTTCAGTGTTCCCTTTATTTTTTTGAGATATATATATATATATATATATATATATATATATATATATATATCCATCCATCCATCCATCCATCCATCCATCCATCCATCCATCCATCCATCCATCCTTAAACACATACTTAAAACTTCTTTCATAGTGGATTGAAGGAAACTCACCCAGTGAAGTCCATAAAAACATGCCGTTCCAGAGGTTCTCAATATTAAAAAGCAATAAAAAGTTAATTCGAACATGATTAAGAAATGTGGATAGGCCAAACTTTGAGTCTTTAAAGGCTACATTATGACTATGAGCTTAGATGTAATCCCTCGACTCCCAACCACTTGACTAATGAGCTGACTGCAAAAACTTCTGTTCCTGCAGTTTCCTCATGAGAAGCAGCTATTAAGAGTGCATGTGGGCTATCTCATGATCTCTCTTTTCTCCTGAGAGATTTCTCCAGTCCGGATCCTGAAATCCACTGGAATTTCTGAGTCAAATTTTGCACATCTCCTTGATCTCTTTCCACCCGAATTCCATGGCTGCTTCATCTGAAATGTCCATTCTGGTGAAATTTGAAGATTAAATAAAGGGATATTTGCTTATTTATTTATGTCTGTAGCTTGAATCATGTCAACTGGATTTCTATTTTCTCAGTGGAAACGTTTTGCTCCTTATCCAAGGAGCTTCTTCAGTCTCCTTGGATAAGGAGCGAAACGTTTCCACTGAGAAAATAGAAATCCAGTTGACATGATTCAAGCTACAGACAATTCCACCTGCATGACTGAGAACCTTCATAGACTTATTTATTTATGTCAGTATTTTTAATAGCTCACCTTGTCATTCAGATACTAAACCACTCAAACAAGGAACTGATGAAATTGATTGATTGATTGATTGATTGATTGATTGTCATCAAGTCACTGTTGACTCTTAGCAATCCCATAGATAGATTTTCTCCATGAAGATCTGTCTCCAACATGGTCCTTCAGGTCTTCCAATGGTGTACCCATCGCCACTGTAACGGAGTCCTTCCACTTTGCTGCTGATCGTCCTCTTCTTCTCTTTCCTTCCACCTTTCCCAGCATTAGAGCTACACAGATAATAACTCAAAAGAACCCAATTTATTCTTATGCTTGCTTTGGAACTCCCTAGATATTTCTGGATACTCCTTTTCAATCTCTGTCCCCGGATACAGAGGGGTGGCTCCCCAAGCTAAGAGGTGGCCATAAACATAAATGATCAAATGGATGGTTTTAATGCAGTTGGTTGTGGGCTTAGATTTATCCAAACCAGCGAAAAACCAAAATACAGGAAATCCAAAATGAAGAGAAAATGGACCGTCCTGAACAGAAGCATTTGGCAGTGTAACATTTGGTTTTGGAATGCCACTTATATGACAAAATGTCAGATTCAGATATCAGATAATACACGGTACTTAGAGTCTATCTGGAGTCTATCCAGCATCCATATTCATAGAGGAGAATTTGACAGAGGATAGCTGGAAGCAATTGTGCTCAGCTTGGCTCCCTATCACTTCTATCCTGCCAACCTTCTCTAGGTCCCGTCCAAGACTGTAGCTGCCAACCCATGCATCTGTCTTTATTTTGTTTTTGTTCCACTTGAGAACGCACAAACAATTTCAGTTCTTGACTTTTGGAACCTCGGCTACCTCAGCAAGTGAACAATTGAGCTCTGAAGTAAGCACCACAATCAGATGCTAATATCCATAACGACCTGTCCTATCATGCTCATAAAATGGCCAGAGATCTGCAATCCAGTCTTCGGGGCATCTGTTAAGAAAGAAGAAAGATTACTAAGTAAACAAGAATATATTAATGTTCTACTTATTAAACAGCATGACCCTGGGTGTGCTTTATTCAGAAGCAAATCCTGTTTTAGCTAGAGGATTTATTTACAGGTTAGTATAGCAGAAGTGGGTTTTGTTTTTGTTTTTTTGGTTGAGAGATGGATTCCTGCTGGTGTAATCTGCAGAGGCCACATCACAGGATCTCCTCAGCAGGGCTAAAAACCAATATGGGTGAAGCCATGTCTTGATTATCAATTGGCTACAGCGCTCAGGGGCCGACCAAGGGCAAGATGGATGGATGGTATTCTGGAGGTGACGGACTCAACCATTGGGGAGCTGGGGATGGTGACGGCCGACAGAGGGCTCTGGCGTGGACTGGTCCATGAAGTCACGAAGAGTCGGAAACGACTGAACGAATAAACAACAAACAGCGCTCAGAACTTACGGGACTCCTTAGGGCAGAGCTTTCCAAACTGTGTGTCGGGACACGTTAGTGTGTCGGCTGCAGTGTCTGGGTGTGTCACGGCTGCTGCTGCCTCCGAGCCCTGCCAAGATTCCGCGCAGGTCCTAGTGCCTGCCCCTGGCTGCCTCCAAACCTGCCCGGCCAGGATTCCGCGCAGGTCCTAGTGCCTGCCTTGTGCCCTGCTGCCTCCAAACCTGCCCTGCCAGGATTCTGCGCAGGTCCTAGTGCCTGCCTTGTGCCCTGCTGCCTCCAAACCTGCCCTGCCAGGATTCTGCGCAGGTCCTAGTGCCTGCCTTGTGCCTTGCTGCCTCCAAACCTGCCCTGCCAGGATTCCGCGCAGGTCCTAGTGCCTGCCTTGTGCCTTGCTTCCTCCAAACCTGCTGAGATTCCGCGCAGGTCCTAGTGCCTGCCTTGTGCCTTGCTGCCTCCAAACCTGCCCTGCCAGGATTCTGCGCAGGTCCTAGTGCCTGCCTTGTGCCTTGCTGCCTCCAAACCTGCTGTGATTCTGCGCAGGTCCTAGTGCCTGCCTTGTGCCCTGCTGTAAGAGTGTGTCGCGAAATGATGCATGTCTAAAAAGTGTGTCACTAACATGAAAAGTTTGGAAAGCTCTGCCTTAGGGCATATAAACAAGTGTTACGCCCATCCCAAATTTCAGATGACTCAGAAATAAGAAGTCCAAAGTGAGACCCATACACTGTATACAACACACTATTTATTAATTTATTCAATTTCTATGGCCGCCCATCTCAGACAAGTGACTCTAGGTGGTGAACAATCATAAAATCAATTAAAAACTAAATACAAACACAATACAAAAAATAAATATATATAGCAGCCGAGAAAAATCATAACCACAGATGTTAATATAGCCAAGAAACAGGGCCCTTAAACACTCAGGATTCCAGGCCCAGGGACACAACCCGGTCTTCAAGGCCTTACAAAAGCCCAACAGGGTCGGGGACATCCTGATCTCTGGAGGGAGAATGTTCTACGGCAGAGAAGGCACACCTCCTAGTCCCCACCAGCTGACGTTCCATGGCTGATGGGACCCGGAGCATGCCCATCCTGCCGGACCAAACTGGATGGGTAGAAACAAGTGGGAGAAGATGGTCCCTCAGGTAACCCGGTCCCAAGCCATGAAGGGCTTTAAAGGTGACAACCAGCACCTTGAATTGCATCTGGAAACACACTGGCAACCAATGCAGCCCACGAAGTAGTGGTGTTACATGTGTCGAATATCCGAGAGACAGCTATTTATTTGTATCTCTATCTTGGGGGCCTACAAAATTCTAATGTGGCCCTGGGGATAACCAAAGTCAAAAATGGGAGGAGTCACACATTCTTTTTCTGTCTGCCCTCTTTTCTCCTCTGGTTCCCCTCTGTGGCAGTCTTTTTCCTCTCTCTTTTTGCTGAAGAAGTTCCTTCAGCTCAGTCTTGCAGAAGTCCTAAATCACTTGTTTGGAAAGGACCTTTGAAATCCAGCCAAGGAGGCCGTGGCTCCTGGCCACAAGTTGTCCACCTCTGATACAGGAAGTTATACTTCCAATTAATTGGAATTGTCTTGCTGCCTACTATTTCCACTTGCTTGCTCTCCTGGGAAATGTGTCTCTGGCCCTTGTCTGAGGCAGTGACCTTGTTTGCATATCACAGTAAGCCAGAATTTTCCCCAAATGCTGGCTTGCTGTGAAGTTGACAGTATGAGTTCACTTGTTCCCACTTGGCTCCTCCTGTGGAGTTAGAGACTACCTCTCCATGTATCTATTGCTTCCCCCTGTCACTTCCAGTTTGGACTGATTGGGAGGTGGATGAGCCAGGAAGTTCTGACTTGTAGATCTCAGGGAAGGAGTCAGGAGAAGATCACGGGGAAGCCAGGTCTGGAGATGATGAGCAGCTATCAGGACAGTGAGCCATCCCATTGGAGAGCTGCGAAGACCAACTAAGTGGCGGGACCAAGGACTTATCTCAAAAAGATCCAGCTTCATAAGGCCATGTGTTCGTAGCTGTGTCCCCATATCTGCTACTGGTCTCATGCATCGTTGCACCTTTTCAAACGCCAGGATAAGCCTCCACAGACATGTAAATAGAGAGCAGTAACGCTCCACTTCAGATGGGCTGGCACTGCTGGTCTTCCCTCTGCTTCCAGTCCTCTGGCACTGATTCCGAGATTGATTTAGAGAAGTCCCTTTGTAATCAATTGTTTCATTCCCGATTCACAACAAGGGCCAGCTGCTCCTGGCTTTCACAGCAGGCAGGACTCCACTGTGTGTTACAAATGGAGCAGCAGCAGATGGGTGACTTTCCATTTCTTCTGCTGCCAATCTGAGCTTTTTTCACCGTTGACCATTATGGGTCCTGATTTCTCACCTCTTCCTGGATTTTGGATACATCAGTGCTTTCAGTTTATCTACGCAGATTGGCCAGCTCTTTTCCAGTCAGTGAGATTGGCTTTGTAGTCGCATCATGTTCAATCTCCAACGTGCACCCATTATGATGCCTAATGAAGTCCCATTGATCAATTTTTTTTAATCCATTCCATCGTGTTTGATTCTCGGAGACCGCCTGGACAAGTCCCTGCAGTTTTCATGGCAAGGTTTTTCAGAAGTAGTTTGCCATTGCCTCCTTCCTAGGGCTGAGAGAGAGGGACTGGCCCAAGGTCACCCAGCTGGTTTCAGGCCTAAGGCAGGACTAGAACTCACAGTCTCCCAGTTTCTAGCCTGATGCCTTCACCACTACACCAAACTGGCTCTCATATACATATACGCACACGCACACGCACACACAGTATATACAGTACGTGGTTGGGTCCAGGCGATGGTCAATACATCCTTGAGAGAGGGGGTGTTTCCAGCTGCCTTTAAGGAGGCGCTGGTACACCCACTCCTCAAGAAGCCATTGCTGGACCCTACTGTGCTGGACAATTTTCATCCAGTCTCCCATCTCCCCTTTTTGGGGAAGGTGGTTGAGAAGGTGGTGGCATTGCAACTCCAGAGGATTCTGGATGAAACAGATTATCTAGACCCCTTCCAGTCAGGGTTCAGGCCTGGATATGGGACAGAAACAGCATTGGTCGCACTTATGGATGATCTCTGGTGGGAGCGGGATGGAGGCAGTGCATCCATCTTGGCTCTCCTTGAATTCTCAGCGGCTTTCGATACCATTGACCATGGTATCCTTTTGGGGCGGCTCAGGGAGGTAGGGGTGGGTGGCATGGCTTTGCGCTGGTTCACCTCCTTCCTCCGGGGCCAGTCCCAATCGGTGGTGATAGGGAGTGAGAGATCCAACCCTTGACCCCTCCTCTGTGGGGTGCCGCAGGGTTCGGTCCTCTCTCCTCTCCTATTCAACATCTACATGAAACCACTGGGTGAGATCATCCGTCACCACAGGATCAGGTATCATCAGTATGCTGATGATACTCAGTTATACATCTCCATCCCGGGTGAAGTAAGTGATGCAGTGACTGCCCTCTCTCGGTGCCTGGAGGCTGTGGGGGTCTGGATGGGGAACAACAGGCTTCAGATGAACCCTGGTAAGACAGAGTGGCTGTGGGTTAATGGCTCCACTGTATCCAGGAAATTTAATGCTGGATGGGGTCGCACTACCCCAGACAGACCCAGTGTGGAATCTGGGGGTTCTTCTGGACTCACGACTCCTGCTCAAAGAGCAGGTGGCAGTCGTGGCCAGAAGGGCCTTTGTGCAGCTTTGTGTTGTGTGCCAGTTACGCCGTTTCCTGGATCGAGAAGCCCTTCGAACAGTCACTCATGTCCTGGTCATCTCCCATATAGACTATTGCAATGCGCTCTACATGGGGCTACCCTTGAAGAGTATCCGGAAGCTTCAGCTGGTCCAGAATGTGGCTGCACGGGCACTTCTTGGTGCCCCAAGATTGGCACATGTGACACCACTGTTGCGCGAGCTGCATTGGGTGCCAGTTTGCTTCCAGGTCCAATTCAAGGTGTTGGTGATCACCTTTAAAGCCCTACATGGCATGGGACCAGGTTACCTGAGGGACCGTCTCATCCCCATGACATCGACCCCTCCCACCCGGTCATGCAGAGAGGGCATGTTACGGACCCCGTCTGCAAGAGAACTTCATTTGGCGGGGTCCAGAAAGCGGGCCTTTTCTGCAGTGGCCCCCGCCCTCTGGAACACTCTGCCCCCAGAGGTGAGACAGGCCCCATCGCTCCTGGACTTCCAGAAGAACCTGAAGACTTGGCTCTGCCGTCTCGCCTGGGGCGGGAAGGGGAGTAGTTATTCCTGAGGGTGGCTGGCACCTTAGAGCTCTCCTCACTGATTTAGATCTTTTTTAGCCACTTGGATTTTATATTTATTCTTACTTTTATATTTATATTTGGAAATAGTGTATTTTTATTTTAGATGTTTTTATCTCTACTGTTTTAAAGTGTCTGCTATGGTAAACCACCCAGAGTCCCCCTTTGCTGGGGGAGATGGGCAGTGGCAAAATTTGAAAAATAAATTTTATTAATATATATATATATATATAAAAAGGTAAAGGTTCCCCCCGCATATTTGTGCAGTCGTGTCCGACTCTAGGGGCCGGTGCTCATCTCCGTTTGTTAGCCGAAGAGCCAGCGTTGTCCGAAGATGCTTCCACGGTCATGTGGCCGGCATGACGCATGCAGAACGCTGTTACCTTCCCACTGAAGTGGTACCTATTCATCTACTTGCATTTGCATGCTTTCGAATTGCTAGGTTGGCAAGAGCTGGGGCTGGTGCGGGAGATCACTCGTCACGCGGGGCTAGGGATTCGAACCTCTGAACTTGCGATCGACAAGCCTGGCGTCTTACCCGCTGAGCCACCACGCCCCACATGTGTTTGTGTTTGTGTTTGTGTGTATATATATATATATATATATATATATATATACACACACAAACACAAACACAAACACAAACACAAACACAAACACAAACACAAACACACACACCCATCTTCATTAAAATTTTAAAAACGAAAGATAAAAACCAACAAGAATTAATATTTAGAATAAAGAAAAGGGAAAAAAGAGAGAAGAAAAAGACAAAAACAAAACTGCAGAAAAAAAAGAAAAAAGAAAATATAAAGAAGTAGCTTCCAATTTTCTTTACAGCAGTTATAAGTATGGATGTAAATTAACATCTTACTCTATGGCAGAGCTTTCCAAACTGTGTGTCACGACACAAAAGTGTGTCGCCACACACAGTCTGGTGTGTCGCCACACAACCCGGAAGCACCGATCATCATCAGCACTTCCGGGTTTTCCCGTGGCGACACACCAACGGCGGCACGCAAAAACCCAAAAGCGGCACCAATGGCGGCACTTCCAGGTTTTCCTGCGGCGACACACCAACGGCGGTTGGTGTGTCACCACGGGAAAACTTTGGAAAGCCCTCCTCTTTGGTTACAGCATGACTTACATTTTTTCTATAATCTATTTTTTTTCTAATCATCAAAACCATATATCATAATTTCATTTTTTTGTTTGTGTGTTTCACGCAAAAAGTCTATAAGGGGTTTCCAGTCAGCATTAAACTTAGATAATGTCTTTTCTCTGATCAAAGCTATCAATTTGGCCTTCTCAGCAAATTCCATATCTTCAGCATCCATTCCTCCATTGTGGGTAATGTCGAATCTTTCCACCTTTGTGCATATAATAGTCTCACTGCAGTTATCATGTATAAAAACAAAATTCCATAACTTTTTCCCAACTGTTTATTGATCAGTCCCCAAAGAAAAACCCCTGGTTTCAACTGTATATTAATCTTTAAAATCTTCTGAATTAATATATGTAATTGAATCCAAAATTTTCTAGCTTTTTTGTATGTCCACCAAGCATGGTAAAATGTCCCCTCTTGTTGTTTACATTTCCAACATAAATTTGAAGTACCTTTATACATTCTAGACCAGGGTTTCTCAACCAGGGTTCCGTGGAACCCTAGGGTTCTATGAGAGGTCACTAGGGGTTCCCTGGGAGATCACAATTTATTTCAAACATTATTTCAAATTCAGGCAACTTCATATCAAAGAGGTAAGTTTCATTCTTTATCTTTAGTTTAAGAACACTGTTAATGCATAGATACAGGCCGACACATGAAGCAAATATACATAATAGTTTTGTAACTTCTGGCCTGTATTTGAGCCTGAATGTGCAGGGGTTCCCCAAGGCCTGAACAATATTTCAAGGGTTCCTCCAGGGTGAAAAGGTTGAGAAAGGCTGTTCTAGACAATTTTTTCCAGTGACATATACCAATGATACATCATTTTATAAAAATTCTCTTTAAGATTATAACATAATGTAAATTTCAATCCTTTCAACCACATACTGTATTCTCCCACTGTTCCATTTGTATATTGTAACCCAAAATTTTAGCCCATTTTATGATACATTCTTTCACTTGTTCTTCTTCTATTTCAAATTTCAGTAGACGTTTATACATTTTAGCAATAACGTGTTCACCATTAGTACACAGTTCTATTTTAGAACCTCTGTTGGGTTAACTAGGCCATTCTATCTCTGCTGCTGCAAGTTGTATAGAGTCGATTTACATCTCCTGCTTCTTCCCATGTGAAGGAAATTTTGAAATATTTGGAAATCTAAGAGAAAGTGAGTGATCCCTTCTTTCTTTTTGCTCTCTGAGGTGAATTATGAGTCATTTTCTCAAGTTCCAGCCATAGCTCATAGAAGGCAGCTCACAAAAATGTGCCAAGGGTGTGAAAAATTAACTTGTCACCTTCACACAGAAGCTCAAAAAAATAAGTTAATCTTTCATGCAACAAAAAAGGGATCCAATACAGGTAGTCCTTGCTTAACGACCACAATTGGGACCAGAATTTTAGTTGCTAAGCGAAGCAGTCATAAAGTGAATCCGACCCAATTTTATGACTGTTTTTGCAGCAGTCGTTAAGCGAATCACTGCAGGTGTTAAGAGAAACACGTGGTCGTTAAGCAAATCATGCGGTTCCCCGTTGATTTTGCTTGCCAGAAGCCGGATAGGAAGGTTGAAAATGGCGATCACATGAGCACGTGACGCTGCGACGGTCATAAATGCGAACTGGTTGCCAAGCGCCCAAAACATGATCACGTGACCGTGGGGATGCTGCGACATTTATAAGTGTGAGAACCGGTCATAAGTCATTTTTTTCAACACCTTTGTAAGTCCGAACCGTCACTAAATGAATGGTTGTTAAGTGAGGACTACCTGGAATGAGATTTGAGTTTCATAGTGGAGGGAAAGCTAAGAGTCCTAGCAAGAGTTGTAAAATCCCAATGTTGATCTGCTAAATACATTTCTTTTGCTTTGATGTTCATCTCCTATACCTTTCAGTTTCCTGAAGTTGGAGGACACATAGGATATTGGGACATCACCCAAAAGAAGAGATGATTTCTGGGGTGGCACCTTCCGGGGTTACGTGAGAGCAGACAGCATTGGAATCTTGAGAAATATTCTTCTAAAAGTTCTTCATTGCCCTGGAATGAGCAAGAAGTATTTTCCCAGGTATCAAATTGAGAACATGCAAATGAAGGGATAGAGCTATGCAAGTACAAGCTGGCTCAGATCATAATGGCTCCCACTGAATTTAATAGACCACAATCTGGGACATCATTGAAAGATAATACATGTTAATAATTTCCTCCTGGTCTTTAGATGTCTAGGAAACAGGGCAATGCTATCTCCATAGGATTTGCTGTCTGATCATCTGTGGCTTCTCCATAATAAGTCTCTAGAGGAAACCAACCATCAGCTTCCGGGGACAGCAGCCTGAAGGAATCCTGGCTTGGATCATGTTCTCACTGCCAGCAGAGTCACAATAAAGTGCATCACCCCTAAGAAGGCCCCCAGCTGGGAGTCAGGAGTGCAAGGATTCCCTTTCCTAAATTTTAAGGGACAACTACTTCCCCATAATGTGAGAAGAAAAAATAGTTCTGAAGATACTCTGTTCCCCCTTCCTCTTCTTCCATCATCAGAAGACTCCTGCTTCACTTGACCTCTGGGCTGCTGGCATTTTTGCTGAATGCCAAGTTAATCCACAACTAAAACTTTGTCATTTCTACTTTCCTCGTGGGTAAAGTCACCTGGTTTGTTTCACTGGGACTCGGGTGGAACAGTTTTGAAGTTCTCTTTCCCATTTGTGCCCATCTGGTTACAATTTGAGAGGTCGAAGGACAGAGATTCTGTCTGCAGGAGTTCCATCTTCCTTATCAATCTTCTTTTAACATAATTTTTAATGAGATCCTTCCTTCCTTCCCCTCGAGAATATACATCTCTGAAATATAGTAGCCTTATTTATAGAGCTATCTTCCTTTCTATTCTACCTTCCTTTCCATTGTTACAGGAACAGCTGATCTATTGAATTTCCAAAAACATTTAAAACAAGACATTCTGCATAACAGCTTGCAGGGTTTTAGGTAGAATCATGAAGTTGGAACAAGCATCTGGGTCTTCAAAGCTAACCTCGTCCTCTGTTCAGAAATCCAAATTAAAATCTCTGCTTGGATGCATCCACTGAGGAGCACTCACCACCTTATTAAGTCTTGTAGGACTGCCAGTGCAAAACAGCTGGTGCCTGAGATAGGGAAACATCTGCATTTTTGAAGCACATGATGCTTTTCCCTATAACATTTAAGAGGATTGTGCTGAATGCATTATGGCTCTGAAGCTGGTGTTTATGACCACTATGGTAACATATCTTACATTTCCAAAATAGGTCTAATAAACATTATTACAGTAGCACTTAAAGTCACCCCTGTGGAGGCCCATGTAGTCAAGTCAGTACAAATACAGGAAATGAGACGATTCTTTGGCCAAACCATAAGAGTCTATGTCTGCCAGAATATCTGAACTTGTTCTGTCTTTCCAGAAATGCGGTATAGAAATAGTGTGAAATCATTCCTGTCCTTGACGGTGCAGTTCTGGGGCACCAAATGATGTGTCCAGCAAGCATCTGCAAACAATGTTGGGCCAGGAGTGAATTAAAAGAGAATTTACATTTGAAAAGATTACGAGCCCTGTGTGTGTGTGAATATGGGCGTGTGTGTGTGTGTATGGAATTTAGGCCCCTTGAAAAGCCTGCAACTTTTCAGTAGCAGCCCCCACATTGTAGATTAGCTTGCCCACCTCCAAACTCAGGAGGACCATTCTGCAAATCAGAAAGGTGGTGGAAGTAGTCCTTTTTCATATGGCTTGTGTTACTGATGGACCTCAGTGGGAGATGGTTCTCAGTGAAAAAGCATATGGATTTTTTTGGATTATATTGATGATGGCATGAATTGCACTTCTTTCTAGAACTGTATGCCACCTAGAATCCAGTGAATAGTGTCCTATAAGCTGCTGCAATCAATAAAGAATAACCAATAAATCAACTTGAAATTCATAGGTATGAAGTTGGGACTCCTGCTTCTTGGGGACGGGAAGAGGAATTACTGTTTTGGCCTTCTTAGCAATATTTTGATTTTACATTGGGCATTTCAGATGGTGGGAATCTTCAATGTGCATAATTCCGAATACTTTTTATTGGTATGAGACCAGTATCGCTGATGAAAGAGTTACGGGGAGCCATTCACAGCTCAAAGCAAGGCAATCCCAGGATTGCTGTTGTGGGGATTTTTATTGTTTTTAATAATTTAAGATCAGAGTTATAGAAACATTGAGAGATCAAAAAAAATAAACTAAAAATTTACAGTAGAAAGAAATGTTGTTTTTATTTTAAAAACAAAGAACAGGAACTTAAATTTAACCCATTACTTTTTCTCAGCCGAGAAAAAGCACATGGCCTATTTTACATATCAATACTACATAGCTGCAGCTGAACACAAAAAGAAGATTTACAATATAAAGCCTTTACAAGAAGAACTTGGCATTACCTGAGTGGACAACGTTTAACATGTGACCACCCTGACTCAGCTCACCTATTTACTTATTTGGAAATAAAACATCAAGAAACATTCTGATTGGTCAGTTCAAGCTAGACCTTTTGGCACCAATTAAGTAACATTCCTGAGGATGGAGTTAAACAATGAGCCCTCCTGACTCCAAAAAAAACACCCTTCTCAGCCTGACTTTTTATAACAGAACTTTCCAGATTCTTTCAATATCATAAAATATATAACAGGGATAAAATAAGGTGAGATGCAATTTGTATAGGATCTAGGATGTATTTGGTATTGCAAAGTAGGATAAGGTGCTTGGCAAGTGTGAGGAAATGTGTTGGAGCACACATTTTGGCTGTGTCAGCCTTATGAGGTGGACCAGACAGGAAACACAACCATATGAGCTAATTCTACTTTATTTTAAGGCTACATTAACAGAATCTTGCAAGTCTGAAAGTACAATTCTCACCCGCCATCTCCTTTACAGCCCGAGAAACTAGGGAGGGTCCCTTCTGAGTCTCTTGCCCCCACCCACTATCCAGCTGTGGGCTATGCTGTCTCTTATCTGACCGTTCCCTATGCAGTGTCCCTGGGCCCAGTCTCCCAAGGTCATTCCCAGATCCCATTACAGGCTGAGAGGTGCCGGGTTACAGGCTTTAGCACGTGGTTCCACCTGTGGGGAGAAGGGCCAGCTGTAATACCTTAATTGGGTCTTCTTGAAAGCTGGGAAGATGGCGAGGTGGCTTTGTTAAGAGCAGAAGGGGTTAAAAGGGTGGGAAAGGAAGTAAATCTCAGAGGATTGCCGCAAATACAGATGAGGAACCTTTCTATAAATCTCAGAGATGATGTGACTGTTTGGGAATATGTTTGGGGGGTCATCTAAAAATCTTCAGATTCTTCAGAGCTCATGCATCCTCATCCATGCCAGGTTTTCTTTTAAACAAAATTAGATCCCAGAATCCATATTTAGACACTTTGAATAAATGACCTGGTTTTCTAAACTGCTGACTGTACATGTCCAGTGGGATTATCTAGGAGCAAAGGATTTTTGAAAACAGTAATTCTTATTTTGGTACAATTTGGTAGTTGCTTAAGGACTGCTTCTCTGCACCCCTTGGCACCTTACATTACGCAGTCTCAGATGTGAGATTCTGCACATTCTAGACTTGATCCAGAAAAGGCTGACAGGCCAAACATCTCCTACCGTAACGGTATTCAGTGGTGAAGGCTTTGGAGACTATGTCTGAGGTTCCAAAACACATGATTTATGGCTTAGTTACAACCACAAAGATCAGAATAGTTAAAAGAATGGTCTTCCCACAATCATGTAGAGCTGTGAAAGCTGGATGCTGAAAAAGAGTGATAGAAAAATGATAGATGCCTTCAAATGATGGATTTATAGATGGTTGCTCAGAGTTCCAGGGCCTGCAAGAAGAATCAATCAATCTGTCCTGGACCAAATCAAGATTGAATGCTCTCCCGAGACAATAATCAGCAAGCAGAAA
Organism: Charina bottae; assembly: GCA_023362775.1. Classification (NCBI taxonomy): domain Eukaryota; kingdom Metazoa; phylum Chordata; class Lepidosauria; order Squamata; family Charinaidae; genus Charina; species Charina bottae. The sequence continues at coordinate 2,518,918 of JALMGJ010000048.1, read as the reverse complement.
CTCACATACTTTGGGCATGTGATGCGATGAATGAAGGCCTAGAAAAAATTATTATGCTTGGCAAGACTGAGAGAACTGGAAGAAGGAGAAGATGACAGCTAAGGTAGATAGGCAACAGATTACTGGAATGTCTTTGGAAGAGAAACCAATTAATGCTAAAGGCAGCATTGATCCATATAGTCAGCAGAGCGCCTAACTCACATTATATCAGAACCTAGCGCTGTGGCTTACTCACAAAACCGTAGTTAAAACAACCCACCATTATACAATTATAAACTCGGCAGTGGAAGTAACTACATTCAAGACCGAGTTCTGTATAACCAGGAATCCAGAGAAGGCAAGTCCCCCCCTGTACAGGAACCATGTTTCAATCATTCTGGTTCCTAGGCAAACAAAGTTGCATCCCACTTTTACCCTGGAAAAAATTGCTTTCCCCCACTTCCCTGCCATTGCCCTTACTTACTTACTTACTTACTTACTTACTTACTTATTTATTTATTTTTCAAATTTATTCCCCGCCCATCTCCCATGCAAGGGACTCTGGGCCCTTCCCCCTGATGCAATGTGTAATAGTATTTGACCATGAATGTATAGAAGCATATGTATGCCTGTATATTTTCTCTCTCTCATCTTCATTACTGGACTGTGCTGTGAATACGTTTGTATGCAGTTTTGCAGAGGACACCTGTACAAAGTTGTATGCATGTAAATAGACTCTTAACACTGAGTATTGTGTCTGAGTCGTTTCTTATCTAAAGGCCTGAAGGACTTTACTTCTACTGAACATGGCAATGCTGAAGAAAGCTCTGATAATTCTCCTCTGCTTTAGAAAGTGTGATGGGATGTCACGATGCCGGTAAAAATGGTGGGCCTTTGATCACACGGTTGTGGCTGCCATTTTGACTTTTTTGCCCCCTCCCTGTGGACACCTCTGTTTAACATTGTAACCTGTAGACCTTCTACCAGCTTCGGTTCGTTTAGAAATTCACTGAAACATTTTGACCAAGGGTGCCTAAACTTCTCCATGCAACCAGATAATACAGTGTTCTGGTCATGAAACGAAATAAAACAACTGCGAAATAAATTATATTACAGCGAAAATAATAAAATATTCCTAACAGCAGCCTGAAGTAGAATTATTTGCACCAATAGAAAAGTTGTGCATGTATATGCAGAGAGAGAGAGAGTGTGTGTGTGTTTCAACTTTGGGACCAGGTACAAGAAAAAAATGATTTCCAGTTTAATGTTGTCTTTTAAGCAAGATGAGATGAATCCTATGTGATGACAGGAAATGCTTCATACCAATTCCTAAGCTACGTTTCCTGCTGGCATATAAAAATTGCTTCGCTGGGTCAGACCAAAAGTCTCCCCTTCTAGATACCATTGGGAAATTCACAAGTGAGGCTTGTAGCAACAGCTTTGCTGCATTTAATTAGTTTCAATAAAACAAACGGGGTTTTCTTTTCTTTTTTCATTTCGAGTAGTATATCTGCTAAAGTGAATTTTTGCTATCGCTCAGCACTCTGTAATCATTAGATCCAGCAAGCCGAGTTCATAAATCAAAACTTCAGACTCGCCTGTCTTTCAGTCATCCTCAAAGCATAGATCTGTTAGGCGGGATTGTGCTTAGAAAACGGGGCATTCCTTATCATAGGAGCAATGCAGAAATCCAATGAGTTCAAGAAATGCACATTGGTGGCTTCAGTCTACATTGAAATCCTTTAATTTAGCTTAGAAAGCTTTGTACTTAAGAATTTAGACCTTAATTTAATTGAATTGGGTAGTGTGTCACTTGCAGCTTTGCGAGTGATGGGGAAGGGGCAACACTGTGTGTGTGTGTGTGTGTGTGTGTGTGTGTGTGTGTGTTCTCATTAGCAGTAATTGGCAAAAGAAAGTCAGAACAACAGTGACCCAGCACTTTTGAAATTCCTGCTCTCATCTCTAGTCTAAATCTTTCAAAGTTGAAACTCCAGAACAACAAATAATATCATCCCCTCCAACAATTTCTGTGGACCAGAAACAAGCTGTATAGCACAACTGAAGTTCTCTGGATAATCAACAGCCATGGAAAAAGCTTGAATGTGATTATGGGAGGAGGGCAGGGGATTAAAAAAAAGCCACCTTCCCACCCTCATCCAGATCTGCTGTTTACTTTTCAAGGAAGAGGGGAAACCATAATGCCCATTTTTAATTCTGTGGATAATATCACATCGGATGCAGTTCCAAGAGAACAGAAGGAAGCTGTAACTCAGTTCCCAGATTGATAAAAAAAAAATCAAGGGACCATAATATGAATAATCAACTGCAGGCTTTCTTATAATCACATCCCCTCTAGGGTTCTAAGGCTGTGAGCAGGGGTGTTGGCAAGGAGGGGGTCAAAAGAGTCAAGATGGCAGCCACAACCATGCAGTTGAAGCCCCGCCCTATTTAACATGGGATTGTTGTTGTTTATTCGTTCAGTCGCTTCCGACTCTTCGTGACTTCATGGACCAGCCCACGCCAGAGCTTCCTGTCGGCCGTCACCATCCCCAGCTCCCCCATGGTTAAGTCCGTCACCTCCAGAATATCATCCATCCATCTTGCCCTTGGTCGGCCCCTCTTCCTTTTGCCTTCCACTTTCCCTAGCATCAGCATCTTCTCCAGGGTATCCTGTCTTCTCATTATGTGGCCAAAGTACTTCAGTTTTGCCTTTAATATCATTCCCTCAAGTCAGCAGTCTGGCTTGATTTCCTGGAGTATGGACTGGTTTGATCTTCTTGCAGTCCAAGGCACTCTCAGAATTTTCCTCCAACACCACACTTCAAAAGCATCTATCTTCCTTCGCTCAGCCTTCCTTATGGTCCATTAACATGGGATACAGTGCTTTAAAAAAAGCCGCTAGGCTTTGATTGCATAATTGGGGGTGCCATGTTGACTTTTTTTCACCCCTTACAGATACCCCTGTCTGTGAAAAAGAGACTTAGGAAATCTCTGCCCTAACATATATATATATATATAGTTGGTTATTTCAAAACTGAAAGTTCTTTCAGTCACTGGAAATATAATATAAACTGTTGTATTATACGATTTTTATATAGTTTTTATATTGTATTCTTTTTATATTGTTTTTAATTGCTGTAAGCCATCCAGAGTCATGCATTTGAGATGGGCAGCTATATCAATTGAAATAATAAATAAATGAAATGAAATGAAAAATGAAACAAGCTCCTGCTTGTGTCATCAGTGACAGTATCTCGCAGCCTTGTTTCCTGCTGGTATCTTCTTTGATTGTCCAATTATGGCTTGGATGTGAAACTTATGCTAACAGAAATACCATTTCAAGCTAGTGCATAAGACAAGATTCTGCAGAGGTCCAGAAAAGCCACCGAATTTGTAGCAGTTTAAATTTTGTAGCAACTCATCAGCTTTTAAAAAAGCTTCACAATTAACGTAACGTAGGGCCCCCTCAGTGTAAAACGTAGGGCCCAGTACACCTCCTTAACTGCAATGTCATCTTTTTAATTCTACCTTTGCCTGGGGGTTAAAAAAGGTAAAGGTTCCCCCCGCACAATTGTGCAGTCGGGTCCGACTCCAGGGGCCGGTGCTCATCTCCGTTTGTTAGCCAAAGAGCCAGCGTTGTCCAAAGACGCTTCCACGGTCATGTGGCCAGCATGACGCATGCGGAACGCTGTTACCTACCCACTGAAGTGGTACCTATTAATCTACTTGCATTTGCATGCTTTCGAATTGCTAGGTTGGCAAGAGCTGGAGCTAGTGCGGGAGCTCACTCCGCACACAGGGCTAGGGATTCGAACCTCCGAACTTGCGATCTTCCAATTGACAAGCCTGGCATCTTACCCACTGAGCCACCACGCCCCTTACATAGGGCCCCCTCAGTGTAAAAAGTAGAGCCCAGTACAGCTCCTTAACTGCAAAGTCATCTTTTTAATTCTACCTTTGCCTGGGGGTTAACAATAGAATAAAACAAGGTGATTCCCTGTGATGTAACTAGAAGCAGCTCAGGATCTTCATCTCATCAGATTCCTTAACATCCCTTCTCAAAACAGCACAAGGCTCATCCCAGAGATGAGTGTGGGTCCTGAGACATAGGTAACCAAGCCTCTGGAAAGCAGGTGTAATTCTTTTTTGGCATCAGAGCCAGAGACAAATGCCGTCCTGGGGCACAGAAGTGTTGATCCATAAGTAAAGAGCTGGATCAAATATCTGGATTGGGTTAAGGCTGACCCAAAGCTGGTCAATTGGGAAAGGAGCAAACAGAGACCTCTGGACCAAGGTTAGGAAACTTACATCCAGCTTTGGTTTCCTAAACAAGACCCAGCCTGAGCTGGAATCGTGTCTGCTGGCCACAGAAAAAAAACCAAAGGACTGTCCAAAGTGATGGAATTATATCAGGACTTGTGAAATTATACAACAGTGTCTTCTACTGCTTGCTTTGAGATGTTCTCTGGAAGGAACACCATCAAGAGGCAACTAGTAGAATGTTGGTGGCTCTTAATATTCCCATTTTTGTTGTTCAGTTGTTTAGTCATGTCCGACTCTTCGTGACCTCATGGATCATGGCACGCCAGGCCTTCCTGTCCTCCACTGTCTCTCGGAGTTTACTCAAATTCATGTTCATTACATCGGGGATGCTATCTAACCATCTCATCCTCTGCCGTCCCCTTCTCCTTTTGCCTTCAGTCTTTCCCAGCATCAGGGTCTTTTCCAGTGAGTCCTCTCTTCTCATTAGGTGGCCAATGTACCTAGTAACATGCATCAAATGAGTAAGGAAGTGTTTTGAAAAAACTGGCAATCAATATGAACTTTTAATGTAATTTATATAACAAATTATCTATAGGGTCTGAATTTGGGTACACCCTGTGTGTGTGTGTGTGTGTGTGTGTGTGTGTGTGTGTGTGTACACCCACACACACACACATGTACACACTGACGCACACACCATACACAGCTCTAAATTCTCTCCAACTGATGTAATTTAGGGCAGCCCAAATAAACTCTCCACTTTTGTGCACTTCCCCCAAACTAGTTTTCCTGTTGCGGTCTCCAAACAGCATGAGATGTTATGAATGATGTACATGCTGATGGGAGGCTAATTAAAATTCCAGCAAATCTCCCCAACTGCTACAGTGGGTAGAGAGGATAAGAAGTTCATTAGCATGTTATCTTTCTCTGTAAGGTTTCCTTTTTTAAAAAGCCGCATATCTGAAAATAATGCTTAAACAGGGGCACAGAGAGAGAGAGAAAGCTGGCTGATTGCCAACAAGTTGAACAACCCTTGATTCTAGGACTCAATTATACTTTGTACATTCCTGTGATTCCACTGTGTTCAACGTTGGTTGAAAAAGCACATGGGATAGAGCAGGGGTGGGCAACGTCAGGGAAGCACTAAAGAATGTTCAAACTATCGAACAGTGGCACTTATTTCACATGCCAGTAAGGTAATGCTCAAGATCTTGCAAGGTAGACTCCAGCAATTCATGGAGCAAGAATTGCCAGATGTACAAGCTGGGTTTAGAAAAGGCAGAGGAACTAGAGACCAAATTGCCAATATCCGCTGGATAATGGAGAAAGCCAGGGAGTTTCAGAAAAACATCTATTTCTGTTTTATTGACTATTCTAAAGCCTTTGACTGTGTGGATCATAACAAATTGTGGCAAGTTCTTGGTGGTATGGGGATACCAAGTCATCTTGTCTGCCTCCTGAGGAATCTGTATAACGACCAAGTAGCAACGGTAAGAACAGAGCACGGAACAACGGATTGGTTTAAGATTGGGAAAGGAGTACGGCAGGGCTGTATACTCTCACCCTACCTATTCAACCTGTACGCAGAACACACCATGCGACATGCTGGGCTCGAGGAATCCAAGGCTGGAGTTAAAATCGCTGGAAGAAACATTAACAATCTCAGATATGCAGATGATACCACTTTGATGGCTGAAAGTGAGGAGGAGTTGAGGAGCCTTATGACGAAGGTGAAAGAAGAAAGTGCAAAAGCTGGGTTGCAGTTAAACCTCAAAAAACCAAGATTATGGCAACAAGCTTGATTGATGACTGGCAAATAGAGGGAGAAAAAGTGGAGGCAGTGACAGACTTTGTATTTCTAGGCGCAAAGATTACTGCAGACGCTGACTGCAGCCAGGAAATCAGAAGACGTCTACTTCTTGGGAGGAGAGCAATGGCAAATCTTGATAAAATAGTTAAGAGCAGAGACATCACACTGACAACAAAGGTCCGCATAGTTAAAGCAATGGTATTCCCTGTAGTAACCTATGGCTGTGAGAGCTGGACCATAAGGAAGGCTGAGCGAAGGAAGATAGATGCTTTTGAACTGTGGTGTTGGAGGAAAATTCTGAGAGTGCCTTGGACTGCAAGAAGATCAAACCAGTCCATACTCCAGGAAATAAAGCCAGACTGCTCACTTGAGGGAATGATATTAAAGGCAAAACTGAAGTACTTTGGCCACATAATGAGAAGACAGGATACCCTGGAGAAGAAGCTGATGCTAAGGAAAGTGGAAGGCAAAAGGAAGAGGGGCCGACCAAGGGCAAGATGGATGGATGGTATTCTGGAGGTGACGGACTCAACCATTGGGGAGCTGGGGATGGTGACGGCCGACAGAAAGCTCTGGCGTGGACTGGTCCATGAAGTCAAGAAGAGTCGGAAACGACTGAACGAATAAACAACAACAACGTGCATGACACAGAATCCCCCCAAAGCAATACAAGAGTTGACTGAGCCTGAATGGAGCAGGACTGGCAGCAACCATGGAAATTGAGGCCAGCAACATGGACGGTTATGACCTGTTCCAGGAGAAGGTGAAGACCAGGGTTGGGCTTATTTCAGAACTAAAAATTTCAGGGATAACTACTCTGCTTTTACCCTCCAGGTCTAGTGGTTAAGGCACCAGGCTAGAAACCAGGAGTCTGTGAGTTCTAGTCCCGCCTTAGGCATGAAAGCCGGCTGAGTGACCTTGGGCCAGTCACACTCTCTCAGCCCTAGGAAGGAGCCAATGGCAAACCAGGAGTCTGTGAGTTCTAGTCCCACCTTAGGCATGAAAGCCGGCTGGATGACCTTGGGCCAGTCCCTGTCTCTCAGCCCTAGGAAGGAGCCAATGGCAAACCAGGAGACTGAGAGTTCTAGTCCCACCTTAGGCATGAAAGCCGGCTGGGTGACCTTGGGCCAGTCACTCTCTCTCAGCCCTAGAAAGGAGCCAATGGCAAACCAGGAGACTGAGAGTTCTAGTCCCGCCTTAGGCACGAAAGCCGGCTGGGTGACCTTGGGCCAGTCACTCTCTCTCAGCCCAACTCACCTCACAGGGTTGTTGTTGTGGGGAAAATAGGAGGAGGGAGGAGGATTAGATATGTTCCCCGCCTTGAGTTATTTATAAAAATAATAAAGGCGGGATAGAAAACAAATAAACAAACAATCAAACCAATAAACAAATAAATAAATAAAGCAAGCCAGATGTCATCCCCACTAGATTTGACCAGACAAGGAAATCACTCCACAAGAAGGCAAACCTTCTTTTATTGACATTGTCTATTAGATCAAATTTGTGCTGTACCTTCTCCTCCTTCTTATACTCCAGTGAATTAGGGAGGCCTCTGTCTAGGTCACTTCCAAATGTTATCTGGCTGTTGTGGACTTAAAAAATGCTTCAGCCTATTTTGCCTAAGCAACAGCTCCAGCATATCTCCATCAAGGTCATCTTCCTTATACTCTACACCAGCAAGTTTAGCTGCAAAGGGCCAAGGCAAAGACAATGGAGGAGTGATCAACCTAATATTCTTGAAACAGTCCCTCCAGTCTCTATCTAACTATCTTCAAGAGAAGATGTTTATGCAAAACCAAATACCATCACAGAGGTAGAGGAGTTGGTAGAAAAACTTGCAGAGGTGACATACATACATACATACATACATACATTTATTTATTTATTTATTTATGTTTCAATTTATATACCGCTCCATCTCCCCGCAAGGGAACTCTGGGCGGTTTACAAAACACAAAAATTAAAATCCGACAATTAAAACAACCCAATAAAACACTCTAATATATTAAAATTAAATATAAAAATCCAAGATGCGGTGGTATGATGTTTGGATGTTTAAAAGGGCCCTATGGCACCAGCCATCCCCAAGAGGAACTGTTCCCCCCCTCCCCCCACGCAAGGCGGCAGAACCAGGTCTTTAAGTTCTTTCTGAAGGCTGGGAGCGATGAGGCCTGCCTCACCTCCGGGGGTAGCATATTCCAAAGGGTGGGCACCGTTATCGAGAAGGCACGCCTCCTAGACCCCGTCAGGTGACATTCCTTTACGGACGGGATCCGTAGCATGCCCTCTCTGAATGACCAAGTGGGACGGTTCGACGTTATGGGGATGAGACGGTCCCTCAGGTAACCTGGCCCCATGCCATGTAGGGCTTTAAAGGTGATAACCAACACCTTGAATTGGACCCGGAAGCACACAGGCACCCAGTGCAGCTGTCGCAACAGAGGTGTCACATGCGCTGATCTAGGCGCACCAATAACTGCGCGAGCAGCCGCATTCTGGACCAATTGAAGCCTCCGGATACTCTTCAAGGGTAGCCCCATGTAGAGCGCGTTGCAATAGTCTATATGGGAGATGACCAGGGCATGAGTGACTGTACGGAGGGCTTCCCGATCCAGGAAAGGGCGTACATACATACATACATACATACATACATACATACATACATGCTACATTCTCTACCAAACCTATGAGATGGCCTCCCATACATAGGTAAAGGTAAAGATTCCCCCCGCACATTTGTGCATTTGTGTCCGACTCTAGGGACCGGTGCTCATCTCCGTTTCTTAGCCGAAGAGCCAGCGTTGTCCGAAGACGCTTCCATGGTCATGTGGCCGGCATGACGCACGCAGAACGCTGTTACCTTCCCACCAAAGTAGTACCTATTCATCTACTTGTATTTACATGCTTTCGAATTGCTAGGCTGGCAAGAGCTGGAGCTAGTGCGGGAGCTCACTCCGTCATGCGGGGCTATGGATTCAAACCTCCAAACTTGAGACCTTCCAATCGACAAGCCTGGCATCTTGCCCGCTGAGCCACCACGCCCCTTTGTCCCATACATGTCCCATACACATACATGTGAACTGCTTAAAGTGTCCTTGTAAGAAAACATTCACAGCAAGATGAATTGACCTTGAGCTCGGCTACAGGGGGAGGAATCAGTCAGGAACCCGTGGCCCAGTAAACCAGATTTATATTCACTGGCCATATCTCAGAGATAGTGTAACTAGCATGCTGGCCTGGTAGGAAGGGATAAATTATATGAAGGCCATCCAGATGGACTTATTTAAATAATTCCAACGTCATGCTGTAATTTACACTATGTCTGTCTTTGTCTTCTTTTTAAAATGTAGCGGGCCAAAGGTAGATAAGCTCTGGTTCTGTTTTTGCTCAGAGCTGCTCACCAAACTGCAGTGGCGTTGCTGGGAGTCTGGTGTACACTGTAGTGGTTTGCATGCTTAATAAATTTATGTTGTATCTTCAAAGTGATTTGGTTGCTTTAGGTGAGCCAGGTTTTGACCACAACAATGGCCAGTCAGTGGCGAAACATAGGGGCAGATATCCTGGTAGTACACAAGTGATGATTTATGTGAAGGAGACATAGCAGAAGAAAGGATTTTTTGTTGTTTATTCGTTCAGTCGCTTCCGACTCTTCGTGACTTCATGGACCAGCCCACGCCAGAGCTTCCTGTCGGCCATCACCATCCCCAGCTCCCCCAAGGTCGAGTCCGTCACCTCCAGAATATCACCCATCCAACTTGCCCTTGGTCGGCCCCTCTTCCTTTGGCCTTCCACTTTCCCTAGCATCAGCATCTTCTCCAGGGTATCCTGTCTTCTCATTATGTGGCCGAAGTACTTCAGTTAGAAGAAAGGATGACCCTGGTCAAAATATCCATCCAGTTCAGACATTGAAAGGCATAATGGGAATACTTCATCTGAGATTGTCAGTTGTATCCTTAATTATATCATAAAACAATATGCCCAGAGTCTACCATGGTAGAGATGGGCGGTGATAAATCCAAATAATAATAAATATGCCAGGATCCAGATCAAATTAAAACAAGGCCAATTTAGGAGGAGTTGATGGCTCATTAAGGCCTATCCTAAAAGCGGGTTTTTGAAAGACACTTGAGTCCCATCAGCATCAGAGCTTAGTGTACCACAGAAGGAAGGTCATTCCACAAGATAGGTACCACTTCAAAGAAAACCCATCACTTTGTTGCCAGTAATCCCCAGAATCTTAAAGGCTGGATATGGAGAACAAGCCTACCTTGAAGGATCAAAGATCCTGGGAAGCTGATGTTACTGAAATGGTTCTTCAAGGCTACCTGGTCCTGAGATATGATCTTAAAAGAGAATGAGAGAATAAATCTCTGTGGTCTTGAGCTGTTAAGGCCTTTTCTTGATGTGATTGGCAAATGTTAGGAAAAATAGTTGGAGTTGGCTGCCAAATTTGCTCAAATGGCTTTCTGGAGTGAATCATCAGACTTGTTACTTTCCTGCTGTATTTTGGTATTGTTCTCAATCTGGAGGCAACCGAGTGTGAAATGTACTCTGCTTTTCATCCTCTCCGAACAATATTACAAAGGCCTTGTATTCCTATCAGAGCTCACACAGTCCTTGTGTACCAAGGGCAACCTTGGCAGAGAGAGACAAGGTCAAGAGAAAAGACAAACTATTAGAAAGAACTCAAAACGCACCAGATCAGGCTGAGCACCTGCATCTTGTAGTAGCAGATCCCAGAACACAAAACCTCTGAAAGTACTGCAACAACTATGTGCGCCCTGGCCAAAAATACACAACAACACTGCCAGACTTCAGCTGGATTTGAGTAAAACGAATCCCTTCTTTTATTCAAAGGAGTAACACTAGTCAGCTAACTTATAAGCTCCAAGAGATATTTCAAGATGTTGGGGTTCCTCACATATTCCCATTTACTGGGCCATTGAATTTAATGGACAAAGAATTATGGAAGAAAAAAAAAGATTAATAAAGGATGCTGCAATGTTAGAAGTAAATTTTATCTTACCAGATTCGTTCCTGAGCCGGGAGTAAAGAAACTGACGAATTGCATGAAGTTAGGAGTTTATTCACCCAAGAGCAAAGGCAGTGGCAGCAGGCTGTTAGGTGGGCAATCGTGCAGGACCCTCTCCTTACAGCACATTATATAGATTCCATTCAACTCCTCCTTTAGAAGACCACCCCTTACTCAGTTACCCATACTCCACCTTACCCTCATTCCATATTAGGAATTTCCTTCCTTCACTCCATATTAGGAACTTCCTTCCATCCTTGCTAGGGCCCCTTGACCATTATTAAACAATACCTTTCCTCTGGAGAAGCTATCCTTGGAATGTACACTTTATCTTGTTTCTGTGGACACAGCTATCTATCAAGGCCTGGTAGAAAGGAAGAGTAAGAAAACCAACAAAACTCTTCTAGGAAATACAACATGGTTTCAGGGCCATAATACAAGAGCAAATGTTTCTAACATATAAATACTACATATAAAATATATGAAAATGAAATATATTTGTATTTAAGTACTGTATATGTAAAATCTTCTATCAGTAAGAAAGAAAAGAATTTCTGATGAACAATCTACTCGTGACCTTCTTGAATTCTTAAAAAGTCCCTCTGCAGTCCTTGCTGCCAATAATGTTGACTTAGATCAGTTTTCTCCAATTGGGAACTTCCAGATGCGTGGACTTTAACTTTCAGAATTCCTCAGCCAGCATGGTCAAAACTGAGAATTCAGGAAGCTGACGTCCACTCAACTGGAGGTTGGGAATACTGCGACAGATTATATAACTAAGTGACCATATTCTTGCCTAATAGGTTATGGCTTGTTTATGGTTCAGGATACTGTGCAAATCCAGAAGACTGCATGAATTGAGTAGGTGAGATTAAAGGAGAGAGGAAATTGGGAGTTTTTATCTTCTACAGAGCCTTGGCTAGAAGTCCATGAGGAAATAATAAGGATCTTAAGAAAAACAAATTCCTGGGAGTAAGCCTCTCAATTCAGACCCTGTACCCCCAGATCCCTAAGACAACTGGAATCAATGATCAGTTGGTAGCAGTATTGAGTTACTCACATGAGCTTCTTTATTTCTTTTCAGTGCTGCTTGGACAAATTTGGGAAGGTCTTTAGCTGTTCCCATTTTTCCTTCCTTCCTTCCTTCCTTCCTTCCTTCCTTCCTTCCTTCCTTCCTTCCTTCCTTCCTTCCTTCCTTTATTTATTTCAGACTACAGGAAAATGATTTCTAGCTTTGCTATGCAGACTATAGCCTCCTATGACTTGTTGAAATTAAACTATTCTCTCAAGTTCTTACTTTGTTGCCTTTAATAGAATTAAAGGACTTTTTTTTCTTGCTTACTCTTGTGGGACATTTGGACCTAGGCACTCCAAAACCGATTGGACCTTGCTTAAAAGTGGAAAAGTGGAGCTGTATATTGCTGGGGAAAAGAAATGCCTGTTCTGTTCCCTCCAGGGTGCAGGCTAAGGGCCTTTCAAGAACAGATGGTAGGTGCTTTCGATCCAGAAAAGTCTTTTATGGCATAGTTTCTGTCTTCTCTATACAGTTTTGCAAAAGGTCCAGGCAACAACATCCTCCAATTTAAAGCACCACTGTATTACAGTCTTTAACCAGCATAAGAGAGTAACACCAGGACAACCATAGAAAATGAGAATAAAATTTTAAATAAAAGAATATTAGATTTAAAAAGTCTTCAAATGTGGGAGGAGGAGGAGGAGGAGGAGGAGGAGGCGGCAACTACCTGGATGAAACACTTTCATTTGCAGGAGTTTTGGGGTTTCATTCAAATAATGAAAATAATGTCATGGTGTCACAACGCAAGCTCTGCCTCTTTTGTACACGCCTGCAATGTCACAATGGTCCTACAAAAGAAGGACTGGTGTCCTGATGTTGTCATGCTGTTTCTATCAGTCTGTGTCAGGGAGATAACGTGTGAAGAAGGAGGGAGCTCCCTCCAGGGGGATAAATGCATGCGCAGTACTGAATCGCTTTGCCTTCCTCACAAGAGGCTAAAGAAGGCCCCACCCTAGTTTCATGGGCCTTTTCCCTCAGCGTTTGCTAATTCATTTCAGTTTAGCTGGATTCTGTCTAGCAGAATAGAACAATAAAACACTAGAGCCTGTACACCAAGTCTCGGCATGTTCCTTCACTCAAAGTCAGGACAGTCTGACCCTTCCTTCTCACACCCACACACAGAAGTCATTGAGCCACACCCAGATACCTCAGAACAGGTAGGGGGGGATTAAGGGTAGAGATCTCCTGGGAAGGGTCTGGCAGGCTGGTTGTGGCTATTGATCACAGATTCCCTCTGCATCCTCCTTGCTATATCAGGGTTTCTCAACCACGGTTCCATGGCACCCTCGGGTTCCGCGAGAGGTCACTAGGGGTTCCCTGGGACATCATGATTTATTTCAAAAATTATTTCAAATTTGGGTAACTTCACATGAAGGAGGTAAGTTTCACTCTTTATTTTTGGTTTAAGAACACAGTTCATGCACCTAGACAGGCCTACCCATGAAACGAATATCATAATTGTTAAAGTTATTTGGTAAAGTTATTCTATGCAGAATCAAACGCATGGGTTTTCTGCACTGTGAATCTGGCCCGAAAGTGGAAATTTCCAAGCTTCTCTGCTGTAAGCGTAAACACCAGATGTGCTCCTCTATCTAGTCAAAACAAAACATTATCAGTCCTGTTCCCATGAGAATAGAGTCTCGAGGGAAAGCCAATATTGCAACACCGCCACCCCATGACGGTTTATAGTAAGTACAACAACTGTAAGCTGAAAAGTTGCCTAGCCCATATTAACCAATCAGAATTCTGAACCATGGGTATAATTCAGCTATGAACCATGGGTATTCATCTCACTTATGTTCTTCCTATGCTTTCTCTATGTAGACTGCTATCTACATGTACTTGTATCTGAACTGTAACTATGCTTGGTCTTTGCACAGACCATGATGCTTTCTTTCCATTCTGGTGATGGAACTCTGCTTATGCTTTGTTTTTCCTTTTTGCAATAATGCACCATACATCCATTATTGCCTTATGCTATCAATAAAGATATTGTTAGCCTTACAACACATTGTTTGGATTACTTCAAGCCTGGAACCCCACTAGCCACCATCACCTCACAGGTTATGGGCCCAGAGAGAAATTTGTGTTTTCTTTGCTGCGCTGGATTTGGCTGTAACAAAGGGGTTTGTTTTTGAGGCTGCATTTTGGAGTAAACGTGTTTTTCTTGAGTGGTCAGTATGGCTGCTGCAGGGCTAACTAGCCTGCCTTTTGAGCGTTTGAATGGCACAAACTATCGGACCTGGTGTGTGAAGATCAAGTCTTTCTTCCTAAAAGAAGGTTTGTGGAAGTATATGAAAGACCCACCTCCGACTGGTGTTATTACTGAAGAAGTGCAGTTGTGTTTGGATCGTGCTTATGGCAATTTGATTCTGGGACTGGAATCATCACAGCTACTGCATATCAGCAATCTAGACACTGCACATGCATGTTGGGAGGCTCTCAAAGCCCTTTATTCCAAGCAAACATCTGCTGCCATCGTTGGTCTATCACATCAGCTTTACAACCTGAAGCTGCAACCTGGTGGAAATGTGATGACCCATCTCCATAAACTCAAGACTTTGTTTCTTGAACTTGAGGAGCGGGATGTTGTGATCCCTGATACCCAGAGAGCTTGTGTTATCCTGTCAAGCCTGGACAAGAGCTTTGACATGCTCATCGAGGCAACTCAGACGTTGAGGCCCCAAGACCTAACTGTGGATTATCTTACAAATTGGCTGCAAGAAATCCAGCAAGCTCGTGACCTGGAGAAGATGCAGGGTAAGCCGTCTGTTGCTGTTCCTGAGACTTCTGTACAGCGTTTTCCAGCTGGAACAGAGGCTGCATGTGCTGTAAGGAGATGCTACCGGTGCAACTCGACCCAACACTTCATGAGAGACTGTCCCCAGTCACCTCGCCCAGCCGGTGGAGCCAGTGGAAAGAGGTTCGTACAAAAGAAGGGGAAACAACCGCCTAGACTGCGTACCCAAGTGTCTGCTTTGCTCACGGCTGTGAGTAGACATTCCCCAGAGACTTGGCTTTTGAACTCAGCGTGTAGCCAAATCATTGTCAACAATGAACAGTTGCTATTGACAAAGGACAAGCCTAAAATCCAACAGGTTGCTCTAGCTGATGGATCCATGGCTGATGTGTCTTTTCAGGGTGAAGTATACATTCCTTGTTTGGGGATAAATGTACAAAATGTGTTGTGTGTTCCTACACTTGACTTTTCCCTCCTTAGCGTTCCAGCCCTGGTGAAGTCTGGATATACTGTTGTGTTCAAGGGTACTGGATGTTCTATTGAAAAAGATGGGATTGAATGTGCTAGAGGGAAGTTAGTGAATCAATTATATGAAATGCTTCCTAAGCAGGGGATTGTGTCAGGAAATTGTATTTCCAATGTTCCCCCACATAACAAATGCATTCACTATTATCACAGAATTCTGGGACATCCCGGGTGGGGAAGTTTGTCCCAAATGGCCAAGGTGTATCCTGAACTAGGATCCAAAAAGTGTGATGACTTTCTTGATTGTACTGTGTGCAAACAATCCAAAATTAAGGCTGCTCCTGTTGCTAGGAAAAGTGGCAGGGTGTCAACTAGGCCTTTTCAGTTGGTTCATGGAGACTTAGCCGGCCCCAATGCTCCTAGTGAAGGGGAGGCACGTTTCATGTTCCTTTTGGTGGATGACCATACTCGCTATACGTTTTGTTATTTGCTCAAATCTAAAGCGGAGGCTTTTGCTCGCTTTAAGGAGTTTGTTGCAATGGTGGAGAGAAACTATGGCTATCAAGCAGGTCAGTTTCAATCGGATTGTGGAGGAGAGTTCCTAAGTCATGAGTTCCAGAATTGGCTTCGTAGGAAAGGAATCTCCCATAGACTTGCCAATGTTGGTGTTCCTGCTGAGAATGGAATAGCTGAAAGGAAGATTGGTGTTGTTAATACCATTAGAAATAGCCTGATGTTAGATGCCCAGGTGCCAGCCCGTTTTTGAGGTGAGGCTACCATGACTGCAGTGTATCTAACCAACAGGGTGTGGAATTCAGCTGTAAATGAAGTTCCCTACTTCCTTTTGTTTGGCAAGCACCCTTCGCTGAAGCATCTGCATGTTTTTGGAACATTTGCGTATGTTCACATCCCTAAGTCTCAGCGAAGGAAGAACCAGCCAAAAGCACAACGCTTAAGGTTTGTTGGTTACTCCTCTAGATCTAAGGGTTACCGTTTTTCTGCAGGCTATGGTCATGTGGTAGTCTCTAGAAGTGCTAATTTTGAGCACCCTACTGGTTGGGATAGGTTGAATGCTAGTTCAGAGGTATTGTTGCAATCTAGTGTACAGCCAACTGTCCATGCTCCTGTGGCTGGACAACAACCAGTTCAGCTGCCTTCTGGCTCCCAGTCTCCTAGTGTGGTGAGAGGGTCCCCTCAGGTGAAGGAGGAGGAAATTTCACCTGAGCAGGTTCAGGACCTGAAGGGGGAATCAGGTAGTGAAAAGGCAGAGGACAGTGATGAGGAAGAGGCAGTGGTAATTCCTCGTAGGTCTGCACGTTCCACAAAAGGTGTGAAGCCTGACAGATTTGTGATTCAGCAGGTGAGAGTGTGTCAGATTACCTGTGAACCTCAGTCTTTCCAGGAGGTGTTGCTTCTGCCTGTTGAAGAGCAGGAGAAGTGGAACACAGCGATGGATAAGGAGTTTGAGGCATGAGTGAATCAAAAGGTGTTTGAAGTCACTGATTTGCCCCCATCCCAGAAAGCTGTTGGTTCCAGATGGGTTTTCAGAAAGAAGCTTCTTCCTGATAATACAGTGCAGTACAAAGCCAGGCTTGTTGCTCACGGGTTTTCACAAGAGAGGTTTTTGAACTATGATCTCACATATGCACCCACAGCTAGACCAGAGTCTTTACGTATGGTACTTTCTCTGGCTGCACAGCGTGGACTCGTTGTCCATCACTTTGATGTTGACACAGCATATCTGAATGCAGAGCTCCCTGAAACAGTATACATGAAGCAGGCTCCTGGCTATGCTTGTGGCAATTCTCAGAAGGTGTACAGGCTGCGCAAGGCGCTGTACAGATTGAAACAAGCCGGACGTTGTTGGCATCAATGTTTAGATAAGGCTTTAATGAAGTTGAACTTTAAAAAATCAGTTGCTGATCCTTGTGTGTATGTAAGAGGTTCTGGAAGTGATTACACGGTGTTGCTAACGTATGTTGACGATTTTTGCCTAGCAACTGGTTCTTTGCACCTTGTACAAGAGTTTGCAACACAATTAAGACAGTACTTTCAATTGAAAGACCTAGGTGAGCTGAAATACTATCTAGGTGTTGAAGTCACTAGAGCTCAGAGTGGTGAATTCTATCTGAGTCAGAAGAGAAAAATTGATCAATTGTTGAGTCAACTTGAAATGTCAAATGCAAAACCTACCAAAACACCAATGACTCTTGATTTCCTAAAGGGTGATACATGTGAGGAAATTTGTCCTCAGCTTCAATTGTATCACTCTGCTGTAGGAAGCTTGCTACACTTAACACAATGGACACGTCCTGACTTAGCTTACTCAGTTGGAGTACTCAGCCGTAAGGTTGCCAAACCATCCATGTGAGATTGGCAAGGGTTAAAAAGGGTCCTGCGTTACCTTAAAGGCACAGCTGATTATTGTCTTAAAGTATCAGCTACTAAAGCTGAAATGCCTATGGTTAACGTTGACAGCTCATTTGCAGAAGAGGGAGACAGAATGTCTGTGAGTGGTTTTGTTTGTTTGTTTGCAAATACACCCATCGCCTGGAGGGCAAGAAAACAAAGTTCAATTGCCGTTTCTACGTGTGAGGCCGAATTTGCGTCCCTCAGTGAGGCAATAAATGATTTACACTGGTGTAAACAACTGTTTGTATATCTTTCCGTAGATATAACCTCACCAATTACAGTGTATGAAGACTCCCAATCCTGTATTTCACTTGCTATCTCTGAAAATGTCCGAGGCCGTACCAAATATATCGATGTGAAATTCAAAAATGTAAGACATGCAATTCAGGAAGGATTTATCCAGTTAGAATATTGTCCTTCTGAACTAAACATTGCAGACATCTTCACGAAAGCATTACCTCTTGATAAGCATATTACCATGGTTACCAAGTTGGGACTAGAACAAATGTGTTTGAAATAAAATCATTTGTGTCTCTGTGTGCTTGTGAAATGACAGTTTTCCCCCACAGCGTTTCGAAAAACCATGCGGAAGGGGTGTTAAAGTTATTTGGTAAAGTTATTCTATGCAGAATCAAACACATGGGTTTTCTACACTGTGAATCTGGCCTGAAAGTGGAAATTTCCAAGCTTCTCTGCTGTAAGCGTAAACACCAGATGTGCTCCTCTATCTAGTCAAAACAAAACGTTATCAGTCCTGTTCCCATGAGAATAGAGTCTCGAGGGAAAGCCAATATTGCAACACCACCCCATGACGGTTTATAGTAAGTACAACAACTGTAAGCTGAAAAGTTGCCTAGCCCATATTAACCAATCAGAATTCTGAACCATGGGTATAATTCAGCTATGAACCATGGGTATTCATCTCACTTATGTTCTTCCTATGCTTTCTCTATGTAGACTGCTATCTACATGTACTTGTATCTGAACTGTAACTATGCTTGGTCTTTGCACAGACCATGATGCTTTCTTTCCATTCTGGTGATGGAACTCTGCTTATGCTTTGTTTTTCCTTTTTGCAATAATGCACCATACATCCATTATTGCCTTATGCTATCAATAAAGATATTGTTAGCCTTACAACACATTGTTTGGATTACTTCAAGCCTGGAACCCCACTAGCCACCATCACCTCACAATAATGGCATCCTGTCGGGGAGTCGCCTCAGAGCCGAAGACGGAGATGGAGATCTGGAGAAGCCCGTGGATGGCGGCTGAGGACGGCGGCAGAGGATGATGGATCCCATTTACAACTTCCGGGATGTCAGCAGCCGGCTCCGAAAGCGAGGCATTCTGGGACTTGTAGTTCCGATGCCTGGAAAAGAAGAGCCGGTTCCCTCACCCCCTCCCTAATCGCGCGGGTACTGTAATATATGATATGATTGTATAAATTGAATTTACATGATTGTAAGCCGCCTAGAGCCCTCCATTAGGGAGGGGATAGGCGGGGTATAAATAAGGTAAATAAATAAATAATGTTGTAACTCCTGGCCTATATTTGAGCCTGAATGTGCAGGGGTTCCCCGAGGCCTGGAAAATATTTCAGGGGTTCCTCCAGGGTCAAAGGGTTTAGAAAGGTTGGTCTATATAATTTCATTTAATTGATTACATTTAATTTATTCATCTATTTATTCATTTTACAGTACTTCTAAAAAAGGACTATAGAGGTGGATTCAGTCTTGGCAATGTATTTCCCGATGTACTGTGTTTATTATTTCTATACTTCCTTTTGACTGAAAACAAAAACAAAATCAAAACAAAAAGAGAGAAACAGTAACATGTACTTTTACTTTTGTTTCTAGAACAAAAAAATAGCTGCAAAAAATATTGGATACAAATACATACATTGATACAAAGAATTTTAAAGATTACATTCAGATGAAAGCATATTGGGATTTATGGATCACCAATTAGACGTGACTTATGGAAGATTGATTTGTATATGGCAGAGCTTTCCAAACTGTGTGCCACACACAGTCTGGTGTGTCGCCACACAACCCAGAAGCGCTGATCATCATCAGCGCTTCCGGGTTTTCCCGCAGCGACACACCAACGGCGGCGCGCAAAAACTCGAAAGCGGCAGCAGTGCTTCCGGGTTTTTGCGTGCTGCCGCAACGGCAGCACTTCCAGGTTTTCCCATGGCGACACACCAACGGCGGTTGGTGTGTTGCCGCGGGAATACTTTGGAAAGCCCTGGTATATGGTAACTGCAGTGAGATTATTATATGCACAAAAATGGGAAAATTCTGAAATACCCACAATGGAGGAGTGGATTGTAAAGATTATGGAATTAGCGGAAATGGCAAAATTGACCTGTTTGATCTGGGATAAGACAAGAAGTACTTTTATCAGAGACTGGAAACATTTTAGGGACTTTTTGCTGAAAATGGAAAAAAATGAATTGGTGATTTATGTATTTGCTGACTGAAAAGGATTGAATATGGGAAGAAGAGAATTAGGATGGAATTTTAATGAGGGAGGAATGAGGATAAGATTTTTTGCTGTAAATAAGATCGGAAGTTGCTTCTTTATATATCTTTTCTTTTCTTTTTTTCTATTTGTATCTCTTTCTATACTGTCTTTATTTTCTTACATCACCTTTTCCTTTTTCCTTTTTCTTTTCTTTACTCTTACTCTATATTATTTCACATTTATATTTTATTTCTGTGAAAAAAATTCAATAAAAATTAAATGTAGAACAAAAAAAAAAAACCTGCAACAGGAATCCTTAAAAAGAATTTTCAGAAGCTAGCTTAAAAAGAAGAGTCTTTTTCCAAAAAAAACAGAGAGAAATATTGGGGGCAAAGTTTGGGAACTGTCAAGGATCGCTACAACATGGTCCGTTGGCGTTTCTCCCAGTAACTACGCGCACACGCTCGAGTTGGGAAGCAAACGGTTTATTCGGCTTACACGAGGTAGCATCAAGAAAGACAGGAATGGGGAACTTGAGTGTCTATGGGTATTTAAATCTTTTTCCCTGTGAGCCCCACCTCCCCCCAATGTGAACCTTCCCACGCCCGGGTCAGGTAAGTATCAGTTCTTGATTGTCTGTCAATCATCGTTGGGCTGCGGTCGTTTGTGGTTTATTGTTTTCGTTCCGGTGCTGATTGCCGCTTCTGTGCTAGCTTCGCTTTCCTTTTGTTCTCGCAAATGGTTTCTTAATGGCAGGGCTCTGAGTGCTTGTCGGAGTCCTGATAGGAACTGACATAGCAAAAGGACCTTTTTCCAAAGGTCTAATGCACAGGACTTCTCCAAGCTAGTATAGCCTCTAAAGGACCTTTTGAAAAGGCAACTTCATTGCAAGGTATCGGTAGTCCTCGCTTAACAACCATTCATTTAGCGATGGTTCAGACTTATGACGGTGCTAAAACCTGACTTACAACCAGTCTTCACACTTACAACCGTCGCAGTGTCCCACAGTCGCGTGATCATGACTCAGGCACTTGGCAACCAGTTTGAATTTACAACCATCACAGCGTCCCACAGTCACATGATCGCCATTTTCGACCTTCCCAACCAAAATCAAAAGGGGCAAGCAAATCCAGTGGGGAACTGCCTGATTCGTTTAACAATCGCATGGTTCGCTTAACAACCATGTGATTTGCTTAATGACTGCTGCAAAAATGATAATAAAATCAGGTCGGATTCACTTAACTACCACATCGCTTAGCGACCAAAATTCCAGTCCCAGCTGTGGTCGTTAAGCGAGGACTACCTGTAGAACGTTCCTTATATCTCCAGCCCCAGCCCCAGTTAATGGCCCAAACTATTTTCTTGAACTGAACATGGCAAATAATCAGCGACTAGCACAAATTATTCCAATTATTAAAGGAATAATCTGGCCATCCCCTGCTGGTGGGGATGTTTCCAAAGCACCCACTTTTATGATCTGGAAGGCTTTTGCTATGCTGAAATGATGATACTTCTTCAATAGCAGACCACAGCGAATTATCAGGTAGAGAATCCAGCAGCTCTATCTTGTCTCATGCCAAGTTCTGTCATCCAGGGAAGATAAGCTGCTTTCTGGGAAAAAGAAAAACAGCCTGGGTCTCGTTGCTTTCTTACGTGACCACGCTTTTAGAATGAAAACCCTGACCGAAAGCCTCAAGGAAGAAGATTTAAGATAGATCTGTGTTTACTGGCAGGACAGGCTCACAAACCCTTATTTTATTGATCACGTTCTATCATTCTATCTATCTGTCTGTCTGTCTATCTATCTATCTGCCAAATTTCTGAAAAGTCATGCTCAAAACAGCATTCCAAAACATGGATGATAATTATTCATAACTTGGAGGTAGAGAAAGGTCCCGCTACTTGATCTGATTTTCAGAAATAGCTTGCAACTTTTCTTGTTTTCAGTATTATTATTGTCATTATTATATTGTCACATCGTAAACCACCAAGAAAAGAGCTTGTATTTTAAAGCATTCTGTGCTAAACATTGGAATTCGCTCTTGAGGGATGTTAAGTCAGCCCTATCCCTACTGTATTAAAGAAATACCATAAAAAACTGCATTGTTTCACGGATAGGTTGTCAGTTTGTTAGGGGTTTTAGAATAGTTTTGTCTCATTTTAAAGACTGTTTTGTTTAATTGCATTCAACGTAGGGCACTCCCACTGAACTTTCCTATGCTGGATGTACCCTGCACAAGGATGTCTGCTGAGGGTGGGGGCTGTCAAAACCTGCAGGATGATGGGTGTGGCATTGTAATCAAAGCCCCACCCCTTTTGTACATGCACACGGCAGGGCTTTGATTATGATGCTGGGTCTACCGTCTTGCAGATGTTGATATCTCCTGCACAGGTACCCTAATTCTATTGGATACCTGCTAGCAAGGCAGAACTTAGGGACAAACAGAGTTTCTTTTCTTCCTCATGTTTTTTTAAGGGGAAAAAACCCATGCCTACATACAGTAATTTACCTCTGTTTCTTGCAGCAGGAGAACGGTCTTCCAGCAAGGCTAGGTTAAATAATAATAATAATAATAATAATAATAATAATAATAATGATATTGTTATCAGTCTTTGTATATTTGCAATGGGTAAGCAACTTCTCTTCCAGTAGTCCTGCAGCTGCTGGCCCTGGTTGCTCAGCCAACAGTCCTGAGTCCTGTGGCCCACTTGTCTCCAGATGTCCAGGAACTCCAACACCTAGCGCAGTCCTTGTTGACCTGGGTAACAACTGATCCGGTATAGGTTTCTGTAAGTTATGTCTCACCATGTTGTTTATGGGAGAGACAC
The DNA here is from genome assembly GCA_023362775.1 of Charina bottae. Classification (NCBI taxonomy): domain Eukaryota; kingdom Metazoa; phylum Chordata; class Lepidosauria; order Squamata; family Charinaidae; genus Charina; species Charina bottae. The sequence continues at coordinate 2,495,844 of JALMGJ010000048.1, read as the reverse complement.
TCTTCATCTGGCTCCTCTGATGAGACCTGTCCAGTATGGTTGAACTTCTGGCATAGCTCTCATCTTTCTCACAGCACGCAAGCCCCACAACCATGTCAAGGTCAATAGGTGGACAAAAATGCCAAATCCAGTCTAAACATCTGGCCGACTGTGCAACCAACCATAATAAATCGTTAAATGTATAGACCACCCAACTCCCAATGACTTTTATCCAGTGCCCAAAGATTTATCTGGGGCAAAGTGAGCTTTAAATGCTACAAATGAAGAGCCAGCTTTGGTCCACTGATGCTCCACCCCATTCTTACTCCTCTTCACTTCTTTTGAGATTGGAGCTCTCATTTCAGGATTGTTGGAGGCCCAAATCCAATGACCCTGACTCTCCATCACTTGATGGCCTGCTGACCCCAAGAAGGTAATATTGACTGAACTGTTTTCCATTTAAAAACAATATATCCCTGTGTACATAAGGATGAAGGGTTTCTGAATTTCTTTCCACAGCCTTTGTAGGATCCAGTGAGGAAGTTGACTGCTTACATAGCAGTTCCCTGAACCAGCCAAGTTCTAGGACTCAACTCTTACACTGTGGTTCATAGATGGAACAGCTCATACAGCTTTGTTGTTTATTCGTTCAGTCACTTCTGACTCTTTGTGACTTCATGGACCAGCCCACGCCAGAGCTTTCTGTCGGACGTCACCATCCCCAGCTCCCCCATGGTTGAGTCCGTCACCTCCAGAATATCATCCATCCATCTTGCCCTTGGTTGGCCCCTCTTCCTTTTGCCTTCCACTTTCCCTAGCATCAGCATCTTCTCCAGGGTACCCTGTCTTCTCATTATGTGGCCAAAGTACTTCAGTTTTGCCTTTAATATCATTCCCTCAAGTGAGCAGACTGGCTTGATTTCCTGGAGGATGGACTGGTTTGATCTTCTTGCAGTCCAAGGCACTCTCAGAATTTTCCTCCAACACCACAGTTCAAAAGCATCTATCTTCCTTCGCTCAGCCTTCCTTATGGTCCAGCTCTCGCAGCCATAGGTTACTATGGGCTCATACAGCTAGGAGTTAGTAAATTACAGGATTCCTGATTAAATTAATTTATTAAAGAGAAGCTCAGGCCCATAGTCAACTCTCTTCAATGAGATCTCATAACATCTAAGACCTGAAAAATTGAGGCTCTCCTTGAGCATACTATACAAGCTGAGTAACATCATTGAGGCAAGGGCTATTTTAAAATTCTAATCCTCAAGAAATGTATTGCCTTTTTGCTAGGAAAGTATCTCTTTTGAGCTTAGAGATTCATGGGTTAAATCAAACAAGTTACTGCCATGGATCACTGAGATTTTTTCTGGCCATCTTTACATTATACTGTATGGGTGAGTAGGTGGGTGTCTGTTCCTGAAGAATAAAAGGAAGCATTGTGTAGCTTCATTTTTTAACTGAGCTCTCTCAAGGTCTTTTAAGTGTAAACAAGATCGTTAAACATTTAATTTGACTTTTATTATCCTGAAATATTCATAAGCTTTTGAAGGCTAAGGAAACACCTACTGTGGTGTTCATGCCCAGGTATCTGGTGTGAACATTTAATTCTCTTCTGGTACACTTCTGATTTAACTCCCAGAGAACTTGCACATCTAAGAAACACTGCAGTATTTTTCTAAGGGAATGATTCTCTACACACTTCCTTTGGAATAAGTTCCATTTTTAGCACTAGTGTCAGTAGTGTCTACAGGGAGGAGTAAAAAACAATCAAGATTTTGGCCACAACTACACAGTTGGTATCCTACTCCTTTTTTATATGTGTTGTGAAGCACATAAAAAGTGATCACCGATGCCATCTTAACTTCTTTGATCCCCGCCTTCTCTGCAGACACCCCTGAGTAGCATTGGCTTTAGAGTACTGTTGCTACTATTATTATTAATGCTAATGGCACATTGAGTTCTGCCCTCATGATATGACATTGTATAAAGGTAAAGGTAAAGGTTCTCCCTGCTCATTTGTGTAGTCGTGTCCAACTCTAGGGGCCGGTGCTCATCTCCGTTTGTTAGCCGAAGAGCCAGCGTTGTCCGAAGACGCTTCCACGGTCATGTGGCCGCATGACGCGCGCGGAACGCTGTTACCTACCCACCGAAGTGGTACCTATTCATCTACTTGCATTTGCATGCTTTCAAATTGCTAGGTTGGCAAGAGCTGGGGCTAGTGTGGGAGCTCACTCCATCATGCAGGGCTGGGGATTCGAACCTCCGAACTTGCGATCGACAAGCCTGGCGTCTTACCCGCTGAGCCACCACGCCTCATGACATTGTATGCCTAGGAAGAAAACCAGCAGATATAGATTGTGTGAACATCTCTACTCATATCTAGGAAGTCCTCTTTTTGTTGATTAACATTATAGAAGATTTTCTGGACAACTATTTACATTATTTACAATTATTTTATTCTGCCTCTATTCCAAGACAAGGTGGCTCACAACAATCAGTTAAAACCCATCAAAATTAAACTGTGATTCAGCCCACTCTTTGTTTAAAGTTTTGCCTCTTGGGACTGCACTCATAGTCAAAGGGTTTATTTGGCCCAATGAAGGTGTTATACCATCCTAAGATAGACTGTGAAATGTTAGTTCTGTGTTCGTTAGATTTATACACTGCCTTTCCTTCAGGAGTTCAATGATGTGTTTCCTCCACAACAATCTTGGGCTGAGTGAGAATGGCTAACCCCAAATCACCCAGTGGGTTTCCATGTATTAAGGGAAACTTAAAGCCAGGTCTCCTTGATCTTAGTCCAGCCAAAATTGGCTGTTCTTGGAAGCTAAGTAGGTTGGTACTTGAGTAGGAAACTATCTCAGAATTTCAGGGTAGCTGTCTAGACTGGAAAGTCAAGAAAAAAAATTAGAAGGCAATGGCAAACTGCTTTCATAAGACTGCCAAGAAAACTTCATATGTATTCACCATTTATAGATACAAAAATTGATGATAGTTGAAGACATTCAGTTTCACATGGTTCCCACCCTATCCAGATTCCACACTCCTGCTGTCTTCCAGACATTGTGCTGTTTTCACTTATCTCTGCAAGCTATCATTGTAAAGTAGGGTTGCACTCCAGGTCCGCTCTTCCCAAAGAATGAAAGTTGGTGGGTGGGGTCAGCCATGGGTCACCCAACAGAAGGCCCAAAGTATATGGTCCATTTCCATCTCTCCTTCCTTAGAGGTAGAAGATATGAGGATGCACAATCTCACTGGAGTACATGGGCTGTGCCTGTTGTAACCGTGGATGGAATTTACCAATGTCCTTTGTAACGTATCAAATATTTCTCAGATAAAGCTGCTTAGGAATCATGTCACCTTTTTTTTCTCCTTGAACAAAGAAGGATTTTAAAAATGTTTTCAGCAACCTATGCAGAGGAGACAAAAGCTTTATGCTAATTATTTTCCCTCCTCCCCCCCCCCCCCATCTTGCCCAACATGCAACGTCCTATTTGGCTGATAAACTCTGAGAATCTCCATCATTTTCACATTGTTTTTATCTCTCGTTCCCTCGGTGTCATCAGTTTTTGTGTTTGTATTGTTTTGCTCAACACAACAGGGCAGAAGCAAACAGAATGGGAATATGGCAGCACAATAAGGAACGGCGCTCCTCTAAAGCTTGTTCAAGTATTAAAGGTCAGCCAGCAGAAAGAAACAAACAAACAAAAGAATTGTTGAGTCAAAGAATTCAATTGATAATCACCATTAGGCTTTTCCGTGTTCATTATTCCTTGAGACTGTTGACAAGGTTTCTGATCTCGCAGCCTTCCATACATCACCGTGATGAGATAAGGCATCAAAGATTTGTCTCTTCCTTCTAACCCCAGTGGTTCAAATCCATAGAGTTTTTTTTACATGCAAACGTTTCTTTTGTATAGAAACTAAACTTTGAATTTACATAAAAGGTGCCTCTAAAAATACAGTTCGTATTGTACAATCCCTTGAAATTTGCCTGTTGATTTCTGCCTCTAAACAAGAACTGGTGTTTTAACTCTAAAGAGAGTGAAATAATTCACTGCAGGCTATAGGTTAATTGGCTCACATTTCCCAAACCAATATTCAGACTGAACGCAATTATCATTTGCTATCAGCATTTTATTGAAGAATTTTGCAGTTTTAATTCATTTATGGCATATACTTTATTGTCTGAGCTGGAGAGAGTTATTAGGTTTTCCCCCGTACAGTCGTGTCCGACTCTAGGGGCTGGTGCTCATCTCCGTTTGTTAGCCAAAGACCCAGTGCATGACGCGCGTGGAACACTGTTACCTTCCCACCGAAGTGGTACCTATTCATCTACTTGCATTGCATGCTTTCAAATTGCTAGGTTGGCAAGAGCTGGGGCGAGTGCGGGAGCTCACTCCATCATGCAGGGCTAGGGTCTCGAACCTCCGAACTTGTGACCTTCTGATCGACAAGCCTGGCGTCTTAACCGCTGAGCCATCGCACCCGTCGGAGAGAGTTATACTGGAGATTTAAAGTGAAAAATGTTCTTAGAAGATTGAGCATTTTTGTACAACGTCAAATTTAAAAAGGAAAAACATTCATACAGCTAGGTGGGAACAGGTTGTCTCACTTTTACCAGTATATAATTACAGGTAACTTGTACTTAGTACAACAGAGAAGAAGTAGGAATGAGGAATGGCAGGTACACAGGTAGGTTCTAACATTTAACTTTTGCCTCACATTATTACAAATTATAAATTATAAATTTTTATTTTTATTTTATTTTATTTTATTTTATTTTATTTTATTTTATTTTATTTTATTTTATTTTATTTTATTTTATTTTATTTTATTTTATTTTATTTTAGGGAGTCTTTGGTGCTCTCTGAGCCTTGTTGTTTTCATGCAGACGTTTCATTGCCAGGCTAGGCAACATCTTCAGTGCGAAAAGGGAGTGGAACTTGCTGTCTGTTTATATACCCTGGCTTGTCCTGCCTGTGTTGGTGGGGGTCTTGTACTCTCCTTGGTAGTTCCTTGATTGGGCTGTTGTGTGCTGTTTGGGTGATTGACTGAGTTAATAGTTCCTTGATAGAATAATTGATTAATAGACCTTAATCAAGGAACTATTAACTCAGTCAATCACCCAAACAGCACACAACAGCCCAATCAAGGAACTACCAAGGAGAGTACAAGACCCCCACCAACACAGGCAGGACAAGCCAGGGTATATAAACAGACAGCAAGTTCCACTCCCTTTTCACACTGAAGATGTTGCCTAGCCTGGCAATGAAACGTCTGCATGAAAACAACAAGGCTCAGAGAGCACCAAAGACTCCCCAGTTCAACCCTGAGCTACAAATATTCTCTTCGGTTATTTTATTTTATTTTATTTTATTTTATTTTATTTTATTTTATTTTATTTTATTTTATTTTATTTTATTTTATTTTATTATTTTATTTTATTTTATTTTATTTTATTTTATTTTATTATTTTTATTTTATTATTTTTATTTTTATTTTTATTTATTTTCTATCCTACCTTTATTATTTTTATAAATAACTCAAGGTGGCAAACATACCTAATACTCCTTCCTCCTCCTATTTTCCCCACAACAGCAACCCTGTGAGGTGAGTTGGGCTGAGAGAGAGTGACTGGCCCAAGGTCACCCAGCCGGCTTTCATGCCTAAGGTAGGACTAGAACTCTCAGTCTCCTGGTTTGCCATTGGCTCCTTCCTAGGGCTGAGAGACAGGGTCTGGCCCAAGGTCACCTAGCCAGCTTTTGTGCCTAAGGCGGGACTAGAACTCACAGTCTCCTGGTTTCTAGCCCATTGCCTTAACCACTAGACCAAATGACTGAAGTCTATGTCTACTTATTTCCAACAACAATAATATGCCAAACCCCATATACTACAGAAAATTGCTCGCTCCCAAAAAGATATTGGAAGGTATACACAACATACATCCAAGTGAATACAAATATTATTTTAAAAAAAACCTCACAAGTTGATTGAGAAACAAGACAGAACAATCTTCAGACTGAACAAAAGTTCAATGAAAATCAAGCCCAACAGATTCAGTTATTCTACATGTAATCCTTGTTTGTGAGACATTATACTGCCCGGTTCCTAATATGGGCCAGTATGTAAGGACGCCCACACATTGAATTGTTGAGGGTAACAAAATGTTGTGTTGGTCTTAATAGGTAAGTTTATTGTCTGCATGCTACTTTTCAGGATGAGCTCAACCAAAAAGCAAGGAACTCTGGATTGTGGATTGTATTCATTTGTGGTGAGTTCTACTGGAAATAGGAGCTACCTATGAACATTATTTATTTATTTTTATTTATTTATAGTGGTATTTATACCCCGCCTATCCCCTCCTAAACGGAGGACTCTAGGCGGCTTACATACATATCTATATACATTTTATCATTATACAATATCACCAAGTGTAATTAACCCGCTCACCAGGAGAGGGGGTAAGGGAACCGGCTCTTCTAAGGCTCTGGACTACAATTCCCAGGATGCCTTGAGCCGGCTGCTGACGTCCTGTTGATGTCACTTCCGGGTCTGTCTGTCCTCACCGGCAGCATTTAGTCTTCCTCCGATCTTTTCTCCGGTGGAACTGGCACCCCGACAGGACACCAGCACATTCTCCCACGTAAGGTGGTACCCATTTATCTACTTGCATATGCTTTCGAACTGTTGGGTTGACAGGAGCTGGGGCAAGTGACGAGAGCTCACCTCGCCACGCGGAGATTCGAACTGCTGACCTACTGATCGGCAGTCCTACAGCATCAGCGGTTTAACCCGCTGAGCTACCGCGCCCCAGTTAATATTAGTTAATATTTAAAAGCATCTGTTTTTAGCTGCATCACCCATAATCCTTACCCAAAGTGTTGCCACTGGGAAAGGGGATTATATTTTTTTACAAAGTTTATTTCATTTTGGTCAATGACCAGCAAAATTTAAAAGAAAAAGAGACAAAGTACAATCAGAAGATACGATGATACTAACAAAATATATCACATAATAATACAGCATTCACTCTGCTATTACTGTGTTAATACATTTGTTACCATTATAGGGTAAGCCTAGAACATTAGAAGTTATACAATAAGAAATTATAACATAAAAGTAAAATTGTATATCCCCTGACAAATTATCAATTAAAATATTTCAATTTAAAAATGTACATTTAAAATAGGGAAGTATTTTTTCGTCTGGATTTGTCTTATTTTCATTGCAGCAACACAAAATTTGGCAACTGTACACATAATATAAGGTTTTAAATCCTGAAGTTGATAATTCACGTAAAAATTATTAGGGTGTTTTTCTATTAGGGGCGCAATGTAAATTGACCTGATATCCCTATAAAATTTACAGTGTAGCAGTACATGTAGAATAGTTTCTGCTTCCATTTCACCGCATGGGCAGATGTGCTCACTTACGGGGACTTCGTTGTATCTGCCTTGGAGTAGTGCAGATGGGAGAATATTGAATCTGAGGGGATTACATTTGCTCTTTGGGCTTGGAGCAGAACTCCGTCCATTTCCATTCCCAGTCTTTCCAGGCTTCACATTCCAGCTTTTGGATGAGCATCTATTAATTGCCTGGCAATCGTCTTACTTCCGGAACTTTTCAGCACATTCAGAAATGGAAAATGAGAAATGGGATTCATTTGCATTGCTAACCGAATCCCTCTTTTAAGGCTCGCAAAGGATAAACATATTCTAAAAGGAAGATGTGTCACCCTCCACACAAATAAAATTAAATACATTTCCCAAATGCTAAGAGGTCTCAATCACAGACACTTATGTGACTTTGACCACTAAAAACAAGACCCTGGGCTATTGTGTGTGATTGCCCAATGGGCTTCACAATCGGAAAAGGTTAGCCATCCCTTCTCTAATTATGTAATGATCTGTGGGAAAGACCTTGGGAGACCGGGCGAAGAGATGGTGCCTAGGGAACAGTCAGATAAGAGGGGGCATAGCCCACAGCTGGGTAATGGGAGGGGCAAGAGGTTCAGTTCCTAGTTTCTTGGGCTGTAAAGGAGATGGGGGAGGATTGCACTTGCAGACCTGCAAGATTCTGTTAATGTAGTTTTACATTAAAGTAGAATTAGCTTATCTGGTCGTGTTTCCTGTCTGGTCTGCCTGGTAAGGCTGACATCAGTCTTACAATCACCAAAAGCAGTTCCTGACAACTTCCAAGATACCATGACTTACCCACAATGACCATGTGAATTTTGCAATTAAGCAGAAGTCCAAATGACTGGGTTCATAAAGTGTTAACCTAGTTTGCTTAACTGTGATTTGCTATATAAATCCCAGTTGGCTGGGTTCACACAACACACTAACCCAGAAATGTTTATAAATCACAGACGCTGAGTATTCCCAACAAGCTAAGCCAATGCTAAACAAACTATATGATGGCTTAGATTGATCTGTGATCCTCATTGTGTCACATCTAAATAGACCGTGTCATCCCTTATTTAGCATCAGAGCTTCTGTCCTTCACAGCAATTAAAATTCGAGAAATTTATGCATGACCAGCTCTTGAGATAGTTATCAGTGAGAAATTTGCTGGGGTTGATGGTACTGCTTACAACCTGATTTTATGATATAATAAAACTGGAAAATCTTAGCCTGCCCCTTTTCAAATATGATTGTGTGACTTCCAAGTTCTGCTGAAACATTACGTTCTTAGCAACATGAAAACATTGTTCTCATGTTCTTCAGAACATCAAAACATTACTGTCATGAAAATTCTTTTCCTAGCACAGACACTGTTTTCAACCCAAGAGGCTGCCCCTCAATAAAAAGAAAACCATTTTCTTTCAATTAGCACCAGTTGTAGAGATTTAGTTTAATCACTACGTTAAGCACCATATTGTGAAGCCAAAAGGAAGGGACCTCCCATCACAACTTAATTATATAATTACAGTGCTTTGAGATAACATGCAATAATTGTACAGCTGATGATTTATAGCTTTCTGCAAGGTGAAGCATGTTAGAATGGAGAGGATAGGGAAAGGGTGGGGGGTGATACTGAAATGTGATTAACTGATTCAATAAAGAGTGACTTGCAAGAGATCAACCAAATTACTTAAAGGCAGCATGGTCACAGAGTAGGAACACCCAAGGCTCCATGTTGACAATACAAAGCAGAACTTTGGATAATACTGTCTTGTTAGGCTGAGCTCCAATTCCAAAAGAGACCATTCATGGTCAGAGAAACCTACAGAAAGACAGAAGACTAGCTAGTAAATCAATCCAAAGTCAAAGCAAACTTTGACTTTGAGGTTAAGCTTAATCAACATTCTCCAAAGCAAAGATCAAAGGGTGGACACTGTAGGGTGTCCACATTCTCTTTTGATCTGATGAAGCAAAGGGTCAGAGAAGAAGAGTGAGGCAGTCAAGAGACAAGAATAGCCAGTTATACACACTCAAACTTCCAGAGAACTTTAGACTAGAAGTTACACCTGCCCCAATCTTACTCAGCTAATGCCCATCAGGCATCATCTAGTTATCATTCATCATCATTGGCTATATAACTCTAATCATAGTTGTAAGTTATAAGTATAAGGCTATCCTGACTATTGATCAGAAGGAACCTGATAGCACCTTTCAGACTAATACATTTTATTTAAAGGCAGAAGCTTTTATGAGTTACAGCTCACTTCATCAAATGTGATGAAATGGCTAAATAGATGTAGGATTTCAATTGGGACGAGGCAGAGGGGAACACAGAAGACAAGGGTGGTTGTGCAGGTTACAGTAGTCTTTCACACAATTGTGCTGGAGAAGTTTCTTTTTCTCAAGATGGCTACTTTGAGGTCTGCGATAGAGGTTGCAATGCTCTGACCTTTGTCCTTGTTTTGAGTCCTGATGTCAAACTTCTGTCCATCATTTCTTTTGCATCAAGTTTTGGCCTATTTGTCCTACTAAGAATCCAGAGGGGCATTGCTGGCAAATGATGGCATATATCACATTTGAGGAAGATCACGTGTTATTCTGCATTAACTGGTCATCCATAAGCCCAAGTTGGCTGCAATGTCCTCTGGGTGTATTGAGTTCTTCCTGGATATATCTTTATTGCCAACTGCCATCCTGGTAACAGAGGTCTATAGCATAACTCTGCCTATTGATATTTGACCTGAGGAAACCACTGTTCGTGTAGACTGGGTAAGTCTAGATCATAAACCTGGACAGAGGTCTCAGGTTAGTGGGGATGAGTCTGCCCCGACTCCTGTGATTAGGCCTGGTGTACAGGGCTCAGAGGGATCTCATGACCTGTCTTCCTTATCTGTAGAGCCAAGTTAAATTGAAGCCATAGCAAAATATTAAATCATAGAATCATAGAGTTGGAGGGGACCATAGAAGTTATCTAGTTTAACTGACTGATCAGTGTACTAGAGCATCTCTGACAGATCATCATCCAACCTCTATTTGAAGACCTCTAGTGAAGGTCACCACATCATGTGTCAGCCTGTTCCACTAGCTGATAGCTTTTATAATCAGAATATTCCTGCTGGGGTGGAATGAAGAGGACTTCAGCTTTGACTTGATCTCCACCTTCCTCACTTTGCTTGCAGCTCTGGGGACAGATGGAACATTAGTATGCCTTGAGGAGGGAAGCATTCTCTTTTGATCTGATGAAGTGGTCCATCAGGATGAGCCTTTGCAACTCTTCCTACACTGAGCTTCTAGAGCAGGGCTTTCCAAAGTGCCGCCGCTGGCGATATACCAGCGGCGGCGGCAGTGGCACGGGGGGGCGTGTGGCGGCGCGCGCGTGCACGGCGGCAGCGCGGGGGGCGTGCGTTGGTGCACGCGCACACAGCGGCGGCGCAGGGGGCATGCGGCGGTGTGCACGTGCACGGCGGCGGCAGCAGCCTCCGCTAAAACGCGGAAGCACTGATCCCACGCCGCTGCCGCTGCCGCTGCCGCCATGCACGCGCGCGCCGCCACTTCCGGGTGGTGTGGCGACACACCACGCTGTGTGTGGTGACACACTTTTGTGTTGTGACACACAGTTTGGAAAGCTCTGTTCTAGAGAGAAGAGTTGTATTGTGGATAACAGACAAATGAACATACTTTGGAAAAATCAAATCATTGTTGGAAGGAAAATGAGACTATAGGCTTACAGATCCAGATCAGGAGGATCTGCCTTCCTGATCTGGGTCACCAATATTAATAGGAACTAAATTAAGTTGTTGATCAGTTAAGGCAGTTGCCCAGTGTTCTTGAGTTGATTCTAGGCCAGTTCATTCCAGAGGCTGATGACTCCCTGCCAATCACATTAAGATATTGCACATCTTCATTCACCCCTTGTGCCACCACACAGCTAAATTCAGAATAGGCTCCTTATGAGCAAAATTCAGATTAGTAGTTATGAGCTTCACTGGAAAGCATTGAGAAAAAAACTTGACTGTTTCTTATGAGTTCTCTCCTAGCTCATAATGTTGACAACTCCACATTTATGATAGCACACATGTGCATCCCTCTTAAGAATTGATTTCACCTTCTCTGTATTTACCCCACAGCTCCAACTCTGGCAGAGATATATTCCTGAATTTGGCCACTTCCCCCAAGAAGCAGAGTTGGGGGAGAGGGGAACAGAGAGAAAGAGGGTTTTAGAGTTAGATTGGAGACAATTACAGGATAATATTTTCATGAAATGCGCAAGACAATTTATGAAAGATAGAAAATACCTAAGGAAAGGATACTACCAGGTATCTGATCTCTGGGTTCCATGAGAAATTCATTTAGTGTAAAGGTGAAAAAATTACAGCTTTTTCTGCATTTACCTACAAAGAAGCTTATGCAATTTCACAGCAATCCATGAGAGAATTAAGAAGTGTTTGCATATCTAACTAGAAAGCCATTGACTTGGGACACCTAATCTGCTAGCTAGCAATTATCAAATTGCATGTCGTTTAACTTTCTGCTGTGGAGAAGAACTTCAGAGGATAAGGTGCCCAATTCATAATACAGCCAAACATGTCAAGCTGAACACATTTCTGTGCTAGGATGGGTGAATTTATCTATTTCATTTCTATCCAGCTTCTCATTTTATTCGACAACACATTCAGTTCAGCCTTGTTTCCTCTCCAGTCATGAATTCAACTATAACAACAACAACAACAGCAAAAATCTGCCCCAAATTGGTTTGCATTTTCATGCAGTTGCTTCAGATAAATGCATCCCAACCTATTTGTCCACTTTTTGTAAGCATTTTTTTTTCTTAATAGAATTGATGTAGGGGTTGCCTACTCTGCTCTGATATGCCCATTTCTCTGTGAATTTTTCCTCAGAATGTACTTCTGTGTGCACTTTTGAAATCGCAAACCACATTTCACAGAAGCATGGATTTCAGCATGCATTTGCTCAAGAGATGTAGATGTGATCGCTTAATGTTAAACGTGCAATAGAACAAATTACTCATCTATATAATTTTCATCACTATTTGTGGGTGTTGATATACATGGTGAGAGGATTTCCTCTAATAATGTGGGTGAAATTCTGGTGGAAGACAATTCTGCCCACATTTCTGGAGCATCTGCTGGTGGCCTTAAGGTTGTTTCAGTAAATATCAAGGATTCCTACTAAGTGATGATGCCCTGAAGCACCAATGATGACCACCAGAAAGGGTTCTGAAAAGACACAGTGGCTATATTCATACCACTATATTCAAACCACTTAACCAGGTTAGGTAAAGACTTAGATCCATTCATACAACTTGCTAAGCATAGCTAGAATTAACCTGTTTTTTTGTGGGTGAATCTAATGTGTGAACCCATTCCTTGTTGGTTAGTTTATGGTTCAGTGGTTGACACAAACCCAGAAAAATGGACTGACATAAATCCACCAGTACCACCCACATTTGCCACAGTTAAGTAAAGTTTATTGTTGTAACCACAGGACGTAACATAGGAATGCAATAAAATATTTTTGTTGTTTATTCGTTCAGTCGTTTCCGACTCTTCGTGACTTCATGGACCAGTCCACTCCAGAGCTTTCTGTCGGCCGTCACCATCCCCAGCTCCCCAATGGTTGAGTCTGTCACCTCCAGAATATCATCCATCCATCTTGCCCTTGGTCGGCCCCTCTTCCTTTTGCCTTCCACTTTCCCTAGCATCAGCTTCTTCTCCAAGGTATCCTGTCTTCTCATTATGTGGCCAAAGTACTTGAGTTTTGCCTTTAATATCATTCCCTCAAGTGAGCAGTCTAGCTTTATTTCCTGGAGTATGGACTGGTTTGATCTTCTTGCAGTCCAAGGCACTCTCAGAATTTTCCTCCAACACCACAGTTCAAAAGCATCTATCTTCCTTCGCTCAGCCTTCCTTATGGTCCAGCTCTCACAGCCATAGGTTACTACAGGGAATACCATTGCTTTAACTATGCGGACCTTTGTTGTCAGTGTGATGTCTCTGCTCTTAACTATTTTATCAAGATTTGCCATTGCTCTCCTCCCAAGAAGTAGACGTCTTCTGATTTCCTGGCTGCAGTCAGCGTCTGCAGTAATCTTTGCGCCTAGAAATACAAAGTCTGTCACTGCCTCCACTTTTTCTCCCTCTATTTGCCAGTCATCAATCAAGCTCGTTGCCATAATCTTGGTTTTTTTGAGGTTTAACTGCAACCCAGCTTTTGCACTTTCTTCTTTCACCTTCGTCATAAGGCTCCTCAATTCCTCCTCGCTTTCAGCCATCAAAGTGGTATCATCTGCATATCTGAGATTGTTAATGTTTCTTCCAGCGATTTTAACTCCAGCCTTGGATTCCTCAAGCCCAGCATGTCGCATGATGTGTTCTGCGTACAGGTTGAATAGGTAGGGTGAGAGTATACAGCCCTGCCGTACTCCTTTCCCAATCTTAAACCAGTCCGTTGTTCCGTGCTCTGTTCTTACCGTTGCTACTTGGTCGTTATACAGATTCCTCAGGAGGCAGACAAGATGACTTGGTATCCCCATACCACCAAGAACTTGCCACAATTTGTTATGATCCACACAGTCAAAGGCTTTAGAATAGTCAATAAAACAGAAATAGATGTTTTTCTGAAATTCCCTGGCTTTCTCCATTATCCAGCGGATATTGGCAATTTGGTCTCTAGTTCCTCTGCCTTTTCTAAACCCAGCTTGTACATCTGGCAATTCTCGCTCCATGAATTGCTGGAGTCTACCCTGCAAGATCTTGAGCATTACCTTACTGGCATGTGAAATAAGTGCCACTGTTCGATAGTTTGAACATTCTTTAGTGCTTCCCTTTTTTGGTATGGGGATATAAGTTGATGTTTTCCAATCTGATGGCCATTCTTGTGTTTTCCAAATTTGCTGGCATATGGCATGCATCACCTTGACAGCATCATCTTGCAAGATTTTAAACAGTTCAGCTGGGATACCGTCGTCTCCTGCTGCCTTGTTATTAGCAATGCTTCTTAAGGCCCATTCAACCTCACTCTTCAGGATTTCTGGCTCTAACTCACTGACCACACCGTCAAAGCTATCTCCAATATTATTATCCTTCCTATACAGATCTTCCGTATATTCTTGCCACCTTTTCTTGATCTCTCCTGCTTCTCTTAGGTCCTTACCATCTTTGTTTTTGATCATACCCATTTTTGCCTGGAATTTACCTCCGATGTTTCTAATTTTCTGGAAGAGGTCTCTTGTCCTTCCTATTCTATTGTCTTCTTCCACTTCCGCACATTGCTTGTTTAAAAATAATTCTTTATCTCTTCTGGCTAACCTCTGGAATTTTGCATTTAATTGGGCATATCTCCCCCTATCACTGTTGCCTTTTGCTTTCCTTCTTTCTTGGGCTACTTCCAGTGTTTCAGCAGACAGCCATCTTGCCTTCTTGGTTTTCTTTTTCTTTGGGACATTTTTTGTTGCCGCCTCCTGAACAATGTTGCAAACTTCTGTCCATAGTTCTTCCGGGACCCTATCTACTAAATCTAGTCCCTTAAATCTATTCTTCACCTCCACTGCATATTCCTTAGGAATATTAGTGAGCTCATATCTAACTGATCTGTGGGTCTTCCCTATTCTCTTTAGTCTGATTCTAAATTTTGCAATAAGAAGTTCGTGATCTGAACTACAGTCAGCTCCAGGTCTTGTTTTTACCGACTGAATAGATGTCCGCCACCTTTGGCTGCAAAGGATGTAGTCAATCTGATTTCGGTGTCGACCATCTGGTGAAGTCCATGTATAAAGTCGTCTTTTAGGTTGTTGGAAGAGAGTGTTTGTTATGCACAGTGAGTTGTCTTGGCAAAATTCTATCAGCCTATGTCCTGCTTCATTTTGTTCTCCCAGACCATGCTTGCCTGTAATTCCAGGTGTCGTCTGACTACCCACCTTAGCATTCCAGTCTCCTGTAATGAAAATAACATCTCTTTTTGGTGTATTATCTATTAGGTGCTGCAGATCCTCATAGAACTGATCTACTTCTGCTTCTTCAGCATCTGTGGTTGGCGCGTATATTTGGATCACTGTGATGTTAAATGGCTTACCCTGAATTCGAATTGAGATCATTCTATCGTTTTTTGGATTGTATCCAAGCACTGCTTTAGCCACTTTATTATTAATTATGAAGGCTACTCCATTTCTTCTGTGGTCCTCTTGTCCACAGTAGTAGATCTGGTGGTCATCTGATGTGAAGTGGCCCATCCCAGTCCATTTCAGTTCACTGACACCTAAAATGTCTATATTTAATCTTGACATCTCACCAATAACCACATCCAATTTGCCCTGGCTCATAGATCTTACATTCCAGGTTCCTATGGTGTGTTGATCTTTAGAACATCGGATTCGTCGTTCACCACCAGCACCGTCGGCCGCTAGCCGTCCTTTCGGCTTTGAGCTAGCTGCATCATCACATCTGGGGCTAGTTGAACGTATCCTCTGTTCCTCCCCAGTAGCATTTTGACCATCTTCCGACCTGGGAGTCCCATCTTCCGATGGTATACCGACATATCTTTGGTTGTACTGATCCATTTAGTTTTCATGGCAAGAATACTGGGGTGGGTTGCCATTACCTTCCCCAGGGATCGTATTTAGTCTGACCTCTCTGCCACGACCTTCCCGTCTTGGGTGTCCCTTCACGGTTTAGCTCATGGTTTCACTGAGGTGCTCAAGCTCCAGCACCACGACAAGGTAACGATCTCCTTTGCTGGAGATGCAATAAAATATAATGTTATTATATGCAATTATTATTATATAAAATATAATGTTATTATATGCAATAAAATATAATAACAATAAAATAGTGAAATTATAAAATAAAGTAATAAAAGAAGCATTTAGTATTAAAAGGTTACAACAAAACAGAGCCAAAGCTACAGCCAAGAACTTAAGTATTTCTTCCTAAGTTTAAATGAGAGCAGAGCAAAAGTAGCAACTTGGTTGCTAACAATTGGAAACACATCTGCAAGAAGATAAATCAGTTTTTCAAGGCCAGAGGCCTTGAGTTCATCTGCCATTAATAATCTGGCCGTGACCTCATTGTATACGGGGCAATGGATGGATTTGCCACAGGATGGATCCCCCTTTTGGGTCTCCATCTTTGCCCCCCCCCCAATTCAACTCCCCAATTTTCATATTAGAACTTTCATCTCAGCATCCAATTCATAGCTAATAAACAGGATAGGTTCTTCTTTGTTTTCTTATGGGTGAAGGAATGCGTGTGTGGCATTATCCTGTACGCTGGTTGATTGTCACCCGCAGTACAAGATAATTAATAAATACAAGTCACACTGAAGGAGGCATCAAGATTCCTTTGGTTATTAGTTTTTCAAAACAGGCGTGCCTCTGCTTTTCCCAAATGGGTTCAGATCCAAGCCACACTTTGGGTTTTATTAAATTATGCCCTTTTAGCACAGATTTGTTAAGAGCAGCCCCTTTTCCTATTCTAGCAGGGGAGACATTCCAGATGGGATAGTTGAGGTCCCCAGACAATGGTGACAAGAAGAGGGTTGGAGAGCTCACTAGCAAAATAATTCCCTTTGATGAGTGGCCAGAATCCATCGGGGAAATTGTCTGGGTTAAAACACAACAGAAAGTGGGGGAGTGTTTGATATTATTCGTTTCTGTAAGATGACATGCTTCTGTAAGATGACATGCTTCTCCAGCACATTCATGTTCTCTCCGTATAGCTTCTAGGAAGCATTCATAGATCAGGTCAAACTCAATGGAAAACTGCATCGGTGCATTAAATTTAAGAAAGAGGCTGCATGCTGGGAGAGTGAATAAGGGAGAAGACACAAAAAAGGAGCTCGCTGGCTATCATTAGAGAGACCATCAATCTTTGTCAGACTGGGAGTTGGGTGGGGAGGGAAAGAGACTGGCAGCTGCCATGAGAAAAAAGCTGGACGTCCTCAACCGTGCTGACATGAGCAACCCTTTCTGAATAGTTAGCCCCTCCAAAAGCCCTTTTCTAAGTCTTGCTTTATTCAGGACAATGCACCTTTTATGGTGAACGTTACGACCAGAGAAGCTTCCCACCAAGTCTACACACAAAGTCTAGATCCATGCCAGAAAACACTGCACGTAGGGGGAGGGAGAGAAGGGCTAAGAAACCAAAACGTAAAATCTCACTTTCTATCAGCACAGTCCACCCTTGAAAGTCCAAGGCTGGTAATTCTGACCTTTCATGGCCCTTGAGAAGGTTTTCTGAAGTGTATGTGACGTGCGTTGACCATTCAGAAGGCACTGTATCAGTGTCAAGCACAGCCTTTATTTATTTATTTATTTATTTATTCATTCATTCATTCATTCATTCATTCATTCGATTTATCACCACCCAACTCCCTCAAAGGGACTCTGGGCGGTTTACAATCAAACACAATTAATTGTAATACAAATATAAATAAAATTAGATAAACATTAAAATAAAAAATTCAAAAATGCAATAAATATAATAAAATCAAGATGGTAGTATCTTCTTTAAAACAATGGAAGGGGCACTCTAGGGTCACCCTAAGGCGTTAGCCACCCCCAAGAGTGTACACTCTTCTTCCCGCCCCAGGCCTGTTGACAGAACCAGGTCTTGAGTTTTTTCCGGAAGTCCAGGACCGAGGGGGACTTTCTTAACTCCGGGGGAAGAATATTCCACAGAGCAGGCACTACTGCAGAGGAGGCACGCTTCCGTGACCCCGTTAGATGGAATTCTCTAACCGATGGGGTCCGTAGCATGCCCTCCCTGCATGACCGGATGGGACGGGACGATGTAATGGGGATAAGACGGTCCCTTAGGTAACCTGGCCCCATGCCATGAAGGGCTTTAAAGGTCATAACCAACACCTTGAATTGGACCTACCAATATGGCAGGAAGGTGGGGAAGCTTTTGGGTTCTCCAGAACTCTTCATCAGGCAAAGTAGGAAAAAGCAGAAAAGTCCAGGTGTTTCACCAAAATCTGGACTTCAAATCAGCTTCAGGGTGGAGAGATAGTAAACTGAACGCATATGTTAGTAGTAATCATTATCAGTTCTTGCGTCCCCCTAGCATTCAGGGGTGACTTGATGACTGCATTAATCCATTTTCTGAGTTCATACAATACAGGGAATAATAAAGTAACCAAATAGGTTGGATTGTGTGAATCCAACTGTAATGCTCTGAAACACAAAACCCTTTGGTTACCCAATCTATTATTTTTGCAAAGCAATAATAGAGAAATGTTAGACTGTTCCCACAACACACTCTCCCATGGTTAACTAAACCATGATTTACTAAATTAAACCAATTTCCTGGATTCATGCTGCATACCAAGCCATCAAGTAACCCACTGGTCTGTTCTCACACAATGGAAACTAACTACCAGCATGTTGTAGCAATCCAGATACCACAGTCCTTAAATCAACCTGGAGACTAATAATTTCTGGTGATAAAAATAGAGCAAAGTTAATTCACGCATGCAGTGCTTTTTTCCCTTCGTCTCCATCTTCGCTTTTTGTAACTTCTTGCCTGAAGCAAAGCCCTGGAGGATTCAGAAGGTTGCCTACTCGTCCGTGCCATTTCCATTCACCTAATGAAGATCATTGTCTTATTATCGATTTTAGATATATATTTTTTCTTCATGCACCAACACCTTTACATGCATGTTGCTGTTTCTAGAAGGGCAGCCTTAATTTAGAAGCTGAAAATCACATAAATGTATGTAGCAATCTGATGATATTGTTGTATTTTGATCTTAGCTGGAAATGCCCTTGGAAAAATGTGTACCCTTGATTATAATAAATAATGTCCTAATATTAGATGTTTATTCACATAAAAGCAATATTTTTGTTCTATTGAGGACAATATTCCCTCAGGGATAAACAGCTGGGGAGCTGGGGAGTAGACAGAACTCATAGAGTGAGGAGACTTTCTCTGACACACCCTCTTCTTTCTCTCTCCCAAATTTCACGGAAGAGGCAGATAGCTTTTGCTAGGAATCTGAACCGTATACAGGTAGTCCTCAGTTAGTGACCACTCATTCAGCAACTGTTCGAAGTTACGACGGCACTAAATGAGTGGTACTTACAACCAGTCCTTGAAGTTCTGACCATCCCAGCACCCCTGTGGTCATGTGATCACAATTTGGGCACTTGGCAACTGGCTCACACTTATGACAGTTGCAGCGTTGAAATCCCGTGATCGCCATTTGCGACTTCCCTGCCGGCTTCCCACAAGCAAAGTTAATGGGGAAGCCAGCAGGGAAGGTCATAAGTCACTCAGGTAAGTCTCCCACACCCTGCAGCAGCAACCCCCTGCCCCACCACACTTAAACCAGACAGGAATCACAACCAGATGAGCTAATTCTACTTTATTGTAAAGCTACATTGACAGAATCTTGCAAGTCTGAAAGTACAATTCTCCCCCCGTCTCCTTCACAGCCTGAGAAACTAGGGAGGGTCCCTTCTGAGCCTCTTTCTCCACCATATAGTGGAGATATCATATATATCCATATAGTGATACAGCTCTAGGCCCAGTCTCCCAAGGTCTTTCCCACACACCATCACATCACGTGACATCACGCTTTATGACCACCATCACTTAGTGATGGAAATTCCAGTCCCAATTACTATTGTTAACCAAGGACTACCTGTAAAGGTTTTGTAGTTAAGACAAGGATTGGATGAATGCCCAAGATTAGAGGTTATCCACCTCCAATGTATGTATAGATCAGCCTTCCCCAGCTTAAGCATGCTTTAGATGTATGGACTTCAATTCCCAGAATTCTCCAGGCAACATGGCCATTGTTGAGGATTCTTGGGAATTTCATGCATCTGGAGTGCACTCAAGCTGTGAAAGGCAGATATATCCATTGAGGGTTACTTTTCCCGAGCATATCACTGTCCGTTGATGCTCTCTTTGTCCAGACTTCGAGTATAAAGTCTTTTAGGTCCCCATGTATTGTCATGAAATTGCAACCCTCACTACTAGTTCTCCTCTCCTACTAGACAATAATGCTTGCTTCTATAGAATTGCGGAGAGTTGAAAGGGCCCTAAGTCATAAAGTCAAAATCCTTGCTCAGCCTCCTTGACAGATGGCTCTCCAGCCTCCACTTGAGCACATCCCCCTACCTCTCTGGATCATTGGTTCTTCTGTCAAGCTGCTTTTACTGTTTGGAAGTTTTCTTAACATTCAACTGGAATCTGCCTCCCTGTAACTTAAATCTATTATCCCATGTCCTGACCTCCAACATGACCACGAAGAGATCATGGTTTTCTTTCAGGTACTTGGGAAATAGTATCAAATCCCCCCTTCATCTTCTCTTCCAAGGATAAACATACCCCCATCTGCCTCATCTCCACTTGTAGGACTTAGTTTCCAGTCCTCTAGTCATTCCTGTTACTCTTATTTGCATCTGGTTCATTTTCTCTGGATCTTCCGTCAATTGTGATGCCCAGCAACGAACACGATACTTTCTACGATACAGATACCAGCCCAGAGCAAAATGGAACTATGACTTCTCTTGATTTGGAAGCTATACTCCAGCCTTTCTCAACCTTTTGACCCTGGAGGAACCCTTGAAATATTTCTCAGGCCTCGGGGAACCCCTGCACGTTCAGGCTCAAATATAGGCCAGAAGTTACAAAATTATTATATTCGTTTTATGGGTAGGGTCCCTTCTGAGCCTCTTTCTCCACCCACTATGCATATAATGTACAGTATAGATGCATTAACAGTGTTCTTAAACTAAAAATAAAGGAAACTTACCTCTTTAATGTGAAGTTGCCCAAATCTGAAATAATTTTTGAAATAAATTGTGATCTCCCAGGGAACCCCTAGTGACCTCTCGCAGAACCCTATGGTTCCACGGATCCCTGGTTGAGAAACCCTGCTATACTCCTATTAAAATATAGCCTAAAATTGCATTAGTCTTTTTAACAGCCATGTCACACTGCTAAGATTCTGCTATGGTCAACCGTATTGTTCTAAGCTTCTTTCCACCTGTACTGTTATCAAGCCAGATACATGGGCATTTATTTTTCCTAAGTGAAGAACTTGCATCCGTCTCTTTATTAAATGCCATTCTCTTATTTTCAGCCCACATCTCTAACCTAAACTTTGAGGGGGAGAATTGAGGTCTTCTCTATTCCATTCTTTCTGGACAAACTGAGATGCCAGATTTTTCTTATAGTATTTTCTGAGCAGCTTCTGAAGAGCTACGAGGAAAGCTAAGAAAACTCATTCTTCACAAAATAAAATGAAACACATTTATCCACTTAGATCTTTGGGTCAGTTTTGTAGTTATTGTATGGCTGACCCATTCTATCAACTGTCATTCTACTCCAATGGACCCATTTTGGTTGACTAAAGAGCCATTAACATAAACTCCTGACTTAATGAGGAAGGTTAGATGCTTCTGCTCCAAGAACCATCTGTGTGCAAGTCCTCCAATGCAAGTCCTACCTGCCAAAAGTATTTTTCCCATCTGAGATTTGAGGAACATGTTTACCAAAGCAGGGACTTCATTACATGCCTGTTTGCATCTCCTGTCCAATATCCTCTAAGTGTCCTCTGTCAAACCATTTTCCCTGCTTGAAAAATGAGTGGTTATGTGAATCATGATGGACACATGCCTAACAAGAGCTTTCTAACAAGATCTCTGGTTCATTAAACCAATTGTTTTTCATCCAGCTGGAATTCTGCTTAGAATGCTGTGGACGTATAGGGCCAGCATAATCAAACGGAGTTTAGATTTTTCCTTCTTCCTCTCCTCCTCTTTTTCCTACTTCTTCGCTTTCAGATGTCCGGGCTTTTTCTCATTCTTTGTCCTTGTGTTGTGATATCTTCCTCTTGAATTTATATAAACGGGGGGGGGGGGGGGGGGTGTCTGTAAAAGGAAAAGGTTATACAGAGCTTTACTAGTTAAGTCCAGAGTTCCCCATTCGGGGGGAGATGGGCGGTGATAGAAATTGGAAAAATAAATAAATAAATGAATAAATCCTTTTCCAATTTTAAATTGAATGCAATACAGAACTAAAATCCACTTAAAACTAGTAATGACCCCCCCTTATGGATTTTTTCCATGAGAAAGAAAATGATTTTGTGATTTATGGTTTTGATGATTAGAAAGAATAGGATATAGAAAGAAGAGAATTGTGATGAAGATGGAGAGAGTGGTTTGATTAGAATTGTATGTATAATGCCGAGAGGGATATCAGAAATCGGAATCTATATATCTATATCTATATCTATATCTATATCTATATCTATATCTATATCTATATCTATATCTATATCTATATCTATATCTCTATATATCTATATCTATATCTATATATCTATATCTATCTATATCTATTGTTGTTGTTCAGTCGTTTAGTCATGTCCGACTCTTCATGACCTCATGGACCATAGCACGCCAGGCCTTCCTGTCCTCCACTGTCTCTCGGAGTTTACTCAAATTCATGTTCATTACATCGGTGATGCTATCTAACCATCTCATCCTCTGCCGTCCCCTTCTCCCTTTGCCTTCAGTCTTTCCCAGCATCAGGGTCTTTTCCAGTGAGTCCTCTCTTCGCATTAGGTGGCCAAAGTATTTGAGCTTCAGCTTCAGTATCTGTCCTTCCAATGAGCAGTCAGGGTTGATTTCCTTTAGGATTGACTGGTTTGACCTCCTTGCAGTCCAAGGGACTCTCAAGAGTCTTCTCCAGCACCACAGTTCGAAAGCATCAATTCTTCGGCGCTCAGCCTTCCTTATGGTCCATCTCTCACAGCCATACATTACTACTGGGAAAACCATAGCTTTAACTATACGGACCTTTGTCGGCAAGGTGATGTCTCTGCTTTTTAATATGCTGTCTAGGTTTGCCATAGCTTTCCTCCCAAGGAGCAAGCGTCTTTTAATTTCATGGCTGCAGTCACCGTCTGCGGTGATCTTGGAGCCCAAGAAAATAAAATCTGTCACTGCTTCCATTTCTTCCCCTTCTATTTGCCAGGAAGTGATGGGACCAGATGCCATCTGCCATTTTTTTAATGTTGAGTTTCAAGCCAGCTTTTGCACTCTCCTCTTTCACCCTCATCAAGAGGCTCTTTAGTTCCTCTTCACTTTCTGCCATTAGGGTGGTATCGTCTGCATATCTGAGGTTGTTGATATTTCTCCCGGCAATCTTAACTCTGGCTTGTGATTCATCCAGCCCGGCATTTCTCATGAGGTACTCTGCATATAAGTTAAATAAGCAGGGTGATAATATACAGCCTTGTCGTACTCCTTTCCCAATTTTGAACCAGTCGGTTGTTCCATGTCCGGTTCTAACTGTTGCTTCTTGACCCGCATACAGGTTTCTCAGGAGACAGGTAAGGTGGTCTGGTACTCCCATCTCTTTAAGACTTTGCCACAGTTTGTTGTGATCCACACAATCAAAGGCTTTAGCATCGTCAATGAAGCAGAAGTAGATGTTTTTCTGGAAACAATACAACTTGGTTGGACATTTTTTTCACTTTCTCTTCTAATGTCTGAAGAAAGCAAATAAAAGAAACATGGTTGTACCTGCTTATTGAAACAACTCCATTCAGAGGGTTTAAGAGCTGGCCGGCGTGTTTGGTGGGACCAGAAAACAACAACTACACCAAACTGGCTCTCATTATAATGCATACTATTGAGTATTGTTCTTTTTAATCTCTTTTTTTTATGTATGCCACTGAGCCATTAGAAGTAGAGTGGTAGAAAAACAGACATACATGAATAAAGCCCATTTTTGAAGCCCCAGAATGGCCCAGGATCACACTGCTGATTTTCAATGCAAAAAAGCAGTTTTCAGTTACAAGTCTGACTTGATGCTATGATGATGTCATCATGGCTTGTACCCAACACTTATGTTCTCACTTCTTGTACAGGAAAACCATGAAGTTGCAAAACGGGAAGGAAAAGTAGTAAAGTCTCTATACCAGTATTTCTCAACCTTGGCAGCTTGAAGATGTGTGGACTTCAACTCCCAGAATTTCCCAGCCATCCATGTTAGCAACATCTTCAAGTTGCCAAGGTTGAGAACACTGCTCTATATTATATTTAAAAAGACTTTAGATTTGAATAATAACTGTTTTTATCCTATCTTTCACTACTGGTTATGAGTTTTTTAAACGACAGCAATAGAGGCATTTTCAAACAAATATTGCCCCAGGAAAGTGTCCTTAAAAGACGCAGTGATGTCAGAAGATTCTGTCGCATTTTCTGGTCCCACCAAACACGCCGGCCAGCTCTTAAACCCTCTGAATGGAGTTGTTTCAATAAGCAGGTACAACCATGTTTCTTTTATTTGCTTTCTTCAGACATTAGAAGAGAAAGTGAAAAAAATGTCCAACCAAGTTGCTTTTGTATTTCTGCTTTGCTTTTAAAATCAGATAGTGCAGAGTAAGACTCTCACAGCCAGGAATGACAGAAGCCCCTTTATGGTTTATAATCTAAGATCATGCCAAGCTCATTATTTTCTGCTCTCTCTCAGGGGTTTAGAAGATACTCTTTGCTTGTTCACTATCTTTTTTTAAAAATATGCATTATATATTTACAAATGAAAGACCAAACAGGAGATAGCTTTGATTGTCTAAGCTTGCATGAAATTGGAATGTTTTCAAGGTATGCATCCAAAATATCTGAACATTTTCCCCCAAAGCTTGGGAAAGTGACCTTTCTCCATCTGTGCTTGATCTCCGTATCTCTCAAAGCTGATTTGTCCAACGTGGACTTCTCCATATAGGCTGGGAATGGAACTTCACAATAGCCACATTGGCTGCAAGTTCTGGAAATTGCAATGTAGAAGAATAGCCACTTAAGAAAGGTTGTTACAGGTCACTATATAGACCATCCCCAGTTATGGGGTGGACAGGTAGAAAACAGGAGTACCAGCTGAAGGACACTGGAGAACACAGAGGTGGGTCATCTGAAAAGATATCTGAGAAGGGCTTCAGATATCTAACATGAATTGATTTGATCCATGTTTTGAGCCAATTGTGGATTAGTTTATATTCAAAATGGAAATTCTGAAAAAGTGTACTTCAAATGAATATTCATATGGTTTTTTAAAAAAAATCATAGAACAAAACAGAAAAAGAATGGAAGAAGTAGGTGAATGCAGATGAAAAGCAACACAAATTGGAAAAAGACATCCAATGTCAAAAGAAGGCAGTATAATTATATGTTGAACTCTAAATCAAAAATAAGTTTATAAGTTTTCAGGTTTCAGGTTTCCCAGAAATCTTTATTAGGATGGAAGAAGAAAGAGGGGAAAAAGTTTCAAGCCATATACATTTGATTTAACCTTAAATGGAGTATGATGAGGACTTGTTTGCATATATGCAGTCTTCTGAAGGACCATGCAAGAAAATTCTCACATATGTTCATACGTGAACACTATATACTGTGTGTGTGTGTGTATTTGTACATGCTATACATTTATCTTGAAAGTGTAACTTGTTGGAAGGGATAGCTCTGAAGTCAGTGTGGTATAATTTTTAAGACATTGGCTAGGTGTTCAAATCCATCTTAAACCACAAATGTTCTTGGGGTGAAGGGGGCCAGTTGCTATTCCTTGCCCCAACCTACCTCATGGGGATGTTGTTATGGGGAAAATGGGGAGAAAAGAGAGCTTGAATTCCTGGAGAAAAATCCAAAAGATAGGTAGCTGGTTTGTAGGTAGGCAAACAGACAAACAAATGAGGAAGAGGCCTTCAAACAATATTAACTGGAGATACAGTGAATCAGGAAAGAGGGCAACTGGAAGAGGCGTGTTGCAGAAGCAGATTGGGAAGGGAGGACTTAACAAGGATATTTGACAGTTGCAGTGCCAAGATGATTGATGATAGATAGATAGATAGATAGATAGATAGATAGATAGATAGATAGATAGAGATAGACAGATGATAGATAGATAGATAGATAGATAGATAGATAGATAGATAGATAGATGATAGATAGATAGATAGATAGATAGATAGATAGATAGATAGATAGATAGATAGATAGATATAGATATAGTTCCTCATGGGGGTGGCTAATCCCCTAATTTTATAATGTCCTTTTAATTATTCCATCACCATCTGGATTTCATAATTATTTATTGTATTGTATACTGAGGTTTTATATATTTTAGATTTTATTTTAACTTATTTATTGTGAACCACCCAGAGTTCCCCATGGGAGGAGATGGGCGGCATATAAATTAAATAAATAATATAGATATAGATATAGATATAGATATAGATATAGATATAGATATAGATATAGATATAGATATAGATATAGATATAGATATAGATGACAGATAGACGATAGACGATAGATGATAGATGATAGATGATAGATGGATAGACAGACAGATATAGAGATAGATGATAGATAGATGATAGATAGATAGATAGATAGATAGATAGATAGATAGATAGATGATAGATGATAGATAGATGGATGGATGGATGGATGGATGATAGGGCTGCAACTAGGGGGGCAAGCGGGGCATGTGCCCCGGGCGCCGCACTGGGGGGTGCGCCAAAATGACAAAATAACCCATGGGGGGGCACAAAATCCATGTCTGCCCTGGGTGACACAGACCCTAGTTCCATCCCTGTGGGGTGGGGGGGGGGAGAGAGAGAGAGAGAGAGAGAGAGAGAGAGAGAGATTTGTGCCTTTGAGTCAGTCTTGACGTCTGGCAACTGCCTGGACAAGTCCTTGTAGTTTTTTGGCAAGATTTTGGAAGTGGTTTGCCATTGCCTCCTTCGTAAGGTTGAGAGAGAGTGACTGGCCCAAGTCACCCAGCTGGATTTTTGTCTAAGTTGGGACTAGAAGTCACTGTCTTCCAGTTTCCAGCCTGATGCCTTAAACTGGTGCGCCAAACTGGCTCTCAAAAATATTTGGGGGGGGGGGTGCCTTTGAGTCAGTGTTGACTCTTGGTGACTGCCTGGACTAGTCCCTGCAGTTTTCTTGGCAGATTTTTGGAAGTGGTTCACTATTACCTTCTTCCTAGTATGAGAAAGAGTGACTCGCCAAGGTCACCCAGCTGGCTTTGTGCCTAAGGCAAGACTAGAACTCACCGTCTCCCAGTTTCTAGCCTGGTGTCTTGAACTGCAACACCAAACTAACTCTCTTAAGATTAGATATAGGACATGCTTAAACAAGTCAGTTGGAGACTTGGCAGATGCGTACACCCAATTAGCTAAAGTTCATATTAAAATGAAGATAAAGTCTTGTTCAAATTGAGCTTGCCTGCTATTGACTTTATGGAGACATCTGTGGTTTTTTGGCAGCAATACCAAACTGGTTTGCCATTGCCTTCTTTCTGGGATTATTTTTTTTTTCATTCTAATCTATACCCATGGCATTTCCTGCAGGAATCCCATCCAATTCTGACCAGTTCCAACCCTGCTTAGCTTCCCACTCCAAGCAAAGTCATCCAGCTATCAGCCTTGATTACATTCTTTGTGGTTTCTATGCAGTCCAATTCCAGTCCATTTGGGCTGTGCAACCCCAGAAAATGGGTCATCCAGCAATCAGGTGAAATGTGTTGTGTCAATGGAGCTCTGGAGGGACGAGGTGTGAGATGAGAGACAGAATAGAAAAAGATGGCTTTCTTTAATGCCAGCTTTTGCTCAGGGTCAGAATTACCTGTGCATGATGCCAGTCTATGGCACAACTCCTTTGTTTTTAAAAGAATGTCCCACATAGTGTGAGAAAAGAGTAGCAGAGATGCCTCTGTGAGAGCAGTTCCAGTTTACAAACACTCTGACACACTTACTCGTTGTCTGGATGACAAGTGGCTGCCATAAGTTGGTTTTTGGTTTGCTTTGAACATCATAAAAAGGTAAAGGCTCCCCCCACACATTTGTGCAGTCGTGTCCGACTCTAGGGGCCGGTGCTCATCTCCGTTTGTTAGCCGAAGAGCCAGCGTTGTCTGAAGATGCTTCCGCGGTCATGTGGCCGGCATGACGCGCGCGGAACGCTGTTACCTACCCACCGAAGTGGTACCTATTCATCTACTTGCATTTGCATGCTTTCGAATTGCTAGGTTGGCAAGAGCTGGGGCGAGTGCGGGAGCTCACTCCGTCATGCGGGGCTTGGGATTCGAACCTCCAAACCTGCGATCTGCCGATCGACAAGCCTGGCGTCTTACCCGCTGAGCCACCACACCCTTTGGTACATCATACAGGGCTATAATTAAAGTAGGCTATCCTACAACGAGCATGGATGCAATGGGAGTTAACGTGTCTTGCACAAGTGATCTCTCCTAAGAACAGCCCATGGTGTCCAGCCTGCCCACATGTGGGCTAAAAGTGTGATGGAGATAGATACACAGATCAGCACAACACAGATGCCCTCCATTGAGGAAACCACGCTGCAGATAATCAAAGAAGCTCCCCCAAGTTTTCCCCAGCTAATGGAAACGTGCTGCTGAATCTAATAATGGGGGTCCTTGCAGACCAAATGGGCTGGATTAACCCAGATCCCCATTTTCCTATCCCTGATGAGCAGAAAGCAGAAGCCAGAGTGACTCTGCAACTCAGAAGCAGAGTGGGAGGTACCCGTAAGGCTGCTGTACCTGTGCTCTTCCTCACTAGAGACCTAGAGCATCTTCATAGCATCGCCCAGCCACCACTGGAAGGACAAGACTCTGTCCTCATTACTGCTATATCAGCACAACAATGGTTGGACCACACGAGAAGGCATTCCAAATCACCCATGAGGAGCGGACCAAAACCAAGCATGTGAATTCTTATTCCTGGCTCATTTCATGGCTGGCTGGCTAGCTTGTTTTTAGACCAGTGTAAGCCCTGCAGTCTCCATCCTGACCATTCAGAAGGATGGGCAGTCAGTCCTCTAAGCCTCATGCTCAAAAGGAGAAGGTTTTAGTTCTCTATCTTCATTGTTACAATAATCAAAGTACAGGTAGTCCTCGACTTACGATCATTCGTTTAGTGACCATTCAAAGTTACGACAGTGCTGGGAAAAGTGACTTACAACCGGTCCGCGCACTTATGACCATCGCAGCATCCCTGCGGTCATGTGATCACGATTTGGGTGCTTGGCAGCTGGTTCACATTTATGACCATCGCAGCGTCCCATGGTCACATAATTGCCATTTTCGATCTTCCCGGCTGGCCTCCGGCAAGCAAAAACAATGGGGAACCGCATGATTTGCTTAACAACCATGTGGTTTGCTTAACACCTGCGGTGATTCGCTTAACAACTGCCACAAAAAAGGTCATAAAATTGGGTCGGATTCACCGCTTCACTTAGCGACCAAAATTCTGGTCCCAATTCTGGTCATTAAGCGAGGACTACCTTATCTCGCCCTTCGTCCCTTTCATATATATCTCTTTTAGTAATGAGCATTTTCCTGTTGAATCTAAAAGAATCTTCCTATGATACTCACAGCATGTCCATAGTCATGCAACCACAATCCTGCATTATTTTTCTTATAGCCTCACTTCCCACCCACAGTTGCCTCCCAAGTGTTCCTTTATTTTCTCCCCTACACACACACACACACACACACAATCTTTTTTTTCGTTCAAGGTAAATTGGCAACATTAATCTCAGTGAAAGACAACATTGGACCCTTGATTCTTTATGCTCAGCTTCCCATAATTCATACTTAAATATTCTTCCACTGAGTGGGCAAAGAACGCATCAAACAATGGAGGAAGCTTCAAGCTTACAGAGGCTCTTCAGTGGAACAGGTCAAAAGTTTAAATTCCCAATCAGTAACAAACAGGATTCATCCCTGCAAGTTAAAGAACTTTTTTTTTCTTTTTATTCCTCCCTCCTCCCCCATTACATGAGAGTAATATATTTCCTTGGGTGCCATTGCTCGCTTTAAGGTAGAGCCATGCCAAAAACTGTGGATCTACTTCCACCCATATGTTTCACAGCACACCAAATGTGATGATTGAACAGGAGGGTGCAAAATAAGGGTGGTTTAAAGACAGGGTGGTATTCCCAGCTGGGGAGGAAGGATACTCAAGACCCCACTCTGAAATTTCCAGTTTTTAATTTGAAAAGGATCGTTTACATGTGCAGAATGTTAAGTGAGAAGCCTTGTACTTTGGAATTAAAGTGGAAATTTTTTTTCCCTCAGTGCAGCTTGCAACAGACAAAAATCAGACACAATTGTCATACAATTAAAATAGGCATAAGAAAGAAAGAAAGAAAGAAAGAAAGAAAGAAAGAAAGAAAGAAAGAAAGAAAGAGGGAGGGAGGGAGGGAGGGAGGGAGGGAGGGAGGGAGGGAGGGAGGGGGAAGCCAATACATTGATTCAAATGAGTACAAACCCTCGGAGAATTGTCTTTGGGGTCAAAAAGACTATAAAGTTAGTGTCAGCCATACTCCCTTCAGGAGGAACATCAGAGACAAGGAGCTACTTCTGAAAAGATATCTTACCATAAAACAGAAATACATGAATTTAGGGTGCTGTCTCCCTTTGACACTCCCACCACCATCACGACCTACAATGCAGCCCCCAGCACACCCTGAAATCACTCTGCAGAAGTTCAGGGGCAAATTGCGAAACAGTAGCAATGGGTCTTCCCATCAATAGTTGGCAATTTTAGGTAGCAACAGGAGATGGACAGCATCTCTGAGGAGTATCTCACAGTGATAAAAGGATTACAACCCCAAAGCGCCAATAACTAGTAAAAATGGATCCCAAATCCCAGCTCTTCTCCTATCAGGCCTTATGAATGCACTGCCTGCCACAGCACCAAATGTCACCTACTTGAATAAGCTGAATACATTTTAGCTTTGTTGTTCCCAGGATAACTCACTGTGTAAACAGGTGTATCAGATACTGTAGCTTCAGGTCAAACACATCCTGGGTCACCA
The DNA here is from genome assembly GCA_023362775.1 of Charina bottae. Classification (NCBI taxonomy): domain Eukaryota; kingdom Metazoa; phylum Chordata; class Lepidosauria; order Squamata; family Charinaidae; genus Charina; species Charina bottae. The sequence continues at coordinate 2,464,587 of JALMGJ010000048.1, read as the reverse complement.
TCAGAAGAAAAGGACAACCCAAAAGTCCAGTGATCGTAGTAAGCCCTGCATAAGGAGCCAATCCTCAATCTATCCCATTTGTTATTTATGCATTTATGTATACGCAAGGCTCTGCCTCTTTCATTGTAATAATCTGAATAATATTTCATTTTTCAAGTGCATTTGATTCTCCTGCTCACACTGCCTCAGTTGTGATGGGGGCAAAAGAGAGAGAAGTAAAGCCACGGGCTGCAAGATGAAGTGGCCGGAATTAAATGGTTCATAGTTGCTCGTGTGAAATAACCGTTTCCAAGAGAAATGAATCGGAGTATTTGTAATTCGTATTTGTAATTCGTAAATTCAGCAGGAGCATGCTGCTCTCCTAACCCACCAATCAGAGTGAAATGTAATTTTAAAATGGTGCTTTCGCAGAGCTAAATGGGAACTAAACAAAACACGTTCACAATGCTGCTGCCCGCGTATAAACAGGCAGAAAACTCCACACTCACTCGCACTGATGATGTTACCTAGTTGAGTAATGAAACCTCTGCATGCAAACATCCAAGCTCAGAGAACACCAAGGACTCCACAGTTCAACCCTGGGCTACAGATATTCTCTTCTATTGGGACTGCAAGAATGTTCAACAGGGTCAGACCTACTTATGACTTGGATGGGAGACCACCAGTAAACTCTGGACCAGACTAAGAAACTGAAAAAATATCCCAGAAGAATGGCAATGGCAAACTGCTAGTGCAATGTTTCCAAGAAAATAAATGTAAGCCAAATAGGCATGAGACTGAGACAGGGTAATCTCAAAAAAACTAAGCAGGATTGAATCTTGGATGGGAGACCACTAAGCAATCCTAGGGCTGAGCCTGTGGCTAGTCTGGGCAGTAAAAAAATTCTAAAACGCAATTTTTGGTGTGGCAGCAGTTAGCAGACAGAATAAAGAAAGTGTGATGACTTGCTGGGTTGGGGGGGAAGGAAAGCCTTTAGAGTTCCTCATTAGTGGAGCTGAGCAAACGTAACATATAAATAAATGAAACAGCACAAATCCAAGATGATTTACAGGGAACATGGGTTCTCTATGTATTATTTGCCCAATCCAATTAATCTATTTGGAAACCACCACATCTAACTGTGGTTAAAATGTGGCATTAAGGCAGTTAAACAGCCTCCTTATTAGCATAAGTGTGATAGTCAAGATACATTACGCTTGGCTAATAAATTTATTTTTTATGTAATGGCAATGCCATCAAAGTGCCATTAATGTGAACAGAATTAGATTATAATTGGTGCTTTTCTGTGTAAGGAATAGTAATGCTTTGCTGTCGTCTTTGGCTCATGATGCAAAGATCCCCTTCTATTGTCCTTCTTACTGACCATGTGCAATTGTTTTGTTGCCCACAACCCAGTTGGAAACTTCCTTCCAAGCACCGGTTCATGAGAGTTGAAGCAAAGCAAGATACTGTCCCTCCTCCAGATAATTGGCTCCACCACTGATTTCTCCATATATCAACCCTTTGAAGTTGATTGGAAATTTACATTTTCCAGCTCCAGAAATCTCACAGAGTGACCAAGCGGATTTTCTTCAGAGCTTTCGGATGCGTGTCTGCTAATTGTCTCTTGGCTGAGGTCCAAAAACCTAAGCAGGGTTGGACATGGTTAGCATTTGGATGGGAGCCCACCAGGAAGTTGAAAAGCTACCCCGGAAGAAGGCAGTACTGAACCACTTCCATGTTGCCCCCAAGAAACACAGATGTGTTCATGTAATCAACAAGAGACACCCCACCCTTTCCCTTTAACTATTTTTTACCAATAAAAAATTTGGCATACAAATAATTATAAATAAATAGGACAGAATCTAGTAGACTTGATTTCTTTCCCTGTTGCAGTGATGATTGTGCTTTCATTCTTCTTTGTATTTGCTGCATGTGTTACTCGATTTGTCAAGCACCACGCTGCCTGGCAAGATCAAGAAAGCAACTGCACAGATTTCAGGCGTCTCTTTGAAAGGTTTGAAATGCTTCTTCTCAGGTTTCTCATCACCTGGGCTGTGTTGCTGTTTATGAGCTCAGCTACCAATGGACTTACCTTCTAACTCTGGATTGTTTATCACTACTCTCCCTTCCGTTCCTTTCCTAGCCTCCCCACAATCTCCCACCCTATTAAGAAAATGTGGACTCAGCTTGAAATTTCTTGAGTTCCTGTAATGGAATGTGAGAATGACCTTGGAAGACGGGGGGGGGGGGGGGGGGGGGGAGAGATGCTGCCTGGGGAACGATCAGATAAAAGGGGGAGGAGCCCGCAACCGAGTAACGGACCAAGGAAGAAACTTAGAAAGGATCGGCCCTAACCGATTCGGCTGTAAAAAGGGACGGCGGGAGATTTGAACTTTCAGACTTGCAAGATTCTGTGAATGTAGCCTAACAATAAAGTAGAAGTAGCTCATTTGGTCGTGTTTCCTGTCCAGTTTACCTGGGAGGGCTGACATCAATCTTGCAAGTCATAATAGACATGGAACCAACTTTTTGGAGTAAGTCTGGATAACTACTGATTTTTCAATATAAATGGGAAGCAATCTCCCTACAAAGAACCAGACCGCAACCTCATTGTTTTTCCGAGCTTGACAGTGTTCACACCAGATTGATTGATTGATTGATTGATTGATTGATTATGTGCCATCAAGTTGTTGTCAACTCTTAGCAACCACATAGATAGATTTTCACCATGGCAATGTGTCCCAACTGTGATCTTCCAGGTTTTCCAATGGTGCACCCATCACCACTGGAGCTGGGTCCATCTATCTTGCTGCTAGTCATCCTCTTCTTCTCTTTTCTTCTACCTTTCTCAGCATTAGAGCCTTCTCCAGAGAGCAGTGTCTTCGCATAATGTGTCTGAAGTAGGATAATTTGAGCCTGGCCATTTGTGCTTCGAGTAAAAACTCTGGGTTGATTTGTTTGATGATCCATCTGTTTGCCTTCTTGGCTGTCCACGGTCTTCTCAGGAGTCTTCTCCAACCCCAAAGTTCAAAAGTGTCAATACTCTTCCTATCCTGCTTCTTCAAAGTCCACAAACCAGTTTAGGTCACAGAAATTCCTTACTGTCCCTTAGATGGATATGACAGAAATAAATCCATCTATGGAGGAATAAATTATGCTTAAATTAACACTACTTCATGTGTAAAATTGCAGAGCCATTTCCTCAATTAATATTGGTTAATTAAAGGAGTATAACTTAGTAACCATCCAAGTTTTAATCCATTCTATTTAAAAAAAAAATTCTTCCTAGCATTTTCCCATGGGTGCATTTGCCTTTATTTAAAAAACAGGATCCATTTTTGAGCATCTCAAAGAACTGGTAAGCGATAGACTGTATAAATGGGTAAGCGAAAGCTGCTTTCATTCTTGAAAGGAAAATGCATCTCAGATATTTTCTTGGCATTGCATATTTCAAGACAGCATCTGGATTGACATGATGATTGGAGGAGTTTTTAGGATTGGGGGGATTTGGGGAGTGAACACTTTTGGTTTAGTTATAGTTGGGGATGGGGTTTGCAATCCATGGATGGTGCTGAGTTTGCTGACTGTTTGGTGTGTGGAGGCTGGATCTTGGACAACTGGAGGCCTGCAGCTTGCTTAGGAAAAAGAAGGCAAATAGAAATTACTAGCTGGGGTTGTGGTAGTTCCCAGGACGTTGGATGGGGACAGCAACCAGAGGCTGGCAGGAATAGAACAGGAATGGTGAATGGCATAAGCAGAGCTTTCCAAACTTTTCAAGTTGGTGACACACTTTTTGACATGCATCATTTCGCGACACACTCTTACAGCAGGGCACAAAGCAGGCACTAGGACCTGCGCGGAATCACAGCAGGTTTGGAGGCAGCAAGGCACAAGGCAAGCACTAGGACCTGCGCGGAATCACAGTAGGTTTGGAGGCAGCCAGGCACAAGGCAAGCACTAGGACCTGCGCGGAATCACAGCAGGTTTGGAGGCAGCAAGGCACAAGGCAGGCACTAGGACCTGCGCGGAATCACAGTAGGTTTGGAGGCAGCCAGGCACAAGGCAAGCACTAGGACCTGCGCGGAATCACAGCAGGTTTGGAGGCAGCAAGGCACAAGGCAGGCACTAGGACCTGCGCGGAATCACAGCAGGTTTGGAGGCAGCAAGGCACAAGGCAGGCACTAGGACCTGCGCGGAATCACAGTAGGTTTGGAGGCAGCAAGGCACAAGGCAGGCACTAGGACCTGCGCAGAATCCTGGCAGGGCTCGGTGGCGGCAGCAGCCGCAACACACCTAGGCACTGCAGCCGACACACTAATGTGTCCTGACACACAGTTTGGAAAGCTATGGCATAGAGTTATGAGAAGAAGACAGTGAGAAATGAATGAAAGAAAATGTGTGCATCTGGACCAAGTTGGTTCTCCTCAATTAGAGGATGGATGGTGGAAGAAGAGGACAGTGTCTCCTGCAGATGCAGAGGAAGATGTGGGTAGGAGTGGAAGAAGGAAATGTGCAGGTCCACAGTTACAGTCTGAAAGATGGAGCCAGAGGCTGGAAGTTGGAATAGAGGCCAGGTTGAATGAGCAGGGATGAGCCTGGAGAAGAGACCATGACAGGCTGAGTTGGAAAGAGAGTTGTGGATGGAGAATTGTGCGAGAAAATAGGGCGCTAGATTTTGAGAGGTCAAGCTGGTGGTTTTTCCTCAGGGCTTGACTCACTCCCTCTCCTCATATAACATCTATATGAAGGTGCTGGGAGAGGGGAGAGAGGTGTTCCATCCATTCAGAGTGTGGTAGAATTAATTATATATCTACATACTAGGCTGAACCAAAGATGCAGTGAAAGTCTTAAGCAGTGTCTGGAGGCTGGCCAGGACTGGATGGGACACAACAAACTTCAATGTAATGCTTGCAAGACATGTTCTATTTGTCCAAAAAAATGGCTGTCAGCTCCTGTTTCTGGATAGGGTGGCACAAAAAGTAGGTGTGCAACATGCAGGATCTCCTAGAGTTGCAGCTACTGCAGGAATTGAAGATGGAGACCATGTCCAAGTGGACACTGTGCCTGGTTCCATCTGGTACATGAGTTGCAGCCCTATCTGAGAGGCTTTGGCAACTGTACCTCACACCCTCATTACTTCTGTGTTAGACTGCTGCAAAGTGCTTTCCATGCAGCTGCCTTGGAAGATGACTTGCAAGCTGCAGTGGATGCAAAATATTGCTGTTGGGGGTGAGCCCAACAACACTGCTTCTGCAGGTGTTGCATTGGCTTCTGATAGGCTTCCCGGTACAAATCAAAGTATAGTTTTAATCTGTAAAACAGGGGTCCCCAACCTGTGGGCCACGGCCTGTTAGGAAATGGGCCGCGGGGCTCCCGCCTGCAAACCCCGCCCCTGGTGAGCGTAATTACCCTGCCCCCGGTGCGCGCGATTGGCTCCTGCCTGCAAACCCCACCCCACCCAGTCCATGGAAAAATTTTCTTCCACGACCGGTCCCTGGGTTGGGGACTGCTGCTAAAATGTTCATGGCTTGGCACCCAGACATCTTGAGGACCATCACCTTCACATAGAACCAGTCTGTCTCATGCACATAACCTGGGAATGGATGCTTCAGTTCCTGCCACATTTGTTGGTCTAGTTGAGGGTGGAGAGGTGTTCCAGATAAAGTATTGCTCCATCATAGCCCCTTCTCTCTGGAATAGCCTCCACCCAGAAATTCAGTTGGCGGCCATTTGTGTTCCTTTAGAAAAGCCATCAAAACAGTACCGCTTAACAGTGCTCTGATTATACCCATCAGACCAGACATCGGGGAGGGGAGGGGAGCTGTTATGTACCCTGTTACTTTTTTGCATTTTTTATGAATTGCTGTTTCTCATTAGTGTATACTTTATATGGAGACTGTTGCAACTCATACTAGAATATAGCAGCATACCGGAATTGTAATATTTATTTAGTTATTTATTTTTATCTGTTCAATTGTGTCCAATTCTTGGAGACTGCCTGGACAAGTCCCTGCAGTTTTCTTGGCAGGTTTTTCAGAAGTGGTTTGCCATTGGCTCCTTCCTAGGGCTGAGAGAGAGTGACTGGCCCAAGGTCACGCAGCCGGCTTTCATGCCTGAGGCTAGGCTGACCATATTTCCTTCAGACGAAAATGGGACTTTGGGGATGGCAAAACGGGACAGGGTCTTATGCCACCATACCGGCCTCCAAACCCCACCCCCCAGTCCACGCAATTGGCTCCCGCCTGCAAACCCCGCCCCCGCCCCACACAATTGGCTCCCGCCTGCAAACCCCGCCTTCGAAAGGGCAGGCTCCGGGGACCCTGAAAATGCCCTCAGTCTAGGCAGGGAGGCTGCGCGCACACGCATGTTGCCAAGCGGCGCTCAGCTGTTCTGCGGGGAGAATTTCCACCCCGGCTCCAGGGCAGCGTGTGCATGTGGGGAGGGGAGGGTTTTTGCCTCCCTGCCAGAACCGAGGGCATTTTCGGGGTCCCCGGAGCCTGCCCTTTCGAAGGGGCAGCGGCAGCGGCAGCAGCAGTGCTGTCCCTTTGAAAGGGCAGGCTCCAGGGACCCCGAAAATGCCTTCAGTTTAGGCAGGGAGGCTGCGCGCAAGCGACGCTCAGCTGTTCTGTGGGGAGAATTTCCACCCCGGCTCCAGGGCAGCGTGTGCGTGCAGGGAGGAGGCTTTTGCCTCCCTGCCAGAACCAAGGGCATTTTCGGGGTCCCCGGAGCCTGCCCTTTTGAAGGGGCAGTGGCAGCAGCGGCAACCCGGAAGCACCGCCACCGGCACTTCCGTGTTTTTGTTTGGAAAGCCCTGGCCTAGTGTGTGTGTGTGTGTGTGTGCGCGCGTGCACGATTACGCTGAGCAAGTAATCTGCGTGCATGCACACACACACACGCACACACACACACACACACACACACCCTCTTTCCACAACCTTCCCGTGCCTGCTTTCCCTGGCCTCACCACTGCGGGCAGACAATCTCAGGATCAGGTAAGGAGGCAAGAACCTGGACTGTGGTGCTGCGTCTGCTGCTGGGATCGCACGTGGCAACTGGGCTTCCAGTTGCTGCGCTGATAGGGCCTCTTCCAGGCTGCCTCCAATGGCAAGTCCGGCTCCAGTCCTCCTTCCTGTCTTCCTGTCCTCCTTCCCACCGGGTTTAAAAAAGGGACAAAATTGAGATTTTTATCAAAATGACGGGACGGTTGAAAAATGCTAAAATAACGGGACTGTCCCGTTCAAAACGGGACCTATGGTCACCCTACTGAGGCGGGACTAGAGCTCTCAGTCTCCTGGTTTGCCATTGGCTCCTTCCTAGGGCTGAGAGAGAGAGGGACTGACCCAAGGTCACCCAGCTGGCTTTGTGCCTAATGCAGGACTAGAACTTACAGCCTCCCAGTTCCTAGCCTGGTGCCTTAACCACTACACCAAACAAACTATCTATCTATCTATCTATCTATCTATCTATCTATCTATCTATCTATCTATCTGATATCTAAAACCAGCTTGTAATGGCATGTGGGAATGACCTTGGCAGACCGGGAAGAGCCACAGCCAGGAGAACTGTTGGATAAGAGGAAGCTGAGCCCGCAGCAGGAATGGGGGCATGGCAAACGTCTCAGAAGGGACCCTCCCTAGTTTCTTGCATTGTAAAGGCAACAGGGGGGAAATGTACTTTCAGACTTGCAAGATTCTATTAATGTCACCTTACAATAAAGCAGAATTTGTTCATCCGGGCATGCTTCCTGTCTGGACTGCTTCGCAAGGCTGACACATCTTGAGCTCCTGAAGGAAAGGCAGGATATAAATCTAACAAATAAATCAACAGTATTCTAGAGCAAGGTTGGACAGCAGAAAGAGGGAAGAGTAAACTTTTAAAATGCCAAATGATTAGTCCAAATAATTTTGATTGACAGGAAAAAAGAGCTTTTCTCTTTTGTTTTCTGGGGATTGGGGATGAATTTCAAAAATGGAGGCGCATCCTTTACATGTAATCTGATAGCTTTCCCACAGCCATTTCAGAGGGCCACGGTTTCCTCCAGAAGATTGAAATCCTCTGAGTTTGTTAGGAAAATAACAGTGGTAATAGAATGGGTGGGCTGCAGGAGCATGCAAATTTCACCCCACTTCAAATTTGATTACAAAAGAGTCAGCATGTCTCATATATATACACACACATATACAGGTAGGCCATTAGTGCGAGTTTGAATAATGCAATATTCAATTTAGTGCAAATTGTAAATTGATACCAGGTGATGTTTAATGCAACCCAAAATTCAGTTAATGTGAGGCTAGCGCATGCGCAGTTGAGGTTGGGGTTTTAGACGCTGCTAATCGTTGTGTGTGTAAAATTGGGAAAAGGAAGATGCTGTCAAAGGAAAACAAGTAAAGTTTAACACTGTGACTTTGTTAACCATAAATTTAAATTATAAGTATATCGTTTTTATCCTTTACTGTAATATTTCCTTAATATACTGTACATATAAAAATTTACGTTTAAGATTTTTCATTGCCTATGTCTGTCGAGCTGGGACCAATTACCCTGTTTTTAATAAAAATATCACTTTGGATAGCGCGAATTCGAATAATGTGACCATTTTGTGGGATTCATTAACCATGCTAATTGAGACCTACCTGTACACTTATACACATCAATGAATCTGGGATATAGATCTTCAAACAAATTTAAGTAAGATGCTACACCCCAATATTCATCACTTTCTTCCAAAAAAGTTCATTCCAGCCTCCTATTTATCATCCATTACAATTCTGAAATTTCGTAAGGCTTTCACCGTAGCCAGGTTGGATGCTCCGCCCTCAGCAGTCCTTATTGGACGTTTTAAGGGTACCCCTGTGCACCTTCAATTATGTCCATGTGGTGATGGCTGAATAGAAACCCTAAGCCATATGTTATTATACTGCTCTCTGTATAAGGACTCTAGACAGACCCTTATATATCCGATTTTGAAGAAATTTCCAGGTAGGGAGTGTGATTATTATTTAATGCTACTTCTTTCAGACAAGGACTCAAAAATATCCCCCCAAGTTTCCCAGTTTTGTGCTACCATCTGTACAATAAGCCGCACAGGTTTAGAATTTATTAAAATGGTATTTTATTTTGACTTATTTTAGTATTTTTATACTTAATTATTTTTAGATCTTATCATACTTACTGTTTTTCTGTTATCAGAAAAGTATTACATCAGACAGACAGACAGACAGACAGACATAGATAGATGATAGATAGATAGATAGACAGACAGACAGACAGACAGACAGACAGACAGACAGATAATGATGAGAGAGAGAGAGAGAAAGAGAGAGAGAGAGAGAGATCTTTTGATTGTATGTGGCCTTAGGGCTGTAATAAACTTGCTGATCACACACACACACACACACACACACACACACACACACACAGAGTACAGGGCAACTCTTCAAAGTTCTATTGTAATCCAGCAGCTAATAAACCAACCAGGAATCATCCCTTAGTTTAATTTTCATTGGCTGCATTCATACAATAGCCTTGACTAGATTAATGCAGATTTAATGGTTGTATTCACCCAGCATGATCAGCTTGGTTACTTTTAACCTTGGTTAGCTTCCAGAGCAATGCATTTTTTGTTGTTTATTCTTTCAGTCACTTCCGACTCTTCATGACTTCATGGACCAGCTCATGCCAGAGCTTCCGGTCGGCCGTCACCATCCCCAGCTCCCCCATGGTTGAGTCTGTCACCTCCAGAATATCATCCATCCATCTTGCCCTTGGTCGGCCCCTCTTCCTTTTGCCTTCCACTTTCCCTAGCATCAGCATCTTCTCCAGGGCATCCTGTCTTCTCATTATGTGGCCAAAGTACTTCAGTTTTGCCTTTAATATCATTCCCTCAAGTGAGCAGTCTGGCTTTATTTCCTGGAGTATGGATTGGTTTGATCTTCTTGCAGTCCAAGGCACTCTCAGAATTTTCCTCCAACACCACAGTTCAAAAGCATCTATCTTCCTTCGCTCAGCCTTCCTTATGGTCCAGCTCTCACAGCCATAGGTTACTACAGGGAATACCATTGCTTTAACTATGCGGACCTTTGTTGTCAGTGTGATGTCTCTGCTCTTAACTATTTTATCAAGATTTGCCATTGCTCTCCTCCCAAGAAGTAGACGTCTTCTGATTTCCTGGCTGCAGTCAGCATCTGCAGTAATCTTTGCGCCTAGAAATAAAAAGTCTGTCACTGCCTCCACTTTTTCTCCCTCTATTTGCCAGTTATCAATCAAGCTGGTTGCCATAATCTTGGTTTTTTTTAGGTTTAACTGCAACCCAGCTTTTGCACTTTCTTCTTTCACCTTCGTCATAAGGCTCCTCAACTCCTCCTCGCTTTCAGCCATCAAAGTGGTATCATCTGCATATCTGAGATTGTTAATGTTTCTTCCAGGGATTTTAACTCCAGCCTTGGATTCCTCAAGCCCAGCACGTCGCATGATGTGTTCTGCGCACAGGTTGAATAGGTAGGGTGAGAGTATACAGCCCTGCCGTACTCCTTTCCCAATCTTAAACCAGTCCGTTGTTCCGTGCTCTGTTCTTACCGTTGCTACTTGGTCGTTATATAGATTCCTCAGGAGGCAGACAAGGTGACTTGGTATCCCCATACCACCAAGAACTTGCCACAATTTGTTATGATCCACACAGTCAGAGGCTTTAGAATAGTCAATAAAACAAAAATAGATGTTTTTCTGAAACTCCCTGGCTTTCTCCATTATCCAGCAGATATTGGCAATTTGGTCTCCAGTTCCTCTGCCTTTTCTAAACCCAGCTTGTACATCTGGCAATTCTCGCTCCATGAATTGCTGGAGTCTACCTTGCAAGATCTTGAGCATTACCTTACTGGCATGTGAAATAAGTGCCACTGTTCGATAGTTTGAACATTCTTTAGTGCTTCCCTTTTTTGGTATGGGGATATAAGTTGATTTTTTCCAATCTGATGGCCATTCTTGTGTTTTCCAAATTTACTGGCATATGGCATGCATCACCTTGACAGCATCATCTTGCAAGATTTTAAACAGTTCAGCTGGGATAACATCGTCTCCTGCTGCCTTGTTATTAGCAATGCTTCTTAAGGCCCATTCAACCTCACTCTTCAGGATGTCTGGCTCTAACTCACTGACCACACTGTCAAAGCTATCTCCAATATTATTATCCTTCCTATACAGATCTTCCGTATATTCTTGCCACCTTTTCTTGATCTCTTCTGCTTCTGTTAGGTCCTTACCATCTTTGTTTTTGATCATACCCATTTTTGCCTGGAACTTACCTCCGATGTTTCTAATTTTCTGGAAGAGGTCTCTTGTCCTTCCTATTCTATTGTCTTCTTCCACTTCCGCACATTGCTTGTTTAAAAACAATTCCTTATCTCTTCTGGCTAACCTCTGGAATTTTGCATTTAATTGGGCATATCTCCCCCTATCACTGTTGCCTTTTGCTTTCCTTCTTTCTTGGGCTACTTCCAGTGTCTCAGCAGACAGCCATCTTGCCTTCTTGGTTTTCTTTTTCTTTGGGACGTTTTTTGTTGCCGCCTCCTGAACAATGTTGCAAACTTCTGTCCATAGTTCTTCTGGGACCCTATCTACTAAATCTAGTCCCTTAAATCTATTCTTCACCTCCACTGCATATTCCTTAGGAATATTAGTGAGCTCATATCTAACTGATCTGTGGGTCTTCCCTATTCTCTTTAGTCTGATTCTAAATTTTGCAATAAGAAGTTCGTGATCTGAACTACAGTCAGCTCCAGGTCTTGTTTTTACCGACTGTATAGATGTCCGCCACCTTTGGCTCCAAAGGATGTAGTCAATCTGATTTCGGTGTCGACCATCTGGTGAAGTCCATGTATAAAGTCGTCATTTAGGTTGTTGGAAGAGAGTGTTTGTTATGCACAGTGAGTTGTCTTGGCAAAATTCTATGTCCTGCTTCATTTTGTTCTCCCAGACCATGCTTGCCTGTAATTCCAGGTGTCGTCTGACTACCCACCTTAGCATTCCAGTCTCCTGTAATGAAAATAACATCTCTTTTTGGTGTATTATCCAGTAGGTGCTGCAGATCCTCATAGAACTGATCTACTTCTGCTTCTTCAGCATCTGTGGTTGGGGCATATATTTGGATCACTGTGATGTTAAATGTCTTACCCTGAATTCGAATTGAGATCATTCTATCGTTTTTTGGATTGTATCCAAGCACTGCTTTAGCCACTTTATTGTTAATTATGAAGGCTACTCCATTTCTTCTGTGGTCCTCTTGTCCACAGTAGTAGATCTGGTGGTCATCTGATGTGAAGTGGCCCATCCCAGTCCATTTCAGTTCACTGACACCTAAAATGTCTATATTTAATCTTGACATCTCACCAATAACCACATCCAATTTGCCCTGGCTCATAGATCTTACATTCCAGGTTCCTATGGTGTGTTGATCTTTAGAACATCAGATTCGTCGTTCACCACCAGCACCGTCGGCCGCTAGCCGCCCTTTCGGCTTTGAGCTAGCTGCGTCATCACATCTGGGGCTAGTTGAACGTATCCTCTGTTCCTCCCCAGTAGCATTTTGACCATCTTCCGACCTGGGAGTCCCATCTTCCGATGGTATACCGACATATCTCTGGTTGTACTGATCCATTTAGTTTTCACGGCAAGAATACTGGGGTGGGTTGCCATTACCTTCCCCAGGGATCGTATTTAGTCTGACCTCTCTGCCACGACCTTCCCGTCTTGGGTGTCCCTTCACGGTTTAGCTCATGGTTTCATTGAGGTGCTCAAGCTCCAGCACGAAGACAAGGTAATGATCTCCTTTGCTGGAGGCAATGCATTATGTATATCCAAAAAAAATGGGTTAATTCATAATCAGGTTTAAGTATGTTCTCATTACATAGCTTCTTTATCACAGACTTACACCTTGGTGCCTTTTCTACAATTTGGGTGGGTAATGATAATGAGTTTCTTACAGGATGGTTGTAAGTGCTACAAGAGAACAGTTGTTCACATACTGCAATAAGCCACCATGTAACTTGCTTCATTGTGGCTTTGCATGTTGTATGAACCTAGCCTCGGTGAATTATAAGCCATGATTTCTAATCTAGCATGTTGTGCTCACCAGCCAGTTGTGATTTATGGTTAAACAAACAAACTGAGTACAGTGTGCCAAACAGATCAATGTGAAATGCTGTGAAAACTCAGAAGCATTACACCGAGTATAAGCAACTTGATTTCTCCAAATATATTGGACCTCAACTTCTACAATCCCTTGGGATTGATCATCCTAGGTAGGAATGATGGAAACAGAAGTCTAAAACATCACCTAAATTATTCTATTTTATTAAGGGTGCAATTTAAGGCCCACATTTGTGGAATAAGCTCCACTTTATGTAGAATTGGGCATTGGTCTGTGGCTTGAATCATGTCAACTGGATTTCTATTTTCTCAGTAGAAACGTTTCACTCCTTATCCAAGGAGCTTCTTCAGTCTGAGTAAAGTTAGTAAGGGAATCCTTAAATATGTTTCTAGGGTGGCTGTGTGACCTTGCACCTGGGGCTAGGTCATGGATATTTTGAGATGTTTATTTCTAAGTCCCTTTATCATCTAAAGGAGGATCATTAAGATTACCCTGCTGTTGTTGAGCTTGCGAAATGGTCTTAATCTTCCTGGGCACAGAAGAAAAAGCAGGAAGGAAGATAGGGGAAAGGTTGTGCCTGAGGCCCCCACCTCTATTCAAGGAAGGATTTTCCAAGTTGGCATAAATGGATTCCTTGACCCCTCTCTCAAACCACCTATCTTCTCTGTCTAAAATGTGAACATTAATGTCCTCAAATGAGTGTCTTTTTTCCTTTAGATGAAGATAAACTGCTGACTCTGGTCCTGTGGTGTTACTTCTCCTGTGTTGGGCCATCCTCCTGTACAAAGGTTGTTTGGTTTCTCCAATGTAGAGTTCAGAGCACTCCTCACTGCACTGGATTGCATACACTACATTGCTTTCCTTGTGTTTTGGAGTTTGATCTTTGGGGTGTACAAGCCTCTGTCTCAGTGTGTTTGTTGGTTTGAAATATACAGGTATGTGGTGTTTGCCAAATATCCTTTTTATCTTTTCAGACACGCCAGCCATGTAAGGAATGACCAGGTTCTTCCGTTTACTCTGAGTCTCAGCCCTATCTGTCGCTGTTTTAGGTCTGGTAGACTTAGATTTAGTGAAGGCCCAATTTGGATATCCACATGCCTTCAGAGCTGTTCTCAGGTGCTGTTTTTCATTCTTTTTGGAATCCATGGAGGTGGGGATGGTTTCTGCTCTGTGTGATAATGTCCTGATGACTCCTAGTTTGTGCTGCAGTGGATGGTGGGAGTCAAACATCAGGTATTGATCTGTGTGTGTGGGTTTCCTGTAGATCCCTATTTCTAGCTTGCCACCGGTCCCAATGAGTACTTCACAGTCTAGGAATGCCAGTCTGTTGTCCTTGGTGTCTTCTCTGGTGAACCTAATGTTGGCATCTATAGTGTTTATATGGTCCGTGAAGGCCTGTACTTCCTGGGCCTTGATTTTGACCCATGTGTCATCCACATACCTAAACCAGTGGGTGGGCACCGTTCCCTGGAAAGTGTTGAGTGCTTTCTTCTCCACTTCTTCCATGTATAAATTGGCCACAATGGGTGACACAGGAGAACCCATGGCACAGCCGTGTTTTTGTCTGTAATAGTCACCTCTGTATGAGAAATAAGTGGTGTTAAGACACAGGTCCAGAAGATGGCAGATCTGGTTTGGGTTGAGATGGTTTCTCCTTTCAAGGGTGCTGTCCTCTTCTAGTCTCTTCCTGACAGCGGATAGAGCATGAGTGGTGGGGATGCTGGTGAAAAGGGAGGACACATCGAAGGAGACCATAGTTTCATCTGTATCCAGTTTCAGGATCTTTGCTTTGGAAACAAATTCTTCCGAATTTTGGATGTGGTGTTCAGAGTGTCCAACTAGAGGTGCTAGTATGGTAGAGAGGTCTTTGGCAATGTTGTATGTTACCGAATTAATGCTGCTAACTATGGGTCGGAGGGGTGTTCCTTCCTTGTGGATCTTAGGAAATCCGTAGATGCAAGGGATGGCTTCTCAGTCAGCAGTTTATCTTCATCTAAAGGAAAAAGGACACTCATTTGAGGACATTAATGTTCACATTTTAGACAGAGAGGATAGGTGGTTTGAGAGAGGGGTCAAGGAATCCATTTATGCCAACTTGGAAACTCCTTCCTTGAATAGAGGTGGAGGCCTCAGGCACAACCTTTCCCCTATCTTCCTTCCTGCTTTGTCTTCTGTGCCCAGGAAGATTAAGACCATTTCGCAAGCTCAACAGCAGCAGGGTAATCTTAACGATCCTCCTTTAGATGATAAAGGGACTTAGAAATAAACATCTCAAAATATCCATGACCTAGCCCCAGGTGCAAGGTCACACAGCCACCCTAGAAACATATTTAAGGATTCCCTTACTAACTTTACTCAGACTGAAGAAGCTCCTTGGATAAGGAGTGAAACGTTTCTACTGAGAAAATAGAAATCCAGTTGACATGATTCAAGCCACAGACTGTTCCACCTGGATGACTGAGAACCTTCATCGACATTGGGCATTGGTGTTTGATAGAAGCCATGATGATATCCAAATGATGTCAACATGTGTTTGCCTTCTACTATTCTATGCCATGTCATGATAGAAAATGATATGCATACATCATCTGTGTCATTAGTGCAATCATATCATAAGGCATGCCAAGTCATGTACTCCCCCTCCCTCTCCCCTGTGGATGTCCATAAGCCAGCAACATCCACAGGCTCTTGTGTTATCTGACCACTAGCTCTGCCCCTTTGGGGCATGTGTACAGTATGTGTAATGGGCTGTGAGAATGACCTTGGAAGACAGGAGGAAGAGCCGCAGTCTATACAACGGTCTGATAAGAGAAATCTGAGTCCAAAGGAGGAATGGGGGGTGGTGGAGAAAGTGTCTCAGAAGGGCCCCTCCATAGTTTTCTGCAGAGTAAATGTAAGGGAGGAGAGAGGTGCTTTCAGACTTGCAAGATTCTGTTACTGTAACCTTACAGTAAAGGTAGTGTTAGTACTCATGGTTTGGGCTTCTTGTCTGGCATGCCTCGAAAGGCCAATATCAATCTTTCAAGATTTCGCTTATCAGACTGTTGTCTGGGCTGCGGCTCTTCCTCCTGTCTCCCAAGGTCATTCTCACAGCCCATTAGGGTATGACATCACAATGCATGTCAAAGAGGGTGGGGCTAGTGTCATGATGCTGCAGGGTCACTTTCATCAGAGTGATCCCCTCCTTGCCACCCTTGGGGATGCTGCTGCTATGTTCTGTGCGCACATTCATACTCTCCTCTCTGCACTAAATAAAAATGTTAACGTATAGGCATGGTCTTCCAGCTGAGATTGCCAAGTTCATCCACCAACGATGCTGGTTACACAAATTCCAATGATCCACTATCAGTGTTTTTCAAACTAGGCAATCTAGCTAGACACACACGCACACATATACACACCAAGTAGCTGTCAGCAGTGTCACACACAAACATGTTACAGCTGGTACATCCACTATAAAAGGTAAAGGTTCCCCACGCACATTTGTTCAGTCGTGTCCGACTATAGGGGCCGGTGCTCATCTCCGTTTCTTAGCCGAGGAGCCAGCGCTGTCCGAAGACGCTTCCACGGTCATGTGGCCACATGACGCACGCAGAACGCTGTTACCTACCCACCGAAGTGGTACCTATTCATCTACTTGCATTTGCATGCTTTCGAATTGCTAGGTTGGCAAGAGCTGGAGCTAGTGCGGGAGCTCACTCCGCACGCAGGGCTAGGGATTCGAACCTCCGAACTTGCGATCAACAAGCCTGGCGTCTTACCTGCTGAGCCACCATGCCCCCTACATCCACTATAAAGGTATGTATTTACCAGTATAAAGATAGTGTGTGTGTGTGTCACATACACACCAAGAGAGCAAGAGCTGTTGCATCCATTATAATGGGAGTGTGTATCACATTGCTGGCAAGTGCTTGATGTGTGTAGAGCAAAGTACAGCTTTAACTGATCCCTGCAGACAGATCAAAAATTTAATCTGAGGCTCTTTAAAATCTGAACCATTTGCAAAGCTGAAGCACACCTGCAATGAGGAATTTAAAACTGCTGCCAAGTTTCAACTTTCCGATGCAAAAACTCTCGGAGTATAAATGATCATTGCTTATTATTACAGCTACATTGTGTTGTCATCAGGCTTCACTTTAGCAAATCATCATCATCTCGCCATTGTCATTCCTCAGCAGCTGCTGTCCTGGTGTGCAAGTGCCTGTAATTCTCTCCCTCCGTCTAAAAGCTATTTGGCGAAACAGAAAACAATGAGGATCGATTCTCTTCTGTCTGCCAGATTCAGGGAGCACACCCTGAGTGGAGTTTTTATTATTATTTTTCTGGGTAAATGCATGAAAAGAAAAAATCGTAGAGTCTTTCTGTGAGAAAGGTCCATTCTTATTGCAAAATAGGCTGTTTAGCTATTATTTACATTTTGTTCCAACCTTTTCTCTGAAGGGTTCAAGAAACACATCATAGTCAGTGAACAGGTCAGGAAATGAAAAGAGACAGTAGAAACGACAGCCCTCCACTCTCCAGACGACAAAGAAAACCCAGGCGTGATGTGGGATACAATCTCTTGTTTGATCAACTCGTGGTGAATTTTATGAGTGTCTGAGTTGATCCCGCATATACAGCCCGAACTCTCCAACTCAAGCTAGGCTTTCAGGAAGATTTGGCAAGATCTTAAAAGAGCTCCAAGCGGATCTCAGGCAGAAGATACTTTACTAAGTAGAGTCGGCTACAAAATCTAAACAGAGCCTTAGACTGCGGCTCAGCCTAGGTAAGTAGTAGCATTATGCAAACAGCAATTCACCTTGTTGAAGTAGAGCTGTGAAGGACCTCTAGGATGGGGTCAAACCAGCTGCATCTCTTCCTTCAGCTGCTTCTTTAGTCCTTCAGTAGTGTTTTTATGTCTCTGGAAAACGGGGACAACTCTTAGAAGCCAAGAGCCAGAGTAGAGGCTCTTTCAGGGACATCTTCTGCAGCCAAGGTTGCAGCAGTCAAATATGACCCAGAGATGGAGATCTAGAAGCAGATGTACAGTATAAGAGAAAAGATTCTCAGAAGTTATCTATTAAAAAATAAGATTTTGCTTCCAAGTAGCTCTTCAGGCCCATTAGTCAGAAACATCTGGCGCTGTAGGTAAGCTCTAGAAGCAGAGATATAAATGGGGGTGTGTGACCATATCTAGACTGTACAAATCTGGATGAACAGAAGATGGCAGCCACAAACTTCTGCCTCAGTGTTTCTCAAACTTGGCCACTTTAAAATGCGTGGACTTCAGCTTCCAGAATTCTGGAAGTTGAAGTCCACACATCTTAAAGTTGCCCAGGTTGAGAAACACTGTTCTATCTCTTTAGTACCATCTCATGGCTATCTGGACTTTTTCAATCCAGATAAAGCCACCTTATGATTGGTTTGGGTGGAATATGCTGATAATTAATAATAAATTAATAATTAAATTTAAATGATGTGATCTGAACACAGCAAACTGTTGGATGTGTGAGGCTGGGTTATTTATATCTCCCTAGCTGTTTTATCCTTGCTGTCTGAATCCTCCTCCTGAGGTACTTTGCTCTTGAACTTTAGTACACCTGACCATATTTCACAGAGCATGGCTTTCTTATGCCAACCTGACCTTTGTGCAAACCCAGCTATTGGCTTTTGGGCTCGGTTCATGCAACATGCTCAGCCAAAAGTGGTTTGCTTTCTTGCATATTATGTGAACCCAGCTGTTGTGATTTATAAACCATGGCTCCTAGGTTCATGTAATAAAGAATAAGAGGGCAATGTTTAAGGGACCAGGGACTGAAATTCAAATCTCCTTACTCTTTGAAGGACTATGGGAGGCCATTTGGTGATGCTATGACATCACAGAAAGAGTGCAGTCAAAATTTTCCAGCCTGTTTCTACTGGGGAGTGGAATTCTGACTGGTGATGGAACTGGGAGGCCTCCAGGCACCAGCCACTCCATTTCTATCCAAAAAAACACCTCCACAAAAACCAGGCCTATATATTATACAAACGAATCATCGAAAAAATCAACCCAGAGTTCTCACTCGAGGCACAATTGACCAGGCTCAAATTATCCTACTTCGGACACATTATATGAAGACCTAACTTTCTGGAGAAGGCTTTGATGCTTGGAAAGGTGGAAGGAAAGAGAAGAAGAGGGTGACCAGCAGCAAGGGGGAGGGACTCAGTTGCCGTGGCAATGGGAGCACTGTGTAATAGGCTGTGAGAATAACCTTGAGAGACAGGAGGAAGAGCTGCAGCCTAGACACCGGTCTGATAAGAGAAATCTGAGTCCAAAGGAGGAATGGGGGGTGGTGGAGAAAGTGTCTCAGAAGGGACTCTCCCTAGTTCTCTGGAATATAAAGGCAGTGGAGGGGGGAAGTGCTTTGAGATTTACAATATTCTGTTACTGTAACCTTACAATAAAGGTAGTATTCTTGGTTTTGGTTTCCTGGTCTGGACTACCTTGAAGGGCTGACACACAATTGGGAGACCCGAAAGACCAGGTTAGGGACACACCATCACGGAAAAAATCTATGTGGTCACTAGGAGTTGAGAAAGACTTGACGGCACATAATCAGTCAACCATACTACTCCAGCATAATTCAGCCCACTTTGCTGCCAAATTTCACAAGCACAGTGTTGGCATGCTGGCGGGCCACATGTGATCCACAGGCCACAGCTTGCCCGCTCCTGTACTGAAATATGGCTGGTTGGTTTGTTTATAGAACTTACATGGCTGCCTGTCTTATACTCAAGAATCCTAGGTGGCTCACAGCAAAACTAATAAAACATCAACAAAACAATCGCAGCACCTTTACAAAGGGGTATCACACTTCCCACCATGGTGCCATAATGTCCCATCAACTGTACATGGGTCATACCCATCCTAGCCGAATGCTTAGGGGAAGAGTCGGGTCTTCATGGCTTTCCAGAAGGCTAAAAGAATAGGGGCCCTCCAGGCAGGAGAGTCTTCCAAAGGGCCAGGACAGCTACAGAGAAGGTATGCCTCTGAGGTCCCACCAGATGACAATGTTTAAGGGAAGGGACCTAGAGCTCACCCACTCTATCTGACCTGATGGGACAGGCAAGTACCTTCAGGTAGAGGCTTTCTTGAAAATAAACTTGCCCAGTGTTATTCAAGACTTTAAAGGTGGTAACCATCATCTTTGGGTTGTATTAACATAGCCTTCTCTTGTTATTGTCCATGCTTCTGGTCCAAAACTAATCTGCTAAGAACAAGCTAATCTCTCCTGCTTCTACCACTTGACATTGTCTCTGTCTTTATCAAGTCGAGCAAGATCCTGAAGAGGGCAATTAGGGCATCCTTTTCAGCAGCATTGAGAGAACTGTTGAATGGCTGGTCGACCTTGTTGCAACCTACTGCTTACTCCCACCCATCATCCACAAGAATGGATGATCACTGCCTGAGCAGGCCTATATTTAGTGCAGACCTTTGTAATCTAGTTGGCTTTTTCCTACTAAAGTGTGAAATGTCTTAGCCAGGCCATTGCTTCCAAAACAAGATTGCAGCTGGTGAACCAGTTTAAGCTGGAAAAATGCATTCTCTGCCGTCTGGGAAATAGTATATCTGAAAGATCAAACCAACCTTCATGTTAAACACAGTGTTTTGCTTTGTTTTCTTGAAACGTTCTTCAACTGGTGACTTCTGTTTTGAAATAAACGTAGCCACAGGGAATTGATCAGGTATATAATACTATTTGTCTTCACATATATTCTTTGTTACAAAACAGTGGAAACTAAGCAGATCAAAAATAATACAAGTATATATAGGATTTAAGGGTCCCCCCCCCCAGGGAATATATCTGCCCATCCCCTGAAAGGGGCATTTTTTACTTGAAAATCAAAACAAGAGAATTTGCTGATCTGAAGAAAGAGGAAATATAACGGAAAAGCTATCATCTAATAACCCCAAATAGGTTTCTTGATTAAATCTATTGTTGGGGTCAGAAGTATTTTGAGGAAACCAGATATATGCAGAGTGTTCCAGAAAAATAATTGGCCTATTGCAAGGAAAATAATATAATCACATGGGAAATGGGTAAAGAGCTTAGATTGAAGGAGTTCACCTGAGAAATATTTGCAGAACGACAAAACAGGAAATGAAAGAACAAACTATGGAAGAAAACAGTTCAGTAAACAAGAGAGGAAAGGATGAATGGGAATCTTCAGGTAAGGCTCTGCTTGCCTGAAATGCTAGGCTAAAAAGCTCAATTAAAAGGCATGTGTGTTTCATTGTATTCTTGTCATACATAGCTCCTTAACCAAATGTTGTAGCTTACCATCTGGTCCAGCCCCAAAAGGCTGCCTTGTGGGGTGCTGGAAATCAGGATTTATAATTGATAATAAACCATGGGTAGAAGTCATAGTTTCCAGAGACCAGCATGGTGATCATTTGGGGCTCAGAGGACCCAACAGGCTACAAATCTTGGTTAAAGAACCATGGGTGGGGGTGAGAGTGACATATCTATGCTTATTTTTCAGGCTTCTTCAGTTAGCATGTGCAGAGAGTCAGGAAGATGACCTTGAGGGAAATGGGCAACAACTATTACATAAGCAAAGGGGGCTGAAACATTATTTAAGTCCTGGGAAGCAAGATAACATTTGGAAGTAGCTCAGGCAGACACCTCCCTGATTCACTGGAGTATAAGAGGGAGGGGAGGGGAAGCACAATCAGGCTTGCAAGATTCTGTTGTTATACCCAATCTCAATTAAGTATGATTTTAGTCTTCCTGTGGAATTGATCTCTGGTCTGTCCTATCTAGTGGGGCTGATGGCATGTCATGTGAACACAGCTGTTGGGTTTCAATTTTATTACATCAGAGAACTAGTCCAGCATCCTATTTTCTGTAGTGGTCAACCAAATACCTCAATCAAGTTCTAAAAAACAAAAACATATGGTGGGAGTGGCTGGGATGCATGTTACAAGTTAATTTTTATTTGCTCCTGGGTAGCCCTACAACTCTCCATGAGATATTCCTTCAGGCAAGCCTTCTCCAACTTGATTACTCAAGATGTGTTGGACCACAGCTTCCACCTTCTACCAGAAAACTGGGATTTATAAAAAATGTACTCCAAAGCAAATGGAAGCCACCAGTTAGAGAAGATTATCTTAGTCTTAGAAAGAAGACTTTAAATATCCCTTTGAAGTTATTTTTTTTATTTTTTTTAATAAATCTGGTTCAGGGGCAGCTGGCTGGAAAAAAATGATTACAGTTGATCATATGGAAGAATTGGTCTTCATGGAACCACTTGAGGTTCATAAACGTGATAGAAATGGGTGGTAGAAGTCGAAATGGGATGCCCTCCAGATTTGCTGGATGATTAGCCATGTTGACTAGGTTGATGGAAGGTGTGGTTGAGCACATCTGGAGGGTATCATTAGAGAAGGCTATTGGAAAACATGTCCTCTTGGGTTTTGCTAACATCTGGGAATGGGTAGATAGATGAAACGTCTTATGTGGATTTGAAATGACATGGAGTTGGAGTTAACTTGCTCCTTTTTAAATTATGGCATGAAAGTATGTCTTAAGAGAGAGAGAGAAGGATGTACTCTTTGTTAGAGGGCTGCCAATAGGCATCAGAACTGTCGCGTTTAATATTAGAATATGGAGCTGGCTTTTAGATATTATGGCACCTAGTCTTATTCTCCATTCAGTTCTCTAAGCTGCTTTTCAAGCCATATCTTGAAAATATGATACCCATCATTTTCTTTTCTTTTCTTTTCTTTTCTTTTCTTTTCTTTTCTTTTCTTTTCTTCTTTTCTTTTCTTTTCTTTTCTTTTCTTTTCTTTTCTTTATTCTTTTCTTTTCTTTATTCTTTTCTTTTCTTTTATTCTTTTCTTTTCTTTTCTTTATTTATTCTTTTCTTTTCTTTATTTTATTATTTACTTTATTATTTTATTTTATTTTATTATTTTATTTTATTTTATTTTATTTTATTTTATTTTATATTTTATTTTATTTTATTTTATTTTATTTTATTTTATTTTATTTTATTTTATTTTATTTTATTTTTTATTTTATTATTTTATTATTTTATTTTATTTTATTTTATTTTATTTTATTATTTTATTTTATTTTATTTTATTTTATTTTATTTTATTTTATTTTATTATTTTATTTTATTTTATTTTATTTTATTTTATTTTATTTTATTTTATTATTTCATTTCATTTCATTTCATTTCATTTTATTTTATTTTATTTTATTTTATTTTATTTTATTTTATTTTATTTTATTTTATTATTTTATTTTATTTATTTATTTTATTTTATTTTATTTTATTTTATTTTATTTTATTTTATTATTTTATTTTATTATTTTAAACTGCCCATCTCCCCCCTTGGGGGGAGATGGGTAGTGGCAAAATTTGATAAATAAATAAATAAATTGATTTTACTTATTTAAAGAATTTGTATGGCTGCCCAACTCAAACATTGCAACTCCGGAAAGTGTACAATAGATTTTTTAAAAAACAGAATAAACAAATAAACAAAACAGAATAAACATTTTTATGATAGGAAAATCCTTACAGTAACTAGGCAGTAAGTAAAGTACTTCCTTTTCTCCCTTGTAACTTTTTCCATAGGCATGATATT
This sequence comes from Charina bottae, assembly GCA_023362775.1. Taxonomy (NCBI): domain Eukaryota; kingdom Metazoa; phylum Chordata; class Lepidosauria; order Squamata; family Charinaidae; genus Charina; species Charina bottae. The sequence continues at coordinate 2,440,840 of JALMGJ010000048.1, read as the reverse complement.
ACAGAACCGAAACCAAAATGAAGTCAGTTGAGAGTAAAGAAAATGTATGAAGTCAATAGGGAGTAAGGGAAATATATGAAGGCAACGCAGAGCTAACTACATCATAATCCTTATTCACTTGGCCTCACCAGTTCTGGGTGATGTCAGGAAGCTACGTTGTTGGTTGAAACTTATGCAATGGGCAAACAAATCGAATTCAGAGTAAGGGCGGTGCTTTCTGCACTGAGGAATAATTTCAAGCCCATTTTCAATTTGTATAGGATATTAAAACTGACAGAAGAGGAAATACTTTTTCATCTGCCAAAATTTATCAGCCCTAGTTCAAAGTACTACAGTATATTAGGAAATGATCTGTCTTCTCTAATGCAAATAGATTTTGGGACTAAGTCAGAATGAAATAAAATCCTGCATTTGGGTTCATTTGATCCCTTCCCCTCTTTGTCCTAAATATGGTCTGATCACTCTCTGGCTTGGATACACTGAGTAAGCTGCCAACTAAATGCATCAAAAGTGCAATGTACATTAAATATTTGCCTTTTTTTTTTGAGAAAAGCAATTAGGAACGATTGTCGTATCTCCTAAATGGTTAGAATTCCCCAGTGATTAAGTGGTCTGTTGGACATACATTTTCATTTATTTTTAGAACCTGGATGCAACATTGCAGTTATAGGATGCAAAATGCAAGAACTGGTAGCTGTTATAATCAGAGCTTTTAGAGATGAAGAATTCAGGGACACTTGAACAATCTATCTAAAAGGTATCTACCGCATCTCTCCAGTACAATGAGGTAATGTTGTCATAAACAAGATCTTTATTAAAGGAATGAGGTCATCTCTGAGGGGAAAAATAGTCCTTCATAAATCCTTTATGTCAAGAATTTTTATTTTATTTCTTTTGTACAGGGAAAAAGCAAGTTTGGGATCACCTTTAATCCAACAATTTGATCCACTTTTTGCATGCACAAGTTGAAAATGTACTGCAAATTGAAGCCAAGGCCTTAAGTCTCAGACCAACTGGTTTTGGTGAATTCTCCCAAACTCAAAATATAAAGTATTTATTGTACAAATTTATTTTATTTATTTATTTATTTATTTATTTATGTTTCAATTTATATACCGCTCCATCTCCCCACAAGGGAACTCTGGGCGGTTCCAGAGTTAATGCCCCTCATTATCCATATTTCTGGTTTTGCACACCCGCAGTTGGTAAATGCAAACAACATGGTCCTCAGTAAAGGATTTATCATATCCACACATTTTTTTATTTTACACGTCTGCAAAACGGCAGATGGGCTTTAGCGTATGTGTAAAATGTCTTTTTTTAAGGTCCTGTGATTTGCAGTTCTGATGTCTGTGATTGGTAGGCTGGAATGTGTTGGAGTGTGTGTTTTCTTGCACACGCAGAGTATCAGAAAGCGATTAGCTTCAGAGAACAATAAATGACGCTAGTCATTTAATAACTTAGTTGCAGTTGTATTAGTTACTCATACAAACAGATACTATTTACAGTCCTCTTCCAGATCCCTGGAAGTGTTACAAAATCCACATACCAGAAGTAATAACAAGCAAAGAGAAAGAAGGAGCAAGGAGTAGGGCGGGGCAGGTAGGCAGGTTCTTTTATACTCTTCAACCTAGATCAGGGTTCCCCAACCCCCAGGCCAGGGACCGGTACCAGTCCGTGGCCTGTTAGGAACCGGGCCGCACAGCAGGAGGTGAGCGGTGGGCAAGCGAGCGAAGCTTCATCTGTATTTACAGCCGCTCCCCATCGCTCGCATTACCGCCTGAGCTCCACCTCCTGTCAGATCAGCGGCGGCATTAGATTTTCATAGGAGTGCAAACCCTACTGTAAACTGCGCATGCGAGGGATCTAGGTTGCGTGCTCCTTGTGAACCCCCCCCCCCGGTGGTTTCAAATTGTCTTCCACGAAACCGGTCCCTGGTGCCACAAAGGTTGGGGACCGCTGGCCTAGATCACGTGCTGCCTGACCTTTTAAAGTTTGCAGGTGTTTACCTAATAAGGTTATATTGCTGTGACTTCCTCCACAAAAGAATAATACACCAACAGAATGGAACCACACAAATAATCTGTACATCTCTATGTACATATATATATATATATGTATGTGTGTGTGTTGTTGTCGTTCAGTCGTTTAGTCGTGTCCGACTCTTCGTGACCTCATGGACCATAGCACGCCAGGCCTTCCTGTCCTCCACTGTCTCCCGAAATTTACTCAAATTCATGTTCATTACATCGGTGATGCTATCTAACCATCTCATCCTCTGCCGTCCCCTTCTCCTTTTGCCTTCAGTCTTTCCCAACATCAGGGTCTTTTCCAGTGAGTCCTCTCTTTGCATTAGGTGGCCAAAGTATTTGAGCTTCAGCTTCAGTATCTGTCCTTCCAATGAGCAGTCAGGGTTGATTTCCTTTAGGATTGACTGGTTTGACCTCCTTGCAGTCCAGGGGACTCTCAAGAGTCTTCTCCAGCAGCACAGCTTGAAAGCATCAATTCTTCGGCGCTCAGCCTTCCTTATGGTCCAACTCTCACAGCCATACATTACTACTGGGAAAACCATAGCTTTAATTATACGGACCTTTGTTGGCAAGGTGTGTGTAGCAGGGCCAAATTAATATGCAAGTGTGTACTTTTAAAAAAAACTTAAATGGAAAGATCCAATATCTGATCTAGACCAAGGGAAGGCAGGATCAAGTGAATCAGAACCAATCTGAATCCTCTCTTGATGTAATGGGCTGTGAGAATAACCCTGAGGAACAGGAAGAAGAGCCACAACCAAGACAATGGTCAGATAAGAGAAATCTGAGTCCAAAGCAGGAATGTAATTTGAGAAAGCGTCTCAGACTTGACCCTCCCTAGTTCTCAGGAAGATAAAGGGAGGGAGGGGGGAAGCTCATTCAGACTTGCAAGAGTTTGTTACTGTAAGGTAACATTTGTGCAGTTGTGTCCGACTCTAGGGACCGGTGTTCATCTCCGTTTCTTAGCCAAAGAGCCAGCGCTGTCCGAAGACGCTTCCACGGTCATGTGGCCGGCATGACGCACGCAGAACGCTGTTACCATCCCACCAAAGTGGTACCTATTCATCTACTTGCATTTGCATGCTTTCGAATTGCTAGGTTGGCAAGAGCTGGGGCGAGTGCGGGAGCTCACTCCGTCACGCGGCGCTCGGGTCTCGAACCTCCAAACTTGCGACCTTCCGATCGACAAGCCTGCCGTCCTACCCACTGAGCCACCCCGCCCCTTTTTACTTTTCACTGTAACCTTGTAATAAAAGTAGCATTTGCCTGCATGACTTTGGTTTCCTGGTCTGGACTACTTCAGAGGGCTGATGCTTCCCTACGATTTGCTAAGGAAAATACAGCCCATATTCACTTTCACAGGACTGTTTTTTTTCCTTTGCAAAGTGCCACATCTGGAGGCCTGAGTCAGACTGAGGCACCCTCTTGATGACATTCAGAAAGCCATTGAAAATCTGGCTGTTCGCCTAGGACTTGAGGCAAGGTGGCTGTTAAGCCTCTGTAGAATGTTTTATTGTTATTCAGAGTTTGTCTTCTGGACACTTATGATCTGTTGCATTCTTTTTATTGTTCTTACTTTTTTTTTTAAAAAAAAAGTAAGCTGCCCAGAGTCATCTGGAGTCAGGTGGCCTCAAAATTGTATTAAAGGCATCAATACAAAAATAAATAAATAAATAAGAACAAATCTGGATTGATTCCCCCAAATGTATTTTGGAGTAAGGAAGAAAAACACAGAAATGCTACATGTGTATGCATTTATAAAGTTAGAACAGCCTTATTTATATCTTCAGAGAAGTTACTGGCCTGAAAAAGAATTATTAGATTGCTAAGGGTTATTTGTCTCTTAGGATAGGTTGTGTTTTTTAAAAAAATGCCTTTTACAACCTGGTCTTCCAGCAAGACGGATCTGCAACTTTTTCCATTTCCCTTTTAGCCATGGACAAGGACCCAGCTAGATGGAACACCTCATTGATCTCAAAAAAGTCAGAACTCATTAGTTTTTGACGGGAAATCATAGCAAAATCCCACGTTAGAAAGACAAAAAACCTCAGAAGAGGGCAATGGCAAACCACCTTTTTTTAAATTCTTAATTCTTTATTTTTTTTTTAATTAATTCATTCATTTTTTATTCTTGCCAAGAGAACACCATGGTCCTATCTATAAAATCACCAGGAAATCAACTTTGACTTGAAGAAAACAATCTTTCCTCCCACCAAATAGGTGACAAATGGTCATCGGCAAATGGGTTGACTCAGCTGGATGGAGTTTCATGCCACCTGTTACAACCAAACAGGACATTGAATATGTAGCTGAATTAAACCTTAAGAGAAGGTTGAATGCAGAATTTTCCTCCCTTCCCTGTTTTGTAATACTAGGTCTGATCACTAAAATAAATAGATTGTCAGTCGAGGCGGGGGATGGGGGACCTTTGCTTCCATCCATCAAGAAAATTAGGTAAAAAGTTAAAGGTTCCCCCCGCACATTTGTGCAGTCGTGTCCGACTCTAGGGGCCGGTGCTCATCTCCGTTAGTTAGCCGAAGAGCCAGCATTGTCCGAAGATGCTTCCACGGTCATGTGGCCTCATGACACGCAGAACACTGTTACCTACCCACCGAAGTGGTACCTATTCATCTACTTGCATTTGCATGCTTTCGAATTGCTAGGTTGGCAACCCGCTGAGCCACCACGCCCCGTCAAGAAAATTAAGTATCTGCTTAATAGTTCTTCAGATTATAGACCCCTTTTGTGAGCTAATGGGCATCCTCTAACTCCACTGTATGTCTGTGTGAGTTACTTTGCATATGTGTGTGTTACTTGATAAATAATATAGAAAGGAGGGCAAGTAATGGGGAATTTCTTTGAGGCTGTTCAAGATGGAATCTGCTGTTCTTGGTGTTTTCAATCAACAGTAGTCTCTTCCAAGATACTTCATTTCATTCTTCCTATTTGGTCTCTCTTGGTCTCTCTCTCACACACACACTTACACACAGGGGTGTTTGTGCAGGATCATAAGATGGCAGCCATGACCTCACAATTGGATCCCCACCCCCTTTTAACACGTGTGACACTCCTGCAGATGTTTCAGTGTGACAAGTAACATGAATCACCATATTCCAAAAAGAGTTGAGTTTTCCTTCCACAGATCAGTGTCTCTTAAAGAAAAGAAAAGAAAAGAATTTTGGATAGAAAGCAAGATGACACCATATGCTTTATTGTTTAAGAGGAAAATAAATGTCCACAGCTGGCATGTTGAGAAATGTGATACTGAGTCATTTGCTCCATGGAAATCCTGCCATGGGTCATGGCAGGCAAGCGGCATCCCTTAGGCTATACCAGCATTTGTCCTCATTTCACAAGTTCTCTGCGGGCAACCAATCCAGACATCTGGCAAGAGAGATCTGTCCCTTCTGTGGCAGCCTCCTGAAAAAGCAGAAAGAAATAGGGACAAGAAAATGTCAACAAGAAGAGAAAAGACGATGTCAGAAACTGAATTGGTGGCCAAACCTATTTTTGTACTTGTCTTCAGCCTAGGCTGACCATATTTCCTTGAGACAAAAACGGGACATTGGGATGGCAAAACGGGACAGGGTCTTATGTAATATTCCGTATTCATGAAAAAGACAGGGGTCCCCGCCCCCCGGTCCACGTGATTGGCTCCCGCCTGCAAACCCTGCCCCCAGTCCACGCGATTGGCTCCCGCCTGCAAACCCGCCCCGGTCCCTCCTTTGCCGCATGCTGATAGGCGGGAGGGCTTCCTCTTCCGGGCTGCCTCCAATCGGCAGCTCCAGCTCCGATCCTCCTTCCACGCTACTCCCGCTGGGTTTAAAAAACGGGACAAAATTGAGATTTTTATCAAAATGACGGGACGGTTGAAAAATGCTAAAAAAACAGGACTGTCCCGTTCAAAACGGGACGTATGGTCAGCCTACTTCAGCCCCACCCACAACAGGTGGTCTTCAACAGGTTGCCAATGCAATCCTAGAAGACAAAGGCAGGTCAGTAGTCAAGGCAGTTGCTTGGGATGACAATCTTCAAGGGACAAAGGAAGCATTTGTCTTCTAGGATGTGGTCTGAGCATATATGACAAAACCAGTTAGGTCTGGGTCTGAGATCTGTCTGGATGGCAGAGTTTCATGCAGGGTGAAGTTGCAATATAAATGAACTAAATCAGTGTTGCTGAAACTTTTTGCTCTCAGAACCCCTTCCCACTTTTAAAAATTATGGAGGACCCCAAAAGAGCTTTTGTTTGTAGGGGTTATATTTATCAATATTTACTGTGTTAAAAATTAAAATGGATGCATTTTAAATGGTCGTAAAATCGGGTCTGGTCATGTGGTCTCTCGACTTATGACCGCAATAACTTAGATAGAAGTTCCGGTCCCAATTGTGGTCGTAAGTCGAGGACTACCTGGAATTTAAAGCTTGGGGTATATATTGTTCCAAGGTGACACTTGACAAAACTCAGGGTTTTCATTTCATTCTTTATATCGGCTTAAAGCAGGAGAGCCCTTCTGAAAACCCAGGTAAGACCACCCCTTCCTCCTCAATCCGCTTCTCTTCCTCCCATTCTGGCTGCGTGGTCTTCCACGCGGTGTAAACCTAACAGCTCTCTTTAAAGTGCTCCCAGGTTATTGCCTGCTTTCCCATCTCAGTTCAGATCGTTTTGCACTTTTATTGCATCAGATGAGACCAGTTGCCTCATTTCTGGCGTGCAAATTTGTTTCCTATCCATTACTTGGCCAATGACTGTAAAGCCAGGGTTTATTTCCGAGACCTGATAGTATAAGTCAAGACACGACTGTACGAATAGGAAGCCGAGACGTTGCAAACAATTCTTGTAAGGACGTGCGTATTTTCACTGATGGACAAACGGGTCGACGGAGGGAAGAGAAAGGGATCAGATTTTGGAGATGCAAATACAAAAGACGCTCTAGAAGGGAAATGTCACTCAGTGGAGTTTGGCCAGCGGCTGTCCTTCCTCTAATCTGATTTGCCACCGTGACAAAAAATGCTGTTTTTCAAGTTCATCCTGTAACAGAGAAAGATGGTTATTATTTTTTGTTTGTTCATTAGATTTACATCCTGCCCTTTCTCCAGATTTACAGGGGGATCGCCCTTCATTTTATTCCCACGCGCTTTGGGGTAAGTGGGGCTGAAAGACACTGTGACTGGCCCCAGATACCCCTGGCAGCTTCCATGGCTGAGGGGGACATGAACTTGGGTCTCCAGCTCCTTCACCACTGCACCATACATGTTGGCCCTGGGGCTGAGGAGGAAGGGCTGGTCTTAAGTCCTCCGTTGAATTTCCGGGGCTCAGGAGGGACAAGAATCTAGGTCTTCCCGCTCTTAGTGCAGCACCAGCTTCATCGCTACCCCACGCTGCCCCTGGGCCTGAGACAGACTGACTCAGTCCCCCAGGGCGTTTCTGTACTTCCATGGGAATCAGAACCGGAGTCTTTCCCTTCCGAATGCCGCACCTTCCCCGCTACCCCGTACAGACTACGGGGTGACAGGGAGGCATTGGCCGAAAGTCTCCCAGGGAGCTTCCTTGGCTGAAGGAAGGACTTGAACCTGGATCTCCCCAAGGCCACGGCACCACACTGGTCCTCTGTATTCTGCCTTTGATCCCAAGCATTTCCAAGACAGCTCATGATAAGACCCAGTCAATCCATAAATCAACATACAGGTAGTCCTTACTTAATGACCATTTCTTTAGTGATGGTTAAGACTTACGATGGTGCTGAAAAAACCAACTTACAGCCACTGCTCACACTTACGACTGTCGCAGCATCCCTGCAGTCACGTGATCACTATTTGGGTGCTTGGCAACTGGTTTGCATTTATGACCGTCGCAGCATCCCATGGTCACGTGATCGCCATTTTCACCCTTCCCGGCCGGCTTCTAACTAAAAACATCAATGGGGAATCACGTGATTCACTTAACGACCACTTGGTTCGCTTAACAGCCATGGTGATTCGCTTAATGACCACCTCAAAAAAGGGAGTAAAATCGGGTTGGATTCGCTTAATGACCGCTTCGCTTAGCAACTGAAGTTCCCGTCTCAATTGTGGTCGTTAAGTGAGGACTACGTGTATGTGACAAGAGGGGAAGAAAGCATATCCCTTTTCATCTGAAAGCCAATATCAGCATGGGAATGGTGAGATCTAACCATTGCTGCTCCGTGACATGTCTACCCCTAAAACACCCATTCATCATGGGTATAACAAGTCACAGATCGGCCATTCATTAGAAAGCCAATAGGGGAACCGTAGCTCTAGCCCCAGCTGTGTTATCTTTTTGAAAGGGCCTGTTGCCGTGTTATAAAACAAGCCACCGAGAGCCAGCCAGCCATTGTTTTGATTGACTAAGAATGCCAATGAAGCTACAGTATGTCGGGTGTCGGATGCCGACTTTGGCATAAAACAAAGCAGGGAAAGGCCGCAGAACAGGGCTCCCAGAATCCTTTCCACCCCATTAATCGCTCTGCAATAGCTTAATAGACTTTTGCTGATTAGGACTGAAAGACGAGTTTTTTATAATTTGATTATTGATAAAGGATGAGATATGGGAAGAAGAGAGCTTTTTTTCTCTCTTTTTTATTGAAATACTAGAAAAGGTGTTAAGTTACTGAAATTGTTTATACTTGCCTGGAGGGAGCAAGTATAAATATATATACTTATATATTTATATAGCTGCCCTTTCTCTTTCTTTCTCTCTCTCTTACTTTCTTTTCTCTCTCTCTTTTCACTTCTTTTTTTCTTTATTTTCTTTCTTTTAGTTTGTATTAGTCTTTTACCTTTGTAAGTTTAAAATTTTAATAAAATTATTATTTTAAAAAATTAATAGCTCTGCACTGGACCACATGACCACGTGGAGCATGGCTCCCTGTGTGTACAGTATGTGTGCACTTTCTCCCCAGGCACTACTCAGGTGTATGTGGGTGAAGGCAATCAGGGTGCGGGTATAACAGGTAGTCCTCATTTAGCAACCACAATTGGGACACGCCACTCGGTCATTAAGCAAAGCGGTTTCTAAGTGAAACCACAGCTGTGCTTATGATCTTACTTAGGATTAGCTTTCTTTTGCTTCACTGACCTTAGAAGGCTGTAAATGTGAGGATTGGTCTCAAAGTCATTTTTTCATCAGGAGCAGTTGCCAGCTCTCCGAGTCACAAGCTTGCCGTCCTCCCAGCGGGGTGCATCAGGGAAATGGTTCAGGTTCTTTTTCTCTGCAGCTTCTGGCTGGATCCAGCCAATTTTTAACTTCCTTCCTTCCTTCCTTCCTTCCTTCCTTCCTTCCTTCCTTCCTTCCTTCCTTCCTTCCTTCTTTCCTTCCCTCCCTCCCTCCCTCCCTCCCTCCTTCCTTCCTTCCTTCCTTCCTTCCCTCCCCCCTCCCTCCCTCCCTCCCTCCCTCCCCCCTTCCTTCCCCCTCCCTCCCTCCCTCCCTCCTTCCTTCCCTCCCTCCCTCCCTCCCTCCCTCCTTCCTTCCTTCCTTCCTTCCCCCCTCCCTCCCTCCCTCCCTCCCTCCCTCCCTCCCTCTTTCTTTCTTTCTTTCTTTCTTTCTTTCTTTCTTTCTCCCTGCAACATTAAATTAGGTCCCATTCTATTCGGTTTTTGAAGTGTTTTCCCGCTGGTTGCCACACAGCCAGGCAGAGAGATGAAACCTTGAGTCCCTTTGCAAACTTTCCTCCAACCCTCTAGCGGGCTGGAAAGAATAACAAGGCAGGGGGAGCCTTCACAGCCCGGCTTCTGGGACTCTTTCCAGCCTTTGCCGGTAGAAGGCTTAGCAACAGCTGCGTTTTCTTCAGTGGAATGAAGTGGGATGTTGCACGTGCAGGATTTGATGCTGCCATCAAAACGACAAAAGCAGCGTGGCAAGCTCTACCCCTTTGGCACATATGTGCGGTGTCAAAACGTGTGGGGGGGCAGAGCTTGTGTTGCAATGTCCTGAGCCTGCTTTTGTCATTGGCCTCCTTGAGATCTCCCCATGGACACCTCCCTGCGTGTATGTGTGCACTTTCTTCCCAGGTGTATGTGGGTCAAGGCCAATCAGGGTGAGTGTATAACAGGTAGTCCTCATTTAGCAACCACCATTGGGACCGGCAACTCGGTCGTTAAGTGAAGCAGTCGGTAAGTGAAACCACAGCTGTGCTTATGATCTTCCTTCAGCTTTCCTTGGCTTTACCAACCTGAGAAGGTTGTAAATGCGAGGATTGGTCACAAAGTTAATTGTAAACCACCCAGAGTCCCTTTGAGGGAGTTGGGCGGTGATAAATTAAATAAATAAATAAATAAATAAATAAATAAATAAAGTTACTTTTTCGTCACCGTTGTAACTGCGAATGGTCATTAAATGAGGCAGTCGCTAAACGAGGACTACCTGTATATGTTGCCTCTGTGTGTTTGCATTTCTGCTCTTCACGTATGCTTTCTACATGTGTGTTTGCCTGCACATGTGTGCCAAAAAGCACAGAGCAGGGCTGCGTACACTATGCTCTGGGTCATGTGATCAAGAGGAAGGAGGAAGGGGGGGGCTTAGAATAGAGCAGTTGCCAACATTCCAAGCAGGTATCCAACTTCCTTCCCGTAGAAAGGAATTGAGGAAAATTATGTTAGGATTTTTTTTTCTCCCCAGTTTTCAAACTCAATCTTTCTCCCCATCCCCATCCCAGTTTTGGACTTGTACAGTTCAGTTCCCGGACAACAGTCACAAAGGATCCTGAGCCCTTTAACATAATTTCTTTCCAATGCTCTATGTCTATGAAGGTTCTCAGTCATCCAGGTGGAATTGTCTGTAGCTTGAATCATGTCAACTGGATTTCTATTTTCTTAGTGGAAACGTTTCGCTCCTTATCCAAGGAGCTTCTTCTGCTCAGACTGAAGAAGCTCCTTGGATAAGGAGCGAAACGTTTCCACAAAGAAAATAGAAATCCAGTTGACATGATTCAAGCTACAGATATTTCCAATGCTCTGTTGAGATGGAAAAAATAAAAGTGATGCAAGAGGCTGACACTTCACTTTGCAGCATGCAAATTTCTCATTTGTTATCAACCTTTTTTTCCCCTAATCAAAGGAATCCGTAAAAATTAAATATGCAAGAAGTCTGCCTGAAAGGAAGTGTCTGCGGTCACATCCGCACCCATGGGTACAACTCTGCCAAGCCCTGCCTTAAAAACCAACATGTGTGTTGATCTGTAATCTACAAAACCCTAATACCAGAAAAAGTCAATCTTTTAGATGCTACAGAACCATTTACTGCTTTTGCTGTACATGCTAACACAGCTTTCCCACTGGATATTATTTCAGTGTGCATTTTCTACTAAAAAAAATACAGACATGTGCAATTTCTGTTTTTTAAAAAGGTATTTAAAAGGGTTTTCAAATGCCAAGTGCTGCATTCCAGCATTTGTTGCTGTGTAAAATCTGGAGAAGAGCCAAATTTTCATAAGCACATTGAGATGGGGAGTAGGAATGTGAAAAGAAGTGGGGAAACATCAAATATCTACTTCCAATAGCTTTGAAAGATAAAATACCTGGAGGGGGGGGAAGACTAAAGGGTGAAGGGGGGAGGTTGGTGCCTTTGAGTCATTGTTGACTCCTGGCAACTGCTTGGACTAGTCCCTGCAGTTTTCTTGGCAAGATTTTCAGAAGTGGTTTGCCATTGCCTCCTTCCTAGGGCTGAGAGAGAGGGACTGGCCCAAGGTCACCCAGCCGGCTTCCATGCCTAAGGTGGGACTAGAACTCTCAGTCTCCTGGTTTGCCATTGGCTCCTTCCTAGGGCTGAGAGACAGGGACTGGCCCAAGGTCACCCAGCCGGCTTTCATGCCTAAGGTGGGACTAGAACTCTCAGTCTCCTGATTTGCCATTGCCTCCTTCCTAGGGCTGAGGGAGAGGGACTGGCCCAAGGTCACCCAGCCAGCTTCCATGCCTAAGGTGGGACTAGAACTCTCAGTCTCGTGGTTTGCCATTGGCTCCTTCCTAGGGCTGAGAGACAGGGACTGGCCCAAGGTCACCCAGCTAGCTTTCATGCCTAAGGTGGGACTAGAACTCTCAGTCTCCTGGTTTTCCATTGCCTCCTTCCTAGGACTGAAAGAGAGGGACTGGCCCAAGGTCACCCAGCTGGCTTTGTGCCTAAGACGGGACTAGAACTCACCTTCCCATCCAGTCTGAACATCTTGAAAAGGTTACAGTGCCCTCCTTATGGGACTATTCAGGTAGCCATGGCGTAAGTCACTGAAAACTTGATTGTTCCCTGGGGCATTGGGCCAGAGTGTTGGGTGAGTCCGTCTCTAGGGGGCCTAGTAGTATACTGATTGGTGTCTTTGGTTGCCAATCTGTTCTATTTCTTTTTGATATGTATTATTTTTATGATTCTTATGAACCACCCAGAGTCCCTCTTCTGGGGGAAGATGGGCGGTGGCAAAATTTGAAAAATAAATAAATAAATAAATAAATAAAATTCTTTTTAAATCTGCTTATTAGCTGTGACACCTCTGCTGCACGAGCTGCATTGGTTACCAGTTTGCTTCCGGGTCCAATTCAAGGTGTTGGTTGTCACCTTTAAAGCCCTACATGGCACGGGACCAGGTTACCTGAGGGACTGTCTCATCCCCAGAGCATTGACCCGCCCCACCCGGTTATGCAGAGAGTGACTGGCCCAAGGTCACCCAGCTGGCTTTCATGCCTAAGGCGGGACTAGAACTCTCAGTCTCCTGGTTTGCCATTGGCTCCTTCCTAGGGCTGAGACCCCGTCTGTAAGAGAACTCCATCTGGCGGGGTCCAGGAGGCGGGCCTTCTCTGCAGTGGCACCCGCCCTCTGGAACATTCTGCCCCTGGAGGTGAGGCTAGCCCCCACACTCCTGACCTTCCGAAAACAACTGAAGACCTGGCTCTGCCACCTCGCTTGGGATGGGAAGAGTAATAGCTCTTCGTGGGGATGGCTTGCGCCGTAGAGTTCTTTTAAACATAACATCACAGCCTCTTGGATTTTATATATTTATATATTTATATTTAATTTTGGGTTAAATTGATATATTGTGTTGTATATTTTATATGCTTTAATCACTGACTTTATTGTAAACCGCCCAGAGTCCCCTCTACGGGGGGAGATGGGCGGTGATATAAGTTGGATAAATAAATAAATAAATGTTGTGAGTTGAGCATTCAAACTGAAGAAATAATGAAGAAATAAATACCTTCACTTGGGTCCAGAGCAAAATCTACCTCAGCTTCACTGCCCTCTTGCTACATACTGCTTGCCCATTTCTGTCCTTAGACCTCTTGGAGAATGATCTTTGGGCATCTTGGAGTCTGTTCCTAGTGAGCCACTCAGTATTTCTGCCAAGCTTCTCTGGTGTCTTCGTTGCTGACCTTCAGACCATCTTCTTGCACTGCCTTTGCTCATCTGTCCATCGGATTTATTTGCTCATTCTTCTGTGATACGATCTGTGGGCTGTTGCTTGACCTTGACTCCAGTTTTGCTGGTCAAAAGCCTTCCAGCAGAATCGGTTGGGTGAAGAATACAAACAAACCTACATAAAAGATGGAAACGTCTTGTAAATTCAGAGCTTGGTGGTTGATGGTTCTCTCAACAGTCTTCTTCAGGAAGATAACAATCAATGCATAAAGGAGCTTCCAAGAATGTATCATCTAGTCGCACCCACAGAGCCACTGATATATCTGTGCACCCTGGCTGATTCAGGAGTGGGGTCTAAAGGAGGCCTCACATACACATAGGCTTGTCTTTGAGAGGGTGACAGTCTTGATCCAAATGCTTAAAGAATTTACATGTATACAAGTACACAGTAGTGTACCTTCAGGTTCACATGAATGATGTTTCCACCAGCATCGACACTGTCTTGTTGGATTCTTTCTTCCAGTTTTCCAACTTTTTCTTTTCTTTTCTTTTTTTGCTGTCTTTGAGTCAGTTCTTCACTCCTGGAGACTGCCTGGACTAGTCCCTGCAGTTTTCCTGGAAAGATTTTCAGAAGCGGCTTGCCATTGCCTCCTTCCTAGGGCTGAGAGAAAGTGACTGGCCCAAGGTCACCCAGCTGGCTTTCATGCCTAAGGCGGGACTAGAACTCTCAGTCTCCTGGTTTGCCATTGGCTCCTTCCTAGGGCTGAGAGAATGTGATTGGCTCAGGGTCACCCAGCTGGCTTTCATGCCTAAGGCGGGACTAGAACTCTCTGTCTCCTGGTTTGCCATTGGCTCCTTCCTAGGGCTGAGAGAGAGGGACTGGCCCAAGGTCACCCAGCTGCCTTTGTGCCCAAGGCAGAACTAGAATTCACAGTCTCCTGGTTTCTAGCCTGATGCCTTAGCCACTACACCAAACTAGCTTTCATTCCCAACATCCCCTTCTAAAATAGACACTTCTACTTTAGTGTAAAGTTTAAGTTGTTATGAGGTCCCTATAACAGAACTGAATTGGGGAGTCCCAGATTCAAATCCCCTTTTCACCATGGAACCCATGGAGTGACTTGAAGGCCACTCTGGGCGTAAAATGACACTTCCACATACATCAGCTTTTGCTTTGAAAAGAAAAGCTCAGTTCTGAATGTGGCCAGGCAGGAAGAAAGGTACGATGTGGCATTTTATTGAACCCTGGGAAACCAGGGATCCGGCTGACCAGCAGAAAAAGGAATCAGAAGAAAAGACAGGAGATTCCACTAAGGCAAACATAAAAATGCAGAATATAAGTTTAGCAAGAGACCTATGGAGATGGAGTTTGCTGGCATGTTCTCAAAACCACTCTACCACAATCTGTAGCTTGAATCATGTCAACTGGATTTCTATTTTCTCAGTGGAAACGTTTCGCTCCTTATCCAAGGAGCTTCTTCAGTCTGAGCAAAGTTAGTAAGGGAATCCTTAAATATGTTTCTAGGTGGCTGTGTGACCTTGCACCTGGGGCTAGGTCATGGTTATTTTGAGATGTTATTTCTAAGTCCCTTTATCATCTAAAGGAGGATCGTTAAGATTACCATGCTGCTGTTGAGCTTGCGAAATGGTCTTAATCTTCCTAAGCTCCTTGGATACGGATAAGCTCCTTGGATAAGGAGCCAAACGTTTCCACTGAGAAAATAGAAATCGAGTTGACATGATTCAAGCTACAGACAATTCCACCTGGATGACTGAGAACCTTCATAGACACACTCTACCACAATGTTTTTGAAATTTACTTGAAACAATCCAGCACGTCCACCTTTCCTGTAACTTCTACAAGGATCTCCGAAACGACATTATAACTCTCCTTTTACTGCGAGTGCAGGGGAGAATGGACAAATTCTACACCCACTACCTCCTTTCACACTCAAATTGTGACAACACCCCCGTGGTAGCTAAATTAATCACTGCAGCAATTAAAACTAGGCAAGAGTTAACTTCAGACTCAACCTCCAGGGTCAATGCCCTTGGACTATTTTATTTTATTTTCTCTTCCTCTTATATAACCCTAAATTATGATTATAATAAACAACTAAGTAAGTTTTAAGTAACCATCATCAATTATGCTCAAAGTATTCCAGGTAGAACTCAATCAAGTGTACACTTCTGCATTTTATCACCATATTGTTAATTATCTAAATGTTTTAATATATTAGCATTTTAATACTCTACTAGACTGTTCTACAGCAATATAGCTTTGTACGTACTTAAGTGTTAAGCATTTCTTGCCATTTTTGCTGCCTTACATACTTTAAATATGGTCTGATATTGTATAAATTGCTCAGCAACCTTTATCACTTCCCCCACTGTAATATTGTTACTAATTCTACTAACATCTGGTCATTGACTGTAATAAAGGATTGGATTGGATTTGAATTTTACAATGCAGTTGCAAATTAATCTAAAAATGTAATAATGCTCAGGTATTGGGGCCAAGACATTTGATGAGATCCTAGGAAGTAGAGCAGAGCTTTCCAAACTGTGTGTTGGGACACGTTAGTGTGTCGGCTGCAGTGTTTGGGTGTGTCTTGGCTGCTGCTGCCTCTGAGCCCTGCCAGGATTCCGCACAGGTCCTAGTGCCTGCCTTGTGCCTGGCTGCCTCCAAGCCTGCCCTGCCAGGATTAAGCGCAGGTCCTAGTGCCTGCCTTGTGCCTGGCTGCCTCCAAACCTGCTGTGATTCCGCACAGGTCCTAGTGCCTGCCTTGTGCCCTGCTGTAAGTGTGTGTCACAAAATGATGCATGTCTAAAAAGTGTGTCACCAACATGAAAAGTTTGGAAAGCTCTGAAAGTTGGTGTGCCCCAGCTGTCTGTCTGTTTTGTTGTCGTTGATTATTATTTTTTTTTGTCATTGGGGGCATTGTAATTTTTTTTTCTAATTGCTGTATGCTGTCCAAAGTTCCATTTTTGCAAGTTGAGCAGCCATATAAATCCTATAAATAAATAACATATATAAGTAAGTTAGTACATACCCAGAGGTACTGAGAGGGCTTAGTAAATTTCAAGCTCGATGATCAGTACTCGCTTGCTGCTGAAAAAAGTAGTTCTTGCAAACGTTTATTTCTTGAAAGGGCCTATTAAAGGCTTTTCAAATTAATATATTCTGACATGGTTTTTTGTAAAACTAAAGCACAAAATAGTCACTATATTATGGTCATGTGATACAGGTGATGTAGAATCTACTGCCCATGTTTTATTAGACTGATGGTTTATAAGGACATTATAAGGACAGACAGAGTCTGTTTTATTTCCCCTCATTTGATAAAATATCCAAACCGTATCAATTTATTTTATATGCAACTCTTTTTATTGGATCATCCAGTCTATTCCTCTGGACATTGCCACATTTCTTTATGCTGCTAATAAAATCAGAGACGTGATTACTCCTCCAGCTTCATAAATAGGGAAAGTTTAGGTTTAAGTCTTTCTTCTCGGCTTAGGTATCTTAGGCCAAACCACCACTTTATAGCTATAAATATAGATTTAATGGGAATTACAGAGTATCAGTACTAACAATAGTTGTTTCAATCTTAAGAGTTATAATATAAGCAGATATAAAACGTTTGTCTTATTCGTACCGGACTGAACTTATATTCGAGCTCAGTGTTTCTGGTTTTGACTATTTTGTTCTAATCAAATTGTGGGGTTGAGCTTGTGATGCTATGTTGTTCAATGATCGAAGTAAAGATTTTGGTTTGATTTGTTCTGATTAGTCGCTATACTGAAAATATCTGCAGGTCACCTCTTAAGTCCATGATCTTGCAAGGTTGTGTGGAGAATATAGATAAATAAACATTTGCTGCATCACTGTCAAATAATTTAATAAGAAGCCGCACTGTTGCATTACAAGAGTTTCCAAGGCCGGATGATGGGGATAAAAGAGATCTTTCAGATTATCTGATCCCAAGCTTTAAAGTGTAATGTCAATATTCTGAATTGGACCTGGAAATGGTGGAAAACTGAGACACCCAATTAAAAGTTAACTTTTAGAAATGTAAGGGAAACAGAGGCAACCAACTTAGTGGACATTTTTAAAAATCTGTGTTTTGCATTTAAAAAGGAGTGAATTAGATGACCCTTTCTGAGCAGAACAGACCTACCACAAGAAGACCCAGAAAGTAGATCAGATAAAATAAATACAGGTAGTCCTCACTTAACAACCATTTGTTTAGTGACGGTTTGGACTTACAACAGTGTGAAAAAATGACGTACGACCGGTTCTCACATTTATGACCGTCACAGTGTCTCTGCAGTCACGTGATCATAATTTGGGCACTTGGCAACCAGTTCGCATTTATGACCATTGCAGCATCCCGTGGTCACACAATCACCATTTTTCACCTTCCTGGCCGGCTTCTGGCAAGCAAAATCATTGGAGAACTGTTGTTGTTAAGTGAACTGTTGTTCACTTAACAACCATGTGGTTTGCTTAACGACCGCCACAAAAAAGGTTGTAAAATCAGGTTGGATTTACTTAATGACCGCTTTGCTTAGCAACCAAAATTCCCGTCCCAACTGTGGTCTGTAAGGGGCGTTGGGGCAGGAAATGTCAAACATTCAAGGTGGCAGCTGTGTCCACACAACCAAAGCCATGCCTTTTCCTATGTGTGTTGTAGGTGCAACACACGTAACAAATGGACAGAGCTTTCAACATGTGATTGCAGCTGCCATCTTGACTTTTTTGACACCCCTCCTGGACGTCTCTGCTTCTGGTCATTGATGAAGGGTGCAAGTAGTCGATACATGTGAAAAAAGAAAGTAAGAATGCCAGAAGTAGGGAAATTATTATTGCTCCCCTGTCCCTCTTCTTCCCCCATGAGGAACACATTACCCCTTCTGCTTCTGCGGTTTGTTTTATTTATTGTCACAGTTTGTCACAGGCTGTGGAGAAAGTGGGTGTGAAGAGAGGAAGAAGGCTTCAATTCAATTCCTACTTTTCCATTGTAGGAGTAAGTAGACAATCTGATTAAAGCAAGGTCAAAGTGCAAAAGAAATATACACTTAGCAAAGAGAAGGAAAAAAGAAACTTCTAGGGAGGACTTAGTAAATGTGCTGGAGGAGAATGGGAGGGGGAAACCCCTTCGAAACCCAACGCATAATCAATATTTCCACCTAGCTCGCAATCCTAAGATTCTTCCCTAGAAGAAATTTGTTACCGTGCTGTCTCTCTGCCTTTTTTTTTTATAATGGAGATACTGTTGCAATACCATTGCAACAGCTAGCAACCCGCATGTCCTATTACACCAGGTTGAGCCATTGCTGGATCCCTTGTGCCTAAGATTTGTAAATATATATATATATATATATATATATATATATATATATATATATATCTCCAAAGCCTTCACCTGTTGCAACATTTCTCCGACAGAAAGCTTCAGCTTTCATTTATGTCTTTGGTTATGGCTTATTTACCTGCCTCTAAAGCTTGGCAGCTTCTCAGATTTCAGTCGGCGAGCTCTCCTCTTTCAAACGGCGCTTTCATTCCCTAGAGCCTGGAATTAATTTATACTAAAAAGAAAAGGAAGCCGGGGGGGGGGGGGGGGAGACACAACGAAAAGGATTTGTTCCAAACCTGCATTTCAAGTTGGCTTGCTTGGTACATTCTTACAGGAGTGCAGGCGTTCAGAAAGATGCCGGAGGAAGAAGGCTTCTGAGTGAGTAAAATAAATAAATAAATCATATAATCCACAAGGTGGGAGGGGTCAGGGATATATTTGCCTTTGCAGGTCTGGGGGCACAATAGTTGGAATGTATTGATAGAATGGGAATATCCGGGTTGCTTTGCGCTGTGCCTAGGCTACCCTTGTGTGCGTTACACTTGCTGGCTATGTTTACGTGGTTGTTGATCATGTCTCTGGACAGAATAGGCAGCATATGCACTTCATTCCTAAGGAAACAAATAATCCAAAGGTTGCTTGAGCAGATGGGCATCTGGATGGGTTATATTATTTTTGGGGAGGTTGGCTTGGTTCTTCACACTGGACCCTGCATGGAATAGGAAGAATGAAGCATGTCGGGCTTTGATGACCCCACAATAGCAGATGTAATTCTTGGGCTGGGGTTTGTCATCTATATCAGCAGAGTAAGCTCCACCATTGAGGCAGATTGAGAGATCTCTGGGCAGAGACATGCCTCTGAGCTGGCTACCTTTCCCTGTTCAACTTCAGACATCTGGAATGGGCTATCAGTAGCCCAGGGTGCTTTCAGCCCCTCCCAAGATCCCAAAACCAATGAAAAAAGAAACATCCAACTTTGCTGGAGAGACTATCGTTTGAGTCCAGACATATCTTGAACCTCACCCTAATACATTTGCACAATTCCCTGCACTTCGTCCTCCTGGGTTCCAATTTTTAAAAATTAATTCCTGACTCAAATCATGGGCAAATACTGTATGCAGAAGCTTTTATCATGTTCTTGACTTCTGTACTTTTTCTTCATCCTTGCTCAAAGACACGTTGCCAGTTTAATAAAACACTACAAAAAGGAACCATCTTGAAGTGGCCATACTGTACATGATGTTCTGATTAAAAACTGGTTGGATTGCATAATACAAAAATGTTGGGATTGTTTGGAATAAGTGGCTAGGAGGGAGGAAAAAAGAGCATACTTCCACACATTTGCAACCTTCCACCCTTTAAAAATAGAGAACGTTGGCTTTTGTGCCATGTTTTATCAATGTGTTCAGGTTCATGCACATTAATCAAATTTGCCAGATGAAGAATTTAATGCAATTATAAGCAAGATGTCACCAAAGCTATTTTTTCTCCTGTTTTACTGGTGTGCACATTATATTCTGCAGGCAAAAATAGAATGTAATGGGGAGATGAATTAGCAAAAGCTGAAATCTAGGCCAAACCCATTATGTCTACTCATCAATTCCTATCTCCCACCCACCCCAAAAATATAGGAATGTCTATTTGTTTTATATTGGGGGGGGAAGGCTGCTAAATTTGAAAAACCAAAATCTGGAAAGAGATTTGGATGAGCATCTTCCTTCTCAATCAAAATAAAAAGGTAAGGGACCAGTTACTACTGTCTCCCAAATACAGTAGTAGATAAGTTAGTGATAGCTAAATTAAATTGAACAGATAACAGTAGATTAGAGAATCTACTTCAGTTATGACTTAAAGTTTGTAACCATCTGTAGGATGACATAGTACGAAAATTGGTCATGCAGCCACTTTTGAGCATGGTTTCTTGGAAGTTACACTGCGCTGGAGTAAAATATTTTAATGCGAATTAGCTGGTAATTTCTAGTACAGTACAGAAATCAGAAGAAGTTCAGTAGCACTTTTTCGGACTAATAGAACAGTATCCTAGAAGTAAAATTCGAAATAAAAAGTTCAGGTGTAAATTGGGTGTAAACATTTTATAGCAAGTACGTTTGTTTGGCAGTAAATATGAAGCAATATATTTGGATGTGATTTGCGGGGGGAAATAAAATACATGGGATTTAATTCTCAGGTAAATTCAGAGTAAGTTTCTTCTCCTCATGAAGTCTTCAAGGCACCCTTCTCTGTAATAGCCCTCACTCTATGGAATATTCTCCCTCCAGAACGACAGCCAGAACGCCCTCTCATTGCTGCATTTCTGAAGACAGTTAAAATTGTTTTATTTCAACCCAATTTGGCCCCAGCAGACTGAAGATAGACACCTCTCTTGGCCTCGACTTGAGGTTTAACTTTTTGTGATATATATATATTTCAAAAAGAATTTTATGCAGAATTTAAAAACTACAGAAAGTTAAAGAAAAAGTAGGAAAAAAAGTATAAAGAGAAAAAAAATAAAAAGTGAGAAACAGAGAGAGAGAGAGAGAGAGAGAGAGAGAGAAAGATATCTAAAGAAGCGACTTCCGATCTTCTTTGCAGAAGTTAGTAGCATCATTATTACCATTCCCACCCTCCCCAATTTCCTGTCTCAGTTCCCGTCTTCCCATAAACAACCCTTTTTAATCAGTAAATTCCAAAATCACCAATTCATTTTTGTCCCTTTTCAGCAAAAAGTCCATAACGGGTTTCCAGTCTTTTATAAAAGTAGTTGTTATTTCTTCCCTAATGAGACAAGTCAATTTAGCCATTTCAGCAAGTCCTACCATCTTCACTATCCACTCCTCCATTGTGGGTATTTCTGTATTTTTCCATCTTGGTGAATATAATAGGCTCGTTGCAGTTACCATATATAAGGCCAATTGTCCATGAGTCTTTTCTAATTGACTGTCTATAAGTCCTAGTAAAAAAAAAAAAGCTCTGGTTTCAACTGAATATTAAATTTTAAAATTCGTTGTGATCATTTTTGGGTTTGGATGTTGTTCTGATTTACTTATTTCTTATTATGATTTTGGTTTTCTTTCTGATGATGTTGCACACCGCCCAGAGTCCTTTGGGCTTGGGGTGGGTTAGACGTACTATAAGGTAAAATTTTAAAAATAAAATGAATACATAGGATGCTGTCGGTTCAAAACACGATACAGCAATGGAGCTTATAGGCCGAGATTCATCATGATTGAGAGTGATATTAATTAAATAGTGATCGGCCTTTGACTTAGTAATTTTTGTGGAGGGAGGAATCAAATCAGGGTGAATTCTCAGGAATTTGGTTGCCAAGTGAAAGCAAAATCACAGAAATAGCAAGGAAAACATTGTTTTATATATGCTTAATAGTTTCTCTGGATCTCAAAAAAGATGTCCAACTCCATCCAAATAGCCAGAAGAGATTTTCAGCCAGTCCATTTGCAAAACTTCAGAGCTACTTTAGTGCCAAGTAAGAATACCTTTTCTCATGGTTATCTTTGGGGACTAGGGTCATTTTAGGAAATGAAAGCAAATACTGTGTCTGTCTGTCTGTCTGTCTTTCTTTCTTTCTTTCTTTCTTTCTTTCTTTCTTTCTTTCTTTCTTTCTTTCTTTCTTCATCTCTCTCTCTCTCTCTCTCTCTCTGTGTGTGCCTCTCTCTCTCTCTCATATATATATATAGAGAGAGAGAGCATCAGTGTTAAGAATCCTCTAGAGCCAAGGGGTCTTTCTATGCTTTTGTGAGATAATTCTGAATATCCTATAAATTTAATTCTTTTTTTAATGTTAACCTTGCTTTGTAGTTGGGGAACCCTGTTCGTAAACATGTCCGGCTGACTTGCAATAATGTAATTACCTCTTCACTATGATTCAGAAGCTGCAGGTAAGCCATAATGTGGTTGCCTGGCTACTGACCTAGTTTAACAGCAGAGGTAACATTTTTTGCAGATTAATGGAAAGAATGCCACTGGTTAATACTGGTAGATTCTGGGCTGGGAGGAAGCAGTCAATATCATTCCCTCTAATAGCAAACTTGTATGATACATGGAACGAAAACGGGACCACCGAGATATGAGAATGAGGAGGTGGACAGCTTGTAAAGATCCAACGATAAGCACACTTAGTTAGAAGTTACGTTTGGAGTAAAACAGAGTAAAACAGAGTCCATCAGGGTTGGGTGGCTATAATAAATGTAAATAAATTAAATGCAAAGGAAATTAAACGAAACATTCAGGTGTTGTTTGTTGCTATGGGAAGCATAATATCTATTTTATAAGTCTGGGGAAAAAAATTCAGGGACAGTTTCTCCCACTCACTCTATCCCACAACACCTCAGCTGCCTTACAAATTTGGCTTCCAAATATAATGCAGATCCTTTGTGCATTAGCCTTACATTCCACCTTATCTCCGGGATCGGAAAGCAGTATGTGATATTCTCTCCAGATCCATTTCTCCCCAGAAATAGCTTAGGTTGCAACATGGTGGCTGATGGATAGGCACCCAGAGAAATTCACCACACAGGGAAACCTGGAGTTAAGATGGTCCCAGTCAAGCTCTACCACTCTATCGGCAGTCCACATTCATTCTGAGCAGGAGAAGAGCGAACCTGAAGATGTGACAGACATCTTCACGGCTTTTCCAGCTTCCTGGAAATCCCACTTATTAACATATAATACTCTACACACCTGAAAGAGAGAGAGAGAGCAAGAGGTTGTATCTAGGACTTCTGAACATTTTGGGAGTCATGAGTTCTCCAATCCAGCTCTTTGGGCATTTGATAGAGTCCCGTCATAGAAGAACGGTCAATGGAAAGAAATGGTCAATGGAAAAAAGTGGGAACCAAGCATCAACATCTCTCAGGGAAGTCCTTGTTTAGGGGGGCCAGGTGTAGGTTACAAAAATCCTGATGACATCCTTCGTTGCCATCCTAGATGGCATCCTAGATGGCAACGAAGAGCTTTCTGTCTTTCCTTCCTTCTGTTTTATAGTTGTCTAGTTTTGCACCCCAAATTTAGGCACCTTGTCCTTAGGGCTTAGTTTCCCTCTGTCTTACCATCATCTAAGCAGGCTCTGCTTCTTTCAATTCTTTTGCCAATGTGTTGCTACTAGAAACAGGGTCTTCTGTGTGAAATCATCCCAGGAGAGGTTTAACTGATGGCTTTCTCAAACCTTTCACCAATTAATATTCTTTCCCTACTAGATTTATTCTGGTTCCTTTTGTTTTTCTGATGTATTTTCTCTTCCTCCTCTTCTCATGTTTTTTCAGCAGAAATCACTTGTTATTTGTAAGCTACCATAAGGCCACTGAGATGTGAGTGGCACCGCAGCCAGAATTTCAAATGAAAAACTAAATAAACAAGATTGCAATCTTTAACAGTGCTTCCGCTTCTGTAGTGCATGGATTGGGTAGAAGGGAGACAGAACTTTTATTCCTTCTTTGCTCTAAGGATATGGTTTGCAAAGCTAGAAAGCTATGAAGAGATATAATAAGAGTTCCCCATTGGGGGAGATGGGCGGTTATATCAATTAAATAAATTAAATAAATAAATATAATGAATGGTGTTGGTGTAAACTAGGTTTCACTTAATTTTTCTTTTAATTTCTTGCCTTAATTTCTTTTGCCTACTACTTCTCATCTTTTTCTGGGCTTTTCTGGAAGGGTAAAGCACTTCTGAGGGGCGTGGTGGCTCAGCGGGTAAGACGCCAGGCTTGTTGATCAGAAGATCGCAAGTTCGGAGGTTCGAATCCCTAGCACCGCATGACGGAGTGAGCTGCCGCACTCGCCCCAGCTCTTGCCAATCTAGCAATTCGAAAGCATGCAAATGCAAGTAGATGAATAGGTACCAGTTCGGTGGGAAGGTAACAGCGTCCCACGCCCGTCATGCTGGCCACATGACCACGGAAGCATCTTCGGACAACGCTGGCTCTTCGGCTAACAAACGGAGATGAGCACCGGCCCCTAGAGTCGGACACGACTGCACAAATGTGTGGGGGGAAACTTTACCTTTTTAAAGCACTTCTGAGTGTCGCAAAAGTCGCACACCCCCCCCCCTGCGGTCACACAATTGCATTTCAGGCACTTGGCAACCGGCTTGCATTTACGACCAGTTGCAGCGTGCTGCGGTCACATAATCATGTTTTGCAATGTTTTTTGCCTTTTCCTGGCAAAAAAAAACGTCCATTGGGAAGCTGGATTTGTTTAATGACCGTGGTTATTTGCTTAACGACCCATGATTCGCTTAACGACTGCTGTAAAATGGGGTCCGGTCAACGACTTACGATGGAAATTCCGGTCCCAACTGTGGTGGTTAAGTCAGTTGTTAAGGACTACCTGTATGGGTGTATTGTATGGTGCAAACGATAGCAATTATTGTTGTCAGATGTGATAGCCATAATACACATGGTTTTAAAAGGGAGTTTGACCAACATTTCTGGAGGAGCCAGGAGCACAAGTCTTAAGAGATGCATACCACTTCATGACAAATCTTGATAAAATAGTTAAGAGCAGAGACATCACACTGACAACAAAGGTCCACATAGTTAAAGCAATGGTATTCCCCATAGCAACCTATGGCTGCGAGAGCTGGACCATAAGGAAGGCTGAGCAAAGGAAGATAGATGCTTTTGAACTGTGGTGTTGGAGGAAAATTCTGAGAGTGCCTTGGACTGCAAGAAGATCAAACCAGTCCATACTCCAGGAAATAAAACCAGACTGCTCACTTGAGGGAATGATATTAAAGGCAAAACTGAAATACTTTGGCCACATAATGAGAAGACAGGATACCCTGGAGAAGATGCTGATGCTAGGGAAAGTGGAAGGCAAAAGGAAGAGGGGCCGACCAAGGGCAAGATGGATGGATGATATTCTGGAGGTGACGGACTCGACCTTGGGGGAGCTGGGGGTGGCGATGGCCGACCGGAAGCTCTGGCGTGGGCTGGTCCATGAAGTCACAAAGAGTCGGAAGCGACTGAACGAAAAAACAACAAACCACTTCATGAACCAAAGACCAAATACTTTAAGTAGCCACTGTGTGGTGTAGAAGCCAGATGAGGGGTAGGTGGATCTACTTTAGCTGGGCTTAGATTAAGGTTGTATCATTTTAATTATTGTGGGTTTCAGTTGAGCCTATAGGATTGATATATATGGTGGTGCCACAACCCTAGGATTAGATGATCGGACTCCAACACATCTCTCTGGTCCTAAACACATCGTGTCACACTTTTGCGTATTGAATAGCAATCAGGAATAACTTGGAGGCTACAGTGCCTGGTTGACAATAATGCTAAAGTTAGCTGTGGCCTAAGTCAGGGGTCCCCAACCTTTTTGGCGCCAGGGACCGGTTTCAAAAGATTATTTTTCCGTGGACTGGGGGGGCGTTTCCGCAGACTGGGGGGGCAGGGTTTCTGGGATTTCTGCAGACTGGGGGCAGGGTTTGCGGGTGGGAGCCAATCACGTGCACAAGGGGGCGGGGTTTGCGGGCGGGAGCCAATCACAAGCACCGGGGGCAGGTTTGCAGGCGGGAGCCCTGCGGCCCAGTTCCTAACCAGTTCCCACAGGTTGGGGACCCCTGGCCTAAGTGACCTTCTCTGGTTTTCAGATCAGTCTATCTTTCTCTAGTGCTGCTTGCTTCTCTGTGTCCTCCAGAGCTACATTTTTCAAATTGGAGACTGAAATTACATGGTGAGGATGGAACTACGTGTTCCACAAGAAAAAGCTTGTGAGTTAACATTTTTAATGTTTCTCATCTGCTTTCTGTTGATCAAAACCTTTCCAAGGAAGAACAACAAATCAAAACAACTGGCAACAAAAGCATGTTACAATTTTTTAAAAAAAACTCAAAACTTTCTGCATTCAAAAAAAAAACAAACCACATAACCTACCTTAAATTCACCCCCAAACGTGGCAAGGGGCGGCATGGTGCGGCTGAAGCCCCCCAGCGCGGCCGGCTCCTGCCGAGGACGCAAGCCCACCACTGCCCCAGCCTCCTCAGACTTGGCCGAGGGAGGGAGGAGAGTCGCTGCTGCTACCACCACTGCACAGGAGAAGCAGGAGCTGGCCGAGCTTGGGGGCTTCAGCCACACCACTCCGCCCCTTGCCACCCGCCAGGAGCTCCCGCAGCCCGGTGGGTGGCAAGGGGTGGCGTGGTGCGGCTGAAGCCCCCCAGCGCGGCCGGCTCCTGCAGAGGACGGAGGCTCACCGCCGCCCTGACCCCCTCGGGCTTGGCCAAGGGTGGGAGGAGAGTCGCCGCCAATGAGCAGGAGGCGGGCGGCAGCACAGCGCGATGAGGTTGTGACGCCTCCCGGGAGAGCGGTGGTGGAGAGAGGGACGGTTCCAGGCGGAGGCGCTCGCGGAGGGGCCGCTGCTGGGCAGGGGAGGCAGCTCCTCAGGCCGCTCACAAGGAAAGGCAGTGCCATGGCTCCACTGGGCCCTCCTCTCCCTCCTCCGCCACAGCGCCTGACTCACTCTCCTCCTCCAGACACGCTTCAGGCTGCAGCCCAGCAGACGTACGCAGCCCAGCCCCGTGGACCCCGCAGCGGCCGGCGCAGTGTCTCTGCCCCACCTCTCATGCAGCGCTGCCGAGCCCCTCGCATAACGCCACCCCATCGCCTGGCTTGGCTGCCATCCCGCCTCCCCAGCGCTGACATCTGCGAGGCGAGACCTAGAGCGTCTTGCGGGCAGGATTCTGAGGCAGGATCTCGGCCTTTTAAGCTTGGAATCTCGCACCGTTTGCGGCTGGGACCCAATTGGCCAAGCAGCGCGCTGATTGGTAGAGGGGCTTCTTGTTCCAGGCTGCCTCCAATCAGCAGCTCTGGTTCGGACCATACCAGCTTCTTCTGGAGGTCGGCTCATCTTCCTCCGACTGAGTCCAAATCTGGCATGGCGGCGGGGGCTGACCCACTCCTGTCAGGCTTACTCCTGACTCAGATTTTTGAAAAACGGGACAAAATCAAGATTTTGACTATAACGACAGGACGCTCCAGAAATGGTGAAGTAACGGGACAGTCCCGTTCAAAACGGGACATATGGTCAGCCTACTGTTTGGGGACAGAGTCAGGGCTGACCAGGGAAAAATGATGGGCAGCAAAGTAATTATAATATTTCCAATGTCACTTATTTTTCTCTTCCTTTTTTTTTTGCCTAGCAAATTCTGAGGTAGAAATGAGTGTGATTGCAAACAGAAACTGCAGCATGGGGATAATTTGGGAGGAACATGTTATAAATTGCTAGAATTGATTATGATTATGATTCATTTCTTAGATTTATATTCCATAATACATAACCCTCAGCCGCCCAATGGCCAATCAGAAAAGGAAGGTGGGTCTCCCCTGAGATGGGTCTCCCCTGACCTAGCCTGACCGAGTCCAGTTCCATCACACTCTGATAGCACCAAAGTTAATCTTGCAATAGCTATACAGGTAATCCTCACTTAACAACCATTTAGTGATGGTTCAGACTTACGACGGTGCTGAAAAAAATGACTTATGACCGGTTCTCACACTTATAACCGTTGCAGTGTCCCTGCAGTCACGTGATCGTAATTTGGGCACTTGGCAACTGGTTCGCATTTATGACCGTCGCAGTGTCCCATGGTCACCTGACTGCCATTTTTTACCTTCCCGGCTGGCTTCTGGCAAGCAAAATCAATGGGGAACTGTGTGATTCACTGAACGACCACATGGTTCGCTTAACACCCATGGTGATTCGCTTAACAGCTGCTGCAAAAAAGGTCTTAAAATTGGGTCAGATTCGCTTAATGACCACTTTGCTTAGCAACTGAAATTCCAGTCCCAATTGTGGTTGTTAAGTGAGGATTACCTGTAACGATTCTCTGCCTCTTTCCCTAAGATTTGGGTGAGGATTACTTGGCACAGGGTTCAAGATGCAGGCTGATCTAGAGTTCAAGGTAGAGTTCTTGATCTTAGAGTTCAAGATGCAGCTTGATCTAACAGCACCACACCTATGTTGTCCTCCGCAAGGCTGTCCATTGAAATGTGTGTTAGATATTGAAACAGTTAAGTCAGTTCACATCTGATACGAAAGACACACTACAGATCTCTTTATGCTTGTATGATACTTTATGCTTTTAGATACATTTAGTTTGCATCGGAATGCAAATTTATCTAAATTCACATTTTTGAATCAATGCACAAATCAAAGCTACAGCTCTGCTGCTGTTATTGTTGTTGTTGTTGTTGCTATTATTATACACAACAACATGAAATCACAGCTGCCAATTCTTTAGCTGGTGTTGGCCTTCATTCGCATCGAGTTCTTCCCAAGAACCTGGGAGGTCGTAATGTATCGGCGTAGTCTATGTGCGGATCCAAGCCGTGTGGCCTTTTGTAATTGACAGATCGAAATTTTGTCAATGTGCAGATTTTCTAAGTGCTGTAGGGGCATGGTGGCTCAGCGGGTAAGACGCCAGTCTTGTCGATCGGAAGATCGCAAGTTCGGAGGTTCGAATCCCTAGCCCTGCGTGACGGAGTGAGCTCCTGCACTCTCCCCAGCTCTTGCCAACCTAGCAATTCGAAAGCATGCAAATGCAAGTAGATGAATAGGTGCCACTTCGGTGGGAAGGTAACAGCGTTCCGCACGTGTCATGCCGGCCACATGACTGCGGAAGCGTCTTCGGACAGCGCTGGCTCTTCGGCTAACAAACGGAGGTGAGCACCGCCCCCTAGAGTCAGACACGTGCAGGGGGAACCTTTACCTTTTTATATGTGCGGATCCAAGCAGCGTGGCCTTTTGTAATTGACAGATGGAAATTTTGTCAATGTGCAGATTTTCTAAGTGCTGTCCAAGATTTTTTGGAATGGCACCCCATGTGCCAAAAACCACTGGGACCACCACTGCCAGTTTATGCCATAATCTTTCAACTTTGATTATTCCAGTTTATGCAAGAATGTGAAGATGATGATGATGATGATGATGATGATGATGATGATGATGATGATTGCATTCTACTCTCTGCGTAGAGGACACAATAAAAAAATATAAATGGTTAAATCTGATAAACACAACTAAAATCAATTATTAAGGCAGTGAAAGTGAAAAATCCTGGCTAAAGTTGAAGATTTTGACTGCTTTCCTAAAAACATGAAAGAATCGATGATTAGTACAATCCATGCAAAGTTTGGGAGCAACACAGGAAAATGTTGACATTTCAATTTTGCCACTCTCCAAAATTTTGAAATGCGGTTTGCCAATAACAACAGAATGTGTTATTATCGAAGAATCAAGATAGAGATGCATTTGTTCATGAAAATAATGTATGACAGTGCATTACAGTATGTAAGGAAAATATTTTCAAAAGCTAAACTCAATTCACAAAATTCTAAACAAACAAACAAACCAAAAAGTTTTTGGAAAAATGTCTGCCAATAGGCATTTTAATGTTGTGCAACTCCCTTTTTTAAAAAAAAGAGAAAAGGAAGAGAAAAGTCAAATTTGATGAACGAAACAAGACATTAATAGAAATTGAAAGTGACAGATTTATCCATCTCTAGCTGGAGCTACAGCCAACTTCACTTGGTCTTCCAACAAGGACATTATTTTGGCCTCAGTAGGACAACTGAATCGCTTCTAATAATGCGCCTTTTATGTTGCACTGCACAAAGCTGAGGAAAACTAAGACAAAACAATCATTTTTAAACATCTCCCTTTGTGAAATTCCAAATCTCATAATCTAATTGTTACGCAGCTTAGCTTAAAGGAGCGTCTCTAAAAGTAGCTTATATGAAAAGTATCAATTAGCACTCCAGAAGCTGAAGTGATCTGAGCAAATCACAGGTCTTAATTGTTGGGGTTCTCCTTAAACAGGGATGTGTTATTGCTCCAACCTTATTCGCTATCTTCATCGCTATGATTATACACCTTGTTGAAGAGAAACTTCCTACTGGTGTAGAAATTATATATCGAACAGATGGAAAGCTTTTTAATCTTAGTAGGCTGACAGCAAAAAATAAGGTAATTGCAACTTCTGTTATAGAACTTCAATATGCTGATGATAATGTAGTCTGTGCACACTCCGAGGAAGATCTTCAAACTATCCTAAACATCTTTGCAGAAGCATATGAAAAGCTCGGCCTCTCAATTAACATTAAAAAAACCAAAGTGCTTTACCAGCAAGTTCGAACCAATCCCTCTGCAGCGCCATCAATCCAGCTTAAAGGTGTGTCACTAGAAAATGTCGACCACTTTTCTTATCTCGGCAGCCATCTATCTACAAAAGCCGACATCGACGCTGAAATTCAGCATCGCCTGAGCTCTGCGAGTGTAGCTTTCTCCCGAATGAAGCGTAGAGTGTTTGAGGATCGGGACATTCGCAGGGAGACCAAAATGCTTGTTTACAAAGCCATTGTACTACCAACCCTTCTGTACGCCTGTGAAACATGGACCCTCTACAAACGCCACCTCCAACTTCTTGAAAGATTCCATCAACGCTGCCTCCGAAAAATTCTGCAAATTACTTGGGAAGATAGGCGGACTAATGTTAGCGTACTAGAAGAAGCGAAAACCACCAGCATTGAAACAATGATCATCCAACATCAACTTCGCTGGACTGGTCATGTTGTTCAAATGCCTGACCATCGTCTTCCAAAGCAGCTACTTTACTCCCAACTTAAGAATGGAAAACGGAATATTGGTGGACAGCAAAAGAGATTCAAAGACACTCTCAAAGCTAATTTAAAAAAAATGTAATATCAGCATTGAGAACTGGGAAGCCCTAACTCATGAGCGTTTCAATTGGAGGTCAGCCTTTATTAATGGCGCTATGGACTTTGAAGAAGCACGAGTACAGGGCGAAAAGGAGAAAAGAGCTAAAAGGAAGGCACGTCGGGCAAACCCTCATCATGACCGTCTCCCACCCGGAAACCTATGCCCTCATTGTGGGAGGTTGTGCGGATCCAGAATTGGCCTTTATAGCCACTTACGGATCCACCGTTAAAATTTTACCTTTGGAAGACAATCTTACTCGACTACGAGTGATCGCCAATGATGATGATGATTTTCCTTTTGTCTTTTGCTACAAAGATTGACACTCTGGTGGAAGAAAAGGAACACAGAGTAACCTTATATTACCTGTTGTTGAGATGAAGGGGTGACGTCATCCTGACTGGTATTTCTACTGTTCCAATCCCACAACTATCAACTCAAAATGTCTCTTGTAGGAGCTTCCTTCTCTCCCACCTGTAAGCAAGGCACCCCCTGAGGACAATTCTCAGCATGAAGTTTTAAGTCAGCCTAGCAAAATCCACCATAATATTGAATTCTGAAACAAACTGAACGGGACCAAGCAAATTGGGCTTTATTTGATGTCTAATGCATAGTGGGGCATGGTGGCTCAGCGGGTAAGACGCCAGGCTTGTCGATTGGAAGATCGCAAGTTCGGAGGTTCAAATCCCTAGCCCCGCGTGACGGAGTGAGCTCCCGCACTCGCCCCAGCTCTTGCCAACCTAGCAATTCGAAAGCATGCAAATGCAAGTAGATAAATAGGTACCACTTTGGTGGGTAGGTAACAGCGTTCCGCGTGCATCATGCCAGCCCCATGACCATGGAAGCCTCTTCGAACAACACTGGCTCTTCGGCTAACAAACGGAGATGAGCACCGGCCCCTAGAGTCGGACACGACTGCACAAATGTGCGGGGGGAACCTTTACCTTTTAATGCATTGTGGCCCCATCTCTGTAAAACATTCCTAATGCAGGATCTCAAGAAGCTGACATTATTTACAACTATTTTACAGTAAAGCCCTGAAAGGGCCATTGCTTAAAAACCATCAAAAGCATCAAAAGCCTATAATACAGCATAGAAAAAATAGATTATCGGTGACCCTTGAGAGTCTCTTTGGTGTTATAGACACATTGATCATGATGAGCATCAGGGCAGGTCTTGCTGATTGTGCCAAGAGCCACCGAGTGTCATCTTTTGGTGGGTCTCAGGGAGGTGTCCTTTGTGGTTGCACCTGCAGTTGGGAATGTTCAAGTCAAGTTCTACTCCTGAGCATAACAGTGTCAGCCCCACCAGGTAGGCCAGACCAAGAATCAACTCCACAGGAAGACTGAGATTACTTTTATTGAGAGTGGGTAAAATACAGCATCATTCAAGTCTGATTGTGCTGTACCTCCTCCCTGTTCTTCCACCCCAGTGAATCAGAGAGGGATTTCCCTGAGCCACTTCCGAATATTATCTTCCTTCCCAGGACTTAAATAATGTTTCAGCCCTCTTTGCTTAGGTAATGGTTCCTGCATATTTCTGTTAAGGTCATCTCCTGATGTCAGCCCTATAAGGTAGACCATACTAAGAAACCAATGCCCTAAAGGTCAGGACTACTTTTATTGTAATAGCTATAGTAACAGAATTGTGCAAACCTGAATGTGCTTCTTCCACCACGACCACTGCTTTATCTTCGTGTGAAGTAGGGAGGGGCCTGTCTGAGATGGTTGCTCAAATTAGTTTCTTAGAATGGGTTCAAGTCATGCTTGTCTGATAGTTGCCTTGGCAGAGGCTCTTCCTCCTGCCTTTCAAGGCCATTCCCTATTCCCTCTACATCCTAACTCTCTACAGTTAGGAACACAACCATGAGGTCTCTGGGTAGCATTATAGGAGTGCTTTTATGCTGTCTTCTTCTGGGATGTGACTTTAAGGTGTCATCTAATGCTTGGGATTTTCTAGTTGCCTCCCAACCAAGCACAAAACAGGCCAACCCAGCTGAACATCAGAGATCAGCCAAGGATGTCTAGTAGGTGCCACCTGGCCAGGCTCTGCTGGCTGGGGAATTCTGGAAGTTGAGGTCCACATGTCTTCAAGTCGCCAAGGTTGAGAAACACTGCTCTTAGGAATGCCATTCCTTTGGAATTCTGTGAAGTCTCACCATTGTATAATTGATGTGCCTTTGAAGACCTATCATTTCACCCAAACCCTATAAATCTTGGATGTTCTTTTCTGTTTAGGTTCTCCCCCGCCCCTTTTAAAGTACTGTGTGTACAATACAAACAGATAAGCCGTGCATAGTTTGAAAATAATTCGGA
Organism: Charina bottae; assembly: GCA_023362775.1. NCBI lineage: Eukaryota > Metazoa > Chordata > Lepidosauria > Squamata > Charinaidae > Charina > Charina bottae. The sequence continues at coordinate 2,407,048 of JALMGJ010000048.1, read as the reverse complement.
GCTTGGGACCTCACACAAGCCCAGTACATTTCTCTTACATTAAAGCAACTTGTGTTTCATCAGCTTCCTATGTCATATTGCCTCCCATTCCCAGTATTCTCTGCGATGGCCATGCTGGCATGGGAATTTTAGGAGTTGAAGTCCAAATAATTGGAGGGCTTTCAGATTTATCCTTGGTCTATTGGAGCTCCATATCTCCCTCCTACACCATGAGCATATTCCAGGCCATATGGGCTCTATCTATCAAGCACAAATAACTCCTTTGAAAAACCAGAGTTAGTGCCAAACTTTCTACCTAAATTCCATTATTATTATTATTATTATTATTATTATTATTATTATTATTTTTTTTTTCTGATATATAACACAATGTTATTTATTCCCAAATAAACATGTTGTGAGTGTCTCACTATCAGGATCCCAAACTCAAGAAACCTTTCAGTCAGTTCATGCTAAAAAGGTTCATTTATTAAGGATCAGAACACACGAGGCAAAGGCAAAGCTTTGAATGGCCAAATTGGCGCGCATACTTTGAAGTTGGGGGAGATGGGCAGTAATATAAGTCTAAACCGCCCAGAGTCCCCTCGTGGGAGATGGCGCGGTGATAGAAATCGAAACATAAATAAATAAATAAATAAATAATAAACAAGTAAATAAAATTAAGAACATCCCTCTGACATCATTTACTATCTAATTAAAAACAAACCAGTTCCCACTCCAGTTCGACCCCCTCCGGTCAGAACGCTGGTTAACAGTCCAGGTGTCTTATCAGCAAATGGCCAAGGCAGGAATGTCAAGGCAATCGGCTTGAGTCTACCACGGTAGAGATGGGCGGGGATAAATCCAAATAAAAAATAAAAAAATAATAAAAAAAATCGGCTCCTTGCGAGCAGCAAGGCTTTTGGCACAAAAGCAAACACGGGTCAAGTTCTTACAATGCTTGACATGTGTACGTATGAAACCATGACAGGCGAGCGGAGCTAAAGTGGAGGGAGACTGACACATGTTCAGCTTTGGGATAGAAAAAACAGACTCCATTTTCTCCCTGTAATCATTATGGCCTCTGCAGTATATTTCTTTTTTTTATCTGCATTGGTTGGCAAGCATTTTCCCCCATCACCTTTTGCTCTAACATATCATAAATATAGAAGCCACTGAAGAGATGGGAGAAGAAAAATATGAGTCATGTGCTTTGCAACTGAAATACCCTATTTATCTGGAGGGAAGACTAGTTTTTTTCCCCTCCCTAAATGATACCCTATTAAAATGGGAAAGTGATCTCAGTTTGCTAAAAATGCAGTAAAGGAAGGAGACCAGGTTCGTTTTCCAATAGAAGGTTTCTGTTTGGAGAGGGGGGATTATCTTCAATTTTGAGTTGTCCATCATGTAATATGGGTAAGGCATAGGTCGTTTATAAAAACCCAGAATATAACTTTATTTGCACCCCTGTCTCCCCTCTGGTGCTCTAAGCACTTACAAGGAATGTGTGCGGAAAGTATATCAAAGGAAAACTGTCAACAGATGCCTGTCTTCAAGGAACACGAAGCAAATCTTTTTCTATCCAAATTGACCCTTCAGTGCAAAATCTGTGGAAATCAAAGTAAATTTATCTTTTTGCTGAAGTAATAAATTATGGAACAAGGACAGTAGTGATCCCACAGTGCTCGACTATCTTCTGGAGTCCCTTTTTAAGCAGTTTGGCACATGATTGCGGTTACGGAGCAAGTCGCTTGAGAAGCCCCATTTTTCTCATAGAAAACAAGTAATAAAATTTTAACATATGAATGCATAAAATCAATTGAAGAGAATATTTGTAGCTCAGGGTTGAACTGTGGAGTCCTTGGTGCTCTCTGAGCCTTGTTGTTTTCTTGCAGATGTTTCATAGCCAGACTAGGCAATATCCTCAGTGTGAAAAGGGAGTGGTGTTTGCTCTCAGTTTATATACCATGGTTTGCCCTGCTTGTGTTGGTGGGGGTATTGTTCTCTCCCTGGGAGTTCCTTGATTGAGCTGTTGTTTGCTGCTTGGTTGATTGACTGAGTTAATAGTTCCTTGATTAGGGTCTAGTGTACTGTTTGATTGTTCATCTGGTGTTAATCCTGTTAATCTTTGCATATCTGGGTGTTGATTGCTGGTGAGGCAGTGTTCTGGTCTTTTGGCTTTTCTATTGTCTCTTATGAATGGTATGTAAATGTTGTTTATCTCTATGTGCCTGTTGATAGCTGACTTGTCAGAGTGCCAAGCTTCCAGGAATTCCCTAGCGTTCTTGGATTTGGCTTGGTCTAGGATGCTTACAGTCTCCCAATTGAAAGTATGGCGGAGTCTGTCCATATGTTGTGAGATTAAGGAGTTTTCATTGTGTCTTCTGATTGCTAGTTGGAAGTTAATGAAATCTGGTTAATCAATAGCATTAACATTTCAGAACTCCAGGTGGGCACAGAAATCAGCACAGGTAGAACACAGAGGAATTAAAGTCATCTTGGCTTCTTTGAACTTGATGCTCTATTCTGTTATTTTTTCATTGCAGAGGTACTAATTTCAGAGGCAAGAAATACCTGAAAAATTGAGGGGAAGTACATGTGTTGTTTAAAATATTTCACATGAGCACACTAAATCTCTGTATCTCTCTCTCTCCTATGCATAAATGATAGAAGCCAGACAAAAAAGGGGCCACTGTGATTGAATAAAAACTTTGCATCACCTTGTACCCACTTCACCAGTAGGACAATCACTAAAAACAGAACAAAGGAAATGAATGTCACTGCATTCTTTTTTCTTAGTTCAGCATCCCATTTACCCATACCTATTTTCATAATGAAAATCCTATAATTATCTAGATTCATAGTGCTGAAATAGGACATTTTGGCCATAACTCTCTACTCGGTGCAAGAATCTAAATTAAAGCATCCACCAAAGATTGCTGTTCAGCCTCTCCTTGAACATGTCCAATGAAGGGGAACCCACCCCCTTCTGGGTCATTGGTTCCACTCAAAACTCTTCTTATTGTTAGGAAGTTTTCTAAAGTTCACTTGGGATCTGCCTTCCTGTAACATAAACCCATTATTCCATATCCTGAACTCTAGAACCATGAAGACTTTCTTCCATGTGACCTCTTTTCAGGTAGCTGAAGAATTCCATCATAGTCCCTCACCTTCTCCACCAGGTCTTCTCTTCTTTGGGTAAAAATTCCCAATTTGTTCAAACTCTCTTCACAGAATTTAGCTTATAGTTCTCACATCACCCTAGTTCCCTTTTTTTGAAGTTTATTTCTGATAATCATTTGTCAAGTATAATGCCCCAAACTGGACCTAATACTCTAGGTGGAGTCTTAATTAATTAACACAGAAGAAACAATTGGGACAATTGCTTTCTGTGATTTGGAAACTATACTTCCATTAATGTAGCCAAAAATTGCATTTGCCCTTCTTTTTTATAAGAATTTTATTAAGTTTCAAACAAAGATAAAAGCTACAGAAAAACAAAAAAACTACAAAGAAAAAAAAAGAAAGAAGACAAAATTAAAATAATGTGGAAACACAAGAGAATTTTTTTTTAAGATTACAAAAAGAGATGAGTTCCAACTTTTAACAGCAAGGATATACAACAATTTTCCACAATCAATCTCTTACTCTATATGAAACCAAAATCACATTATTTCTATCAATCATTCCATTGGCACATTATAAAAATCACTAAATACAGTTGTTCCCTCCCCTTATATTAAAAGAAGAAGAAGAAGAAAAAGATATATAAACCTCCTAATCAACTTCCCCCCCAAAGATAACATTTATTTAATTATTTCCTTCCTACTACTATTCTATACATTCCTGTCTACTATAATAAAGATCAAACTAAAAAACATAAAAATTGTCTGCCATTATACTCAATAATACAACAATTTTAATAATCTTAATCATATTAAACCCAAAACCAGACATTTATTATTTTTTAAATTATACCTTAATAATCTTAATCCAAATCGTTAAAAATAAATGAAGTCAGCCAAACTCTAAAAGCAATCCAGATAAATATTCTTAAACGCTTATCCCACTTCAAAATAAACCAGAACATTTACATATCCCCACAATGTGCACAGAGCATTTTTGTTAAAAAAATCGAACAGCCCAACTGCCCCCCTCAAAAACTCTGACTTCCCTTCAGAAGACCTCCCATACATAATAACCCCTTCTTTTCCATGGCGTTCCACCAGACAATCAATTTCACTTATGGCTTGCAACTCGATCTCTCCCTTTAATTTCTTCAACTCGACTATCCAATCTTCATCCAGCATTTCAACAGAAGTCCCGATCTCACTCTTAGAAGAGACATTTCTCTTGCTGTTAAATTCCTCAGTTTCATCCACGACATCCCCAACCAGATGACACATTTTAGACCTCATATTTTCCACAATGTCCTGAATGCCTTGCATAAAAACTTGGTAGGAATCAAAAAGAATCTGTTTAAAATTTTGGTGGAAGTCAGAGAAAGTTTGTTGAAAATCCTCCATGTCTCACGCAGTAGATTATGGCGCCACCTAGAAGCTTAACCAGCGAAAGTCGAAGATATGAAAGGATTCTGGAATCTGTTTACACAAGCGAAAGTGAGATATGCAGACAGTTCCCCAGGAAAAGTAGAAGCAGAAAACTGAAAGTTCAAAACAGCCAATTCAACATGTAGGAAAATGCTAATATCTTCAAATTTAGTACAAAAATAATAACAGGGAGACAATTATTTACTTTCAATTCTCCTTAACATTTGGATGGAAAAAAATAAGTCAAAAACTTAAAAAGATTTTTAAAAAAAATAATCCCAAAAATAACAATAAGCACCAAGAGAACCGGCTTCTCCTTCCTATAGATAGCCTCTCTTAGGGTACACATACTTAAAAGAAATATAAATTGGGTGATTTAGAAATGGGGTGGCCAGTCTTAGTGTCCCTTTAAGGCTACAGCATGGCTTGGAAATGGTGACGTCCCAGCCTCCTGGCTGCTCTTACCAGTCGAGCGCAAAATGCTGTTTGTGATCTTCTGGCTGCAAGCAGCCATCCAGAGGACAGATGGGGTGATTCCAGATGTTTTCCTTTTTCTGGAAAAAACAGTCCTGGGCTTCAGGAAAAACCTGCCTGAGTCCAAAAAACTGCCGTGTTGTCAGTTCTGCCCACTGAGCCCGCGGGCACAGCTGTTCAGTCCGCCATGTCCCCACCGGAAGTCCTGCATTTGCCCTTTTTGCGGGTATATTTTATTTATTTATTTATTAATCAAATTTATTTATTTATTAATCAAATTTATTTATTTATTAATCAAATTTATTTATTTATTAATCAAATTTATCACCGCCCATCTCTACCGCCAAAAAACACCAAAAAATACAAACACCAAAAAAAGATGTCCTTTTCATTATAGGGGACTGGAATGCTAAAGTAGGAAGTCAAAAAATAACTGGAATAACAGGCAAGTTCAGCCTCAGAGTACAAAATGAAGCAGGGCAAAGGCTAATAGAGCTTTGTCAAGAGAACACGCTGGTCATAGCAAACACTCTTTTCCAACAACACAAGAGACGACTCTACACATGGACATCACCAGATGGTCAATACCGAAATCAGATTGATTATATACTCTGCAGCCAAAGATGGAGAAGCTATATACAATCAGCAAAAACAAGACCTGGAGCTGACTGTGGCTCAGATCATGAGCTTCTTATCGCAAAATTTAGGCTTAAATTGAAGAACGTAGGGAAAACCACTAGACCACTCAGGTATGACCTAAATCATATCCCTTATGAATATACAGTGGAGGTGAGGAATAGATTTAAAGGATTAGATCTGGTAGACAGAGTGCCTGAAGAACTATGGATGGAGGTTCGTAACATTGTATAGGAGGCAGCAACTAAAAGCATCCCAAAGAAAAAGAAATGCAAGAAAGTAAAGTGGCTGACTGATGAGGCTTTACAGATAGCTGAGGAAAGAAGGGAAGCAAAAGGCAAGGGAGAAAGGGAAAGATATAACCAACTGAATGCAGATTTCCAGAGAATCTCCAAGGAGAGATAAGAAGGCCTTCTTAAATGAACAATGCAAAGAAATAGAGGAAAACAATAGAATGGGGAAGACTAGAGATCTCTTCAAGAAAATCGGAGATATCAAGGGAACGTTTTATGCAAAGATGGGCATGATAAAGGACAAAAAAGGCAGGGACCTAACAGAAGCAGAAGAGATTAAGAAGAGGTGGCAAGAATACACAGAAGAACTATACAAGAAAGATCTTAATATCCCTGATAAATACGATGGTGTGGTCACTGACCTTGAGCCGGACATCCTAGAGAGTGAAGTCAAGTGGGCCTTAGGAAGCATTACTAACAACAAAGCTAGTGGAGAAGACAGTATCCCAGCTGAGCTATTTAAAATCCTAAAAGTTGATGCTGTTAAAGTGCTGCACTCAATATGCCAACAAATTTGGAAAACTCAACAGTGGCCACAGGATTGGAAAAGGTCAGTTTACGTTCCAATTCCAAAGAAAGGCAATGCCAAAGAATGTTCAAACTACCGTACAATTGCGCTCATTTCACATGCTAGCAAGGTTATGCTCAAAATCCTACAAGCTAGGCTTCAGCAGTATGTGAACCGAGAACTATCAGAAGTGCAAGCTGGGTTTCGAAGAGGCAGAGGAACTAGAGATCAGATTGCCAACATTTGCTGGATCATGGAAAAAGCAAGAGAGTTCCAGAAAAACATCTACTTCTGCTTCATTGACTACGCTAAAGCCTTTGATTGTGTGGATCACAACAAACTGTGGCAAAGTCTTAAAGAGATGGGAGTACCAGACCACCTTACCTGTCTCCCGAGAAACCTGTATGCGGGTCAAGAAGCAACAGTTAGAACCGGACATGGAACAACCGACTGGTTCAAAATTGGGAAAGGAGTACGACAAGGCTGTATATTATCACCCTGCTTATTTAACTTATATGCAGAGTACATCATGAGAAATGCCGGGCTGGATGAATCACAAGCCGGAGTTAAGATTGCCGGGAGAAATATCAACAACCTCAGATATGCAGACGATACCACCCTAATGGCAGAAAGTGAAGAGGAACTAAAGAGCCTCTTGATGAGGGTGAAAGAGGAGAGTGCAAAAGCTGGCTTGAAACTCAACATTAAAATAACTCAGATCATGGCATCTGGTCCCATCACTTCCTGGCAAATAGAAGGGGAAGAAATGGAAGCAGTGACAGATTTTATTTTCTTGGGCTCCAAGATCACCGCAGACGGTGACTGCAGCCATGAAATTAAAAGACGCTTGCTCCTTGGGAGGAAAGCTATGGCAAACCTAGACAGCATATTAAAAAGCAGAGACATCACCTTGCCGACAAAGGTCCATATAGTTAAAGCTATGGTTTTCCCAGTAGTAATGTATGGCTGTGAGAGTTGGACCATAAGGAAGGCTGAGCGCCGAAGAATTGATGCTTTCGAGCTGTGGTGCTGGAGAAGACTCTTGAGAGTCCCTTGGACTGCAAGGAAGTCAAATCAGTCAATCCTAAAGGAAATCAACCCTGACTGCTCATTGGAAGGACAGATGCTGAAGCTGAAGATCAAATACTTTGGCCACCTAATGCAAAGGGAGGACTCACTGGAAAAGACCCTGATGCTGGGAAAGACTGAAGGCAAAAGGAGAAGGGGATGGCAGAGGATGAGATGGTTGGATAGCATCACCGATGTGATGAACATGAACTTGTGTAAACTCCGGGAGGCAGTGGAGGACAGGAAGGCCTGGCGTGCTATGGTCCGTGAGGTCACGAAGAGTCGGACACGACTAAACGACTGAACAACAACAACAAATCTCTACTGCAGTAGACTCTGGGCGGTTTACAATAAATATTAAAATTAAAAAATCTATAAATCATTTAAATACAATATCATAATAAATAGAAATATTACACGGTTGGCTCATTTTCTCTTTGCAATCAATGACTAGTTCAAGATACTCTTCACAAGTACAGTTACCAGGCTAGGTATCCTTCACCACATATCCATGCATTTTATTTCTTTTTCCTAAATGAGGAAGTTTACAAGGCCCAGGACTGAACCCCATGGCATCCCATTTGTCCTGACTTCGAGTGAAGGAACACACTGAGACTTGGTGTACAGGCTCTATTGTTTTATTGTTCTACTCTGCTAGACAGAATCCAGCTAAACTAAAATGAACTAGTGATGCTCAGAGAAAAGGCCCAGGAAACTATGGCGGGGCCTTATTCAGCCTCTTGGGAGGAAAGCAAAGCGATTCAGTACTGCGCATGCGTTTATCCCCCTGGAGGGAGCCCCCTTCTTCTTCACCAGTTATCTCCCTGACACCATTTGAGATCTCTCTCTAGTTTGATGAAGAACTATTGATCAACACTGTCTAAATATAGGTTTTGAACTGGCTAAGTATCCATTTAATTACTATGCCATCCAACCCCACACTAAACTGTTGTTGTTGTTTATTCGTTCAGTCGCTTCCGACTCTTCGTGACTTCATGGACCAGCCCACACCAGAGCTTCCTGTCGGCCGTCACCATCCCCAGCTCCCCCATGGTTGAGTCTGTCACCTCCAGAATATCATCCATCCATCTTGCCCTTGGTCGGCCCCTCTTCCTTTTGCCTTCCACTTTCCCTAGCATCAGCTTCTTCTCCAGGGTATCCTGTCTTCGCATGATGTGGCCAAAGTACTTCAGTTTTGCCTTTAATATCATTCCCTCAAGTGAGCAGTCTGGCTTGATTTCCTGGAGTATGGACTGGTTTGATCTTCTTGCAGTCCAAGGCACTCTCAGAATTTTCCTCCAACACCACAGTTCAAAAGCATCTCTCTTCCTTATGGTCCAGCTCTCACAGCCATAGGTTACTATGGGGAATACCATTGCTTTAACTATGCGGACCTTTGTTGTCAGTGTGATGTCTCTGCTCTTAACTATTTTATCAAGATTTGCCATTGCTCTCCTCCCAAGAAGTAGACGTCTTCTGATTTCCTGGCTGCAGTCAGCATCTGCAGTAATCTTTGCGCCTAGAAATACAAAGTCTGTCACTGCCTCCACTTTTTCTACCTCTATTTGCCAGTTATCAATCAAGCTGGTTGCCATAATCTTGGTTTTTTTGAGGTTTAATTGCAACCCAGCTTTTGCACTTTCTTCTTTCACCTTCGTCATAAGGCTCCTCAACTCCTCCTCGCTTTCAGCCATCAAAGTGGTATCATCTGCATATCTAAGATTGTTAATGTTTCTTCCAGCGATTTTAACTCCAGCCTTGGATTCCTCAAGCCCAGCACATTGCATGATGTGTTCTGCATACAGGTTGAATAGGTAGGGTGAGAGTATACAGCCCTGCCGTACTCCTTTCCCAATCTTAAACCAGTCTGTTATTCCGTGCTCTGTTGTTACCGTTGCTACTTGGTCGTTATATAGATTCCTCAGGAGGCAGACAAGATGACTTGGTATCCCCATACCACCAAGAACTTGCCACAATTTGTTATGATCCACACAGTCAAAGGCTTTAGAATAGTCAATAAAACAAAAATAGATGTTTTTCTGAAACTCCCTGGCTTTCTCCATTATCCAGCGGATATTGGCAATTTGGTCTCTAGTTCCTCTGCCTTTTCTAAACCCAGCTTGTACATCTGGCAATTCTCGCTCCATGAATTGCTGGAGTCTACCTTGCAAGATCTTGAGCATTACCTTACTGGCATGTGAAATAAGTGCCACTGTTCGATAGTTTGAACATTCTTTAGTGCTTCCCTTTTTTGGTATGGGGATATAAGTTGATTTTTTCCAATCTGATGGCCTTTATACATGGACTTCACCAGATGGTCGACACCGAAATCAGATTGACTACATCTTTTGCAGCCAAAGGTGGCGAATGCTTTGCTGAAATCAAGGTAGCAAATGTCTACGGCAGTGTTTCTCAACCTTTAACTTTAAGCAACTTTAAGATTGTTTAATTAAATTTAAAGCAACTTTAAGATATGTGGACTTCAACTCCCAGAATTCCTTTAGCACCCTATTTTTATTTATTTTTATTTATTTATTCAATTTATTCCCCGCCCATCTCCCATACAAGGGACTCTGGGCGGGTCACAACAATCAAAGTTAAAAACAATACAATAATTTTAAAAAATACAATATAAATAAATAAAATACAAGATGGGGGACGTAGGGAACGTAGCATAGTGTTGCTACGGGGCTAGCCAACCCCAAGAGGCACTCCCGCCTCCGTTGTCCCAGGCCAGGTGGCAGAGCCAGGTCTTAAGGGCCTTCCGAAAGGTCAGGAGGGAGGGGGCCAGTCTCACCTCCGGGGGCAAGATATTCCATAGGGCGGGCGCTATCGCAGAGAAGGCACGCCTCCTGGACCCCGCTAGATGGAATTCTCTTGTTGAGGGGGTCCGAAGCATGCCCTCCCTTTAGCACCCTATGAGTTCCAGATGCAGTTCATCTGCAAATATAAATTCATTTAGAGTAAGCAGATATTGCCTTTTATTTTTCTATCAGTGTCTTATACCTCAATCCTGCCCTTCATTCTTCTTTTCACAATTGCCTGATGGAAACATATATCCACTTCCTGGAGAGGACAGAGAGGAGGTTATAAAAAAAATACAGCTGCTGTAGAATATCAGATATTCGCTTTCAAGTGACATTATATGGAACACTCTTCATTAGCTAAACCATTGTGATGTCATAGAATGTTCACCAACAATCTAACTGCTTGAGAAAAAGAGAAGCATTTATTCATAAAATATCTTTTCCCATATCATTGTTCATTGTTCAAGAGTATAGATCGTGCTTACAGGAATAACTGTTATGTTCCTTCAGGGATTTTCCCCTGAATAACCAAAGAAATAGTTACAAAGGCTACACATGGAATGCAAAAGCTATTCCTTCATGTTCACCCTTCTAAAGGTGGGAAGATGTGGTTCTACAGCACCACAGCACTTAATGTTTTCTCCCCACCACCACTGTTCGGGGACAAATGGCACCCAGAACCCTTGTTGTAGGACAGAGTTTTCCAAACTGTGTGTCAGGACACGTTAGTGTGTCAGCTGCAGTGTCTGGGTGTGTCGCGGCTGCTGCTGCCTCCGAGCCCTGCCAGGCTTCCGTGCAGGTCCTAGTGCCTCCCTTGTGCCCTGCTGCCTCCAAACCTGCCCTGCCAGGATTCCGCGCAGGTCCTAGTGCCTGCCTTGTGCCCTGCTGCCTTCAAACCTGCTGTGATTCTGCACAGGTCCTAGTGCTTGCCTTGTGCCCTCCTGTAAGAGTGTGTCATAAAATGATGCCCTGCTGTAAGAGTGTGTCGCGAAATCATGCATGTCTAAAAATTGTGTCACCAACATGAAAAGTTTGGAAAGCTCTGTTGTTGTAGGAGTTAAAAAGCAACAGTGTGGTGCATTTACACAGTGAAGTTATGAATAACACAGAAGGAGGAAGCAAAAATGAAAGACTCCAGTCAGGGAGAATAGAGACCGTGTATGCTTGATAGGACCATCAATCTAATTGTCTGCTATGTATTACCCATTAGAGGGCAGCATCCTTGACAGAATTACTGTATGGAGTTTGGGATATCGGCTGTAGCACTCAGCTTTAACTGTGCTTTGAATTTTACTCTGCTTACAGCATGGAGCTGGATTTTAGTGGCAACGTGCTGTAGGCAAATTCTGGAAGACCATTTCTTTAAGCCATGGCATTATTATCATTATCATTATCATTATCATTATCATTATCATTATCATTATCTTTATCTTTATCTTTATCTTTATTATTTTTATTATTTTTATTATTTTTATTATTTTTATTTTTATTTTTATTTTTATTTTTATTTTTATTTTTATTTTTATTTTTATTTTTATTTTTATTTAAATTTCTATGACCGCCCATCTCCCCCTCAAGGAGGGACTCTGGGCAGTTTACAACCAAACAACATCATTAAAATACAAGAAATAAAACAATAAAAATATGAATGAAGGACAGTTCAGACTGAAGGCAGAATAAGAGCCATGTACAGTACCTAAGAAGATCCACACTAGGTCATTGGCCCATTTCATTGAGATTTTTTTCTCCTATTTTGGCAAGATTTTGGAAAGTCATAAGCAGAGCAAGAAGGTAATAATCTTAATCCAGCCCCAACTCACTTGAGTTATCCAACAGCTCTCTTGAGATATGTTGTCTTTGAATCTGGGGCTTTCATCTAGCTACAATAGCCAGTAGACCAACTTCCTAAAACCAGAATAGAGAATCCGATAATCTCTAGATGATCTTTGGAGCCTTAATTCTTGTCCATTGCTAATTGCCAACTGCTCTAGGGATTAAAAAAATACAATGGCTTCCAGAACAAACTTTCCCAACCAGGCACTTTTCACATGTGCTGGGACTGCAAGTTCAAGAAATTCCCGAAGGCTAAGGACCAGACTAAGTTGAGGGAGATGTACCAGATCAAGCCAGCTGCACATTTTTCAGCTAGCTCTAACAACAGAAATCTCATTCATTGCTCACACCAGACATGAATGAGCAGGCTGAGGTGGTTATCTGATTTATTTATTCTCTCCTAAGTTCCTCCCTATGTTGAAGCTATGGGATAGAATGCAGGACAATAGCAGGTTTGGTGTAATGCACAAAGTAATGGTTCACTTAACCATGAATTGTGGAATAAGTCACAATTGGCTGGATTTATACATCACATTAAATAACAGTGACTGAATTCATACAACTGTTAACCCACCTGAGTAATCAATTCAGAGAAGTGGAATCTGTAGGGAATAAGGGCGGGGGGGGTCCAACTGACAAAAGCATAATGCAAGAACTGCCTCACAATACTACTGATTCAGAGTGAAATCCTGTTCTTGCTAACTTGGCAGTAGATTTACTTTAACTTAATGGAATGCACTTGTAAACATTCTTCATTGAAGGTATTTCAGTGGAGAATAGGTAGCAATCTAATTGTTGTTTATTCGTTCAGTCGCTTCCGACTCTTCGTGACTTCATGGAGCAGCCCACGCCAGAGCTTCCTGTCGGTCGTCACCATCCCCAGCTCCCCCACGGTCGAGTCCGTCACCTCCAGAATATCATCCATCCATCTTGCCCTTGGTCGGCCCCTCTTCTTTTGGCCTTCCACTTTCCCTAGCATCAGCTTCTTCTCCAAGGTATCCTGTCTTCTCATTATGTGGCCAAAGTACTTCAGTTTTGCCTTTAGTATCATTCCCTCAAGTGAGCAGTCTGGCTTGATTTCCTGGAGTATGGACTGGTTTGATCTTCTTGCAGTCCAAGGCACTCTCAGAATTTTCCTCCAACACCACAGTTCAAAAGCATCTATCTTCCTTCGCTCAGCCTTCCTTATGGTCCAGCTCTCACAGCCATAGGTTACTACGGGGAATACCATTGCTTTAACTATGCGGACCTTTGTTGTCAGTGTGATGTCTCTGCTCTTAACTATTTTATCAAGATTTGCCATTGCTCTCCTCCCAAGAAGTAGACGTCTTCTGATTTCCTGCCTGCAGTCAGCATCTAATACATTGCACCAAACCCTAGTATGTGTGTATGTATGTATGTACGTGTGCTTGGTTGGGTTACATTGCTGTGTGAACTGGAATACATGAAACAGAAACAGAAAATAGCTCATCAGAAATTCTCAGAATGTTCTGAATTTTAGAGTTCCAACAGAACAAACTTCAAAACAATTCAAGTGTTCTACCATAGGGAACAATTTAAAAAAATGTTTTTCAGCTTAGGGCAGGGGTCGGCAAACTTTTTATGCCGGGAGCCATTTTGACATGCTCGTGCACATTTTGAAATGCTCGAGAGCCAGGGGCGGGGTTTGCGGGCGAGGGCCAATCGCGTGGAAGGGGGCGGGGTTTGCGGGCAGGGGCCAATCACGTGGCTTATTGGGGCGGGTGGGAAGCCGAATCTGGATTTTGGGAGGGTCGGGGGAGAACGGGACCTGCCTGGTCTCTCAAGGTGGGGAGGCGAAGTGGGCTGTGCGGCTCATTGCGGAGGGCTGTGCTTCCCGGGGCCCTTGCTAACAGGTCGGGCGAAGAGGTGCAGTCCTGCGCCCGGGGTCCTGGGTCCTGGGTCCAAGCCCCCTTAGTGCAGCGGGACGGGCTTCCCAGGAGACCTCGGGGCGAAGGCGGAGCAGCCCCGCGGATGGGAGCTGGGCCAATCGCATGGAAGAGTCGGGGGGCTCACGGAGGGAGGGGGCGCAGCCAGTAGGGTTGGAGTGACAGTCCTCCAGGCTCGCCCCGTTCGCCACCGCAATCATGGTCCTCCTCGGCGAGCCTGTGATTTTGCAGCCTTTCCAGCTGCTGCTGCTGCTGCTGCTAGCGAGTCGGGCACAGAAAGCGACGCTCCAGCAGCGCCTTCTTCTCCAAATCGGGCCCTTCCCGTGAAAACTTCTGGAGCACGTTTTTGCCAAGGGTGCGCGGGGGGCTGGGCCGTCTGGCGCTGCAGCAACCTGTCCGGGTTGATCATCCAGGGGGCACCCAAGGAGGCCACGGAGCAAGCACCGAGGCGGAAGCGCAAAGCCCACCAGCCGCCCCCACGCCCAGCTTGGGTTCCAGGGGAAGCTGCTGCTGCTGCTGCTGCCCCGGCTCTGGTCTAACCGGCGGGAGGGGGAGGAGGAAGAAGGGCGGGTGACCCCCTCCCCTCTTCCCGGAGAAGCCGCGGCTTCCCCGAACCAAGACCGCTGCTGCGCTGTTACGCGCAGACAGACCTGAAGAACCTAGATTGGGCACAGCCGCGCAAGGAGGAGGGGGCCAGTGCTAAGTCGCCGGCTCAGGCCCTTGTTCTCACAGCCCGGGAAATGGGGTGGGGAGATGAGGAGACGAAGCCGGCCCCCGCGAAGTAGTCGCGGCGGCAGCATCGCTGCCCGTTGCTAGGTGAAGGGAAAAGAGAGGAACGGAGAGCGCCGGTTTGCTCCGCGCTAGGAGCTGCCGCTTCCGCCCGCCCGCATCGGGCCAAGGAAATGAAGGGGGGCGGGAAATGAGGCGGGCGACGACGACAAGCGGCGCCCTTCAGGGGAGCCGCCGCCGCCGCCGCAGTCATGGTCCTCCTCGGCGAGCCCGGCATCCAGAGCGGGGCATGTCTGGCCGGGCGGAGCGGGCACGGGGGAGCCGCACAGGCGCCGAGGGGGGCGGGCCCGGTGGCGGAGGCGGAGGCCCGGGCCGCTCGCCCGCCCCGCCCGCCTGCTTGCCTGCCTGTTTGCCTCCCTCCGCGAGGCCCCCCTGCTGCCTTCCCGGGATCCGAGCCGGAGAGAAAGGGCGGTGGCGACGGCGGGGCTGCACTACTGCCACTCGGCGCGGGCGGGGCTGCCGCTTCCGCCCGCCCGCGTCGGGCCAAGGATGTGATGGGGGGCAGGAAATGAGGCAGGCGGCGACGACAAGCAGCGCGCTTCAGGGGAGCCGCCGCCGCCGCCGCAGTCATGGTCCTCCTCGGCGAGCCCGGCCTCCAGAGCGGGGCATGTCTGGCCGGGCAGAGCGGGCACGGGGGAGCCGCACAGGTGCCGAGGGGGGTGGGCCCAGCGGTGGAGGCAGAGGCCCGGGCCGCTCGCCCGCCCCGCCCGCCTGCTTGCCTGCCTGCTTGCCTCCCTCCGCGAGGCCCCCCCGCTGCCTTCCCGGGATCCGAGCCGGAGAGAAAGGGCGGTGGTGACGGCGGGGCTGCGCTACCACCACTCGGCGCGGGTGGGGCTGCCGCTTCTGCCCGCCCGCGTCGGGCCAAGGAAGTGATGGGGGGCGGGAAACGAGGTGGGCGGCGACGACAAGCGGCGCGCTTCAGGGGAGCCGCCGCCGCCGGGTGGGTCCCCTCAGGGCGGGCAGAGGCAGGCGGGCAGCCGCTCCTCCTTCTCTCCCGCCGGCGGAGGAGGAGGAGGCGGCGGCGGCGGCGGCCTCTTCCTCGCCGCCCGGCTACAGATTGGGCGGCAGACAGAGAGAGAGAGAGACAGAGCTGAGGGGCCAAAGAGCCAGATCTGGCTCAAGAGCCGCCATTTCCGACCCTTGGCTTAGGGTCACAAAAGTAACTGAGATGGTAGTTCGTTCTGAGTGCTTTCTACCACCCAGCCTGCAGAAACATTCACCAAGGGGATTATTTTTAAGTACATAAATAAAAAAGCTTTAATTTGTTGTAAGATGCCTTGAGTAAGATATAACCTTATATTTTAAGGAGATGTATTAATGTAATGATAAATTAGAATTATAATTCCATTAGCAAACAATGGAAGCTGTCATAAAAAGAGCCTAACCAAAAAGCAATAGCAAATCAATTCATTTTGACACAGCCCATGTACAGCACAATTGCATAAATACAATTCTCTGGTTATTGGCTTCTTCCCAACTCATATGCTTGCACGGTGGGTACTTTTAACATTTAACATTCTGCCTGCCAAGTTCAATGGACAGAGCAACATAATTATATTTGACAATCTGAAACCTCAACAGCTTAGCAACACATTATAATACACATGCACAGTATAGATATTAGCATTTGGCAGCCTGCTTTAAAAAAAAAACGCTCCAACATATAACATATTACAACTCATGCACTTTTAAAAACAGTAGTAAACGTATTTACTATCCAGCCATCATCACTGTTTCTTATATCCTAAACTTACTCTTAGTTCTCTTAGTCTATAAATATGAGCTTAACTGACTTTTGTGGTTCTACTAAATTCTAAATATTGTTCGCCACTCAGAGTCACTTGTTGAGATGGGAGGCTATACAAATTGGTTAAATAAATAAATACATACATACATACATACATACATACATACTGCTATGTGAGTTTCTAAGATTTATTAACTGAATTGAATTACAGGTAGTCCTCATTTAGCAACCACAATTGGGACCAGCAACTTGGCCATTAAGCAAAGCAGTCGCTAAGTGAAACCATGACTGTGGTTATGATCTTATTTCAGCTTTCTTTTGCTTTACAGACCTGTGAAGGTCGTAAATGCAAGGACCGGTCGCAAAGTTACTTTTTCATACTGTCGTAACTGCCAACGGTCACTAAACGAGGCTGTCGCTAAACAAGGACTACCTGTAGTTTCACTGTTTGATTTTTTGATGTTAAAGAATGAAATGGAAATTCTTTGGAAAGAAATAATTTGGAGACCAAGTTTGCTCATGGCTTGCAAAAAAATGTGAATCATGGAAAAGCAGATCCTAATAGTACTAGATTTGTGAGAGACAATTTGGGGCCTCGAGAAGATAATATGCATATTGCTTTGCATCCTAAAAACGCTATTCTCTGTTTGACATCTTGTCACCCAGTGTGGTATTGCTTGCTAAGGGCACTTTAGCTAATCACCTGAAGACATTTTTGCTGTTCAGCATCGGCAATGAAGCAGCACCTTTGATCACCTTCGGCTTTTTCTTTGATGAAAGGAAGAATGTGATGATCGGTTGGCTGTTCCCATCCCTGCCTCTCCCCCTCCCAGTCACTTTCCTTTAGTCCAGTAGTTCTTAAAGTGGGGGTAATTACCCCCAAGGGGGGTAATTTGGGCATGTCCTGGGGGTAATGGAGCAGTTTGTAATTGTGAGTTGAGCATCCAGTTTGGGCCTTGCTGTTGCTGAGAAGCTTGTGCAAAACAACAGAGTCTCTTTGCTTGTTCGTTTCTTTGTTTTGTGGGGATAATGACATTATTTGAGAGTGAGGAAAAGGGGTATTTGGATCAAACAGTTTGAGAACCACTGCCTTAGTCTTTTCTGGGGATGAATACAGCCTGCAAAGCCAACCCAGCATCCTGGCCAATAAAGAACAGGGCCCATGTTATGGATGCAGAATTGTCAGGAATTCCGTTGGATGCAAATTTGAGTTTTGCCCCCCCTCCCCCCAGACTTTGTAGCGGGAGGAACCCAAGGATCAAACCAAGCCCACTGATGTTCACCTGAAAATCACAAAGAAAGATACCCGAAAAAGGCTACTCTACTAAAAGCTGTCTGCAAAGCAAGAGAGTTATGTTGAAAGAGAGCGCTTATATCAGGGGAATTTGCCCATAAAAAGTTGGCACCAGGAAAATGCATCAAACCAAGGGGGTTTGCAGGAAGAGAAAAAGGTTCTTGGCAATTTAATAGCTGGGTAAATTAGAAGATGCACTGAACGTTTCCAGCTGTCAAAGTCTTTGTTAATTTAAGCAGGTACAACATTTTCTACATTTAAAAAAAAATTCTGTAGGAAAAAAATACTGAAATGGAATACTGCTATACTAACAAAGAGAATGAAAGGGAAGGGGTTTAGGGATTTGAAAGTCCTTAGTCAAGATGGTTTAGGGCAGACGCTATTGAGTGTTGTTGGTCCATTAGTCTAAATCAGTGTTTCTCAACCTTGGCCACTTTAGGATGGGTGGACTTCAACTTCCAGAATTCCCCAGCCAGCATGGCCGGCTAGGAATTCTAGGAGTTGAAGTCCACCCATCTTAAGGTGGCCAAGGTTGAGAAACACTGGTCTGAATTCTTCCCATTGTCACAGTTGTAGCCTTTTGGCGAAGTGCTACAAAAACAGGTCTGGGTTGATATACAGTATCTAATTACATCTTTATGCTTATCTATCTTGATGCTACACTACTGATTAATGGTTGATGAACTGTGCATTGCAGATGGCAATGGGCCAAATGATATATAGATGTTTTAGTAAAACTCCCATATATCTCTGAAGTTATAGGAAAATAATCCAAATCTGTCATCCACCTCTTGCAATAGTCTTAGTAATTTGTTGGAAACTGAAGTGGGAGATCTTGCCTAGTAAAATAGTGTCTCATTAAGCCAGAGCTTTCCAAACTTTTTGTGTTGGTGACACACTTTTTAGACATGCATCATTTTGTGACACACTCTTACAGCAGGGCATCATTTTGCGACACACTCTTACAGCAGGACACAAGGCAGGCACTAGGACCTGCGCGGAATCCTGGCAGGGCAGGTTTGGAGGCAGCAAGGCACAAGGCAGGCACTAGGACCTGTGTGGAATCACAGCAGGTTTGGAGGCAGCAAGGCACAAGGCAGGCACTAGGACCTGCACAGAATCCTGGCAGGGCTCGGAGGCGGCAGCAGCCGCAACACACCCAGACACTGCAGCCGACATACTAACGTGTCCCGACACACAGTTTGGAAAGCTCTGCATTAACCTGACTATTGTCCAATTTTCCAAACATCATTGTCTATTTCAGCTAACAAGGAAAGGTCAATCATATAACGAATGCTGGTCTGTTAAGCTTGGCTTGATCAGTTAGGATGAAAATGTGACAGACAAAAGAGGTGTTGTGTGCCTGAAGTATTTATGCTGGTTTCCATTAAGGATTTTAAAAAGAGTGTATAGATTTCCACTAAGGAGACCCTTTTAAGATGACTGAATTCATAGGAGTCAGAAATCCTTGTTGTTCTACAGGTAATCAAAGATCTAGATCTGGCTATCCTTGCAATAAACTGACAATAAGCCCTTATTTAAAATTTGCATATTCTACATCACCCCAAATTAGTTATGGAACAGTTTACACAGTTAAAATATTTTGCAGAAAATGAAATCCTCTCCAAAGGTTGGACAGGTCAGAGGATCCCCTTATAATGCCTAAGTTCCATGAACAGATATCTTCACTAAGAAATGAATGCTGTGAACCAGAAGAATTGTGGAAGGGAGGGAGGGAGGGAGGGAGGGAGGGAGGGAGGGAGGGAGGGAGGAAGGAAGGAAGGAAGGAAGGAAGGAAGGAAGGAAGGAAGGAAGGAAGGAAGGAAGGAATCCTGCAAGAATACAGGAAGGTGCCCTGTAATTTGACTAGAACCCAGTGGCTAAGTTCATATAATGTGCTTAACCTGATTGTTGAATTACTGTAACTCATTTTATGAGTTCACACAGAGCACTGAACTGTAAACTAACCAAAAAGCTTGGATTTACACAACACTTTAAACTCCCCGAAACCCAAAGTGAGCATGTGGTGTGAATGCAACCAATTCAATCAACTCAGCCTAATCATCCTTAAGCATTGATCATACTGGCTGGGATTAAGGGACTTGTGATCCAAAATAACTGGAAGGTACCACACTGGGAAAGATTGGGGCCTGGAAGAGGGCTTCCCTAGGATTTCAGGCAATACTCTTCCCCAGACCTCTTTGGAGATGTCCACAATTGAACCTGAACCTTCTATATTCAAAGTACTTTATATATTCTATCCCTGAGCTACAGTCCTTTCTCATTGAGAACTAAAGACTTCTTGGCATGACAAAGTGAAAAGTTTTTTATGGGGTTGATTCAAAATTGCTTACGTCTCCTCCCACCCTTCCAAATCAAGGCTGACCAAGGAAGGAAGGGAGGGAGGGAGGGAGGGAGGGTTTGGCATCTGAGACATAAAATCTTATGAGCCGCTCCCTCCATCCCTTTGTTATCCAAATCTAGACAGCCAGCATGGTGTGGTGGTGAAGATGCTGGGTTAGGAACAGAAAGGCCTATCTTTTGGTCCATCCTCAGCCCCAGAAGCTCCTTGAATGACTTTGGACCTGTCTTTCTCTCTCAGCCCAAGAGGCAGGGTGGAACAGTGGTGAAGGTGCTGGACCAGGAATGGAGAGACCCAGGTACTAGTCCTGTTTCAGCTAACAGTTTTTTTGGAGATTACACATCTAGAGGTTTTTCAGGTTGGGAGACATTGGATTAAAACTTGGGTCCTCAGGGTTGGGCCTGAGCTACAACACGCTCCTGGTACATTCCTTTCTGTGACTCAAACTTCCCACCTTACTTAATTATTTTAAAGATTCTTTCGATTATAAAAAATGAAAGGGAGGCTTGGATGCTGACAGCAAAGCAGCGCCCTCAGATGCCTGCATTTCTAGTAACATCTCTGAGCCCCACCTCAGAGGAAAATAAAATGGGAGTTGGCTTTCTTTGCCTCTGAGGAGATGGTTGTTTTATGATTGGCCACACCTATTACTGCTACCACTTTGTGAGCGTCCCCTCCAGCTGCTCTCAGAATTACAAAATATGGTTTAAGTCTAGTCTCATAATGCTTGTTCTTCCAATACAGATAGTCCTCACTTAACAACCATTTGTTTAGTGACGGTTCAGACTTATGACGGTGCTGGAAAAACCGACTTACAACCGGTCCTCACACTTACAACTGTTGCAGTGTCCCCACAGTCACATGATCACGATTTGGGCACTTGGCAACAGGGCCACAACTGGGGGGGCAAGCGGGGCATGTGCCCTGGGTGCTGCGCTGGGGGGTGCACCAAAATGACGCCCGGGGGGGCGCCAAAATGACAAAATAACCCATCAGGGGGCGTGGAATCCATGTTTGCCCCGGGTGACACAGACCCTAGTTCCATCCCTGCTTGGCAACTGGTTTGCATTTATGACTGTCGCAGCATCCCGTGGTCACGTGATCGCCATTTTCAACCTTCCCAGCCAGCTTCCGGCAAGCAAAATCAATGGGGAACCGCGTGATTCGCTTAATGACCACATGGTTTGCTTAATGCCTGCAGTGATTCAATTAACAACCACCGCAAAAAAGGTCGTAAAATCGGTCAGATTCACATAATGACCACTTCGCTTAGCAACTGAAATTCCGGTCCCAATTGCAGTCGTTAAGCAAGGACTACCTGTACAGAGTTGCCAAGAGCTACACTTATCATTGGGGGCTGATAGCTGCGAAATGCATATGACCGTATCATGCATGTGAACGGGGTTAAGTTCTAGGGGGGGGGGTCTTTTCTTTTAACCATCTGCCTATTTGAGATCTCACACTACCGCATTCATGCATTTCCTACCTTCAAAGGGCATAGCAATTGTGTGCCATCTGTTTTCAACCATCCTAGTCTGACGAGGCTACGAAGACTGCCAGTGTAGGCTCAGGAGACTTAGCTGGAGGACTTAGCCAGGCTGGGCCTCGTATCAAGCAATAACCAATTTAGCACAAAAACGCACAATGGATGGTGCCACCTCCATATCGTCCCTCAACTTTCTCTCAGAGTGTTGCAGGACTCCAGCACCTCTTTCCTTCCTTGGCTGGGCATCAGCTGAAGTCCAACCAATCCCTCCTTTAGGTTGCCAACCTGAATGAGAGCTCTACAGTTCCCCAGGATAAAGTTTGTCTCAGCAGTCACAACGTTTTGTGGGAATCTCCCGCAGCACCCACAAGTGATGGAGTCCTCTCCTGGCTTCTGCTAAATTCAGATCACGTCTGTCCAGAAAGCATGGTGTTCTCCAATGTAAATGTCTCTTTTGTAAAGACCCACATTGTCTCCCCCCACCTTGATTCTAAGGCTGGAGGGGGGGTTGTTTAGTGTTTTTAAAAAGCTTTGACTTGGTGTTCTCTAAAGATAAACTCTGAATAAATACAATTTAGTAGAAGAGCATAAATGAGAAATAAAACAAACAAATTTGCACTTATACACTCTGTAAATATACACAGCTCACTTCAAAGGTCAAAAGGGAGAAGATTGGTTTGGAAGCCTTAAAAGTGGCCATTTAAACAAAACCACCCACAAATATCTTCCTTGACACCCATCCAGTTTTCTATCCCATCTGACATTTGCAATTTTTGTTTTTAAACAAATTCATCTGAAAAATAAGCTAGCATTTTCCAAATACTGCTAGGCCAGGCCAGGTTAGCAAACAGACTTTGCAAATCTGGGTGGAACGATGTTTTATTGAGATAGGCTATAGTTTAATGCAGTGTTTCTCAACCTTGGCAACTTTAAGATGTGTGGACTTCAACTCCCAGAATTCCCCCAAAATAGGCTGACCATATTTCAGGATGGCAAAACGGGACAGGGTCTTATGTAATATTCCGTATTCATGAAAAAGACAGGGGTCTCCACCCCCCGGTACATGCAATTGGCTCCCGCCTGCAAACCCCGCCCTCGGTCCACATGTTTGGCTCCCGCCTGCAAACCCCGCCCCCGGTCCGCATGATTGGCTGCCGCCTGCAAACCCCGACCCCCGGTCCGCACGATTGGCTCCTGCCTGCAAACACCACCCCCCGGTCCGCGCGATTGGCTCCCACCTGCAAACCCCGCCCCCGGTCCACTCTCTGTCTCGGATCCTCCATCCGTGCCATTCCCACCGGGTTTGAAAAACGGGACAAAACTGAGATTTTTATGAAAACGACGGGAAGGTTGAAATATGCTTAAAAAACTGGACTGTCCCGTTCAAAACAGGACATATGGTCAGCCTACCCAACCAGCTTGCTGGCTGGGGAATCCTGGGAGTTGAAGTCCACACATCTTAAAGTTGCTAAGATTGAGAAATACCACTTTAGCAAATTAGGGAGGAATTAATCTTTTAATATTAAGTTTCTTTCTCACGCTTTCTCTGTTTCTGGGGCTGAAAGCATGTTTTTTCAACTCGTTTCTACAAGGTCATCTCCTTGGCTCTTTATACCAGCTGAAGAAAATGCATATTAGCACAGAACCTGGTTAAATTGTGGAATTCTTTGCCAGCAGTGGTGGGATTGGCAGCTAATTTGGGATGGTTTTTCCTTAGGGGAATAGGCAGGTTCATGGAGAAACAGGTGGATATTGATGACAACCGGCCTGAAATGCTGGTTGTGGGGAAACAACAAGGAAGGAGAGTGATGATCCTTAAGTCCAAGTTTGTAAGGTTCCCGAATCCATCCAATTAGCCACTGTGTGACTCAGAATGCTGGATTAGATGGGCCAAGGGCCTGATCCAGCAGGATATTTAATGTTCTTAGGAGGCTAGCACTCCTAGGGAATCTGACTGCAATCTGACCCTTGCTTGACATCCAGTCCTCTGTTCTTCCACTCTGTCAATCCAAGATTAGGGCTGCAGCGTCTACCGATGTCCCAGGAATTGGTTCTGCTTCAGCTTCCGCTTCCTGATTTGAGCCCTGGCTCCCAACAGGCAAACTTAGTAAACTAGCTGGGTCTAGTGGTTAAGGTGCTGGGCTAGAAACCAGGAGTCTATGAGTTCTAGTCCTGCCTTAGGCACGAAAGCCGGCTGGGTGACCTTGGGCCAGTCTCTGTCTCTCAGCCCTAGGAAGGAGCCAATGGCAAACCAGGAGACTGAGAGTTCTAGTCCCGCCTTAGGCATGAAAGCCACTGGGTGACCTTGGGCCAGTCCCTGTCTCTCAGCCCTAGGAAGGAGCCAATGGCAAACCAGGAGCCTGAGAGTTCTAGTCTCGCCTTAGGCATGGAAGCCAGCTTGGTGACCTTGGGCCAGTCCCTGTCTCTCAGCCCTAGGAAGGAGCCAATGGCAAACCAGGAGACTGAGAGTTCTAGTCCCACCTTAGGCATGAAAGCCGGCTGGGTGACCTTGGGCCAGTCCCTCTCTCTCAGCCCAACTCACCTCACAGGGTTGTTGTTGTGGGGGAAAGAGGAGGAGGAAGGAGTATTAGGTATGTTCACCACCTTGAGTTATGTATAAAAATAATAAAGGCGGGATAAAAATTAAATAAATAAACATCTCTTCCTCCTCCTCCTGTTAAGAAGACCCCAAGATCTTCCAGTTGAAAAACTTCCCCAGAAAAATATTTGGTTGAATTCTTACATAGAGATCAATAAATGCATGTATTGGAGACACTATCTCCTGCTTCTGACTTCGTAGTGTGCTTGCCAGAAATGCTAGATCACCTTTGACCGCATCAACACTGACCACTCTGAAGCACTGAAATCTTGCCATTTCCGTGATCCTTGTTTTGCAGAATTCCCTGCTTCAGCACTGTGGCATTCTTTATTATACTAATATTTATTGATCGTTAGCATTGGTTTAGTACCGAGTGCATTCCATATGGAATGCAGAACTTGGGAATAATGCAGCTTCTCTTCAGGGGGAAATTATTCAGATGCTGAAGCCAATGTATCTTTTTGAAACAAAACCTGGCCTTCTGAAGGCGTGTTTTGATGCAATGAATGGCATGGATTGGTAGATGCTTCGCTCTTTTCCTATCACTCGTGCGCTTCTGCCCAAATCTCTCCCTGCCACAGATCCGTTTTCCCATCTCTGGAACCCCACACGGAGGGGAGGTAATCAGAAAAATATTCTGGATGATAAAAACCAGAAGCTCCCCAGGCTGCATTTCTGTTCTGTCCCTGAGTACTGCAACAGAGTTTTCTACCAAAGAGTTACAAGAGAATGGAGGATTCAGAGGTTGCCTGTTATGTCCCTGCATGAGTTACTGCTCTCCAGAGTGGCTTCCTTACAATTAGTGCCAAATGCAGAAATACTGGAAGGCATACGCTGCCTTGGCTGAATATTTTCACAATACAGGTGGTCCTTGGTTAACAGCCACACGTTCAGTGACCATTTGAACTCGTGACAGTGCTGAATGAAGGGGACTTATGACCGGTCCTCGAAGTTCCAGCCATTGCAGCATCCCCGCGGTCACGTGATTGCGATTTGGGCACCTGGCGACCAGCCTGCATTTCCAACCATTTCAGCGTCCCACAGTCACGTGATTGTGATTTACAACCTTCCCTGCCGCTTCCCACAAGCAAAGTCAAAGCCAGCAGGAAGTCGGAAGTCATGGTCACGTGACATCGCGCTTAACAACCACAGGTGATTCGCTTAACAACGGTAACCGGGTACTGCCGGAACTTCTGTTGCTAAGCGGCGTGGTCATATGACATCATGCTTTACGACCGCATCGCTTAGCAATGGAAATTCCAGTCCCAGTTACCGTTGTTAAGCGAGGACTTCTTGTCTGGTGTTTGGGCACAAGAATTCACCAGCCAGAACCTAAACCTTGTAGACCTAGACTAGCGATGCCGGTTTCACAAGGCTTGGCATCTTCTTGCCACTTTGTTTAGATCAGTGTTTCTCAACCTCGGCAACTTTAAGATGGCTGGACTTCAACTCCCAGAATTCCCAGAGATAGGGAAAGAGCCAGCTGTTAAGGATGGACTTTGAGAAAATATTATGAAGGGGGTATTACATCTTTTTTTCTTTCTCTCTATTTTTTTTCTTTTTTTCCCTTGCACTTTCTAATTTTTCTTTCTTCCTTTTCACTGTTTATAGTTTGCATTAGTTGTATCTGCACAATATAATTTTTAATAACATTATTATAAAAAAAGAGAAAAGATGATGCAGTCCTGAGAGAAAGAAGCTCGTGAGAAAGAAATTCAGAATAAATCTGCTTTGATTTTATTTAGTAAAAGATGCGGGTTAGAGAAACTCAGACAGGCTTTTGGGATTCTGTTATTCTACTTTAGTACAAGAAAGAGCCTTCCTTTTTGCCTGCTTATTGGCCTGGCCTACCCTGTGGGGCTGATAGAACAGGGTTTCCCAACCAGGGTTCCGTGGCACCCTCGGGTTCCGCGAGAGGTCACTAGGGGTTCCCTAGATCATGGTTTATTTAAAAAATTATGTCAAATTCGGGCAACTTCACATTAAAGAGGTAAGTTTCCTTCTTTATTTTCAGTTTAAGAACACTAATGCATATATACAGGCCTGCACATGAAACGAATAGAATAATTTTGTAACTTCTGGCCCATATTTGAGCCTGAATGTGCAGGGGTTCCCCGAGGCCTGGAAAATATTTCAAGGGTTTCCCCAGGGTCAAAAGGTTGAGAAAGGCTGCCCATGAACGCCGGCTGCATGTTAAAACTGAAAGACGGGCCTTCAAAGGCTCTTTGTTGGGTGTGTAGGAGATCTCCTACAGAATACGGATGCATTTTTATAGCATCTGTGTGATCCCCAGTCTGACTGACTGCAGAGGAATTGAGATACCTTGTTTCCACCAGTCCTTTAAGTCTCAAAACATTTAACACTGGTTTGAAGGTGGGTTGTTGTACGGTACTTGACCATTCTGTCTTTTAGTTGGCATCAGCCAGCTTGTAAGCTATCATTAATGGAAATAATAATGAAGGCCACTTAATGACAGCAACATCACGCGAGGGCCTGGTCCGTTGCTGAGGTAACCCCACAGACAGGACAGTCAGCTGTCCCCTCTTCCCAACGGAACGCAATCTGAGTAATCAAATGCGGAGAAATCAAATGGATAAATATGCATGTGGGAAGCCAGCCAGTGAGGCGCTTCAGGCTGGTGATTTTCCCCTGAATAAAAAAATTGTACCAAGAAGATTCCCGGAGCTTGCTGAAGACCCACTGAAGGGGTGTTTTTCTGGAATACAAAGCTGAAGGGGGCATATAAATAATCAGAAGAGATTTGCCTGATCATGCATTCCATTCATTCCATTTTCATTCTGCCCTTCCTCCAGGAAGCCCAAAGTACCACCCAGGATCTCCCACTGCTCAAAGATAGGTTTGCGCAGAAGGCTTTCTCTCTGTGCTCTATTTGTTCTGCAAAACTGGACAGACAGTGTGCAAAAAGCTTATCCTGTATAGATGCAAACATGTTCCGTTGTAAATGGGAGTTCCAAATTGTAGAGGTCAGAGTCCAGAAGCAATTCCAATCATATGCGTATTCCATGCATAGATAAATTCATACCCCTGTGCATATACACATACATCTTCATTTCCATTCAATAATTGCATAATACTAAAATAAATTGGATTCTTTAGAGGTGTGTAGATGCACGCGTATACATTTTAATGAGGTCAAAATGCACTCTATCTCCAGGACAGAAAACAGATGGCAAATTTAGCCTCCCTGCTCCTATTCATTCATAGGATCATTCATTACATATATAAACTATCCAACCACTTCTATTCCCCGCAAAATCTCCTTTGAACCAAGCTCCACTCTTGGTACGTTTGTGTAGCTTTCTTGGCCGCAGCACAGAAAGGGTTCGCCATTGCTATTCTTCTGGGATTATTATTATTATTATTGTAATTCTCATCCAAGGACCCGAGACCGCTTAGCTTTTTCTTCGTGAGCCAAGAGGTCTGTGAAAGGCTGCTATCAGGTGCAATTCAGCTCCTTGAGCAACGTTCAAATACGTAAAAAAAGAAAAACAGCCAATCCACAGCCAGTAAAAAAAAGTCAGCATACAGATGGAAAAACAAAGGAAAGTAGCAATTATTTTTATTATTTATTTACATATTTATTTATACAATTTATTGGCCACCCGACTCCCAGTGACTCCGGGCGGCTTAGTTAAAAATTTAAAAATTACAAAAGACAAAGAGAAATCATGAATGGCCCCCAAAATAATATATAATCCAGCAGGGCCTCAATCTTCACTCTGTCCCAAAGTTTGGGAGAATAATAACAGTTCTGGGTGTGCCTGATCCACCAGCTTTGTAGCTTAAGAAGCTTGTAATATGCAGCTGCTTTCACGATCTGGATGGTTTTAACTATTTTTACTGTTTTTATGAGCTAGAGTTACGATCTCTAACGGGCATGGCCTGGAATCTACAGAATCGGGCGGGATGTACATTATGCAGATGAATGCAAATTAAAATATGGCAGCCAATGGAGAAATGCAGATAAATGCAGAAATAAAGGAAGAAGTGTGGATGAAACAGGGAAGGAAAAAGAAAAAGGAGGGAGGGAGGGAGGGAGGGAGGGAGGGAGGGAGGGAGGGAAGGAAGGAAGGAAGGAAGGAAGGAAGGAAGGAAGGAAGGAAGGAAGGAAGGAAGGAAGGAAGGAAGGGAGGGAGGATCAAATATGCAAATAAATAAAGGCAGATAACATAAAGAAATGCTGGCTCAATAAATACAAATAAAGAAGGCGAAATATCACCAAACCACCAGCAAAACAAGTCTGTTCAAAGAATCATTTTACACTGTTCTTCGCCCCTCTACACTCCTTCCTTATAAATATCCCACAAAATCAAAATGGTGGGAATTTCTCTAGGACAGCAATATTTTCTGTCGGGTGGTCATCTTCCTATTTGGTAAAAGCCAGATTTTTATATGAAAGGCTCTCCAGTTGAAGTTCAGTTTAAAGAGCATGAAACCTAATAAAGGACTTGCAAGCTGTCCATTTACATGTAACGTCTGGACTGGACCGTTGACCAAGTGGGCAAATGAGCTGTGTGGTTACAATTTTCCTCACAGTGATGAGATGAATTGCATTCCTATTTTCATTATTGCCATGGTTTCTGAATGTTCATCCGTGTTAAGAAATCAGCATGTGAGACTATGATACAAATCATGTTCTTTTCTATCTCCTTTTTGGGGTGATGGATTTCTTCTTTTTCTGACAATGCATAGCTGTTCTTCCTAGATTTTGGGTTTATGCTGGTGGACTCCATAGGTTGTCTGGCAAATGGTTGGATAAACCAATAAGCAGAGGGCTTGTAACTGACATCGTCCAGCAACTTGTAACTGAAAAATATAGACCTAAGTTTCCAGAGCCCCACCTCTGTTTAGCTACAACCAGTTGTATGCGCCTGTATCTTCCCAGAGCATCAAAATATATATTATTTATTTAATTTATTCCCCGCCCATCTCCCATACAAGGGACTCTGGGCGGGTTACAATAATTAAGACTTAAAAATTTAAAATATTTAAAACCATACAAAGTAGAAGATGTATAAAAATAAATCCAGATATAAAATAAAATAAAATAGAATCCAAGATGGATTGGGGACCGTAGCATAGGTCTTATTGCTACGGGGCCAGCCAACCCCAGGAGGCACTACCACCTCCGTTATATAGGTAAAGTAAAGGTTCCCCCCGCACATTTGTGCAGTCGTGTCCGACTCTAGGGGCCGGTGCTCATCTCCGTTTGTTAGCCGAAGAGCCAGCGTTGTCCGAAGACGCTTCCACGGTCATGTGGCCAGCATGACGCACGCAGAACGCTGTTACCTACCCACCGAAGTGGTACCTATTTATGTACTTGCATTTGCATGCTTTCGAATTGCTAGGTTGGCAAGAGCTGGAGCTAGTGCGGGAGCTCACTCCACACGCAGGGCTAGGGATTCGAACCTCCGAACTTGCGATCTTCCGATCGACAAGCCTGGCGTCTTACCTGCTGAGCCACCACACCGCTTAATATATATCAAAATGTATAAAGATGTATAAATTCTCAACCTTTCCTCTCTGCCCAAAAAGAGAAATGAATCCTTGGAAAGAAGAAAGGCATAATTGTGGAGTCCTTGGTGCTCTCTGAGCTCGGTTGTTTGCTTGCAGACATTTCATGACCCAACTAGGCAACATCATCAGTGCGAGGGAGTGTGGAGTTTGCTCCCTGTTTATATGCAGTAGCTTGCCCTGCCAGTATTGTTGGGAGTGTGTTTTCTCCTTGGTAGTTCCTTGATTAGGGCATTGTTTTCTGCTTGATTGTTTGCTTGGTGTTGATCCCTGCTTATTTGGGTGTTAGATGCTGGAGAGGATGTGTTCTGGTCTTTTTGTTTCCTCCTTAGCTTTTTTATTGTCTCTTTTGAATAGTGTGTGAATGTGGTTTATCTATGTGTCTATTGATGGCTGATTCGTCTGAGTGCCAAGCTTCCAGGAATTCCCTAGCGTTTTTGGATTTAGCTTGGGCTAGGATGCTCACCATTTCCCAGTTGAAACTGTGGTTGAGTCTGTCCATGTGTTGTGAGATTAAGGAGTTTTCATCGTGTCTCCTGACTGCCAGTTGGTGTTCATGGATGCGCTCTGCTAGTCTTCCGCCTGCCTGTCCTACATGGTGGCTGTTAGTCCTTACCTTCTATATTGTAGATGACTCCTGTTTTTTCTTCTTGGGCTACTGGGTCTTTTGGTTTTAAGGTCTAATTTGGTTATAAGGTCTAATTATAAGGTATAATTTCACAGACTAGTGGGACAAGCCCTACTGCACACTCACATTGAGACTGCACAAACTTTCTTTATATTCCTGCGCTGTGATGCGGCTGTGCGGCAGGGCTTGCATAATGTCCTGCCCGCACATGCTCAGAAGCAACAGAAGGACATTGTTCCTTGCTTGCCAGCAAAAAATAAACCAGTTGAGTTGGTGTGTTTTCTGCTGGTAGTTTTCAGCATCAGCCTGGTACTATTGGTCTGGTGTTTGCCAGCAAGGAATTATTGAAGTACCTATTTTATTTATTTTATTTTATTTTGCAACCCTCTGCTGGGATTTTTAAAACTTTTTTTTTTCTGGGAATCAAGTTATGTCAAATGGCTTCCCTGGATATTTGAACTTTCCCTACAGAAAATGGAGAAAATCTATGGAGAAAATCTAAAGTACCTACGTACGTGGTCACTAGAAGTTGAAAACAGTCTGATGGCACATCATCAATCAATGACAAAAAATCTAGATGTGCTTACTTGCAAAAGCTGCCTATCCAGCCTTTTAAAAGCCTGCTTTCTGCCTGCAAGGGATGTCAAAGAAGAAAAAAGATATATCTAGGGATTTTTGCCTTCCAGACCTTATCCTGCAATTGGGCTGCACATATGTTGAATTCAATGTCCTGTTGAGCGGTTCCAGTCCTGCAAAAGATTCTGTAAAATATATATAAGGCAAAAATAAATCAGTGACTTTTTACTATGGACTAGTGACATGAAAGGCACTTAAAAGTAAATAAATAATCAACCAAGACAATTAAAATACTTTCAAGTGATGGGCATCTAGCAGCATTTCCCCTTTGTCCTTCTTAGTGTAATTCATAGAGACATATATTTTAAAAAGTCTCACAAAACCCCCCTAACCACCCCAGGACAAGTTGTGAGGGTTCCTGCACTTACCTGGATGCCGGCCGACATGCTGGACTCGGAGGAGGAGGAAGAGCCAATCACAGGAGACGGCAGGCTTGGTGCGAAACCAACCAGAGACCCGGAAACGCTGATTGGCAGGGACTCTGAAAGAAAGACGCCTCCGCCAATCAGTGCGCGCCAAAGGAGAGCAGAAAGGCGGGCAGAGCAACGCGAAGCCCAATTGGGCCCTGCTCTCCCAAGGCGCGAAAAACGGAATAAAAAGCCGGCGCGACTTACCTCAGGTGCCGGAGACAACCGTTCTAACCGTTTAAACCGTTCTTCGCTGAGGTCTCTAAACTCCGCGCCGGTCCCTGCTCCCGAGCGTTGCCTTACGGCCGCCACGAACCTCGCTCTACAGCCCTGCCTTACCACAGTCCCGGACCCCATGAACGAGCCTAGCCTTGCTGCTGCGCCGGACCCGGATCCCAAGCCTTACCTTGCTGCCGTGCCAAGCCTCGTGCCCGAACCTCTTCCGTCCGCTGCTCCTCTCCTGACTGCCCGAGCCACCGACTCTCCGTTGCTCTCCACTCCGGAGCCAGCCGACGCCGGCCACCAGTGGGCTGCCTTTGTCGGGCCCCGGTCTACCCAGACTCCCACCAGCCCAGATCAGCAGTCAAGCCCAGCTGATGCCGGCCACCAGTGGGTTGCCTTTGTCGGGCCCCGGTCTACCCCCAACCCTGACAGCCTAGCTAACTCCACGCCCACGGACACCTTGCCTGTCACCTCCGGTTCGCCACCGGCTGCAGCCTCTTCTACAGCGCCTGTATCCTCTCGGCTCCTTCCTGTCTGTCCCGGAGTGTTCACAGAACTCGCTGCTATCCAGCCTGTAGAAGAAGAAGTGGACTGTGTAAACTGGGCGGCTTGTGTATCTTGTAAATAAAGTTATTTCAGTAACGCTTCTGTGTCAGTCTTAGTCGGAACAGGACACAAGTTTACTCCTTTACAAATTCCGTGGCCACTTTCTCCAGCTTCACAATTACAACATGTAATTTACAAAGACGTTAAGAATGGCAAGCTATTATGAAACATTTGCCCAAAGCCTTGATTCCTTTCCTTTCGTTCTCGTCCTCCCCTTTATTTTCCCTTGTCTGTTTTAGATTTAAGCAGGCCTGCAACCTTTAATAGATTAATTGCTCAGATTAATCAATTTAAAACCACTTCCATCAATGAGAAAAACACACCCATTCCCCTAACCAGGCCTGATTAGCAATGGTGCAATTAAATAATTCTCAGACATTGGGTGTAAGGTCTTTTGCTTCTGTGCTGTTTATATGGCAGTGCTTCTTGGTTCACTTAATTGTTGGGGGTATGGAAGTGGTTTCTGTCTATTCTGAGTGGGGGATCTGCTCTTCCCCTAAACTAAAATGCACCCCTGCTGATTAGTCGGTTCTTAAAAGCTGATTATTCAATTTTCAGTACCTAAAATGGTCTTAATTGGGTCAGACCAGGCTAATTCTGGATGGGAGACCACCAGGAGATTCAAGGGCTATAGGTTAGAATTATAGCAGTCGCTGGTTTCAAAAAGACAGGCATGACCACGTGATTGAAGCCCTGCCCCTTTGGAGTGTGCATTGCACTCACGTCAAACGGGGCAGGGCTTTGATGGCCGAGTTGCGCCCACCGTTTTGAACCCAGTGACCGTCACTGCAGATGCCCCTGCCTGGGAGCGCAAAAGGAAATTGGCAAGCAGAGCTCAGCTCATAGGAGACCTGGCCACAACCAGCGTTTAGCATCCCAGGCTGATCCAAAAAAGCTAAGCAGAGTCACACCTGGTTAATCCTTGGACAGGAGACCACCAGGAAATCACGCCTGGGCAGTTAAAAAAAACTTAGAAGGCAAATAGCAACCCAGTTCTGGAGAGATGCGAGAAAAACTAGCCACTAAGGAGATGAGTGGGACTGAAGGAGTTTTTAACCTTACCTCTTGAAACAGCAGGTGGCAGACCTCTCTTCTGGAAGAGGCACTCTTTTCTCATATTCAAGACAGAAAGCCTCTTCTCTCACACTCAGCCTATGCATCATTTCGGGACTAGGGGTGTCCTCCAAGAAGTGGAAAAATTCAGCCAAGCAACCCATCATTTCAAACTCCCTTGGAGCAGCATCTATGAATCCCTTCCACCGTGGGGCATCCCTCCCTGTAAATTCCTCGGGGCAGAGATCTCCCCTTCTACTCTTCCATCAGAGGGACAGGAGCCATTTCTCTCTGCCCAAGTCGATGCTGAGCGGTGCTCCGCAATCTGGAAATGCCAGCTTTGCCCCTGGTGTTTCCAGGACTAACCATACACCCCTTAAACTCGCTCAGAGACTGTGGGGATGGGGGCCGGGGTGGGGTGGGGTGGGGTCGTCTGATCTTGCACTTCCCAGCTTGATCTTTGCCCCCGCAGACACGACGCGGCGGGTGAGCCCCGTCTAAATTCGGCCTTGCCAACCCAAGTCCCGCCACGCGGCGGCGAAGGCACCGCGGACTGCCAATTCGCTCGTTACGTTTGCGAGTTTGCAGCGGGACGGGAAGAGGCGAGGGGGGGGGCATCGAGAAGAGGGGACCGAGGAAAATTAAAGAACGGGGGCCCCATCCCCGGATTGGCCCTCTCCCGTCCCGCGGCCGGCTGGGAAAGAAGCGCAACCCCTCGCCCGGCAGCCGGCGAGTGCGAAGATCACCTGAGCGAGGCTGCGCTTCCTCGTCCGCCCACGCCCCCCCTTCCCGGTCGTGTGAATGGCGCAGGCCGGCTTTAGAACGCGTGCAGGCTGGGGGGCGTGCCCACCCAGGGCGGGATTGGTGCTTTGCTTTTCATTCATGTTAACCTGCCGGGACCTGCGTACGTGCCTGCGAGAGTGTGTCTGTATGAGCGCGCCAGGCGCGCGCGTGGGGACGCGCGGGGGCGCGCGGCTCGCTCGCTCGCTCGCTCGCTCCCCGGTTCGCTTCTCCCCCTCTCCCTCCTGCGTGTGTATGTATAAGAGAGCGGCGGTCGGCGAGAGGGAGGCAGCGAAGGAGGAAAGAGATTCGCGATTGGAGCTTCTCCCGACCTGGACCGGCGTTGCTCGCTCGCCCGCCCGCCCGCTCCTCGCCCGGAGAGAAACCTTACCCGAGAAGGGAGAGCTGTGGCTTTTTATTTTTAATTTTTTTTAGGGGGGGCGGCGGCGCTGGTCGCTATGGCTGATGATCCTCCTCGCCTGCTTTTAGGATGAACTGCTGCTGCTTCTGGTACTCGCTTTAGGGTTTTTTTTTCCTCCCCGCCCCCTCCACCACTTTGGGAACGGACTGCCGGGCAGCCCCCGAGCCCCGCCGCGTCGCCCATCCCACCCCCTCGAAAAAGGACCGCGGTCGCCGCAGTAAGCTGGTAAGCTGGCCAGGGTTTGGGGGCGCAGCGTGCCCTCCATCCCTCTCGCCTCGTCCTCCACCTCGGCAGAGCTCCCTTCCCCGCCGCTTCCCTCCCCCTCCCCCCCGCACGGTTTAAAGAGATCAGCCCAGATCTCTCGTGATCTCCCGCTCCTCCCCCCTCCCGCGATCGTTTTATGCTGCAATACAGTGGTTTTGGTTTGGGGTGGGTTTCTTTCTTTCTTTTTTTTCCCTAAAGGGGGAAAATTCCACCTCTTGCACACATACCGCACACCAACACACCCGAGCACCAGCTCCCTGTGCTTGGCATAGGCGGGGAGGGTGCAGGGGCTTGGGGTGGGAGACGATCCTTCCCGACCTTCTGCAAAGGCTTGGACCTCTCCTTTAGGACCCCTCCCTTCATTCATATATGCGTGTGTCAGAGAGAGAGAGAGAGAGAGAGAGAGAGAGAGAGAGAGATGGGCCGCCTCTTCCTCCTCCTCTTCCTCATCTTTTACAGACACACATCCGTGCAGTTCTCCGAAGGATCCAGGCGCAGGGGCTGACTGGCTGCAGGGGTTAGGCGAGGCGATCTCCTGGATCCCTGTAAAGTGGGGGCAGGCGCACTTGCAGAACAGACCGGGCGACCCTCTCTCTTTCTAAGGGAGAGGCTGGGTTTGAAGGAGACTTAATTCTTAGATTTTTCTGTAGAGGAGGAGTCAATTGGAAGAGAGGGGAAGGTGGAGTTTTGGGTAAATCTACCACTAAGTAATAGATCCCTAAGTTCTTTCAGATCTTCCCTAGGGACATTAAGGCCCCCTCCGGTTTCTTCCCATCCCACTCTCATCTTGGGATCCTTCTGCCTTTCTTTGATCCCCCCCCCCTCCTTTGGTGAATCTGTTTACTTCTGGATCAGGGTTGGTTGAAATTCCAGTCTGCTGCAACCGAAACCTGGTGGGTCACCTTTGGAGGCCACCCCTCTGGAACTCCAAAGCCACTTGATCTGTAAGGGGTGGCCTTTCTTTGTTTTAAGGTTGGGTTTTGCCCAGCCTTGCTGCAACTAAAAAATGAAGATGGGGTGAAGCTACCCTCTGGTTAATTTTAATTGGAACTTTTTCCTGCCCTATTTTAGAGCCAGGTTGGTTGCAAAAAAAAAAAAGTTTGCATGAGGAATAGGGCTGTGGAGGTGCATGCTGAAATTCAAATGCAGTTGATCAAAAGTGGGGTTTTTTTAGGAGGTGCCTGAATCATGTAGCTGGAGTTATCCTTTAATTTTGATTTATGCCAAGCATCTGTGATTCCAAACTTGGAAAAGTTTGTGTTGTACTTTGACCAAAGACAGAGTGAAAGGAGGGGAAAAAAACAACAACTGTTGTTAGATCTCATTCAGAAAGGTTATACTTGGTGTTATATTGCTATCATTGTGCTGTGCAGAGAGGTCCTTTGTGTCTCAAAACAGGGGAATAACATGCTGTAAACAATTTACTCTAGTTCACTCGGGCTGGAGACACTGAATTGTATTGAATTCTTCTATAACTGCAAACTAGATTTCTCCAAATTTGTCAATGACTGCCCTGATGGATTTTCTTGGATTTCTAGAAGAACTGATTTTTGAAACAATCTCGTTCAGTTCACGAAACAAATTGAACCTATACCCTTTCCTTGCTACCTTGAACACAATTGAAGAGGAACACACACACACTCACCACACATTTGAAGGGCACAATTGTGTTACCAAAGGGCTGGGTTGCATGATCAAATAAAATGCAAGTTGGCTTGCCAAGCCCCTAAAATGAAACTCACTTCCAAGAAAGTGGGTGGGTGGGTGGGTGGGTGGTCGGTGCTGTTGGCCCAATTGTATGCAATAGGTTCTTCCTATCTTAAATGCAGACATGCATGGCAAATAAAGCCCGGATGCGTGGATTGCATTATGCCTTATCCACAAATCGAGGAAGCAGGATGAAGTGGGGAGCAGCCCCATCCCTAGGTGAATATATTGCCTCCTGAGGCTGTATTAAGACATTTCTCTCCACTGAATTTGTTTTGGTGGCCTTTCTGGAGCTAAATGCCTTTCCCAAGATGGGTTTTTCTTCTTCGCAGCCTATAGCTATTTTGCCATTTTTAATGAAAAAGCCAGGCAGTTCTAGGTAAGACTCTTTCTTTCAGCACGCTAAGCGGAACTTAAAGAAAAAAAGCAAGGGGGGGGGGACTGTTTTCCTCCTCCAAACTGTGCAGCACGGCCAACCTTGGGGATTGGGGAACTCTGAGATTTCAGCTGCAAACATGTTGATGACCCTTAGATGGCAGCAAAGGGATACAACCCCTCACACCCCGATCTTTGCCACCACCTAGCGAAGGTCCAGAGTTTTGCAGCCCAGATCTAAAATGCAGCTGGAGAGATTCCTTTTTTTGATTTCATACGCAGGCAAGGACCTTGTTTCTCTTCTGTGTTACTCGCTTCTTAGCTGGTTTTGGTTTCTTGTGTCTTCCTGGTTGGGTTTTAGATGCCCATCTCTTGCATGTTTCCAAGATGATTTCTGGATAGCTGGAGACTGTGAGGATTTCTTGTTGCCGTAAATCCTTTTTGATTAGAAAGCTCGTTGGCCAGCTTGTTGCAAGTATCTGCTGGACATGGCATGGGACCTTTTGGTCCAGAGAGCTCATGATAGAGAACCTAGTAGTTGAATGATCCATCTTTCACTGAGAAACAGTTGATGCACTGCTGGGAGGTTGGGCATATGTCTCTCTGTGTGTAAATGCATGAGGCTGTGTGTGGCTTTCCTTTCCTGTAGGTATAACTGCAATAGGAAAATCACAGAGAGAAAAAGAATTGATCAGGTTTCACCTCCTTTGCAGCTCTAGAAATTTGGAGCAGCGAGTGTCTCTGCAGGAGAAGTCGACCAAAAAATGGGTTTGTGTTGATCGAACAGGCAACTCCAAAATCTGTGTACTCAGCTAGGAAGGATAAAAGCAGCTTTAGCATTTTGGGAAGAGGTGAGGGGAAAAAGTGGGTGTTCCACGGAATCTGAGTGAATACTCCTTGGGTCTTTTTGTAAAAACAATATTATTTATTTAGAAGGGATTTCCATCGTTTTTCGGCCATTGGGGGCTCTCAAAGCAAACATCAGGTGAATAAATATTATAGTAATGATTATAATGGTAATAATGCAAGGAAGTCATAACCGGAATAAAAGCAGCAACTGCAGGCAACATACCCTGTAGAACAACAGGTTGGTAAGTGTGCAATACTCAGACTAAGGTATTTTAATGGAATGTTTGGAATTGCAATTTCTCTCTTTCTCTTTTTAAGGAGACTGTAGTTGAGGCAGGATTGCTGGAAAGAAAGAGGTGCAGTTCTATCTTTGCGTGGTTCCAAAAAGATAATTGGGACCTGAGCTTTCTTTATTTTTCCCCCGTGGAGCAGTTAATAAGAGAGCCACCATGCCTTCTTTACCATTTACAAGATTTCGGTTAAAACACTTCGGCTCAAGCTGGCATTTGTATGCATTCCTTTGTCCAGGAGCACACCACCTACTTTTAAACTGAAATAAATGCAATCTCCCTTCTTTTTCTCTCCTCCCCTTCCCCTCCCCACGGGAACGTCAGATCCAGCTTTGCTCAGATGTCTCTTTGCTTTCCAAAGCAACAAAGTAGGATCAACATCTTATGTAACTTGAAGTGTCCAGCAAATGCAGGAGGATGTGTTGCTAGATGAACAGTGGGTGACATAATGATCTCTTATTAGGGAATTTACGTCAACGGGTGCCATAAATCTTTAAACCCCCCATGCTTGAACAGAAGTCAGTCAGATGAAATTGTTTGCTTTCCTATAAACTTCTTCCTATACCCATCCAAACCCATTAGCACCTGAAGCTACTCCAGGGCCATTGTAGCCTTGGCAGCTAGAACACTTTGGTTGTGGATGTTCTACAGAATTGGAGCCCAATATGGAGGTAGCACATAGGCTAGATCCACACATCACATTTAAAAAACCATATGATCGTTGCGTTCCTACTGAGTTTGTGGTGTGTGGACCTCTTTCATAAGGAGGTCCACACCACTGAAGGACACTGGGATGTCTGAACTCAGTCACTGTTGAGTTACCTAGAAATTGTGTTTATCAGTATAGGCTATACTCAGTGGTAAAGATCTAAGGTTCACTCTTGATAAAAGTAAAGACACTGTCAAGACACCCTTGATTCCTGGTCATTTCATGGACATAAGCATCCAAATTTCTTGGCCATCACATGTAGGTGGTTTACTTTTGTCTTCATCCAGGATTTCATTTTATTTTTTTAACTTCACAGTCTAGACCAGAGCTTTCCAAACTGTGTGTCGTGACACAAAAGTGTGTCGCCACACACAGTCTGGTGTGTCGCCATACAACCCGGAAGCGCTGATCATCATCAGCGCTTCCGGGTTTTCCCGCGGCGACACACCAACGGTGGCGTGCAAAAACCTGAAAGCGGCAGCAGCGCTTCCGGGTTTTTGCGTGCTGCCGCAACAGCAGCACTTCCGGGTTTTCCCGCGGCAACACACCAACGGCGGTTGGTGTGTCACCGCGGGAAAACTTTGGAAAGCCCTGGTCTAGACTATGTCCCTGGGATTCCATAGTTGTCTTTCCATCCAGCTACTTACCAGACCTGGTTCGGTTTTGCTTCAAAGCTAAGATCTGGCAGGTGTTGAATAAGATCTGGCCACCTGTTGAAGATGAAGTAGCAGGTGATAGGAAGGACCATCTCCTGAATCTATGAAGAGCTGCTGTCAGTCTGACAGGATAGGAATTGGCCATGTGGTACTATCCAGATGTTATGGATGGCACTGTCCCTTATTATTGGCTATATAAATTAAGCAGAGGGAACTGTAGTTTCAAACATCTGAAAGATATCTCTTGAGTAGACAGTATTACTGATTTTTCATATTTTCTTCCTCTGAGCCAAATGGAATATAGAGTCTCAGTCTGGGTGACTGGAGACATTATGAAGTCTTTGGATTTCCCAGACTTTGATATAAATATCCGGAATATGACCACCTATTCTTTTCTGGTCAAAGGGGTGCTGCCTTTTAGCTCTCCAACATCCCTTCCAACTATCAGACCCTGCAGAGTACATCAATTCCAGAAATGTAAAATGGGAATCTTGGTATGGGAAATACTTGACCTGTCCATGGTTTAAGGTAGAATTGTCATTATTCTGGCAACTATATAGCAGAAACCAAGCAATATAACCAAATAAGGACATTGAGGTCCATCTCTTGACAATTCTGAGTTCCATTATTTGGTGGACTTATGTCCAGCTCTCACTCCGTAGGGCAGAGCTTTCCAAACTTTTCATGTTGGTGACACACTTTTTAGACATGCATCATTTCGTGACACGCTCTTATAGCAGGGCATCATTTCGCGACACACTCTTACAGCAGGGCACAAGGCAGGCACTAGGACCTGCGCGGAATCACAGCAGGTTTGGAGGCAGCAAAGCACAAGGCAGGCACTAGGACCTGCATGGAATCCTGGCAGGGCAGGTTTGGAGGCAGCAGGGCACAAGGCAGGCACTAGGACCTGCATGGAATCCTGGCAGGGCAGGTTTGGAGGCAGCAAGGCACAAGGCAGGCACTAGGACCTGTGCGGAATCCTGGCAGGGCTCGGAGGCAGCAGCCACAGCGACACACCCAGACATTGCAGCCGACACACTAACGTGTCCCGACACACAGTTTGGAAAGCTCTGCCGTAGGGATAGGTGAATGAATGAAACTGTCATCCATGCTAATTTCCAGATTAGAGGGCAGTGTTCTGGTCATGTATTTTTTACATCGTTTTTGAGATATCGGTTCATCTGTCTATCAGCACAACTTTCCGCTTGTTACGGAGCATTTCTGGGCAGCTTCCCTGAATTTGTGTTAGCATAAATTAAAGAAAACAAAACAAAACCAAATGAATGCAAATGCCCCTGAAGGTGATTTTTGTTACCTGTGGAAGTGTTGTTTTTACATAACTACTTCCTGCCCAGACATTTCTAGCTGATTTTGTACCAGTTACAGACTCTGAAGATTGGTGAACATGACTGGCTGACAGTTGCATTGCATAACCTGCTTAACCAGTGAAAGGGTTAGCAGCTACACTTGCAAGTTAAGTATGTTGACCAAGTCAACGATGTTGTGTAATCTTAGCCATGGAGCCAGGCCACTGGTCCACTTAAGCCAGTATTTTTTACACTGATTGACCTCCTTTCTTAGGAGATTCTAGCAAGTGTTTTGTAAGCCCTAGTTGTCAATGACTGACCCTATGACTCTGTAAACAGCGTTCTTCCTTTTGATAATTCCACATATTTTACATTAAAGGTAAAGGTTCCCCCCGCACATTTGTGCAGTCGTGTCCGACTCTAGGGGCCGGTGCTCATCTCCGTTTGTTAGCCGAAGAGTCAGCGCTGTCCGAAGACGCTTCCGCGGTCATGTGGCCGGCATGACGTGTGCGGAACGCTGTTACCTTCCCACTGAAGTGTTACCTATTCATCTACTTGCATTTGCATGCTTTCAAATTGCTAGGTTGGCAAGAGCTGGGGCGAGTGCGGGAGCTCACTCCGTCACGCGGGGCTAGGGATTCGAACCTCCGAACTTGCGATCTTCCGATCAACAAGCCTGGCGTCTTACCTGCTGAGCCACCACGCCCCCTTTTTTACATTTATTTATTTATGTTTCAATTTATATACCGCTCCATCTCCCCACAAGGGAACTCTGGGCGGTTACATTACCTTGTTACATTACAATAGTCCAGTTTAGAACCTGCCATGTTCATATGATCATTGCCATGTGACTTTTCTTCTAGGAACATGATGTTTTTCTAGCTGACCTAGTGTTGGATATACTAGAGAGCTGTTGCTAGTCAGGATCTTGGTGACTCTGGGTAGCTTACAATTTAAAACAGAAAATAAACAAAATAAAATAAAATAAAATAAAAGGCCAGAGGTTGGCAACCTGATGTCCTGCAGAGGTTTTGAGCTATAGTGTACAATTCCTTGCCAATCAGCAGGAAGTTCAAGACTAAATCAACCAGAGAACATCAGCATACCCCTTACCTAGACCATCATTGTTGTCAGATAGTACCTTGCTATTTATCTAGGTTAAACAAAATGAACATCAGTGTGCCTCATGTTCCAGAACCTTGTCCAGTGGCTTTATAAAAGTGTTCTGTAGCGTAAGGTGTAAATTGGATCCCAGGAGTACTCTGGAAGTTAACACTTGTCTTCTAGGACTATCTATCTTATAAATAGTTCTGGAGTCATCGTAAGCTGTGATTCCTATTTCCAAGTAATGTTGCAATGCATTATTACAGGCATTATTACTTCCCGAGACAGGTGTCTTCCTGATGTATTGGATTTCAGCTTGCGTGCTACCCAGTCAACATGGCCAAATCAGCAAGATGCTTTGGGCATCCAGGAGAATCTATAGGTCCCACTTCTCCAATAAGGTCCCCAGCTAGATTCAATTCTCAGGACTACCGGAACAGTTTCTATCCTATAATCAGGTCTGAAACTAGCCTGATAAACACTCTTCGTTCTTATCATCTTTGGGAGAATGGCTGATTAGATGACTCCAGTCAAGGTGTCTCGTTGAAGTGGTATGCAAAGCAGTTTGTAGGGGTTGAAATGTGTGATGGATAGAGATGTATCTGAAATTGCCTTTTGCCAATTCACTCTGTGAGAAGGAAATGCTCCAATCAGCATCAGTTTGGATTTCAGGCCTGATTGCTACCTGCTTAGTCACTAAGAAGCAAGATGACTTTGCTTTCCAACTTGAGCTGATAAAATGGTGTTTCTGGGTTCCAAGAGAGAATTGTGGGCACCGCCGGTCTAGCCACTGGGAATTCATGAAGCTTTGACAAGCGTGGAATGCTTCTAAAATTATATGTGGATTTTCACTTACTGTATGTCAAAGACCACAGTTGTAGCATTGGCAGGATGAAAGAAGCAGAATGAAATTTGATCTGTCTATAATCTCCTTAGCGCAAGGAATCACTTGCTGACTGCTACCTTGGTAGTATTTCTACACAAGCAAACACATTATTATTTTTGTAAGAAGACGGCACACTTGGCATTCCTGTGGGCTGTTCTAAAACTTCCGTTCTGATCCGTGGAATTCTTTGCCTCGAAAGATGCTTCTCAGGGAGGGCTGTCGTGCATAACCGTTTTCAGCAGTTGAAGGAAACCAGAAATCCAATATCATAAGTGGAATGGAAATGAGATGGGTGAAATGGGAATATTAATGGTGCTTTCAAAAGGATGTTGATCCTTTGGGGGAGAGAATAAAGCTCGTCGGCATCTCTGTGTGGTGAAGTCTTGCTTGCATACAATCCTGTACTCCTGAAAAAGTAGACTTATTTAGTGATTTATATGATTTATCCAGCCGCCCATCTCACACAAGTGACCCTGGGTGACTTACAAGGATTAAAGCACAGAAAATCCCACAATGTATAACTCTGGGCGGCCAAGGATCAACAATAACCCCACTCATAGAAAAAGCAGATCACTAACAGCAGAACTTATCTACCCCCTGACCCAAATGCTCAGGGAAACAGCCAGCCTTGTGAAAAGTTAACAGGGTTGAGGCCATCTAAACCTCTGGGGGATGCTGTTCCATAGGGCAAGCGCTGCCATTGAGAAGGCATGGCTCTGGGGTCCAACCAGATGGCATTGTTTGATAGGAGGGACCCGAAGCATGTCCCCTCTACTAGTTCTGGTGGAGTGGGCAAAAATAATAGGAGAAAGGTGGTCCCCCAGGTAGCCTGGCCCTATGCCATGGAGGGCTTTTCAGGTGATGAGCAGCACCTCCAATTGTACCTGGAAGCCTACTGGGAGCCAGTGCAGCTCACAGAGCAGTGATGTTACATGGGTATAATGAGAAACACCAAAAACTGCCTGCATCACGGCATTCTGGACTAGCTGCAGCTTCTGAGTGCTCTTCAAGGGCAGCCCCATGTAGAGCACATTGCAGTAATCCAAATGGGAGGTGACTAAGGCATGAGTCACCATGATCAAGAGCAACTAGAACATTTTCTTCTTTTTCTCACGGGAGCAACTTGGGAACATCCAACGAATTGAGTAATGTTAGCTTCTAACCCAGACTGGGGGATTCTGGGGGTATTGAATTACATTTCTCCTGTTCTCCAGCATGTGGGTGTGTAATGGTAGGTGGGAAAGACCTTGGGAGATGGGGCAAAGAGATGCTGTCGAGGGAACAGTCAGATAAGAGAGGGCATAGCCCACAGCTGCATAATGGGTGGAGCAAGGGGACCCTCCC
Source organism: Charina bottae (assembly GCA_023362775.1). Taxonomy (NCBI): domain Eukaryota; kingdom Metazoa; phylum Chordata; class Lepidosauria; order Squamata; family Charinaidae; genus Charina; species Charina bottae. The sequence goes on along the minus strand of JALMGJ010000048.1, from coordinate 2,362,934 downwards.
TAGTTTCTTGGGCTGTAAAGGAGATGACGGGAGAATTGAACTTTCAGACTTGCAAGATTCTGTTAACGTAGCTTTACAATAAAGTAGAATTGGCTTATCTGGTCGTGTTTCCTGTCTGGTCTACCTGGGAAGGCTGACAGGGTGAGAGCTATGGGATATGTAATCAGACATACCTAGATAACGCCAGGCTGGAAGACACCAGGCGCTAGATTCATGCCAGTCTTGCCCACTGAATAATTTAACTTATGGGATATGATGGCCCAGAGAATGTGATGAGCTGAGAGTTATTTTTTTTACTATGTATTGGTTTGTTTTATTGCATTTCTAGACCATTTCACCCAATCATCTCTAGGTAGCATACCGTAGCAACAGCCATAGCAACATTAAAATACAATTATATAAAATGTGATTATAGTTAAAAGTTACAATTAGTAATAGAAGTATTGTAACCTTTCTGACAATGGGACTTCAACACCAGGGGTTTTCAAAATGTCGATGAAGATTCTCAGTCATCCAGGAAACGTTCCAACCAAAAGAAAGAAATCTAGTTGCCATGACTCAACCTACAGACAGGGGTTTTCAAACTATTTTATTTATTTATTTATTTATTTATGCATGCATGCATGCATTTACGTGGCCACCCAATTCAAACCATGTGACTCTGCCTGGGGTACAAAAAGGAAAACCATAATTAATACAAAATAACATTACTCATTAAAACGTACTAAACGATAACCTGACAACAGAACTGAAAATGTCTACAACTCATCCATTGCAGGCTCAGCTCAACTTGACCCCAAAGTCCGTGGAACACACTTTGAAAAACTCTGCTCTACGACATTCAAGGTGGTTTGAAGGAGGGTTGAGACAAAAATCTCTGAAAGGTAGTGGGGATTACCCAAGACAGCTAAATGGAACTTCCATGTTAAGAGGCAGCAAAACTGAGCATCTATGCCTGGGGGGAAAGAATGGGAGGCTGTTTACTTGTATAGCTTAAAGCATAGCTTTCCAAACTGTGTGTCGGGACACGTTCGTGTGTCGGCTGCAGTGTCTGGGTGTGTCTGGGTGTGTCGCGGCTGCTGCTGCCTCCGAGCCCTGCCAGGATTCCGCGCAGGTCCTAGTGCCTGCCTTGTGCCTGGCTGCCTCCAAACCTGCCCTGCCAGGATTCCGCGCAGGTCCTAGTGCCTGCCTTGTGCCTTGCTGCCTCCAAACCTGCTGTGATTCCGCGCAGGTCCTAGTGCCTGCCTTGTGCCCTGCTGCCTCCAAACCTGCCCTGCCAGGATTCCGCGCAGGTCCTAGTGCCTGCCTTGTGCCTTGCTGCCTCCAAACCTGCTGTGATTCCGCCTGCCTTGTGCCTGCCTTGTGCCCTGCTGCCTCCAAACCTGCCCTGCCAGGATTCCGCGCAGGTCCTAGTGCCTGCCTTGTGCCCTGCTGCCTCCAAACCTGCCCTGCCAGGTTTCCGCACAGGTCCTAGTGCCTGCCTTGTGCCCGGCTGACTCCAAACCTGCCCTGCCAGGATTCCGCGCAGGTCCTAGTGCCTGCCTTGTGCCCTGCTGCCTCCAAACCTGCCCTGCCAGGATTCTGCGCAGGTCCTAGTGCCTGCCTTGTGCCCTGCTGCCTCCAAACCTGCCCTGCCAGGATTCCGCGCAGGTCCTAGTGCCTGCCTTGTGCCTGGCTGCCTCCAAACCTGCCCTGCTAGGATTCCATGCAGGTCCTAGTGCCTGCCTTGTGCCCGGCTGACTCCAAACCTGCTGTGATTCCACGCAGGTCCTAGTGCCTGCCTTGTGCCTGGCTGCCTCCAAACCTGCCCTGCCAGGATTCCGCGCAGGTCCTAGTGCCTGCCTTGTGCCCTGCTGCCTCCAAACCTGCCCTGCCAGGATTCCGTACAGGTCCTAGTGCCTGCCTTGTGCCCGGCTGCCTCAAAACCTGCCCTGCAGGTGAATAAACTAGAGTAATAAATAAACTAGAGTAATCCCGACTATTGACTACTCAGGACTACTGTATTCAGGAGTTCAGACTCTAGGGCAGAGCTTTCTAAACTGTGTGTCGGGACACGTTAGTGTGTCGGCTGCAGTGTCTGGGTGTGTCGCGGCTGCTGCTGCCTCAGAGCCCTGCCAGGATTCCGTGCAGGTCCTAGTGCCTGCCTTGTGCCCTGCTGTAAGAGTGTGTTGCGAAATGATGCATGTCTAAAAAGTGTGTCACCAACATGAAAAGTTCGGAAAGCTCTGGCTTAAAGGGTTTTTTTCTCAAGAATGATGAGCTAAATCTGGCCAGACGGATCTTTTCAGCAGCTATAGGAAAACCCAGCTAAACATTCAGAACTGCTGGCTGGGGAATTCTGGGAGTTGAAGTCCACACATCTTCAAGTTGCTAAGGATGAGAAACATTGGTCTAGAACAGTGTTCCTGAAACGTTTTGCTCTCAGGACCTCTTCTTATGCAGGACCCCAAAAGAGCTTTTGTTTGTATGGGTTATATTTACTGTATTAAAAATTAAAATTGACCCATTCGTGGACTATTTATTTATTGAATCATGTAATAATAACAGTATTAAGCTCATTAGATATTAAGATAAATACAATATTTTTCATGGAAAAACCCCTGTATTTTTTTTTTCAAATAAAAAACAATAATGTGAAGAGTGCCCTTGTTTGAAATGTTTGCCAATATCTCCAATCTCTGGCAAATCGTTTTGATTTTGCAGACACTTGAGAGGGTCTTGGGGGACCACTAGGGGTCCTTGGACCACACTTGAAGAAATCCTGGTCTAGAAGTTAGACTGGGTAAGTTAGCTGGAGAAGTTCCTTAATGCCAAGGATCCAGTTGAACACTTGCCACAACAAGTTCCTATTCACTTTTGCATATCCTTATGCAGATCTGTTTCCTTTTCTAACTATTTATGATGTTGCATAGTCAGGGGCAGAACATTTGGGAGGGGGTGGAATAATTATATCCAGATGGATCAGGAATTTTAGACTGCATACTCCTACAGCACTTACATATCAAAAGACTTACTTGGTTATTAATGACCAAATTCTAACAGCAGTTGGAAGCATCTTATATTTTGGTATAATTAAATCTGTCGGTCCATCTTTTAAGCTTGGTGCTTTGCTCTCTAGGTTGGGTTTATTTTTGCTCAAAACAAAGCAAGAGCAAACTTGTTGGTGGTGGCCTATTGAGAGGCCTGATTCAGAGACTGAGTCATATTCATTTGTAACGATCAGTCATTTGTAACACAGAGACTTTGTTGATCAGATTTACCGCGATAGAACCTGCAGGCCAGGTAAACTCTGATTGTTGGGAAATCATCTTTATCTCCACAATTAGTCAGTTTCTGACAATGGATGCATCACTGCATCATAATGGAGAGATAAAACTGCCCAAGTCTTATTAATAGTACATTACGCCCATAACAGCACTTTGGAGTGTGTGAAGCACTTCTCGTGCATTATCTAAGTGTAATGTTTAGAACAACCCTGTAAGATGAGTCAGTATTATTATCATCTGTACTGCTGTTAGGGAACTCAAGTTGGAAGAGATTGACTTGCCTTAAGGCCACCAGTGAATTTGTAGCAAATTTAGAAAGGAGACTTTTTAGATTCATAGCTTAGTCTCTTAGCAGCTGTGATTCACTAAGGCAGAAGTAGGGTGAGGCATGTTCAAGGTCACAAATGAGCTTCCAGACCTCTGATGGGGTCTTTCAGGTTCCTTGTTCCAAATATACTTTTAATTTAAACATAAATAAATTAGAAGCTCCAGACAGAGACCAGGATTTTAACAGCATAATCATTTGTAGCATGACTTGGGGCCTGGCAAAGCTCCTCCTATGGTGGTTCTTCTGAAAAACGTGTTTGTGACTGGATGTGCTCACCACAGCATCTAGTTTGTGCAAGTCTCCCATGGCAGCCATTTTGTGACTATGCCTTGGCATGCTCTTAATCCAAATGTGCCCCTGCTCTAACGAGTTCCATGCCCGTGCACTAAAACAATGTTTCCCAACCATGGCCATCTCTAGTGCGTGGACTTCAAATCCCAGAATTCCTCAACCAGCCTGGCCATTGATAAGAATTCTGGGAGTTGAAGTCCTCACTCCTGGAAGTGGCCAAAGTTGGCAAGCACTGCACTAAGAGATGCCCACAATCTTCTGAAACCGATGTCCAGATTTCACTTGCTAGCATAATCATTGTTTAATGACAGATCTGCACTGTACCAGTTAGGGCCAACACTAACCAGGGTGTCACATCGTGCATAAACTAAGCCATAATGAGTGAGTTCCCACATCTCCCAAAGCAAAAGATAAAACCCTAAATGAAAATGTGGAAGTCTTCAAAATTACTGAAAATTCTGGCCCTGGCTCTCTAGTGATGGTGTTGGGTCACTGTCCCACCCTCCACACATTTGCCAGCTGAAAAAATAATTTTAAGAAGTGTGTTCTCCTGTTAAGCAAAAGCTTTTCTTCTTGGGTTAGCATCTAGTGCAGAGCTTTCCAAACTCTGTGTCGCGACACAAAAGTGTGTCGCCACACACAGTCTGGTGTGTCGCCACACAACCCGGAAGCGCTGATCATCATCAGCGCTTCCGGGTTTTCCCGCGGCGATACACCAACGGCGGCGCGCAAAAACCCGAAAGCGGCAGCAGTGCTTCCGGGGTTTTGCGCGCTGCTGCAACAGAGGCACTTCCGGGTTTTCCCGTGGCGACACACCAACGGCGGTTGGTGTGTCGCCGCGGGAAAACTTTGGAAAGCCCTGATCTAGTGTGAAGTAGGAAAGCTTGCAAACCCTGGGTGATAAGGAATCTAGGTAAAGGTTCCCCCACACAGTCGTATCCGACACTAGGGGCCGGTTTATTAGCCAAAGAGCCAGCGTTGTCCAAAGACGCTTCCATGGTCATGTGGCCGGCATGACATGCATGGAACGCTGTTAGATAAGGAATCTTTTTGTTGTTGTTCAGTCGTTAAGTCATGTCCGACTCTTCGTGACCCCATGGACCATAGCACTCCAGGCCTTCCTGTCCTCCACTGACTCCCAGAGTTTACTCAAATTCATGTTCATTACATCGATGATGCTATCTAACCATCTCATCCTCTGCTGTCCCCTTCTCCTTTTGCCTTCAGTCTTTCCCAGAATCAGGGTCTTTTCCAGTGAGTCCTCTCTTCGCATTAGGTGGCCAAAGTATTTCAGCTTCAGCATCTGTCCTTCCAATGAGCAGCCAGGGTTGATTTCCTTTAGGATTGACTGATTTGACCTCCTTGCAGTCCAAGGGACTCTTAAGAGTCTTCTCCAGCACCACAGTTCGAAAGCATAAGATAAGGAATCTAGCTGGCCATAATTTGCATTGGTGAAGAAGACTTAAGTCAAGGGGTTGATACACAAAGAAGAAGAAGGAGGTATTAGGTTGTTCCTGCTTTCTTAAGCATGGCATGAAGATTGTAGAATTGTGCCTGTGCCAACTCTCAGTGCTGCTAAGTGAAGATAATGCACTTGACACCAAGGACATCTCATCTTAGTCACTGTGTGAACAGTCAACCAAATGACAAATGCAGTTCAATTTAGTTAACCGTAAAGTGATGCACATTGGAGCCCAGCTGGGTTTTCAGCTGTCTGTAGCTCACCAGTGAAAGTTTTTAGGGTCATAGTGGGTTGCTCCTGAAGATGTCAAATCAGTGTGTGGGAGCTGTGAGAAAAGCAAATTCCATGCTAGGGATCATTAAACCAACAATCAAAATGGCAACATCATGAAGCCTTCATCCAAATCAATGGGACGCTTGTATCTTAAGTAACGTGTACAGTTCTTGTTGCCCTACTTGGAGAAGGGTTTTTATGGCTTGAAGAAAGGTTGAAGAAGCCAACTCAGATTATCAGGGGACTGTAACACTTTTCTTATAAGACGGAATTACTGTGTTTGGGACTCTAGCTCAGAAAACAAAAACGAGGGGTGACATGGTTGAAGTATATAAAAATAGGTATGGTGTGAAGGAAGTGGACAGAAAGAAATGTTTTCCCCTCTCTTCAAACACTAGGACTAGGGGTCATCCAATGGAGCTAATTAGAATGAGATTTAGAACAGACAAGAGAAAGCGTTTGTTCACACAGTGCATGGCTAACCTGTGGAATTAATTTCTACAAGACGTGGTGAAGGTCACTAACTTAGATGGCTTTCCAAGGGGACTGGATACATTCATGGAGAATAGTTCTCTTGAAGGCTATTTATTTTGAAGACTCTGTGTTATTTCCAGAAGGGGACAGTGTGCCTCCTAATTCCAGGAAGTAACAGTGGGAGGAATAGGTCTCCATTTCCTGCTGGTGACCACACCAGAGACATCTGGTTGGAGCAGTAAAATGCTGGACTAAGATGGGCCTTGGTTTGATCCAGCGGCGCTGTACTTATGTTCTTGTATTACCCTGTTTGTCCCTGAACACATCTTTCCTCCAAAGTCATACCATGTGACCAAGATCCCTAACTGATGTGTAACATGAAGAGAGTTACAGAGAACATAATTCCACATTACTCAGGTGCGCCCAGTTTCTGACCATCTCTGATTGTGGACATTGGATTTTTCTCAGCAGAACTTGCTCCCTCTGTACGTTCTGTCACCCTCATCCATAGCATCCCCCTGAAAAACCAGCACCCTGCTCCCCAAACCCAGACCAGAAATTGGGGTTTTGCTCCATTATAGGTAGGTAAAGGTTCCCCCCGCACAGTTGTGCAGTCGTGTCCGACTCTAGGGGCTGGTGCTCATCTCCGTTTGTTAGCCAAAGAGCCAGCGTTGTCCGAAGACGCTTCCACGGTCATGTGGCCGCATGACGCGTGTGGAACGCTGTTACCATCCCACCGAAGTGGTACCTATTCATCTACTTGCATTTGCGTGCTTTCGAATTGCTAGGTTACAGGTATCCTAACTCTCAAAGGTGTGGTGGGAAAATCTGTTTGCTGATTTTCAGAACCTTTTCAGGATAAAATGAACTTCAGAGGCACTTTCTGGTGCCTGTTTCACATGTGGATCAGAATGTCTTTTTTAAAATCTTTGCATTTGTATTAGCAAGACTGCAACTATCTTTTTTTTTCCATAAGTTTTATTAATTTTAAAATACACATTAAAAGCTAATACAAAAGAAAAGAAATAGAAATACAAAGTAAGAAAAGGGAAAAGAAAAAGTGAAGTCAAAAAATAACAAACAAGAAAAAATATAGAAAATAGATGTCCTCCAATTTATCCTTGAACTTTAAGTACAACAATTAACTTTAAATGTTAGTCCTTAATACAATACACAGAAACTTTTCTTTGTCATATACCCTTTGATTTCTATAATCCAATCTTCTGTTCTTCATATAGGTTTCACCTTTCTTGATATCTTCCAACAATCCATCTCTGGTTTCTACTCCTTAGAATAGTAATCAAATGTTCGTTGTTGCATCAATTAAATGTTTTCCATTTGCTCTTTCCATTTTTACATCTATATTTATATCTTCAATAAAGTCCAATTAGTAAAACAAATAAAGGCCTTATCTACGTCTAATAAAATACAGTATATTCTGTTCATGTTATGACTATATATTCCATTAATACATAATCTAACATATTACATAACATAATACATAATATAGCAAAAATACAAAACCTAACATAACATATAACCTAATACATACAACATATTCTTGTAATAACCTACATTCTAATTCCATCTCATCATCTCATTGTCTTCTCATAAATGTGTCTCCAGAAAGAGTAATATATAATATCAACCTATTTATTTATAATCTTGTATCTTACACTTAAAATATCATGTTTTTATGCATCTGTAAATTTCTCATATCTGTGCTTACTCTGTGTACAATACCAAATCCGCATTTTCATTCACCTTGCATTCCAAATCAATATCAATAAATCTCCTGTTTAGGTTATGCCAATATCACAATATGCAACTTGTTTATTTCTGTAACTCATATGGGATATCAAAATGTTTATTTTGCCATATCTATCAATTTGCATATTAAAATCTTCCTGTCTCAGCTGCCACAATATATTTATGCCCAAACATTTAATAGACCACTTCCTGTAAGATATCATAATCTTCTTCTGTACCAATACATTCAAAGTCCTCTTTCCCTGTTTCTCTACTGGTTCGAAAAATCTTTCCTCTGTTTCTAAATCTGTCCCTTGTACCTTCTGTTCCTGAGCCACCAAAACTATTAATATACGTTCTATGGATTTCTTAATTTGCAAAAAATTTTTGCTGGTTTCTTCCTTAAAATCCTGAAGTACTGTGAGAAAGGCCATTATTTATTGTTCAAAGCGTAATCAACTGCCGTAGTCAAAACAAAAAAAATTTCTCAGGGAGCAAGGAACAGCTGTTCTATTATTTATCAATAATGTCTATTTCTTTAAGTGAGAAAAGCTTTTAAAGTAAGAGATGAAAAAATTCCACAGAGCAGTATTTCAAACAGTTTGTAAAGGGAAAGATGAAAATATATTCCAAATGAAAAATAGTCCTTTCTAAAAAAAAATAGAAAAAGAAAAAAAAAAAAGGCAGAGAGGCACACATTCTCTATACTTTATTCTTTATTCTTCTTTATTCTTCAGGCTGCAAGCTGCTTAACCCAAACAAACAATTTCTCAAAAGTCAGTTAGTTTGTGAGTGAGAAATACCAACAAAGTCTCTTAAGTCCCAATTTCTCTGATACAAAAGAAAGGCAGAAAAATACAAAACTTGTTCACTATGTTGCCAAAATAAAATCTATCAAACTTCCACCAAAATTAATTATAGCAAAGAAAACACAAAATTAGCCAACATTTTGAACGAAGTCCAAAGATAAATTTTAGAATAATAAAAATGTACTAATCTGAAAAAGAAAACTAATATAAGGTGATCTAAAAGCTGGCTGTCACTCTTGTGTCTCCCAAGAGACTTACTGTTCTCTGCAGAGCTAGAATCCTCTTTCGGCCATTTCATTGCATTCACTCCCCGTTCTTCTCCGCGGTGGAAACAACAAAGAAAAACAGGAGTGTGCAATTACAATGGCTCTGTGAGCAATCTTCTGGTTCCCCCTTCTCCAGGGGGAAACTTCAGTGGTCCGTAGACCCCTGCAAACAAGATAGAAAGTTAGCCAGGTCTCAGAGCTCAGAGCTCTGAGAAACTCTGACTTGTCGAGCTGCCAGCCAGGCTTGGAGTCGCAAGACTGCAACTATCTGAGGGACCGTCTCATCCCAATTGCATCTACCCGCCCCACCCGGTCACGCAGGGAGGGCATGCTGCGGACCCCGTCAACAAAGGAATTCCATCTAGCGGGGTCCAGGAGGCGTGCCTTCTCTGCGATAGCGCCCGCCCTGTGGAACATCTTGCCCCCAGAGGTGAGGCAGGCGTCCTCCCTCTTGGCCTTTAGGAAGTCCCTAAAAACCTGGTTCTGCTGCCTGGCGTGGGACAAAGGTAGAGATAGTTCCTCCTGGGGGTGGTTAGTTTAATAATGACCTCCTTTTAAGATCCTACCATCCTCTGGATTTTTATATTCTTATTTATTGTACTGTTTGTTGTATTTTAATGATTATTGATTTTTAACCTTAATTTTAACATTTGTTGTAAACTGCCCAGAGTCTACCGTGGTAGAGATGGGCGGTGATAAATTTGATTAATAAATAAATAAACTACTTATTTGTTTAATTCTTTCCATTAAACGTAAACCCAAAGGATATATACGGAGAAAGACAATCACCTTGCTGGTAATAAATCAAATGAGTTTGTCAGGAAGTCTGCATTGCTACTAAGTACTACTACTATTACTACTATATTTACAGTTGTTATTGCTTACCAGCCCAAGAGTAGATTGAAAGGACAGTGCTTATTCATGTTTCGCTGTTGCATCCTGCTGATCCCATTTCCTGTTGTAGCCTAGTTGCATCAAGCAGAATTATTGCAGAAAATGTATTTTGCTTCCATTCTGTTGATGGGATCAGGCTTCCTTTTGATGTTTGTCTCACGCCTAATGAATAGCACTGTTAGAGAATTTATGGGTGGAAACGTGCTTTGTTTAGTATGATTGTGTTTCATGGCTGGCTTGTAGCAGACAAGTCTTTCTTCCATGGAGGATTCAAAGTGGATATGATCGAGCTAAATGTATTTTCTGTTTATCTCTGTTGGTGGGTTTGTTGTTTTGGCTAAATCACGTTCCAGAGGAAGAGTCATGCACAATTTTGCCTGCTGGATCTTTCTTCCCCACTCTCTTACGTCAACAAAATACCTTGAGTAAGCTTTGCAGAACTGGCACCGGTTTTGTAACAGCCATCCTGACATCATATTCCTCTGAATATTTCATGAAGGGCTTTCTAAATGGGTCTGGTTCCACCAGACTGTGTAGGATTTCAGAGGCTGCAGTTGGCGAGATTCATTTGTCAACAGTGTAGAACAAGACTCTATTATAATCCAGGCTCAGCAAGTTGTACCCTTGGGTCAAATCTGACTCTCTGAGGGTTACTGCCTGCTCTTTCCCCCCTTCCAGTTCCCAGGTCCAGAGGCAAAACATCTGAGAGGTAGGTGGCCTTAGGCAGGTTGTTCTCACTCACATCTCAAAATGGCCATGATGCTGGGAAAGGTCATAGGACAAAGAGGTTTCTAATTATGATGGGGAAGGAAACTTGCTGTGGGCCTTTATGAAGTCCCCTTTGCTTCAGCATCCAGAGCTGACTGGGCCAATGTAGAAGAAATGTATGCAATTGAGAACAAATAGAGAAGTAATACACTTGGTCTGTATCCTCCAATTGAGAATAGGGGTAGAGGTACATCAGAATGTTCCTTTAAGGATATGAGAATAACCCTGCTGGATCAGGCTAAGGACCATTCTAGTCCAGCATTTTGCTTCTTACAGTGGCCAGCCAGATGGTTCTGGGGTCCTCATAAGCAGGAGATGAGATTTTTATTATTATTCTCCTACCATTGTTCCCTAACAGCTTACACTGGGAGCCATGCTGCCCCCAAAAGATAACGTTGAATCTTCAAGATAAATAGCCTTTGATAGACCTGTCCTCCATGAATGTATCCAGTCCCTTTTGAAAGCTGTCTAAGTGGCCGTTGCCATGTCCACAGGTTAACACTGCACTGTGTGCACAAATACTTTCTAAATGTCCTTCTAATCAGCTTCATTGGATGGCCCCTGGCCACAGTATAACTTCTCCCTGTTGACCTTCTTCACCCATACATAATTTTATAAGCATTGACCATGTCTCCCCTCATTTGTCTTTTTCTTTTTAAGCTAAACAAATGTCAAGCTTTTTTTATCTCCCAAATATAGGGGACTCTGGAGATTTTCACAGGTGGAGTCCTTGGTGTTCTCTGAGCCTTGTTGTTTTCTTGCAGATGTTTCATTGCCAGGCTAGGCTACATCTTCAGCGCGAAAAGGGAGTGGGACTTACTTTCTGTTTATATATTGTGACTTGTCCTGCTTGTGTTGGTGGAGGTGTAGTTCACTACTTGGGAGTTCCTTGATTGGGCTGTTTGCTGTTTGATTGATTGACTGAGTTAATAGTTCCTTGATTAAGGTATAATGTACTGTTTGATTGTTCATCTGGTGTTAATCCTGTGTTAACCTTTGTATATCTGGGTGTTGATTGCTGGTGAGGTGTTCTGATCTTTTGGCTTTTCTATTGTCTCTTATGAATGGTATGTAACTGTTGTTTACCTCTATGTGTCTGTTGATGGATGCTTTGTCTGAGTGCCAAGCTTCCAGGAATTCTCTAGCGTTTTTTGGATTTGGCTTGGTTTAGGATGCTCACAGTTTCCCAGTTGAAAGTATGGTTGAGTTGAAAGTATGGTTGAGTTGAAATACTTTCAACTGGGAAACTGTGAGCATCCTAAACCAAGCCAAATCCAAAAACATTAGAATTCCTAGAAGCTTGACACTTTTATTATAAGGTTACAGTAACAGAAACTTGCAAGTCTGAATGTGCTTCCCCCCCCCCTTTATCTTTGTGAGAACTAGGGAAGGTCTGAAACTCTTACTCAAATTACAGTTCTGCTCTGGGCTCATATTTTTTTTTATCTGACTGTTGTCTTGGTAGGGCTCTTCCTCCTGTTCCTCAAGGTTATCCCTTCTGCCCATTCCACTAGGAGAAGGTGGTCCTGCAGATGTCCAGGACTTTAAAGTCAACAACCAGCACCTTGAATGCTCTTCAAGGGCAGGCCCATGTAGAAGAGGCTTAGCAACTTCAAAGTTGTTGGGGTTTTTTTAGCCTAGAGCAGAGCTTTCCAAACTTTTCATGTTGGTGACACACTTTTTAGACATGCATAATTTCGTGACACACTCTTACAGCAGGGCATCATTTTGCGACACACTCTTACAGCAGGGCACAAGGCAGGCACTAGGACCTGCGTGGAATCACAGCAGGTTTGGAGGCAGCAAGGCACAAGGCAGGCACTAGGACCTGCATGGAATCACAGCAGGTTTGGAGGCAGCAAGGCACAAGGCAGGCACTAGGACCTGCGTGGAATCACAGCAGGTTTGGAGGCAACAGGGCACAAGGCAGGCACTAGGACCTGCGCGGAATCACAGCAGGTTTGGAGGCAACAGGGCACAAGGCAGGCACTAGGACCTGCGCGGAATCACAGCAGGTTTGGAGGCAACAGGGCACAAGGCAGGCACTAGGCCCTGCGCAGAATCACAGCAGGTTTGGAGGCAACAGGGCACAAGGCAGGCACTAGGACCTGCGCGGAATCACAGCAGGTTTGGAGGCAACAGGGCACAAGGCAGGCACTAGGACCTGCGCGGAATCACAGCAGGTTTGGAGGCAGCCGGGCACAAGGCAGGCACTAGGACCTGCGCGGAATCCTGGCAGGGCTCGGAGGCAGCAGCAGCCACGACACACCCAGACACTGCAGCCGACACACTAACGTGTCCCGACACACAGTTTGGAAAGCTCTGGCCTAGAGGGTTTAAATGGCAGCTTTCTCCATGAGCAAAGAGCAGCAAAAATGTCCATGTGTTGGTTGCCACCATGCAATTGAAGACAGACCCCTTTTAATGAACTTGGCATTTTTTGACCTCTCCCCCAGTGAGCATATCTGGATATCTTAAAGATTAGTATGTTGTGTTGTGCTAATCTGACTAAATTTATGTGATTAAATAAACAAAACAAACCTTGGTTTAGTGTGATGGTTGTTTTAGATCAGTATTTCTCAATTTTAAGATCTTAAAAGTTGCTGGGATTGAGAAACGCTAGATTCTAGACTTGTAGGAGTTGGGAACAGCATCAGGAACACAGCCCGGTCTGGGTTGCTGTTGCATTTGCAACAGAAGAGCAAAAGAGAGTAAGCCAGCTGTCTTTGAGAGAACGTGTTTGCCAATATTTACAAATCCACTTTGTAAGGCTATATATGCATTAGTAAAACCTGCCACATCATCTGAACATGCCCCGATACTTAATGTGGCACTTTAAAAGGTCTCAGAAAAACCTCTCAAAACATACACCTGCCTGCTTGCCATTTGTTCTTTAATTATTTATATGATTTCTAACCCGCAGATTGCCTCCTGTTAAAAGGAGAAACAGATTCCACCATTGCATTGGTGGACAAAAGGGTGTCCTATGCAGCAGTTCCAGGAACAGAGCTAATGTCCTCACCAGCCCTTCTTCTAAATCTTCTGCGGGCAATCTATAGCATGGAGGATTAAACATTTGGGGGTTATTCTCTTGTACAGGTAGTCCTCGTTTAGTGACCGTTCGCAGTTATGACAGTGATAAAAAAGGAACTTTGCAACCAATCCTCACCTTTACGACCTTCGCAGGTCTGTAAAGCAAAGGAAAGCTTTGAAAAGAAGTAAGATCGTAAGCACAGTGGCGGTTTCACTTAGCGACCAATTCGCTTAATGACCAAGTGGCCAGTCCCAATTGTGGTAGCTCAACGAGGACTACCTGTATAACAAACTGGAACCATGCTCAAGGATGATTTTCCACTCTTCAGCCATTGGGAGATCAGTAGACATTTCTTTCCCCTCTACTATTAGTAGGGGAAACAAGTTTCTTGTATGTTGATTCACACATGACACAAGCCAAGATTTGTTGAACCACCACTTACTAAGTAAACCACCATTGGCTGCTTCACACAACATGTTATGCTGCAAGCCATAGTTGATAAATTGCACTGGCCAGGTTTGCAAAACACATTAAGCCAATGGAGTGTCCTCAGGGTATGGTCAAAATGGCAGACATGGTGGTGCAGTCAAAGCTCTCCCTGTTGTGATGCATGTAAAAAACAGGTAGAGCTTCAATCTCACCACTGTGGCTACCATCTTGACTTTTTTTTACCATGCCCTGCAGATACCCCTGTTTATCAATATGAACGGACGTGTGTCTCCATCTCGCCAATCAGCTTTTGGGGCTTTGAAGAGTTCTGGAAAAATTTGTATGGTAGAGCTATGCCCTCTGACAAAAATTCCTGACAACCATTGGCAGCAAAGACATGCAAAAACTCTTGACTCTGCTGCCATCTAATGATCATTCTGATTTTTGTAGCCCAGATATGGTATTTCTTGATCTGGTCCACCCTACTCTCAGTCCTGAGACACATCTAAGAGAGAAGAGACTAGAGAAGATAATCTTGTAAAGTGATGTTTTGTTACTTTTTGTTAACTTGCTACGATTTAGACCAGTGTTTCTCAAACTTGAGCCTCGTGTGGCGCAGAGTGGTAGGCGGCAGTATTGCAACCGAAACTCTCCCCACGACTTGAGTTCGATCCCAGCGGAAGCTGGTTCTCAGGTAGCCGGCTCAGGTCGACTCAGCCTTCCATCCTTCTGAGGTTGGTAAAATGAGTACCCAGCTTGCTGGGGGAAAGGTAATCACGACTGGGGAAGGCAATGGCAAACCACCCCGCTCTATAGTCTGCCAGGAAAACGTCGTGAAAGCGGCGTCTCCCCAGGGGTCGCATGACTCGGTGCTTGCACAGGGGAACCTTTCCTTTCCTTTCTCAAACTTGGCAACTTTAAGATGAGTGGATTTCAACTCCCAGAATTCCCCAGCCAGCATGACCAAACCAGGTGAGGATGGTAAATAGGCAGACATTGGTGCTTTCACCCTGAATAACTCATGTCATTCAAAATAGGTCACTGAAAAAGCTAATGCTTATTTTCCTTTTAATTTTGTGCTCCTAGATCCTTCACCAAACATTATTCAGCCCTAAAGCTAATTTAAAACTACATCTGTTAGAACCACATGTGGGATATATATGCACTTAAAAACCAGTTCAGGCTTATCTGGTTATCTTCATTAGAATTCACTTAACTTTTGTTTAAAATAAAGCATGTCAGACTTAAAATACCAAGATGGTCCATAACAAAACAAAAT
The DNA here is from genome assembly GCA_023362775.1 of Charina bottae. Classification (NCBI taxonomy): domain Eukaryota; kingdom Metazoa; phylum Chordata; class Lepidosauria; order Squamata; family Charinaidae; genus Charina; species Charina bottae. Next base: position 2,347,612 of record JALMGJ010000048.1, on the reverse strand, counting down.
TAACACTTATTTGTTCCTGTGTTGTCTTTGTGCTTATTCACCATATGTCTTGTATGATACAGAGCTTATAAATATTACTGTATTTTGCATTCTTTATGTTTATTCACCACATTTAATAGCGGGAGACAACTCATTCTAATACTGTAGCCTGAAATTCAGAACATACTTAACAATGTAATTGTTCTCAACCTGGTTGAATTCAGCTGCTATAAATCCCAGCCGGCAAAAAAACCCATTGTTCCTTTAAACAATGAAATATTTAAATCAGTGGCAGAAAAATGGACCCTAAAAATATAGTAGGTCAATCAATATGATGGGCATTTAGCAGAGAAAAATGCAAAGGATTTCACTTAGCAGGCATCAAACGCACGTTGGTAGGATAGAGAATGTCTGGCCTTGTGAAAAGGTCTTGGAGTGGTCATCAGCTGCAAACTGGGTATGAGTCAGCTGTGTGATGTGGCTGCAAACAGATAGTTTTGAGGCATGGAGAGAGGTCATTGTTATGGGAAATAATCCTTCCATTTTAGTCTACGCTGGTCACTATAGTTTAAGAAAGATTTGGGGAAGCTGGAACAGGCTCAGAGATGAAGATCATTGAGTTCTGAAAGAAAAAGCAGGAGGTGCCTGTGTTTAATTTGAGCACCAAAGACAAAGGGGAGATATGATAGCACTCTCCAAATATTTCAAGAAATACACCCTTGCCTGTATCCATCCTTTTCTATCCATCACCCTGTTCCCTTTCAGGGTAAGCAATGTTATGCAAAGCGCAGTAAGAATTAGTAAGCCAAAGAACTAAAGGCATGAGATAAGATAAGGAAAAGAAATACAGCTATACTTAATTTACATCAATACCAATCACCATATCTCTCCATATATATTTTATCCCGGCAAACCATTCATGCTTCCACCACATCCACACACTCCTTCATACATTGCCTTTGGTTCTCCTTTTTGAGGGTCTCATGAACTCCATCCAACCATGTCTTTCTTGGTCTTCCTAATCTTGACCATTCACTCTTCGTTCACGTATTCATTTTGTGAATCGATTTTCATTCATTGTCTCTAAATAACTACAGCTTGTCAACATATTTCTGTCATACTGGCCACTCCCTTTTGTATTCAGTCCTTATTCAATCAGTCCCCCTTCATTCTTGACTCCGTCTCTTCTTATTTGACCACACACTCCTAAGGTGTTCATTCCCAATGTGTTTCTCCTGACATACCCAACGCTCGTATAACAAGGTGGGCAAGAACATGCTTTCATACACAGCTTTGCTTCACCCTTTTTTGACACACATCTGTTCTTTTCAGCAGACCTCAAACAACCTACCTTTCTACCCATACTTGCACATCTTAAAATTCATCCATCCCGTTTCATATCCTTAATAAACATTCTACCAAAGTACACAGATTAATCTGCTTGCTCTAGTAAAAAGGTAAAGGTTCCCCCCACACATTTGTGCAGTCGTGTCCGACTCTAGGGGCCAGTGCTCATCTCTGTTTGTTAGCCGAAGAGCCAGCATTGTCCGAAGACGCTTCCGCAGTCATGTGGCTGTCATGACGCACGCGGAACGCTGTTACCTTCCCACCGAAGTGGTACCTATTTATCTACTTGCATTTGCATGCTTTCGAATTGCTAGGTTGGCAAGAGCTGGGGCTAGTGCGGGAGCTCACTCCGTCATGCGGGGCTAGGGATTCGAACCTCCAAACTTGCAATCTTCTGATCGAGAAGCCTGGCGTCTTACCCGCTGAGCCACCACACCCCTTGCTTGCTCTAGTAGTTCACCATTTATGTATAATTTACATAAATGGAGAGTTATGGTAATTTTCTCACTCCATCTTCCATGTCAGATCCAGCTATCTTGGTCTTTGATGCATTAGGTTTCAGATTCATACATGTCGTTTCATCATACGATCGGTTTCACTGGAAATCACAGAGGTTCCCAGCCACGAACATTCAGCCAATGGCATCTTCTGAATTCAGAAGTCGGCATGCATTCATACTTTCAACTAACACACATCTAACATCACTCAGACATTCCTAATGCACTTATCTACACATGTATTACACAACCAAGAGGCTGTCACCCATCCTTGTCTCACTTCATGCTCAGTGTCAAACTATTTCCAAAGCATTCCATTTATTCTCAAGGACACTTCACCCTCGTTGGGCACAACCAAATTTCAACTCGATATTCTCTCAAAGCATCCCATTATTCAAGCCTGTTCACTCTATCATGCACTTTCTCTGAGTGAACAGATGTATGCTAAATTTTCTCATGTTCACACATTTCTCAATTACCTGCTGAAGGGCAAAAATCTGTTCTGCCTCTCTTCTGCCCAGCATAAATCCACACTGTATTTCTGAAATTTCACTCATTGCCATCTCTTGTATCTTTTCCATCAGAATTCTGCCAAACACCTTTCCAGACAGGCTTAGCAAAATAGTCCCCTGGTAGTTTTTGCTTTTACTCTGGCTACTTTTTCCTTTGAGTAGGGGAACAATGACCGAATGTTTCCAAGTACCAAGCACAAAGGAAGTTTATGCACCCACATAGTCTCATAACCACTCCATAAGTAAAACCAAACCACTTCCCTATTTTAGCATTTCTCCAGTTAAACCATCTGTGTGCAGTGTAGATGGTTGTCTTTTCTCTTTCGCTATTTTAACCATTTTAAAAAATTACAAACACCACCTACAACTGCAGGCTTACCGTTTTTCAACATTGTCCCGGCACATCTGACATCCTCTTCATCCCTTTTTGCTTTGCGAGACTTGCTAAGATTTTTTTCAGTCCCACCCTTCAACATATCACTATCACTCCCATACAAATTTCTAAAAGATTTCTTCCAGCAGTCTCTACTTTCACCGCAGATCACTTTTACTTTTAACTCCATTCACTCTGCTGGACGGTCTCTGTTGGGCCCTCTTCACCCACTTCCAAACCAAAACTATTTTCATCAACGTCGCTGCATTTTCAAGCCCTCTTAGAAAACCTGTTTCTTGCTGTCCTTGGCTACATTCTTAGCAACTGTCTTTTTCTATACAATTGATTCCTCTCATAACGTTTGGCAATCGTTATACAGGTCCTTTAATTTCATCATTCCATAACTCCTTTCTCACACTTTCCATTAGCATAACTCTGCACACTTGTGGCACACTCTAACAATGCTTTTCACACTCTTCCAGGCAGTTTCTACATTTTCTTTCTACTTTCCATACACTCTGTTGGAAAATGTGTCTTCTAGTACATTTTCATATAGAACTTGTACTTGTTTGTCCTGAATTGTTCTATTTTACCCCCTTCCCTTCCTTCCCTTCTTCATCCTTCTACCAACTTCCCTTCTTTTCCCTTCCTTTCTTTATCCATTCACCTCCTCTCCTCTCCTCTCCTCTCCTCTCCTCTCCTCTCCTCTCCTCTCCTCTCCTCTCCTCTCCTCTCCTCTCCTCTCCTCTTGTTTCCTAAGATTCATACTTGACACTACCAATAATGGTCTGTCCCATATTCAAAATTTCTCATTACCCTTGCATCCTTCACCTGTTCTCTCAATCATTCATCATAAATGATCAAGGCATTCATGCTTATAGAGTTATCTTCATTCCTTTGCATTGTGTTCATATGAATAGACTTATGCTTAAACCAGGTATTAGAAACAGACAATTTTCTAAGCAGATACTTGTCCAACACTGACCTTTCTATTGTATCTTTGAATGGTGCAGACTCTTTTCTGTACAGTACTCTCTTGTCTCCTTCCCATCCATCCATTCATGTCATCTAGCAGAATAATTTTCCTCCTGGATCACGTTCATTCTGAATGTTCACAATTTCCCTCAAAACCCATTTCTCATTGTCACTATTTCCTGCAGCATAACATGCAGTCTTCAAAAATGTCTGGATTCCTACTTTCATACACACCCAAAGCGACCTAGATGACACCAATTAACACCATATATTGTAGCCCTTCCATAATTAAACCTCCACCTTTCTCCTCTGCATATATTCATCAACTGCATATGATCAGATTACTTTCAATCAATTCTGTTGCATCTTCTATCTTTCCCACTTCTCTTAGTTTCAGACACACAACCCTTCCTTCCTTCCTTCCTTCCTTCCTTCCTTCCTTCCTTCCTTCCTTCCTTCCTTCCTTCCTTCCTTCCTTCCTCATTTCCTCATCTTGCATGCCAATCAGATGCCATAATGGGGCCATAGAGATTGACCTCCATCACCTACCATGACTTTGGTCAATCAACTCTCAATGATCTGTAGTAATATAGAGAAGGTTTAGACTGAGTTACCAGCCTTAGTTGGACCTGGGCCACATACGGCATTCCCTGCTAAAGGTAAGGACGATACCAATTCATTTTGGCACATTTGGGCTGCTTTGCCACAAACCCAACCTTTTGTTGTTCATTCGTTTAGTCGCTTCCGACTCTTCGTGACTTCATGGACCAGCCCACGCCAGAGCTTCCTGTTGGCCTTTGCTTTTTTTTAAAAATTAATTTATTTTATTATTTAAAATATCTACACATCACAAAGATAATTACATTTACAAAGATTTACAACACATACAGAACATATTTACATAAAACAATAACAACATACAAAGTTACATATGAAACAATTACTTTAGAATGACTTCCTGTTTCTTTTACGAAGAGACTTTTTAAATATATGTTAAACCATACTATTTTCTTTATATCTTTTCTTCCCTTTAATATTTCATTATTGTGTTTATAATTTATCTCATTATTTAGTTCGTTTTCATCCTTTTCTTTCACCTTTATTCTTTTCTCATCTTACAGGAATAATTTTATATTATAGTCCTTTTGTATAAGTTTTAGAAAGGGATTCCACGTTAGCTCATAATTTCCAATTTCTTTACATTTTATTAAGTTCGTTAATCTGTCCATCTGTGCTAATTCCATTGTTTTAAAAATCCATTATTCTATTGATGGGGTATGTTCTTCCTTCCAATGTTTCGCGAAGGTTATCCTTGCTGCTGTAATCAGATGGAGTAGTAGTTTTTTTCCGTCTTTGTTCATCCTTATGTCCATGAGTCCCAATAAGTAGATTTCTGGGTTTTTTTCCATATTGATTTCTATAATTTTACAGATACAACCATGGATTTTTCCCCAATATTTTTTTGTTTTTTGACAAGACAACCATAGATGATAATAAGATCCCACTTTTGTTTTACACTTCCAACATATATTTGATCCTAAGCATTTCATTTTATATAATTTCTCAGGAGGCATATACCATCTGAAGATCATCTTATAACTATTTTCTTTTAAGTTGTTACTCAGAGTAAATTTGATATTTTTAATCCAAATAGTTTGCCAATCTTCATGACTAATCTCTCTACCCAAATTCTCTTCCCATTTTATCATATAATTTTTGGTTTTTATATCACTGGTTTTTAAATCTAATAATTTTTTATATAATTTTGAAATCAAATGATCATTCACATTCCATAATATGTTATCCCAGTTATCTGTTGATTTCACAAATTTAAACATTTTTTGGTCCAATTTGAATTGTTCTTTTAATTGTAAATATATAAACCATTGGCATTTAAAGCCCTCTTTTTCTAATTCTTCCCTTGTTTTAAATTTGTAATTATTTCCAATAAATTTAAGTAAAGTTTTGTATCATTTGAGTTTTCTTTTCTGGCATATGCCTCCTGAGATGATGTCCACAACAGAAGTGTAGGTAATAAAAAAATTTTGTATCTGTTCCATAGTCTTAATAATGATTTCCTAATTATATGATTATTAAATGCCTTGTTAACTTTACTTTTGTTGTACCACATATACCCGTGCCAGCCGAATCTGTTATCATGTCCTTCTAAATTTAATATGTTTGTGTTTTCCAATATTATCCATTCTCTCAACCAGACCAAACCGCAAGTTTCATAATATAATTTTAAATTTGGTAATCCCAATCCTCCTCTCTCTTTAATATCTTGTATATATTTTAATTTTATTCTGGGTTTTTTCCCTTGCCATATAAATTTTGTTATATCTCTTTGCCATTTCAAAAAAGTTTGGTCCGTTATTACTATAGGAATCGTCTGGAACAGATACAAAATTCTAGGTAATACATTCATCTTTATTGTCGCAATTCTACCCAATAATGATAATTGTAAAGATTCCCATTTTTCTAGATCTTTTTTAATTTCTTTCCATATTGTAACGTAGTTATTTTTAAATAAATCTATATTTTTAGCGGTTATCTGTATTCCTAAATATTTAATTTGTTTAACATTTTGAAATCCTGATTTTTCTTCCAATTTCTCTCGCTCTTCTTTTGTCATATTCAAATTTATCATCTTAATCTTTTGGATATTTATTTTGAAGCCTGCTACGTCACCAAATTCTTGCAACTTTTTGTTTAAATTTTCTATTGAATCTAATGGGTTTTGTAATATTATCACCAAGTCGTCAGCAAAAGCTTTTAATTTGTATATTTCTTTTTTAATTTTGACTCCTTCAAGATTATCATCTTTTCTAATTTTTTGCAATAAACCCTCCAGTACCAAGATAAATATTAATGGAGACAGTGGGCAGCCCTGACGTGTACCTTTTTCTATATTAATTTCTTGTGTTTCTTCTTCATTCACTATGATTTTCGCTTTCTGTAATTTGTAAATTGCCTGAATTGCTTTTATAAATTTATCACCAAAATTTCTATATTCTAATGTTTTAATTATGAAATCCCAATTTACATTATCAAATGCTTTTTCCGCATCTAGGAATAGTAACATTATAGGTTTTTCATTGTGCACATTCGCGTATTCTATCAAATTAATTATTGTACATAAATTTTCATTGATTTGTCTGTTTGGCAAAAATCCATTCTGATCACAATTTATCAAATTTTGTAAAACAGAGCTTCCTGTTGGCCTTTGCCATCCACAGCTCCCCCACGGTCGAGTCCGTCACCTCCAGAATATCATCCATCCATCTTGCCCTTGGTTGGCCCCTCTTCCTTTGGCCTTCCACCTTCCCTAGCATCAGCATCTTCTCCAGGGTATCCTGTCTTCTCATTATGTGGCCAAAGTACTTCAGTTTTGCCTTTAATATCATTCCCTCAAGTGACTGACTGAAGGGACCCAAAAGGAAGGAGGAGAATCACCACAACACCATGCCCTGGGTGGTCTAGAAGAATATGTTGACCAATAGTATTGAAAGCTGCTGAGAGAGCAAGAAGAACTAGGATGGATCCACCATCACCATCTTGACCATTCCAGAGATCATCCAGAAGTGTGATCTGTCCTGTCTCAGACTTTACTAAGGTCTGCAACTGGATTGAAAGGGATCCATATAATCTGCTTGTTCCAAGGTCCTTTTGAAACTGCAGCCTAACCACCAAAAGAAAAAATTGAAGACAGGACAAAAATTGGCCAAAACTGTTGGGTCCAGTGGTAGTTTCTCAAGGAGAAGATGGACCATTGCTGGTGGAAATGGGTTGTTGTTGTTGTTGTTGTTTATTCATTCAGTCACTTCCGACTCTTTGTGAGTCCGTCAACTCCAGAATATCATCCATCCATCTTGCCCTTGGTCGGCCCCTCTTCCTTTTCCCTTCCACCTTCCCTAGCATCAGCATCTTCTCCAGGGTATCCTGTCTTCTCATTACGTGGCCAAAGTACTTCAGTTTTGCTTTTAATATCATTCCCTCAAGTGAGCGGTCTGCCTTTATTTCCTGGAGTATGGACTGGTTTATTCCATGCAGGCTCATACAATCCTCTGCAAGCTGGAATCTCTAATCTAGAGGCTACCTTGCAAGCCAGCGTAGTTGCCCACATCCCAGGGACTAGCAGATAGAAGTGGTGTACGAACACCCACTCAGAATGCAAAAGGTGTCACATAAAAGAGGAGAACATACGCCACAGAGAATAAGGTGGAGACCTCTTCCGTGTCCTTCCAGAGTGCAGGACAAGAAATCATGGATTTGGATCACAGGAAGGCAGATTGCAGTTGAATGTTGGGGAGAAAAATCCTAATTGAAAAATAATAATGGTGGGATAGAAAATAAATAAATAAATAAATAAATAAATAAATAAATAAATAAATAAATAAATAAATAAAAGAGCAATTCAACAGAGGAGTCAATTACTTAGAGAGATGGTTGTCGTCGTCCCCCACCCTTAGCTGATTTAGATGCATTCAAGCAGAGGTTAGACAACTATCTATCTGGGACGCTTCAATCTGAATGCCAAGATTGGCTTCTGTAAGCTACAATTCTTTGGTTTTGTGATTTTAGAACATAGCTTTCCAAAGTGTGTGTCGCGACACACTACTGCAGTGCTTTCCAAACTGTGTGTCGCGACACATTAGTGTGTCGTGACAAAACCCGGAAATGCTGTTGGCAACGGTGGTGGTGTGTGCGGCAGCGGCAGCGGCGACGGCAGCAGCATGCCATCAGTGCTTCCGGGTTTTAGCGTGAAACATGAGGCTGCCGCTGCTGCCGCCGCACACACTGACAACGACACGCGCGCTGCCGCCGTGCACGCCGCTGCCATGCGCACCGACATGCCTCCACCACCACCACCGTTGGTGTGTCGCCAACAGCGGGACTTTGGAAAGCACTGCACTACTGTGTTGCCTGCGGTGTCCTGGTTTGTTGCGTGCAAACCCGGAAGCGCTGATGGGGGAACCGGAAGGAGCGGCACCCCGGCAATCATACCCCGCCAATCGGCACTGAGTGGCGGGGGTGTGGCTCCTTCCGGTTCCCCCATCAGCACTTCTGGGTTTGCACACGACACACCAGGACACCGTAGGCCCTGCCACCACACCGCCACCGCCGCCGCTGTTGGTGTGTGTCGCCAACATGAAAAGTTTGGAAAGCTCTGTTCTAGAATATAAAATAAAATAAACATTAAAAGATCTCTCTTCCCCATTGTTTTGGGTAAATTTGATAAATGTAACACCAGTTCTCAGGCCACCAATGAAGCTTCTGGGTCATCCCACTAAGCGGTTTGGGGTATCCAGGTTTGGGCAACCTATAGTTCTCATTTTATTGCTGAACTACAACTCCCAGAATCCCTTGCCATTGGCCAGGCTGGTTATCCTACTTTGTTCACATTAGGGGGGCTGCAAGTTCCCTACCCATGTTTGAGATGCCTGTGTGGACCAGGCGTGAGTTGGTTGGGAGAAATGTGAGATCCATAATTACGTAGTTTGGTTTGTAAACACCTCAGCCAAAGTCAAATGCTTTGTTTAAAATAGTATTTTGAAATTGAAATGGGAAGGATGAGTGGGAAGTGTTCTGTGTCAGAAGCCAGACTCCAAAATCTGTTGTATGATTACAAGCAAATGTAATGTAAAATTGTAAAAATCTAAAAGCTTAGGCATTTCTTTTCTCTGTGAAGCAAAAGGAGGGTGGAAGGTGGAAGGAGGAGAGTAAGGAAGGAAGTCTAAATAATGAGGTTTGGATCCCTTAAGACAGGAAAAGTCTTGTGCCTGATGGATGTTCAGCAATTGCAATCTCCAGAGAGATACATACACCCCCTTCACCCATGCACCAAATCTGAGAGATGGACCTGGGATCACTTGTACAGTGCCATCCATACAACCCTGTGTATGCCATTGGGAACTGGAACCAGTTCTGAACCCTGGTGGGGGAAGGTATTTTGGCTTGTGAATCCTGACATCTTTGACCACTTTTTCAATGTATGGGGGGGGGGGAAGTCTTGTTATACACTCTCCTGTTCTTCCCAAAGTTCCTTTTACATTATGTTCTGGGGGCTGGCTGTTTTAAAACTGCAGTACAGTGGTTTTGTGATAATTTATTGCTATCTTTAGGGGCGTGGTGGCTCAGCGGGCAAGACGCCAGGCTTGTCGATCAGAAGATCGCAAGTTCGGAGGTTCGAATCCCTAGCCCCGCGTGACGGAGTGAGCTCCCGCACTCGCCCCAGCTCTTGCCAACCTAGCAAATCGAAAGCATGCAAATGCAAGTAGATGAATAGGTACCACTTTGGTGGGTAGGTAACAGCGTTCCGCACGCGTCATGCCGGCCACATGACCGTGGAAGCATCTTGCATGGAAGGAATGGGAGCCCTGTGGGATTAAAACCACTCCCATTTCCACGGTTAAAACCTCACAGTGCAGTTCAAAGGTGTTAAAAATGTCGAATTTCAGCAGCTGGGGCGAGTGCGGGAGCTCACTCCGCATGCAGGGCTAGGGATTCGAACCTCCGAACTTGCGATCTTCCAATCGATAAGCCTGGCGTCTTACCATGGAAGGAACTGAGCTCAACTTAAAGGCATTTTCATTTTTTAAAACTACCTAGAGAACTCCTGATTTGGGCTGATATAACTGTACACTAAGTAATTGCATGCATCAGTAAGCATCTAACCATTTACTGTAGTAGTATGTGGGAATGATCTTGGGAGAGAGGAAGAAGAGCCGCAGACTAGACAATGGTCAGATAATAGGCAGATTAGCCCTCAGAAGGAATGTAGGCATAGCAAATATCTCAGAAGGGACCCTCCCTAGTTTCTTGGACTGTAACTTATGACCACAATTGGAACCGGAATTTCCATTGTAAGTTGTTGCAGTCGTAAGTCGAGTCACCATGTGACCAGATCCAATTTTACTACCATTTTTACGGCTGTCGTTAAGCGAATCACCGCAGTCATTAAACAACTCCAGCTCCCCAATGAGCATTTTTTGCTGGAAAACGGCAAAAAAGATGCAAAACGCGATCATGTGGCCGCAGGACGCTGCAACCGGTCGTAAATGTGAGCCGGTTGCCAAACACCCGAATGTGATCACATGACTGCAGGGGTGGTGCTGCGACATTTTGCGACATTCTGAAGTGCTTTACAGGACATAAAGCACCCATTCTGTGGCCATCATAACTTCGGACCATAGTCGTAAATTGAGGACTACCTGTACTCTAACCTTACAATAAAGTTGGAGCTAGTACTTCTGGGTGAGCTTCTTGTCTGGACTACCATGCAAGGCCGACATCTATCCGTCTGCTTCTATATCCGGAAGAACTTAAAGACCTGGTTCTGCCGTCTTGCTTGGGATGGGAACGGGAACAGCTCCTCCTGGGGATGGTTAGTGCAATAGAGCCCTTTTAAAATACCATCTTATCGCCTCCTGGATGTTATATTTAATTTATTAGTAATTTTGATGATTGTAGATTTGTATGGTTTTATATTTATCTATATTTATAAATTATATTTATTTTAACTGTTATATTTTGTAAACCGCCCAGAGTCCCCTTCGGGGGAGATGGGGCGGTAATAGAAATTGAAAAATAAATAAATAAAATAAAATATCTCTTGTTTATATATGTAAATCATCATCTAGTACTACAATCAAGCAATAAAAATGCATGTGTACCTTCCCAGCCCATAGTGAAATAATTGCTGAGGGGTGCCTGTACAGTGCCCTAAATTCTCTGAATTAAATCCACATATACAAAGGGTCAATTGTAGTTCTCATTAAAACGTTGGCTAGTCTTTTCCAGGCTGGAAATCTCTCCACTGCTATACCACTGAGGAATTTGAGTAAATCTTTGAAAATGAGCGTGTTTTTTGTTGGTGGTGTTGTTTGCTTTGTTTTTGGAGTACTTCAGTGTAAACCTTTTATTGCCAATGCAATTTCATTAGTAACGATATATTAAAGCTGTGGCTGGCATGTAAATGGGGACCTGATTAAGCGAACGCCCTTGTTAATTCACTAAAATCATCAGCTCCCGTTCATTTTCATTTTCATTCTGGGTCGTGAAGCTTCAGCGGAGCAATAATCTGGAGTTGTGGTTAAATGCCAAGGAACCTACTTTGAATCTGGGTGGGGCCCTGTGGCAGACAGAAGTTGGGGACCATCTAATGGGGGGCTTTTTTATAATATGGGGACCACATGTGTGTGATGGGGCTGGGTTCATGTGCCAAACCAGACAGGAGTAACCAGGCACGGGCATGGATGGGGTGTGTATGTGTGTAAAAAAGTCTAGATGGGTGCCCCTTTCACCAGACAGGGGAAGATCTTCAATTATATGGTTGCAACCACCATCTTGACTTCTTTGACATGCCCCTGCCCCCCCCCACCCTAACGCTAAACCTGCCACCAGGATAAATGTGTTGGCAAGATGCTAGGAAAAGTGGAAGGCAAAAGGAAGAGGGGCCGACCAAGGGCAAGATGGATGGATGGTATTCTGGAGGTGACGGACTCAACCATTGGGGAGCTGGGGATGGTGACGGCCGACAGAGGGCTCTGGCGTGGATTGGTCCATGAAGTCACGAAGAGTCGGAAACGACTGAACGAATAAACAACAACAAAACAGACTCAAGTGGAAATGAAGATGTCTCCTTATTTGCTTTCCCTATTATTTTCTCATTATTTTCTTGTGTAATGTTCTGTATTTATTTTGTACTTCATAATTTTGGCCTCCATCTCCCATGGAGCTATCCTTGAAGACCATTCAGAGGCTACAGTTGGTCTAAAATGCAGTGGCATAGGTAGTTATGGGTGCCCTGTGGGACCCCCATGGGACCCCACTACTCGGTGAGCTGCACTGGCTCCCAGGAGGTACTCTGGGTGCAATTCGACTTGTTGATGGCCACCTATAAAGGTCTTCATGGCATAAGGCCAGGTTACTTGTAGGACCACCCATTGCCGATTATGTCTCTCCGTCCGACAGAGTGGGCATGCTGCAGGTCCCTTCTATAAAACAGGGTCATCTGGCAGAGTCTAGGAGACATGCCTTCTCTGTCTCGGTGTCTACCCTTTGGAACAGAGTCACCTGCTGAGATTTGGATGGCTCTGACCCTGCTGGCGTTCAGCGAGTCTTTGAAGACCTGGCTTCTCCCCTGGGCATTGGGCCAGGGCACCGGACGAGTCCATGTATAACAGTTGGAATATTGAATGAGTGTGGGCTGGCCTTGGTTACTTTACACTTTGTTTTGTGTTGCTTTTTTCTGTTGGCCTGGTTTCTGGTTTTTGATCCTGTTAGCCATCCAGAGTCACACTATGCAAATTGGCAGGGGGTGCGCTTATAAATTGATTTAAAAAAAAATAACATTGTAGTTCTAGCCTCTTGGAATTATTTCCTCTGTCCTTCGGTTTGAGCCCAGCGATCTATTTTGTTTATTTAGCATCTTCCGCCCAACATCTAAAGACTCAAAGATGCTTTCTCTTTTCTTCTCCTGCTTCCCAAAACATAGTTGATGAATATTGGTAAGATTTTGCTAAATTCAGTTTCTTCTTCAAGCAAGTTGTTTTAGGGCAGCCCTGCAAAAAACATAACCAGAAAGGGACCAAACGTTTGCTAATTTCATTTCAGCTTCTTCTGCCTGGCTGCTGTGCCCCCAGAAAGAATTGCAAGGATTTGCACGCAGGCCAAGCGTCTCAGATCCATCCAACTGCATTTTAAAGTGGAATTTCCAAAGCTGCTCTGTGTTGTTTAGGACAGTGTTTTGCAAAATCTGAAAACTGATATTCTGAAATTTTGTGAGGCCCTGCGGATCGTGAGGCCCTAAGATGTAGCTTGTTTAGCTTCTGCCTAAATCCAGCACTGGTCATATCCTACATCTGCTTAGACCAGAGCTTTCCAAACTGTGTGTCGCGACACAAAAGTGTGTCGCCACACACAGTCTGGTGTGTCGCCACACAACCCGGAAGCGCTAATGATGATCAGCGCTTTTGGGTTTTCCCGCGGCGACACACCAACGGCGGTGCGCAAAAACCCGAAAGCGGCAGCAGCGCTTCCGGGTTTCCCCCCGGCGACACACCAACGGCGGTTGGTATGTCGCCGCAGGAAAACTTTGGAAAGCCCTGGCTTAGACCAACCCGGTTGTTTTCTGGCATGAAAAACCCCATCATGGCTTTATCAAGGGCAGGGCTTTCTTACAAGGCCTGGTGCAAAGGAACTAAGTTATTGTGCTAATCCAGGAAGGGGAGGGTGGAATAGGGCTCTGCCAGGACAGCTCACTGCTGCCGATAGCCTTGATCACCCCACCAGGAGCCCAGAGACCGCTCTGCGTATTCTAGGCGGTCTGTGCCAATGTCAGGGTGGCAGAGATGGGGCTGGGCGCAAAAGCCGGGCTCTTCTACCATCATGCCGACTACAGGGGGAGACGCCGTTTTGTGACACTGAAAGGGAGTGATGGGAGGCCCCAAGACAGGGAGGCCGAGAAGAGGTTGGAGTGGAGTTCACTTGGAAAATTGCTTAAGGGACAGAAGCCAACGCGCTTGTAACAGATTCTGTGGCCTATCGGTTGCCTTAGTGTGAAGGCCAACAAGGGAACAGAAGGAAAATAATAGGGGAGGGAGGGAGGGAGGGAGGGAGGGAGGGAGGGAGGAAGGAAGGAAGGAAGGAAGGAAGGAAGGAAGGAAGGAGAAAGCCCTGAAGCCTGATATAACTTGATCAGTATCATAGCACTGTGGCTTTTCTCACTGTAGATCAGTGTTTTTCAAACCTGGCAACTTTAACATGAGTGGACTTCAACTCCCAGAATTCCCCAGCCAGCATGAAGTCCACTCATCTTACAGTTGCCAAGTTTGAAAAACACTGGTTTAGGACTTGAATATACCCCTTCCCCTGTCCCCTGCCCCCATCCCCTGCCACTATAGCAACATATAGAGCAGTGTTTCTCAACCTTGGCAGTTTGAAGATGGGTGGACTTCAACTCCCAGAATTCCCCAGGCCGCATGCTGGCTGGGGAATTCTGGGAGTTGAAGTCCACCCATTTTCAAGCTGCCAAAATTGAGAAACACTGATACAGAGATTCCAGGGAAAGTGCCTGATTACTAAACTGCTAGTATAGAATCCTTATCATCTTCAGGTACTTTTATACACCATGTAATGATGGTTGCATGGCCTTTTGATTCTTCCCATTGTTACACACCACCTTCACATCGCTTTGCATCATCGTAACATGGGTGTGGGTAGAAGAATGGTAGACACTTATTTTATTTTTAAAATTTCTTTTATTTTTGCATAGAATGGAGGAGAAGGGCTTTTTGTTATCCCGGGAACAGCTCAGGCAAGGGGGCACTGATTAAACAACATTTCTTGCATTTTCCCCTCTGGTCAGCTGGAGAATATACTAATTGGCTCCTGATGATCTCAGCGGGTTCCCTGCATTTATGGCTGGCAGCAGTGAAAACATTTGCGGGTTGGGGTGGGGGAGCTGTCAAAGGTTAAAAATGGCCTTCAACTAAGCACAATTCCTGATGACTTTGAGGACACAACCAAGCACTTTTCAATAACAGGATGAACATGGTTTGCCCCTTTGCCTTCTGGGATATTTTTCCAACTCCCCAGTCTAGCCTACAGCCTTGATATGACCTGATGGTCTCCCCTCCCCATTAGAAGCCTGGAAATGAAAATAGTAAGAGTGTAGAAGCATCCTTAGGTGGTGACTATATTACCGCAAATTTCCCTTCCATCTATAAAATTCTGAGAGTGCCTTGGACTGCAAGAAGATCAAACCAGTCCATCCTCCAGGAAATCAAGCCAGACTGCTCACTTGAGGGAATGATATTAAAGGCAAAACTGAAGTACTTTGGCCACATAATGAGAAGACAGGATACCCTGGAGAAGATGCTGATGCTAGGGAAAGTGGAAGGCAAAAGGAAGAGGGGCCGACCAAGGGCAAGATGGATGGATGATATTCTGGAGGTGATGGACTCGACCGTGGGGGAGCTGGGGGTGGTGACGGCTGACAGGAAGCTCTGGCGTGGGCTGGTCCATGAAGTCACGAAGAGTCGGAAGCGACTGAACAAATAAACAACAACAAAAAGGAATACATTTAAAGCAGGGTGTCTCAACCAGGGTTCTTCGCCTAGCCACGACACTTAATCCAACGTATTGTCGAAGGCTTTCACGGCTGGAGTTTGATGGCTGTTGTGGGTCTTCCAGGCTGTGTGGCCGTGTTCTGGAAGTTGTGGTTCCTAATGTTTCGCGCCCTGGTCCGCACGATTGGCTCCTACCTGCAAACCCCGCCCCCGGTCTGCGCAATTGGCTCCCACCTGCAAACCCCGCCCCCGGTCTGCGTGATTGGCTCCCACCTGCAAACCCCGCCCCCTGGTCTGTGGAAAAATTGTCTTCCATGAAACCGGTCCCTCGTGCCAAAAAGGTTGGGTACTAAGCTAAGGGGGAAAAAGAGTTCTGCAGAAGACAGTGTGATTTCCTGTCTGACAGTTGTAACGTACTCTAGATAAGCCATCTGTTAGTTGGGTTAAATGAACTGTTTCAGTAGCAGAACTTCCATTTGGAAAGTAATTTGATATTAACTTCAGGGATCATGCTCTGAATTTCTGCAATTCTTTTTCACTTCATATGCATCAGATATCTGAAGGCTCCCTTGTTCTGAGACAACATATGCTGCAGAAATTCAAAACATTGTCTTCTTTCTTCATGCGTGCTGGCACACTGGGCTAAATTTGCAATTAGGCTGGAGAAGGTAAAAGCTTGTCAACCGCCCCATTCTGAGTATATAGGCTTCTCGTATTTCTTCCCATATGGCTTTGATCTCTTCTGTTCCATTTTAGAGTGGGATCGTAAAATACGCACATTTGAGGACCTTCACAAAATCCCTGCTAAGTTTGTCAGATGTAGGAAATTACTAGTCCATTGTTCAGCATTAGGCTGAATTTTGAAGAAGATTAGTAATTTAATTGTTAGAGAAGTGCTCAAAATCCAGCATATCATTTCTAATCCACTGTATGCAGTGGAGATGTATACCCCAAAATGGATATTTTTCTGCCAAAAAGCTGTGTGTCAGATTGCTTTTAAAAATGAACCAGATTTCCTCTCTATTTCACCAAGGACAGCTGAATTCTTGGACATTCTTTGCAATAGATGAATTAACATTTTCTTACTCTCAAATGTGCCAGAACTGGATTTTCTAGGATTTTGTTGGCGATGACTGTATTTTATTTTATAATCAAATATTGGTCAAAAGTATATGTGGTTTTAGGAATATGGGGTACAAGATATTGAAATTGCCCTTGTCCATCAACAGTGGCAGCATATTAGACTATGTTCTTTAGCCATGATCCATTTAATAAACGACAGTTGGCTGGGCTCACACAGCATGTGACACTACAAATCATGGTTTATTGGACAAACAACAGTTGACTGGACTCATGCAACATGCCAAAAAACAAACTATGATTTACAAAGCACAGTGGCTATGTTCTCTCCGCACATTAACCCAAAATCAAATACAAGTCCTCAGTTAATGACAGCAATTGGAACTGGAATTTCCATCGCTAAGCAACATGGTTGTAAAGCACAATGTCACATGACCATGCCACTTAGCAACAACAGTTCCAGCACTTCCGGTTGCTGTAGTTAAGTGAATCCTGCTATGTCGTTAAGCGCAATGTCATGTGGTCACCGTTTGCAACCTCCTGCTGGCTTCCCCGTTGACTTTGCTTGTCGGAATCAGGCAGTGAAGGTCGCAAATGGCGATCACGTGACCGTGGGATGCTGGGAAGTTGTAATTGCAAGCTGGTTGCCGAGCACCCAGACCACCATCATGCACATTAAATTTTTAATTTAATTTTTAATTGATTTAGGGACCACCCAACTCCAAACTACTCTGGGTGCCTCACAATGTAACAAAAAAAGATAAAATACAACAACAATTCAAAATAAAACTAATAAATAAATGAGGAGCAAATAAAGAACAAGATGGCTCCAGAACATCCATGAGTCACCCAGATCTCAGGGGGAACCTTGTTCAAGGAGGCAGATGCTGCAACAGAAAAGGCACACCTCCTGGGTCCCTCAAGATGACACTGTTTAATTGAAAGGTGCCAACCCTCTCCATTTGTATCACTGGGCAGATACCATGGGAGACAGACAGTCCCTCAAATAACCAGGCCTTATCCCATGTAAGGCTTTATAGGTCATAAACCAGCACCTTGAATTGCAGGTGGAAGGAGACTGGTAGCCAGTGCAGCTTGCAGAGCTGAGGTGTCAAGTGGGCATACTGAGGCATGCCCATCGCTGCCCACAGTGCGGCATTCTGGAGCAATTGAAGCTTCCGAGTGGTCACGAAGGGCAGCCCCATGTAGAGCACATTGCAACAGTCAAGTCATGAGGTGAGTAGGGCACGAGTGACTGTCTGAAGGGCTTTCCAATCCAGGAAAGGATGCAACTGGTACACCAGTGCAAAGGCCTGAACAAGCCTAAAGATAGGCCTAGATGCACCCAACCCTTACGGATCATTGTACAAGACCACAGGTGAAATACGTAAGGTTTAGGTATAAGTCAGAAGATGTTAGCCTTAGATGGAAATGGTGCCAAAAATACTAGTGAATTCATAACATCACACCATCTGTCTGCACTTGGATATTTATTTTAATTTGAGTGACTTGGGGACAGGAAGGCCTGGCATGCTATGGTCCATGAGGTCACAAAGAGTCGGACACAACTGAACAACAACAAAGTTACTCTGATTGGCTGAGCCAGCTTTCTCCAACTTAGTGCTCTCCATTCATTGGCCTTTAGATAATTGAAGACCACTGTCCTTTTCATCTTCTCTTCTCTGAACTAACCTTGTATGATTCTTTTGGTCCAGCTGTTCTTCTAAAGATTGTTTCCAGCCCTTCACATCTTGATCAATGGACTTGAACATCCTATTTTGTTGATATAAAATAGAGGCATCGTACAGTAAAAAGTTGGGTGGAGAATCATCTCATTTACGAATAGCATTCTGGTTGTGTGGACCTTGCCTGGTTGAGAACAATAGCTGTACTGGTTCAGCAAAGGATAGAATGGATGCAAAGGTGATTCAGACTCAGAGAAGACCAGGAACACATGGACAGAACTGATGTCTTTGTTTTTCACAGCCCTGATCTTGCAAATATATTGAACATCACAAGGCACGTAATTTCCAATGGAATAAATGCCAACTGAAAGGCTGAGATAAAACAGAGACCCTGCCAAATAATCATTTGCAGAAGAGAGAGAGAGAGAGAGTGAAAGCGGAGAGGTGTAGGGAGCGATATATGGACTGTTGGGGCCAAAACATCTGAAATAAAATTCCCTGCAAAGGTTAGTTCAGCATTAGAAGGTTTTGTGGAGTTTGGCGTGCACAAAGAGCTGCTGTGGTATATGGTTTGTGTTAAAAGAATAAAGTCTGAAGTGGAGCTTGTGCTTCTTTGTCCACAGCGGCACTGACTGAGCACTTTTTGCACCCAACAACTAGCTTCTTGTTGTTGATGTTGTTGTTGTTGTTCAGTCATTAAGTCGTGTCTGACTCTCCGTGACCTCATGGACCATAGCACGCCAGGCCTTCCTGTCCTCCACTGTCTCCCGGAGTTTACTCAAATTCATGTTCGTTACATCGGTGATGCTATCTAACCATCTCATCCTCTGCCGTCCCCTTCTCCTTTTGCCTTCAGTCTTTCCCAGCATCAGGGACTTTTCCAGGGAGTCGTCTCTTCGCATTAGGTGGCCAAAGTATTTGAGCTTCAGCTTCAGCATCTGTCCTTCCAATGAGCAATCAGGGTTGATTTCCTTTAGGAGTCAGGGTTAGCTAGCTAACTTGCAGCAAAGGGAATCCTTGCACTTTGCAACAAGAGATAACTCATCCCTCAGATTAGGCTCAGTATCTGAGAATATGAAGATAACCAGCATGACACAGTGTGACGCAGTTTATGAAAGGACCAAGGGGAGATCCAGAAAATTAGAGGTTGATCAGCTTAATGTGTGTTCAGACACACTGGTAGAAGCCGTCATCAAGGGGGAAAAAATAGTAACTGGGCACATGGGGGAAGAATTCTGCAAAGACAAATTGGATCTCACCAACTTCTTTTGTTGTTGTTGTTGTTGTTCAGTCGTTTAGTCGTGTCCGACTCTTCGTGACCTCATGGACCATAGCACGCCAGGCCTTCCTGTCCTCCACCGTCTCCCGGACTTTACTCAAATTCATGTTCATTACATTGGTGATGCTATCTAACCATCTCATCCTCTGCCGTCCCCTTCTCCTTTTGCCTTCAGTCTTTCCCAGCATCAGGGTCTTTTCCAGGGAGTCCTCTCTTCGCATTAGGTGGCCAAAGTATTTGAGCTTCAGCTTCAGCATCTGTCCTTCCAATGAGCAGTCAGGGTTGATTTCCTTTAGGATTGACTGGTTTGTCCTCCTTGCAGTCCAAGGGACTCTCAAGAGTCTTCTCCAGCACCACAGTTCGAAAGCATCAATTCTTTGACGCTCAGCCTTCCTTATGGTCCAACTCTCACAGCCATACATTACTACTGGGAAAACCATAGCTTTAACTATACGGACCTTTGTCGGCAAGGTGATGTCTCTGCTTTTTAATATGCTGTCTAGGTTTGCCATAGCTTTCCTCCCAAGGAGCAAGCGTCTTTTCATTTCATGGCTGCAGTCACCGTCTGCAGTGATCTTGGAGCCCAAGAAAATAAAATCTGTCACTGCTTCCATTTCTTCCCCTTCTATTTGCCAGGAAGAGATGGGACCAGATGCCATGATCTGAGTTTTTTTAATGTTGAGTTTCAAGCCAGCTTTTGCACTCTCCTCTTTCACCCTCATCAAGAGGCTCTTTAGTTCCTCTTCACTTTCTGCCATTAGGGTGGTATCGTCTGCATATCTGAGGTTGTTGATATTTCTCCCGGCAATCTTAACTCCGGCTTGTGATTCATCCAGCCCGGCATTTCTCATGATGTACTCTGCATATAAGTTAAATAAATAACTTCTAGAGGTAGCCCTATTAAGATTGCATGCATGGGGTTTCCAGAAAGCTTTGACCAAGTTCTTCATCAAAGGCTCCTGAGTAAATCTAGCAGCCATAGGAGGACAGAACCTGCCCTTTTGTTGAAAGGCTGGGTGAAGAAGGGAAGTTGGAATAAGTGGGTGATTTTCTGAACAGAAGGGAGTGAGAAGAGGAGATCCTTAGGGTGAGTGTGGAGAGCAGTGCTTTTTAACTAGTTCATGAATAATCTTCATTTAGGAGTAAGCAATGAGCTGAGAAGTTAGCATATGATATGGAAGTGTTCGGGAAGTAAAAACCAAACATAATTATGAAATACTCCAAAAGGATCTCTTCAAACAGGGTGAAGATGGCAAATAAACCATTTACCGTGCAGTCATTCACTTTTAAACTTTTTTCCTAAGAATTTCTGCAGAGCTCAGAGCTACCACATCTGGGATGCAAGAATCCAAAGGACCACCGATGGCAGCAGAAGCAGAAACCTTTAGCTCTACGCTGTCATCTCGTGGTCATCTGGAGTTTTGCAATCCAGATCGAGTAGTCTTAATATACTGTACTGTAAGGACTCCCTTGGTACCAGACCCTCGGGTTGATCTGATCAGTTGGGAATGCCTTTGGAGAGGCGTTGAGATAGCATAAATAGGTCCGTTCGGAGGGGATTTGGAGGGTGAGACCCTTAGTGGTCACCCGTATTTCAGCTTGAAGTTTGCCTAGAAGGTCGCGTCCCAGGAGGTTAACCGGACACTCTGGCATAACCAGGAAGGAATGATTCAAGGCTGGTCCCTTCGTGGGGCAGACCGCAAGGGCTTGGCTGACTGGAACCAATTGCTCAATGCCCGTAGCCCCAATCACAGGGGTAGTCAAGGTTTCTATTACCGGAATAGTTGGGTCATTGAGGACGCTAAATGTAGCCCCGGTATCTACCAAGAACGAGAGAGGTTTGCCTCCCACTGTCATCTCAACCAGTACTGTAAGGACTCGGCTTGGCTAAGAACTTAGTGAATAGTAGGAGTAGCTTTGAGTTCCGGTGATTCTGTATGTCAGGCTAGCTAATTAATTAATTTATATTTATTTTTTTGAATTTTGCCACCGCCCATCTCCCCCAAAAAGAGGGACTCTGGGCGGTTTACAACAATCAGCAGATTGAAACAATGAGCATAAATAACAGCTAAAATATTAATACAAAATTACCAATATAAATATAAATATAAAATCCAAGTGGCCTAGAAGATCTACTTCCGTGAGGAGAGCTCTAAGGTGCCAGCCACCCCCAAGAATCACTACTCCCCTTCCCGCCCCAGGCGAGACGGCGGAGCCAGGTCTTCAGGTTCTTCCGGAAGGCCGGGAGCGATGGGGCCTGTCTCACCTCTGGGGGCGGAGTGTTCCAGAGGGCGGGAGCCATTGCAGAGAAGGCCCACTTCCACCAGAGTGTGGTCCTGGTTAAGGTGCTGAACTAGAACAGTTGATTGATTGATTGATTGATTGATTGATTGATTATGTGCCATCAAGTCACTGTTGATTTTTAGTGACCACAAGTGATCAATTGCAGTCTCATGCGTGGGAGCTAACCAGGTGGCTTTGGATCAGTCATTGGCTGTGCTGTCCCAAGATTTAGTTAAACATGATTTATTCCAGTAACCCAAGCAATACACTGAATTATAGATTCACTAACTGTCTGTGTTTGCCTGGTACACATAACATGGAGCAGCTAACCGCTTTTTGTCTTGGTGGGTTGTGTGGACCTTTTGGCCTAGTCAACTCAACGGGCTCGTTGCAGGGGGGAAACTTGGAGGAGGGCTATTTAATTTAATTTGATTGGTTGAGGCGCCACCCAACTCTGGTGGCTCACAATACAACAACAGAAGTGTATATACAGTAATAGAGTTCAACACAACCAGAGAAGAGTTAAGAAAGCAGATAAGAAAAAAAAAATACAAGATGGTGAATCTGCCCAACTATAAAACTCATAAGAGACTGCAATCATCACAGCCTGGGAGAAGTGCCAGGTCTTCAAGGCCCGCCGGTACACTGGCAGCCACCCAGCTTTTCGGGGGAACTTCATTTAGGGGG
Source organism: Charina bottae (assembly GCA_023362775.1). NCBI lineage: Eukaryota > Metazoa > Chordata > Lepidosauria > Squamata > Charinaidae > Charina > Charina bottae. The sequence continues at coordinate 2,324,841 of JALMGJ010000048.1, read as the reverse complement.
CAGGTGCCGCTGTCTGTGTTCCCTGAGCTCTTGAGGAAAGATAGGGTATAAAACTTCCCTGTTTCCTTTTTGAATCTTCTACCAGGAACTAAACCTTCCCCCCAAGAGCACATGAAAGGACATTAAAGCATCTGGCTTGATAGAACGTGCATGGTCAGAGATACATTGCCTTGAACCTTTTGAAGGCTCCGCCAGTTGCAAAACACAGTTCAGAGGGGCCACCACCTACATAATGCCCATTTCACACACTGTTTCTTGGTCACACACTGGTATGACATGGAGCCATGGCACTTATGTGTAGACGGAGAAGGTGTAAAACCTTATTCAATGTGCATGCCTCCTGTTTTACTGATCTACTGCTTGCTCAACTGTGTTTTTTAATTATTATTGAGCGGGGGGGGGGGGAATCAGTCAGCTAATAAATTAGTAATGTGCATTTTCATAGGAATCCCTGCCAAGAAAATAAACCAGGAAGGAGAATACTTCATATGGTCTCTCCATGTTCCTTGTACATTCTGTTTTGAAGCAAGAGCTTAAATGGGTTAATTCCTCCCTTGTGGATTGTGGCAATGTGCTATGCATGGGGTTGCCCTTGAAAAGTCCTCAGTTAACGACCACAACTGGGACCAGAATTTCGGTTGCTAAGAGAAGTGGTCATTAAGCGAATCTGACCTGATTTTTCGACCTTATTTGTGGCGGGTGTTAAGCGAATCACCGTGGGTGTTAAGCGAACCATGTGGTCATTAAGCAAATCACACAGTTCCACATTGATTTTGCTTGCCAGAAGCTGGCCAGGAAAGTCGAAAATGGCGATCATGTGACTGCAGGACACTGTGCCGGTCATAAATGCAAACCGGTTGCCAAGCGCCCAAATCGTGATCATGTGACCACGGGGACGCTGCGACGGTCATAAGTGTGAAGACCGGTCGTAAGTTGGTTTTTTCAGCAAGTAAGTTGGTAAGTAAGCAAGTAAGTTGTTTTTTTTCCAGCAGGTAAGTCCGAACCATCACTAAACGAATGGTCATTAAGCGAGGACTACCTGTAAGCCTCAGCTGGTTGGGAATGCACCAGTGTAAGAAGTTATGCGTGTGCCTCAGTCTACCTATGCAACACATCTGCTATGTGAGCTGCATTAATTAGCATTGGGCTTCTGGGTGCAATTCAAAGTGGTGGTTATCACCTCTAAAGCCCTTTATGGCATAGAGCCTGGTTATCTTAGGGATGCCTTTCTTCCATGGTTTCTGCCCATGTCATAAGATCTGACTGAGTAGATTCACTCCATGTCCCATCTCTCCAGCAATGCCCTCTGATGGGACCTAGAAAACAGGCCTTCTGAGTTGCAGTGCACCTGCCCTTTGGAATAGAATCACTCCACAGTTTGAACCCCTCTGACCTATCCTTGAAATGGGCATGGAAGACCTGACTTTTTCCCCAGGTCCTGGAATGGGTTTGGAGATGTTTCTACCTGGATTGGACTATGAAGATTAGTTTATGGTGTATATTTGTTCCACCATTACGACCGTGTTCTGTCTTTTTTCCCCCCTGGTTTAATCTCCTGAGCTGTTGTTTTTAATTGGTGAGCTGCCCAGAGTTGCTGTTGAGTTGGGCAGCCGTAGAATCTAAATTATAAATAAATAATATACAGGACTATGGAACATAATGGACATTTGTGTGACACCACCAGTTTTCTAGGTTGTGTGCGTGTTTACAGCTCCCCGTTTCCAGCAGTGTGTGCCCTTCCTCCTCCAGAAGAAAAGCCCACTCTACAAAATAAAGGAGCACAGTCACTTTTTCTAATTAATTTTCTACGAGAAAACTAAATTAACATGAGTAATAGACATTGGGATATTCTGTAAGAATAATATTCATCATATGAAATTGGGCAGGAGGGGTAATGCTATCAAACCCTATGGCTTATTAGCTTTTCTTGTGGAAAAACCAACAAAGAAACAAGGATTCACTTATAAATAAGCAAGCAGTTGGAAAAACATAGCACACTACAGGTAGTCCTCACTTAACAACCATTCGTTTAGTGACAGTTCAGACTTACAACAGTGTTGAAAACATTACTTAATACCAGTTCTCACACTTAATGACTGTTGCAGCATCCCCGCGCTCATGTGATCACGATTTGGGCACTTGGCAACTGGTTCACATTTACGACCGTCGCAGCATCTTGTGGTCACGTGATCGCCATTTTCAACCTTCCAGGCCGGCTTCTGGCAAGCAAAATCAATGGGGAACTGTGTGATTCACTTAACGACCATGCGGTTTGCTTAACATCTGCAGTGATTTGCTTAACTGCCGCCACAGGTCGTAAAATCGGGTCAGATTTGCTTAATGACCACTTCACTTAGCAATTGAAATTCTGGTCCCAATTGTGGTCGTTAAGCGAGGACTACCTGTACTCCTATCTGGAGCATGGGATTGAAATCATAAGGAAATAAAGTGATGGTGATGATTTTTTTTCATAATTAACTAACACTTTTCCTTCCTTTCAGAAGTCTTTATCTCTCTCTTCCTTTCCCCAACTGGGAATCAATCTTTTTTAACACTACTAATGTATGCAATTGTTGTAATGACCAAGGCCTATTAGTAATTTCAAAAGTGGATGTCTTTAATTAACTGATGTGCTAAATGGTTGCCTTTGTGATCCTTTCCCCTCCCTAGATCTGCATAATCAAGGGAACATAGGCTGAGAAAGATCCTTTCAGAACATCTGCCTTTTCTATAAATACTCGCTGCAATTTTTTTTTAGAACTGTTGTGGGGAATGGGGTGAGGACCCTAGTTTTTTCTGATCCTACCCCCACCCCCCAAAGGACATGAAACATCTGGAGGATTCTATCCAAATGACTGAAGGGATGGGACCTTCCCTGCAACCCAACACTAAAAATTCTCTAATTATGGAAAAAGGTTATGATGGAGACTTCAGACTTTATGCAGAGCGCAGGGAAACTGCCTAGAGAGAAGGTCTCCCATGACCCTAGGAATGGGGTTTAGTCAATGAAATTGCTTGCCAGATGCACAGAGCAGATAAAATGAAACTATTTGCCCTAGAGTGCAAAGCTATTTATCGAATTTGCTACCACCAACGTTGGGGGTGACCACCAGCTGAGCGAGAACCCAAGCAGGATTGGGCAACATCCTGGAGGAGAACTGTTCTATGGCTGGTTGAGAAACATGATGACTAAAGAAACTATCCAAATACTCTGTAGGCCAAAAGGTTGAACTAGAGGACCATGGTCCTTTGCAACCCTACGATTTTGGGATAGGCAAGGGAAGCCAAGCCGAGTGAGTAGCAAGCAGGTAAGGTGAGTAACAAGGTGGGCAGAGAACTGGCATGTGCAAATGCTCCAGCAGCATTTACAGGAGAGCAAGATCTTGATCATGGGGTGTGGTGGCTCAGCGGGTAAGACGCCAGGCTTGTCGATCGGAAGATTGCAAGTTTGGAGGTTCGAATCCCTAGCCCTGCGTGTGGAGTGAGCTCCCACACTAGCTCCAGCTCTTGCCAACCTAGCAATTCGAAAGCATGCAAATGCAAGTAGATTAATAGGTACCACTTCGGTGGGTAGGTAACAGCGTTCCGCGTGGGTCATGCCGGCCACATGACCGTGGAAGCGTCTTCGGACAACGCTGGCTCTTTGGCTAACAAACAGAGATGAGCACCGGCCCCTAGAGTCGGACACGACTGCACAGATGTGCGGGGGGAACCTTTACCTTTACCTTAAGATCTTGCCTCCGTGTAGAGAGTAAAGAAGATGACCTTGATGGAAATATGCAAGAACTGTTACCTAGTCAGAAGGGGCTGAAATGTTTTTTAAGCCCTGAGAAACCAGATAACATTTGGAAGCGGCTCCGGCAGAACCTCCCTGATTCATTGGGGTATAAGAAGGAAGAGGAGGTCCAGCACAATCAGACTTGCAAGATTCTGCTATTATAGTCAATCTCAATAAAGTAGAGTTCTAGTGTTCCTATGGGGTTGATTTCTGGTCTGGTCTACCTAGTGGGATGACACTGAGAGATTTCGGTCCAAAGCCAAACAGAGTCAAGACGAAGCATTCAGAGACATAAGTATGGTCCATAACAGTCCAGAAGTCCAGGTCAACAAGCCAAAGTTCAAGGTACAAACAGGGATCAAGGACAAAGGAGCACTGATCAAATATTGGTGCAGTTGTTCCCAAAAAGTGGTAGCTGCTGGTGACTGTTCTAACCTAGGCAGTATGACTCAATGAAAGCCATTTGTGTCTTGACTTCTCAAGGAGAAGGTCAACTCTTTGATGGTCCTAATGTATCCTTGGGCTAGGTGGTCTTTCACAGTCAGGGCTCCCATGAGCTGACTCCTCCCATACCTTCTCCAGGTGATTACTGGCTGAGTCAGTCTCAAGTAGTTGATTGTTTTAGTAAGTCCTGCAGCTGACAATTTGCTGGAACAGGGCCCTGAGCTCTTACTCAGAGGAGTCAGATGAGGACAAACAGGGTCTGGACAACCAGAAATTGGGGCAGTTGCAGAGGCCTCTGTGGGGTCAGAGACTTTCATCAAAACGACAAAAGCAGCTCTGTCCCATCACACCAACCATGAGATCCACCCTTTTGTACATGCAGGTATCATGACGTTCACATAAATGGAGCAGAGCTTGCAATGGTACTATCATCATTTGGCATTCCCCACCACCCAGGATGCCTTTGGCTACTTGCTACCAGTAGGGTGGCCTTCCCAAATGCTGGTCTATGCTCCTCTTGATTTGGTTGCCCAGAGACAATTGGTCTCCTCAACCAGATCTACCAATACTTTGATTCAATGTAATGTTGATTCCTATACTCAAACATTCCTGGGAACTTGAGTCTAATTTTCTTCGTTGTCCTCTGCACAAGTTAATGCCAGGAACAAAGCAAAGTATCATTGGAGTAGGACAGAAATAGCACCACGGGGGTCTGTGGTCTTGATTTACAACTTCCATTCAGTTTTGTGAGGACCACTTGCTGATACCCGTGAATCACCATGGGTGTCACCAAAGGCAGCTGTTACTCTTTTTTAGAGAACGTTTGCATTAGATCTCAATGGGTTTAGCAGATACTATACGTTTATCATCTAACTGCTTGCCCCTCCTCAATGCTTCGAGATCTTTCTTCCAAAAAGCCCCCCATTTCTTCCACCTGAAGCCAATGCACAGAACTCGAGATGAGTCTCATTTATGGCAATTGTAATTTTTCTAACCAACTGGAGGAGATTTGGCCTGACGCCAATTACTCGACTGCTTTGCAATCTGTAGAATAGCCTTTTGGCCCGCTGAGCCAGCAAAAACAGCTCTTCCAGGCTTTTTTTTTTTTTTTTCATTTTAGATAAGAGTTAAAGACAAATGACACCCCCTTCTTTTCTTTCCTCCCCTCTCCCCTCACTCAAAGCATGAAAAATCACATCAGGCAGTTTAAGTACTGTGTAAAATTGCTGAACTAAAAAACTTCATCCCCAACATTTTAATTGCTGGAGGTTTTAAGCATTTTAAGTAGTTAAAACCGTGGTGGGTACCCACACCATGCTGCAATCTACTTTGAATGAAGACATCAATTTGAAAGAATGCCTGAAGTTGGCACTCTAGTTTTATTGTGTGTTCTTATAAAATTCCTACCTATTTACTTGTTATATTTATACCCAGCCTTTCCTCCAGGAGCTCATGGCAGCTTATGTACAGGTAGTCCTCGCTTAATAACCACAATTGGGACCAGAATTTTGGTTGCTAAGTGAAGCAGTCATGAAAGGAGTCTGACCCAATTTTACGACCTTTTTTGCAGAGGTCGTTAAACGCATCATTGCAGGTGTTCGGACTTGAGATGGTGCTGAAAAGACCGACTTACGATTGGTCCTCACACAACCGCTGCAGCGTCCCAGCAGTCACGTGACCACGATTTGGGCACTTGGCAACCGGTTTGCATCTATGACCGTCACAGCATCCCATGGTCACGTGATCGCCCTTTTTGACCTTCCCGGCCAGCTTCTGGCAAGCAAAATCAATGGGGAACCGCGTGATATGCTTAACCACTTGGTTTGCTTAATGCCCGTGGTGATTTGCTTAATGACCGCCACAAAAAAGGTTGTAAAATTGGGTTGGATTCACTTAATGACTGCTTCACTTAGCAACCAAAATTCCAGGCCCAATTGTCGTTAAGCGAGGACTACCTGTAATAGCTTCTGAAGGATATTGATCAACGTTCCTACAGACACAGGCAGATTGAGCCCAACAGTTGCCACACTGAACTGCCACACCACAAACACCTAGCGTGATCTGTGCTTCCCAGGCTAGGAGAAAGCATGGGAAAAACTATAAGCATCTGGTAGAACCCACATGTGAGGTCGCTTGGCCTCTCCTGTGGACACCCATGGGGAGACCCTAGCAATGTGAAGTCAGTTCAGTGGGGAGAAATAGAATCCCAAGGTTTCCCCCGTTCATGCAGGTCCTGGTCAACAGAGTTGGTTTTTGGTTCTTCCTCCCAGCAACCTTGTATGTTGGTTTGTAGGTATCCCTCATTACTTTGTAATTGGGTCTTTCAGGCTAGAAACGGTTGCCCACCCCTACTGTAGAGTAAGAAGACATATTGCCTGTTATGGAGAAAAGGTTCTGTGGAGTCCTTGGTGCTCTCTGAGCCTTGTTGTTTTCTTGCAGACGTTTCGTTGCCCGACTAGGCAACGTCTTCAGGGCTAGCTTCGGCTTCAGGGCTAGCACTGAAGATGTTGCCTAGTCGGGCAACGAAACGTCTGCAAGAAAACAACAAGGCTCAGAGAGCACCAAGGGCTCTACAGTTCAACCCTGAGCCACAGATAATTCTCTTCTAAAAGGGTATATGAAATCAAACAGGCTTATGAATGTTAGTAGGACTTTTGTTTCCCTATTATTACCACATCCAAAGTGCTGAAGAAGATTGTTTGCAGAAAAATGTTCTTATTAGTTAAGCCCCTTTTCTGGATCTTCTTGTTGAATCCAAAAGGACAAAGCCTAGCTAATCTGCATAGAGAGAACAATGCCCTCATTCAGTGCTATTAGGGCCCTGCTGTTACTTACATCTGGTCCATATTTCATGAATGGGCTGAGGTAGCCAACCTTGAAATAAGTTTGCAAACCTCGCCTTAATTAGCACATCCAGAACGCCAACCCTCCAAGCTGAAGCTTATCCTGGATGGTCCTTTTTCAAGGAGATGAAGAACAGCAGTGGCCAGAACTGACCAGCGGTGCCCTATTTGGCCCATCCCACCTTTTCTCCTGCCAGTGGGTTTATGGCCCTGAATAAGATAAAAGGCCAATTTGGAGCCCCTGCAACAAAGAAAATAAAAAGGATTTGTGGATTAGCTGATTTCATTAACCGCTCCCTCTAGTGTTTGCTAGTTGCAGGACAAAAGGAATGAAAATCGGTTTCTTTTGCCAGCACGTTGCCTTCATGCAGAATTGACCGGAAGCCAAATGCCACAGTTAATGCATTAATTCAGGCATGGCATCTGATAAAATGGAGTTAGCCATGAAAGCCCTGTTGTTAATATATTGGTTAGTCTTTAAGAGGCTACAAAGATTATTTTTTTATTATTTGTAGAAGGAAAACGTACAGTATGTCATGCATAGAGCTGGGCGTGAACGTCTTCCAAAGTTCTGCATCAAATTTCTGGGGAGAGAAGATGGGGCGAACAATTGTTCCAGGGGAAGGAGATGTTCACCAATAATTTCTCAAGGAATGGATTTCTCCCTTTGCAGTGTCGCTGCTGAACATCCCTCTTGGTTACTCCTCTTGGGATTTAATGGAAATGTGGGAAGGCTTGAGGTCTACAGACCACTGGAGGGAGGGCTGTGCCATCCATGTTCAGGGCATTTCCAATCACCTCTTGGCCAACTCATTAACTAAATCAGTGCAAGAATACCCTATTCCAACTATGAAAATCCCTCTGAAATTTTCTTATCAAACCATAGAGTTTGAAGGGACCTTAGAGATCACCGACTTCAGTCCCCTGCAAGATCCACTAGAGCATCTCTGGTTGATGACCACCCAGTCTTTTTTCAAAGGGGTTGCAAAATGTTGTACCGCTCCCGAAGTCATGTGACTGCAATTCGGACACTTGGCAGCTGGCTCACATTTACGACCAGTTGCAGTGTCCTGTGGTCACGTGATCTCAATTTGCAGCCTTTTTTGACGGTTTCTGGCAAAAAGCGTCCATTGGGGAAACTGGATTCGCTTAACGCCTGTCGTAAAAATGGTAGTAAAATCGGGTCTAGTCACATGGTGACTCACTTAATGACCGCACTGCTTAACAACCCGTTTCCTGGTCCCTACTGTGGTCTTTAAGTGAGGACGACCTGTATGGCTTCCACAGTCCGCTTCAGGTGTTCCACTATAGCAGAATATCATGGCACTGGGAATCAGATAGATTGCCAATTGATTTCTATGTGCAGTTCAAAGTACCAGTCTTAACCTATGAAGTCAGACATGGCTTAGCTCCCAACTATCAGAGGAGACAATCTCCTCTGAGTAGCATCTCCTTTGCTTCCAAGATCAGAATGTCTCCTTCCTTTCCAAGGTTTCAGGAGGCAGTTGAAATGCTCTTTTTCCACGAGGCATTTGGTTCTCAGGATTGTGGGCTGCCTAGTTTAGCTTGGTTTCTTCACTTGCTTTCTTTTGTATTTTATTTGCTTTTTTGCATTTTTGCATTTTGCATTGTCGTGGGCTTGCATTACGAATTTTATTGATCATGAATGTTTTGATTATCTGGTGGCTAATCGAAACCACCAGAGGCTGAGATGGGGCAGCAGAACAATCCATATAATTAATAAAGGGGGTTGTATGAAGTGCGGCTGCCATTCCTGACCTGAAGTAGACAGGAAAAATTGACAAAGAGGATTTGATCCCAGTCGGATAAACACAGCTCACTCTTTCAAAGGACTGTTTCAGATTTCAGTTCCCATCATTCCTGATCATTGGTTCAGTTGTCACATTATGCAGACACAGTACACTCAGTGTCTTCATGTGCACACTTTTGTAATGTACCCCTTTCAGATGTCATATATACCTCCTTCAGACTTGCATGCACTCTACAAATCCTTTGTCTCCAGCATGGCACTCGTGGGCACCAGGATGCCCATCGCCTCCTTACCACTTGCCGGGCAGTCTGTCCCACCAAATTGTCTTTTAAACGCGTTTTTTAAAGTTAAGAAAAAGGGGGTGTTCCTGGCCTAGTGTAAAGTAAGCCATCAACCTCTAGCATCTTCTTTATTCCCAAGGATAGTTCTGAGCATATATAGAACCCATAGTCATTCTTAGATAACAAGCAGCGAATGGCTGCAGGCCCATGGTTTGTTGGGGAATGAGTCCTACTGCCCCAGGGTAAGCAGAGGTGACTGAGAACATCCTGAGAGGCTAAATGGTGTTTCTGGGAGTACAGGTAATCCTCACTTAATGACCATTCATTTAGTAATGGTTCAGACTTATGACGGTGCTGAAAAAACCAACTTACAATTGGTGCTCACACTTACAACTGTCGCGGATTCCCGCGGTCACATGATCACAATTTGGGCACTTGGCAACCAGTTTGCATTTATGACCATCACAGCATCCCGTGGTCACGTGATTGCCATTTTCGACCTTCCCAGCTGGCTTCTGGCAAGGAAAATCAATGGGGAACCACGTGATTCACTTAACAACCATCTGGTTCATTTAATGACCACAGTGATTTGCTTAATGACCACTGCAAAAAAGGTCGTAAAGTCAGGTCAGATTCACTTAATGACCGCTTCGCTTAGCAACCGAAATTTTAGTCTCAATTGTGATAATTAAGTGAGGACTACCTGTAACCATATTAGTTTTACTTTTCAGTAAATGGGGGTTTTGCAGTTGGCCTGCCCACCACAGGAGCCCTTTTCTATGAGTCTATGGAAAGTCTACTGTTCGCTTCTTAACATCTCCCTCCAAAATAGTATCTAAAATGATCCCCAGAAGATGCCGAGACCTTAGTGAACTGAGACCAGAAAATAATAATGGAGACCATGAGTTAATAGTCTGGTTCCATTAGACCAGAGCTTTCCAAACTGTGTGTCGGGACACGTTAGTGTGTCGGCTGCAGTGTCTGGGTGTGTCGCGGCTGCTGCTGCCTCTGAGCCCTGCCAGGATTCTGCACAGGTCCTAGTGCCTGCCTTGTGCCCTGCTGCCTCCAAACCTGCCCTGCCAGGATTCCGCCAGGTCCTAGTGCCTGCCTTGTGCCTTGCTGCCTCCAAATCTGCTGTGATTCCAAGCAGGTCCTAGTGCCTGCCTTGTGCCCTGCTGTAAGAGTGTGTCGTGAAATGATGCATGTCTAAAAAGTGTGTCACCAACATGAAAAGTTTGGAAAGCTCTGCATTAGACAATCCAAGTATCTATTCATATTGAATTGTTTGGTTAATCAATAGAGAAGAAAAAGACAATACCAATGCTTTACAATATGACAGCTTATAAAATCCTAGAGTTGGGAAGGACTGTTTAAGACACTGCATCCCAACTCCTTGCTCGGTGTAGAAATCCAAATTAAAGTACCCCTGACATTCCAGCAAAGGGAATCTCACCGTCTCTCCAGATAACCAGTTCCACTGTCATTCTGCTCTTACTGCTGGGAAGTTGTGTTTTGTTGTTTTTCCTAAGAGTCAGTCTGAGTTTTCCATCCTGTAACTTCCATCCTTTAATCCATATCCAGAACGATGGAGAACAGATCTTCCATGTTTTAGATATCCTTCTAGATATTTGAGGACTGCCATTATAACACAGACAGACACACACACACACACATACACACACACAGAGCAGTCACTCTCCCTAGGATATAATTTCTCATCCCCTGAGCATCTTTGTTAACTATCTCTGAGCCTGTTCCAGTTTTTGTGAAACTTTCTCCAGTTGTGAACTGACTTGATTGAAACATCTCTGACTAGCCTTCTCTAAGCTGACGTTCTCTAGACATGTTGGGAATTGCAGTTGCTCAAATGTGGGCATTCCCAGGTTAGCTAGGAATCTTGAGTGTTTCAACCCCAGTCCCATTTGGAGGGCTCCAGGTTGGGAATGCTGGTGCAAGCCAATGTCCAGTTTAGGCTGGCGTTTTCCTTCAATTTTCACTGAAGTATTTTATGCAGGTAAAATCCATAGATAAATGGTATTTATGCATGTTGGGAAAGATTTCCAAGAATAAGCCTTTAAGTATGCATTAAATATTGTTGAGAATCTGCATTTAAATCTGCATTTTCTCCCGAGGAAGAAAAGGCCGCACATTCCCTGCAGAAAGAGCGTGAAATTGACTTCTAAATGACTGCATGCAAAATGAAGATGGCCAGGAATAAGACTGATCTGTTGACCCCTTTCAAGGGGTTAATGAGATAGTTAAAGATGTACCCAATCTCTCTTAACCTCCTCAAGATATAATGGCAGTGTTACACTCATGGCGTGCTTTCCATGTTATTACTCTGGCAGTAATCTGCTTTAAATTAAGGTTTGCAAAAACATGACTCCTGTTTACATTAAGAAAATGCGTGAGTTCCATCAAGAGAAGAGTTTTGGTGCTGGCAGTGGTCAGGATAACATTTTTCCACAATGCCCACTCGTCTTCTGCCATCCAGCCCAGGCCTTTAACTATTTCCCTGTTTCTTAAAAGACATCCTTCTGTTTGGAAAAGAACCGACCCTGGTACGTTGGTGTTATTTTTAATGCCTCGCTAATCAAACATATGGGGAAGAGCTCAGGAGGAGAATAAATTTGAGACGAAAGACACTAATTTGATGGTGCCAATTTTCATCTGGAAGGGTCAGGTGGCTAAGGTAATGTGATCTGATTCCCCAGGATTTTTTTTTATCTACTGAAATGGACAGCTGCTTCAACATTGGTGGTTTTTTCTTTTTGCCATGATGTGTCGGTTTTCCGCCCATTCCCTTTTATCTCCTTTGGTTGATGGAGCATCGCTTGAAAAAAAAAAAGGCATGGAAATGTGAAACTAGAAAATGATGAACTCATCTGCTAAAGGGAAAGAAAGCTTGCTTTGAAGTAGGGGCAACCGTTGGGTGGGTGGGTGGGGGTGTCCAAAAGGTAAAAAATGTGGCCACTTCCATGACATCAAAGCCCTGCCCCTTTTTCATGTGCTGTAATTGTGCAGTCGTGGCTGCCATCTTGATGTTTTTGACCCCTCTTACGGATGTCCCTGCTTTACTGGGAATCCAGTAGGTGGAATTGATTGTTTATGTGCCATCAAGTCTGTGTCGACTCTTAGCAACCACATAGATAGATTTTCTCCATGATGACCTATCTCTAACCTGGTCCTTCAACAGAGCACCCATCACCATGGTAACTGAGTCCCTCCCCCTTGCTGCTGGTCATCCTCTTCTTCTCTTTCTTTTCACCTTTCCCAGCATTAGAGCCTTCTCCAGAGAGCTGGGTCTTCACATAATGTTTCCAAAGTAGAATAATTTGAGCCTGGTCATTTGTGCCTGGAGTGAAAACTCTGGGTTGATTTGTTTAGCTTTCAGCTCTCAATAGTGTCCAGCCAGCTCAACAACTTGGCTTGACTTTGACCTGTTGAAAACAAGGCTCCAGTCATCAAAGCGTGCCTTTTTTTTCTTAGTTAGGGAACAGTGGTGCTCGCTGAGCTGTTAAAAGGACCACTTGACCCAGCCGCACGAGAAGTCGGAGGAGAGAGCAAAGCTTTGAAAAGTCATCTGTACTGAGCAAAGACACAGTTACAGATTATTCTTTTTTTAATATATATATATATATATATATATATATATATATATATATTATATATATACATACATACACATACATACATACATACATACATACACATACATACATACATACATAGTATGTGTGTGTGTGTGTGTGTGTGTGTGTGTGTGTGTGTGTGTGTATTTATTTATTTATTTATTTATTTATTTATTTATTTATTTATTTATTTATTTATTTATTTATTTATTTATTTTCATTCCTTTTCCATTATGAAACAGTGCTTATCCCCAAAGTGGATGTATTGAGCCCTCAGGACAGCAGAAGCAAATTTTGTTTTACTCTCATAGTCATCTTATTGATATGCTTTATTTAAATATGAAACCACATAGTCAGTCGGACAGATGCTCTTTTGTTTCTGAGAAACATAAAGTTAGAAGGGATCTGGAAGTCATCTAGCCTAACCCCTGCTCAGCTTGTATGAAAACAGCTGTCAAGCACAAGAACATAAGAATACAGGTAGTCCTCAACTTATGACCACAATAGGGATTGGAAAGTTCATCATTAAGTGGGGCGGTTGTTAAGTGAGGCATCACACGACCGTACCCAATTTTATGACATTTTTTGTGGTGGCCGTTAAGCGAATGATGTGGTCATTAGTCATTAGTCCCTGTCTCTCAGCCCTAGGAAGGAGCCAATGGCAAACCAGGAGACAGAGAGTTCTAGTCCCGCCTTAGGCATGAAAGCTAGCTGGGTGACCTTGGGCCAGTCACTCTCTCTCAGCCCTAGGAAGGAGCCAATGGCAAACCAGGAGACTGAGAGTTCTAGTCCTGCCTTAGGCATGAAAGCCAGGTGGGTGACCTTGGGCCAGTCACTCTCTCTCAGCCCTAGGAAGAAGCCAATGGCAAACCAGGAGGCTGTGAGTTCTAGTCCCGCCTTAGGCATGAAAGCCGGCTGGGTGACCTTGGGCCAGTCCCTGTCTCTCAGCCCTAGGAAGGAGCCAATGACAAACCAGGAGGCTGTGAGTTCTAGTCCCGCCTTAGGCATGAAAGCCGGCTGGGTGACCTTGGGCCAGTCCCTGTCTCTCAGCCCTAGGAAGGAGCCAATGGCAAACCAGGAGGCTGTGAGTTCTAGTCCCGCCTTAGGCATGAAAGCCGGCTGGGTGACCTTGGGCCAGTCCCTGTCTCTCAGCCCTAGGAAGGAGCCAATGGCAAACCAGGAGGCTGTGAGTTCTAGTCCCGCCTTAGGCAGGAAAGCCGGCTGGGTGACCTTGGGCCAGTCACTCTCTCTCAGCCCAACTCTCCCCCCAGGGTTGTTGTTGTGGGGAAAATAGGAGGAGGAAGGAGTATTTGGTATGTTTGACGCCTTGAGTTATTTATAAAAAAATAATAAAATAAAAATAAAATAAAATAAAATAATAAATAATAAATAATAAAATAAAATAATAATAAAATAAAATAATAAAATAAAATAATAATAAAATAAAATAAAATAATAATAAAATAAAATAAAATAGATAAAATTAAATAAAATAAAAAAAATAATAAAATAAAATAATAAAATAAAATAATAAAATAAAAATAAAGAATGCCCAACATTCCAGCCTTTTCTGATATGGAAATAGTCTGGGCCCCTGATTATCTTTGTTACCATCTTCTGCACTTTTTTCTAGCAATATTATATTCTTTTTTTTCAAGCAGGGGCATCAGAACTACACACAGTATTCCAGATGCAAATGTGCCATAGATTTGGAGCATGAAAAGGTGATAATGAAGTGTGAATTATATGCTTTGCAACTAAAATAATAGAACATAAGATCTAAGGCCGCCTCTTTAAAAACACATCTCACTGGGCATCTTTTTCTAAGGGCAGGTAATTTGGAGCATTTTCTCTTTCTTACCCATCCCTTTTTTTTTTGCAAAATTTTGCCCTATGGCAAATGCTGAAGGACTCATAAAATTGCTGGCCTTTTTCTGCCATTCAGTTGCTCCAAATAAAGATATTACTCAACTCTACAGATCTTGACCTACCTACCTACCTACCTACCTACCTACCTCCCTTCCTTCCTTCCTTCCTTCCTTCCTTCCTTCCTTCCTTCCTTCCTTCCTTCCTTCCTTCCTTCCTTCCTTCCTTCATATTTGAGTTGGCTTACAAGTGTAGCGGAGCAAGTTAATTAATCCAGTTTCATACAATTGGGTTATCAGCCATGACAATGTCATGAAAAAGGCCTATGAAATAGATCACTAGGGCATGTACTAACCATTTAAAAATCTTTTGATTTGTAATCTTTGGGAAAATATGTAGAAATGCTTCAACCTCCTCTTTGTCATAGTAGTCATTCTGTTTGGGGCTCAATCATGGCAAAAATCCAGATTAGGATTTTTATTCCAAACTTTATGATGAAGGAGTGACCTGAATTTTACCTCGTGGCCATTTTTTAGGTTCAGCTTTTCTTCAGGGTGTCTTTCCAGAAGTTAGACTGGCTGTTCCTGTTGCAGAGAGTGAGCAGAGCTGGGCTTCCTTTAGAAACTCGCATCTCACGCTGAGTTTTATTTTTCACCTACGTGGGGTGGTAAACGGTTAGAAAAAATGGAGATGATCAGAGGACATTTCTTTCGCCTGCCTTTTCACCAAATATTTAACTGTAAGATGATTTTTATTGCCCGCGTTCTTCTGTTTATTTAGCCTTACATGGTCTGTTTTGGTTTTAAATTTTTATTAGCTGCCTTCGGTGTTTACCAGAGGAGGGAGGCAGACAGTAAATCAAATGCAAAAAAAAAAAAGCAAGCGTGCTTGCTTCCCCCATTCCCAGTGTGGTATCACCAACCCTTTATTGCAATTTTTTCCCTCTGTTTCAAAGTTGGTGGCATTTGAGCACCGCAACCAGGAGGAGTGAGCGTCTGGACCAGGCATGCCATGCAAACACAACTACAGGTACTCCTCACTTAACGACCACAATTGGGACTGGCATTTTGGTCGCTAAGCGAAGTGGTCATTAAGCGAATCTGACCCAATTTTACGGCCTTTTTTTTGCAGCGGTTGTTAAGCGAATCACCACAGGTGTTAAGCGAACCACGTGGTCGTTAAGTGAATCATGTGGTTCCCCATTGATTTTGCTTGCCAGAAGCTGTCCGAGAAGGTCGAAAATGGTGATCACATGACCATGGGATGCTGCGACGGTCATAAATGCAAACCGGTTGCCAAGCGCCCAAATTGTGATCATGGACCGCGGGGATGCTGCAACAGTTGTAAATGTGAGAACCGGTCATAAGTCGTTTTTTTCAGCACCTTTGTAATTCTGAACCGTCAGTAAACAAATGGTTGTTAAGTGAGGACTACCTGTAAAAAAAAAAGGTAAAGGTACCCCCCGCACATTTGTGCAGTTGTGTCCGACTCTAGGGGCCGGTGCTCATCTCCTTTTGTTAGCCAAAGAGCCAGCGTTGTCCGAAGATGCTTCCACGGTCATGTGGCCGCATGACACGCGTGGAACGCTGTTACCTACCCACCAAAGTGGTACCTATTAATCTACTTGCATTTGCATGCTTTCGATTTGCTAGGTTGGCAAGAGCTGGGGCGAGTGCGGGAGCTCACTCCGTCATGCGCGGGGCTAGGGATTCGAACCTCCGAACTTGCAATCTTCCGATCAACAAGCCTGGCGTCTTACCCACTGAGCCACCACGCCCCCTTTGAGCCACCACGCCCCCTTTGAGCCACCACGCCCCTGGTACTACCTGTAGAGGTTTTTAAATAATAAGTCTGCCCCATTTGGAGTTGTGGGAGGAAACCGCTTAGTCCAAGTTATTTAGGCTCGGAGGTTTAAGTCACCCAAACACCCAAGACCCCAACAGTTGCCAAGCTCAGACGGAAGCTGATCGGATATAGCACAGCAAAATCTGCAGCTTGGTTTTTTGATGGATCACTCATAGGTGTCAACTGACAGCAGATATGATGGATTTTTCATTGGATTAATCAGTGTTCTTTGTCAGGTACACACCAAGATGCACATGGAAAACATTAATCTCAACGTCTCAGCCTTCATTGCCATGAGTTACTGTCTTCCAGCGCAGGCATAGGCGTTGGTTCATAACTGTGAGGATGCTAAAAATGATGAAAAGTGTGTTGTGATGTCACAGTGCAAGCCCTGCCCTTTCGTACTTGCATTGCGACATCACAAACAAGGACGTAAGGAGCATAGCAATGCATGTGTTCCCCTGTCCTTCCTCTGAGTACAGATTCATTCATTCATTCATTCATTCATTCATTCATTCATTCAATTTATCTAGCCACCCATCTCAAACCAGTGACTCTGGGCAGTGATACTGTCTCACTCCCATGAGTAAGAGAACAAGCATCAGTAAACAGATTCCTGAGATTGGTAATTGCCATATTAACATTTGAATGCAAAGAGCTTTCTCTTCCATTTAGACTCTTTCCAGCTTTCAACACTCTAGCTAGGGTGAAGAAAGGCAGCTGATCTCTTCAGATACTGGAAAGTCCAGATGTGTTTAGAAACATAGCATTTCCCTATAAATAAATGTATCGCTCAGCCCTATTAGCTCTCGAAAACTTATCAGAAGCAGAAGAGATTATTTATGGACTGCGAACGGCCGAGAAAAATATTCTGACAGCAACTTTTCCCCCTCAAAATGATCACAGCACAAACGCTAGGGGGGAAATGAATTTGCAGCATAATTTAGCATTTTCTTAAAATGATATGGCTAGGCTATTATTATTGTTGTTGTTGTTATGTCTATCTTCAGGGAGATTGGGTGGAGCAGGAAAAGAAAAAAAGTGGCAGTTTGGTTCCCCAGCAGGTCAATTTCTTACTGTATAAAGTGGTGTTCAAAAAACTAATGTTTTTTCCCCCCAGCCATTCTCATTTAGTTTGATGGGGGGCGGGGGGGGAACTGATTTTTTTTTCCAAAGGAGGAGAGAGTTTCAGTTGAGATGCTCATATGAGCTGGTGTGTGGTTCTTGCTTTTCATTAATTACAAGGTGGTCAAAGCATCTGTGTGAATATCCTGCCTTTCATTGTACAATCACTTTACTCAGTCTGCAGTCTCCCCAACTCTTCAGAGTTCAGGGGAATCCCAAGGGAGTGTGGTGTCTGCAGCAAGGGGGCTTTCATCAAAATCGCTAAATGTGGGTTGTGATGTCATAATACAAGCCCCACCCTTTAGTTATTTGAGAGCAATGTCACAGTGTACTCCCAGTGTGAGTACAGAAGGGGCAGAGTTTGCATCACGACATCACAATGCATGTTAGGTCATTTTCCTTCCCTGGTCCTCCACCTCTGCGGATGCTCGTGCAAAGGAAGACATTGTGTACAGGTAGTGCTCGCTTAACGACCACAACTGGGACTGGAATTTCGGTTGCTAACCAAAGCGGTCATTAAGCGAATCTGACCCAATTTTATGACCTTTTTGTGGCTGTTGTTAAGCAAATCACCGCAAGCGTTAAGCGAACCACATGGTTGTTAAGTGAATCATGCGGTTCCCCATTGATTTTGCTTGCCAGAAGCCATCCAGGAAGGTAGAAAATGGCAATCACATGACCACGGGATGCTGCGGCGGTTATAAATGGGAACCGGTTGCCAAGCGCCCAAATTGTGATCATGTGACCGCAGGGACGCTGCAACGGTTGTAAGTGTGAGAACTGGTCATAAGTCGTTGTTTTCAGCATCAAAAGTCTGAACCATCACTAAACGAATGGTTGTTAAGCAAGGACTATCTGTATTAGGCAGAAGGAATAACCTTTAGGGAACAGGAGGAAGAACCTTAACCAAGACAACAGTCAGATAAAAGAAATCTGAGTCCAGGGCAGAAAGGTAAGGTCTCCGACATGACCTTCCATAGTTCTCATGGGGATAAAAGGAAGGAGGGGGGAAGAGCATTTAGACTTGCAAGATTCTGTTACAGGTAGTCCTTGACTTACGAACATTCATTTAGCGACCGTTCGAAGTTACAATGGCACTGAGAAAAGTGACTTACGGCCGGTCCTCACACTTAAGACTGTCACGTCAACCAGCATGTACTGTATTTATGACAGTTGCAGTGTCCTAGGGTCATGTGATCACCATTTGCGACCTTCCCAGCTGGCTTCCAACAAACAAAATCAATGGGGGGAGCCGGATTCACTTAACGACCACATGATTTGCTTAACAACCCCAGCAAAATGTCATAAAATCGGGCGCAGTCACGTGATGCCTCACTTAATGACCACATCGCTTAGCAACTGAAGTTCCGGTCCCAATTGTGGTCGTAAGTCGAGGGCTACCTGTACTATAATCTTATAATAAAAGTAGTATTAGCTTGCATGTCTTTGGTTTCCAAGTTTGGTCTACCTTGGAGGGCTGGCCCATTGGAAAGAAAGTCCCAAGGGGCTTTTTGTGATTGGGAAGTGTGAACAGCCAGGATAGCTGCACCACGGACATCCACAGGAGGCATAAGAGACACGAGTAACAAAACGTGGCTTGCAACGTCGCCATGCAAACTCTGCCCCTTCTGTTCTTACGTCGCAACATTGCACGCGCACCCATCCGCAGCTTGGTTTGTGTCCTGAGGACACAAGGCACACTTCATAGGGCTGACATGATCATGGCTAGCTGTGGACTCTTGGGGCTCCAGAGTGATGGAAAGATGCCGGAAACAATCCCCTCCACCATCTCGACAATTAAGGAAGCTTAAAAACACCAAGAGAAATTGGAAAGAGATGTTTAAAATGCCCTGAGAACAAAATTCAGGATTTGCAATTATAATTCGGCCAGAGCAGACTTACACAAAAGGCCTTTGAGGGAAATGAAAATGTTAGCTGAAATATAATTGGCAGACAATGATGCTGTTGTGAGGTTGGGTTTCTTGAAACATGTCAGTGCCCTGAATGTTTGAGTGGCAGCTTTTCCAGTGAAGGTCATGGTGGAAGAGGAGGAATGTGGATTCATGACTGTAGGCGTTAGAATAGAAGAAGAAGAAGAAGAAGAAGAAGAAGAAGAAGAAGAAGAAGAAGAAGAAGAAGAAGAAGAAGAAGAAGAAGAAGAAGAAGAAGAAGAAGAAGAAGAAGAAGAAGAAGAAGAAGAAGAAGAAGAAGAAATGATAGATTCCCATATTGGAACCTTTCTCCAATTTGTTTGAATATTTCAGAACTACTTGGGCTAGATCAGAGCAGAAGTATCTGATCAAAGCCATAGTGATGTCATGTGCATGATGATGTCATTGGATATGATGTCACTTGCCTCCCCCACTGTATGAATAGGTTAGACTGCAACTCCTGCCAACAAGGCTTATAACAAGGAATTGTGGGAGTTGAAGTGATTGGATAAAAAAATTCCACAGGCCTCAGTTAGTCACACAGTTTGTTGTTGTTGTTCAGTCATTTAGTCGTGTCCGACTCTTCGTGACCCCATGGACCATAGCACTCCAGGCCTTCCTGTCCTCCACTGTCTCCCGGAGTTTGCTCAAATTCACGTTCATTACATCGGTGATGCTATCTAACCATCTCATCCTCTGCCGTCCCCTTCTCCTTTTGCCTCCAGTCTTTCCCAGCATCAGGTTCTTTTCCAGTGAGTCCTCTCTTCGCATTAGGTGGCCAAAGTATTTGAGCTTCAGCTTCAGTATCTGTCCTTCCAATGAGCAGTCAGGGTTGATTTCCTTTAGGATTGACTGATTTGACCTCCTTGCAGTCCAAGGGACTCTCAAGAGTCTTCTCCAGCACCACAGTTCGAAAGCATCCATTCTTCGGCGCTCAGCCTTCCTTATGGTCCAACTCTCACAGCCAACTCTCATAGTCACACAGTAGTAAGCTCTATTTCATTGTGGATGAGAATTTCCTGGTGCGTTAAGGATGGTATGAGCCTGACCTTTGATTTTCTCAACTATTTCCACTTTCCCATATGATTCTTTGCATTTTCCTGGCACAAAACCACAAGAGTAGGTGCTTGATTTTTATAGTAAGGATCTTCACCAATGTTGTACACTATTATTTTCAGATATGTTTATTTTCCATCCTGGTCCTGCTTCAGAAATGTGGAACCTTCACTTATGGAGAAGGAGAGAAAGAACTGGGTTCACTATGGCGCCTGTCCCAGCAGAGTATGGGAAGGAAAAGCCAGATTTGATATGTTTCAGAAAGGGAGGGAGGGAGAAAGAAAAATGGGCTTTATCCAGCATTGCCGAGAAAAGTTTGAAAGGATGCCCTACTTATATAATCTCTAATTCCAAGATTCACTCTCATTGTGAGGAAGTTAGCAAGATGAGAACAAAGTAAATCTCTCAACACCCAAGACATTTTGAACCCTAGATCAGGAAAGAAAATAGTGGCTGCATTTTTACAACATGGTAGTTAAATTAGCTTTAATTTTGATTAGTTGTTTTGTGGGTGAGATGGTATAACATCACCGAGAAGGCCATGGACAACTCTTTTCAGCCTATTTTTTTGGCTTGGGGAGAAATAAAATAGGGATTGGAGCCGGAGGTCACACCGAAGCACACCACTCCTGTTTCTATCTCAAAACCTGGAAAGCCAACTTTTTATTTTTTTTATTGCTAAAATGTATATGCCACTCTATTTCTTACAATACCTACAATATCTCATACACAGTGAAACAGAGAGAACTTACTACAGTGCAACTGACTGAGGCCTGTGTAACTGTTTATCCAATCTGTATCTCATCCATGACTCCTGAGAATACCATGGATAGCCAAGAAAACAAACAGATGGATCATCGAACTAAACAACCCAGAAGTCTCCCTTGAGGCACAAATGACGAGGTTCAAACTATCCTACTTTGGACACATTATACAAAGACCCAGCTCTCTGGAGAAGCCTATAATGCTGGGAAAGGTGGAAGGAAAGAGGAGAAGAGGACAACCAGCCACAAGGTGGATGGACTCAATTACAGTGGTGATGGGGGCACTGTTGGGAGACCTGAAAGAGCAGGTTAGAGACAGATCATCATGGAGAAAATCTTATCTATGTGGCCGCTAAGAGTTGACACCAACTTGATGGAACATAATCAATCTCCTCCATCTCCATATATTGTGGTGCTAGTTTACAAGTTTTAAAAACTTAATATCAAGGCTGTAACAGCAGTGCAGAACCAAGAAAGCCAAATTCACAAAGAGCCTCATGAATCAGGTTTAAAGCCAGTAAAAGGAGTTCAGTTACAGAATCCTGGAAACTAGATAAGAGTAAGTGCTCATTTATTAGTGAGAACATTAACGGTCTCTGCAAATTGTTCGATCCTCTGTCTCATGGACTCCCTAACAGTTGGATTGATGCCTTGATTAAGAGATAAGGCTGAAATGTCCATCTGATCCTTGACTGCCATGTTTCCCAGCCTCTAAGCGTGCTCTTCAGTAAAAATCAATCAATATAATTATAACTTGTCAGATTAGGGAACCTATAAATCTCACAAATAAATAAATACATCTGATGAGGGAGTAGTATGATGTTACTCATTCCCAAATGCTTCTGTGGAGAGCCATGTTTTTACAGCTCCCTAAAAATGTAGTAAGGAAAGGATGATCTGGATATTTGGGGCTAGGCTGTTTCAAAGGAGGGGAATCATTAACCAGAAGACTTGAGGCTATAATTGGGTATTTTACCACAGGATGCTGCAATGGTCATAAATGCAAACCGGTTGCCAAGCACCCAAATTGTGATCATGTGACCACGGGGACGCTGCGACAGTCGTGTGAGGACTAGTCGTAAGTCAGTTTTTCCAGCACTGTCGTAAGTCCAAACCATCACTAAACGAATGGTTGTTAAGCGAGGACTACCTGTAACCTTAGGGCACTGTTTCTCAACCTTGGCAACATTAAGATGTGTGGACTTCAGCTCACAGAATTCCCCAGCCAGTATGTCTTAAAGTTGCCAAGGCTGAGAAACACTGCCTTAGAGTATAGCTTGGTTTCTCAGATTTTCTGAGAATCCTTTCCCATCATCCTCACCTCACGCCAGTGGGGGGGGGGTTGGGGTTCAAAAAAGTCAAGATGGTACCTGCAAGCACATGATGAAAGCCCCGGCCTCCATGCTCGCATGGCCACAGACGCCATCTTTACCTGCCCTCTATGGATGCCTCTAACTTAGGCTATGGAATATGAGACACCAAATTGCTTTATTTGCATGCTTTTTTAAAAAAAAACTGTCTTCCCTGGATCCCCTGCTTTATCTGGAGGACGTGTCTTCGTCATCCTTTTGCTTTCCGGACCCAGCAGCTCATTTGTAATGATGTTGTTTCTCAGACATGTTTGTTCACATCAGCGTGTTGGCACTTTTTATAAATCAATTAGGGCTTCGACAGTTAACATGCTGTAGTTGCATCGGGTTCCCACAGATGTCGCTTAGTCATCAACCAGAAATTGTTTATTTTTTCTTTTTCTGCTCAAAAATATGTTCCCCAAGTCTTGGCCGTTGGCTGATTCGTGCCCATGCGTGAGAGCTAATTAAAATGTTTTAAATTGGCTCGCTGGCTCATATCTATCAATAGTCAGTATAGGTGCTGGGTTTCCTGGCAACCATTGGCAGCTGTGACAGGAGGCCGTACCCTTTTTTTAAAATAGGAAAGAATGCGTGTTTGCAAATATTTTGTTTTTATTTTTTAATGCTGCTGCGAATGAGGGAATAACCGAAGTTTATACTGAAGGTCCTCTAAGGAAATAGCCTTGAATGGGATCCTTCATGGGGATTGGATGATTTGCGTCTACGTAAGCTGAAGTCACGCTTTCCGTTTGCTTGTGTGAGCCAGGGCATCTGCAGGGAAGAAGGGTCAAAAAAATCAAGATGGTGCTTCTGGGTGACCCAAATCCCGCCCATTTTTATACGCATTCACACGGAAAAGGCTTCTGTTGCACAGTTGTCATCTTGACAGTTGTTACCCCTCCCTCCTGCTCTGCAGATGCCTGTGCTTCAATTGAATTCTTAAGGTAACTGTAAAGACAAAATGTCCCTTGATCAAGGTCCAAGTTTCTCACTCCTTGCAGATGAATCAAATGTTCTGGGAGGACTTCCAGTGTGTTGGCTGCGTTTCCCCTGGGTCCGAGTTTTGTAAACGTACATTTCACTGCCAGGGAGAGCAAGCATTTCTGCTGGGGACAATACGTCTTGGACACCCTAGCACAGGGCTTTCCAAAGTTTTCCCGCGGCGACACACCAACTGCCATTGGTGTGTCGCCGCGGGAAAACCTGGAAGCGCTGATGATGATCAGCGCTTCCGGGTTGTGTGGCGACACACCAGACTGTATGTGGTGACACACTTTTGTGTCGCGACACACAGTTTGGAAAGCTCTGCCCTAGCAGGAAGGAAGAAGTATACAATTATGGCCAAAGGTAGGCTCAAGGGAGCCACCATCTTCTCTTCCACTGTGTCTTGGGGAAGGAGGTGTATCTACCATTTGCGGAAATCCAAGGTCAGTCTGGCGTAGGGGTTAAGGTGTTAGACTAACATTGGGGAGACCTTGACCCCGGGAGTTCACTTGGTGAATTTAGGCCTCTCTCTCTGTCCACCCTTCCTCACAGAGTGCTTGCAGTGGGTTATGCACTATGTATACCATCATGAGCTCTTGAAGGAAGAACATGATATACAGGTTGTTGTTGTTGTTGTTGTTGTTGTTCAGTTGTTTAGTCGTGTCCGACTCTTCGTGACCCCATGGACCATAGCATGCCAGGCCTTCCTGTCCTCCACTGTCTCCCGGAGTTTACTCAAATTCATATTTGTTACATCGGTGATGCTATCTAACCATCTCATCCTCTGCCGTCCCCTTCTCCTTTTGCCTTCAGTCTTTCCCAGCATCAGGGTCTTTTCCAGTGAGTCCTCTCTTTGCATTAGGTGGCCAAAGTATTTGATCTTCAGCTTCAGCATCTGTCCTTCCAATGAGCAGTCAGGGTTGATTTCCTTTAGGATTGACTGGTTTGACCTCCTTGCAGTCCAAGGGACTCTCAAGAGTCTTCTCTAGCACCACAGTTCGAAAGCATCAATTCTTCGGCGCTCAGCCTTCCTTATGGTCCAACTCTCACAGCCATACATTACTACTGGGGAAACCATAGCTTTAATTATACAGACCTTTGTTGGCAAGGTGATGTCTCTGCTTTTTAATATGCTGTCTAGGTTTGCCATAGCTTTCCTCCCAAGGAGCAAGCGTCTTTTAATTTCATGGCTACAGTCAACATCTGTGGTGATCTTGGAGCCTAAGAAAATAAAATCTGTCACTGCTTCCATTTCTTCCCCTTCTATTTGCCAGGAAGTGATGGGGCCAGATGCCTTGATCTGAGTTTTTTTAATGTTGAGTTTCAAGCCAGCTTTTGCACTCTCCTCTTTCACCCTCATCAAGTGGCTCTTTAGTTCCTCTTCACTTTCAGCCATTAGGGTGGTATCGTCTGCATATCTGAGGTTGTTGATATTTCTCCCGGCAATCTTAACTCCGGCTTGTGATTCATCCAGCCCGGTATTTCTCATGATGTACTCTGCAGATGGGTTAAATAAGCAGGGTGACAATATACATCCTTGTCGTACTCCTTTCCCAATTTTGAACCAATCGGTTGTTCCATGTCCAGTTCTAACTGTTGCTTCTTGACCCGCATACAGGTTTCTCAGGAGACAGGTAAGGTGGTCTGGTACTCCCATCTCTTTAAGAATTTGCCAGAGTTTGTTGTGATCCACACAATCAAAGGCTTTAGCGTCGTCAATGAAGCAGAAGTAGATTTTTTCTGGAACTCTCTTGCTTTTTCCATGATCCAGCGAATGTTGGCAATCTGATCTCTAGTTCCTCTGCCTCTTCAAAACCCAGCTTGCACTTCTGGTAGTTCTCGGTTCACATAGATGCTTAGTTCTGTTCGTACAACCCTCAGATTGTGCCATATGAATACAAGCCTGATTATCTTCAAAAACAGTTACAGGCTTGTGCAATTCCATGCCTATATCTTTTAACAGTTGTTTAAACCATACAATCTTGTTACAAATTTGTGCTAGGCTACAAAATTCTGCTCCTGCTGTAGAAAGAGAAACAAGTGTCTGTTTCTTAGAATGCCAGGCAATTGTTGAGCCAGCATACTGTATTATAGCTCCAGAAGTTGACTTAGGATCATTGAGATCTGCTCCCCAGTCTGAATCAGCATATGCCTGTAATTTTTCTAATTTTTCTGTCCCAGAGGCAGAAAGCCTCAGACAGTAATCCTTCGTGCCTTGCAAATACCTCAACAGTCTTTTCAATGCTGCTTTCCCAGTAGACGTGGTTTTTTCTACTTGTCTGCTTAAAATTGAAACAGCATTAGAAATATCTGGGCGAGAATAATTTGCAACGTACAATAAACTTCCAATCGCAGATCTAAACCCATCTGCCTCAGATAATTCAAGTTCTCCCACCTCCTTCTGGAAAGCATAGGGGTTAAGACTGATTTACATTCCTGCATGTTAAACTTCTCTAGGAGTCTCTTGATCTTATTACTTTGGCTTACCAGGAAACTACCATCTTTTTCTCTGTATATTTCCAAGCCTAAGTAATTTGTCACTATACCAGATTCTTTAATGTAAAATTGTTCTTCATGTACGTTTCAAAATCATGTCGCTGTTTGTCTGATGAAGTAAGTAGAAATCAATCATCAACATACAAACAAATACACACAAATAGATAAAAGTTTGTTTGTCTTTCTTAACATAAATACATGGATCTGCCTTCCCTTTTTCAAAACCAAAACTTTGCAGTGTTTCATCTAATTTTAGGTTCCAGCAGTGAGATGCTTGTTTCAAACCATAAACTGATTTTTGTAGTTCATACACCAAATTTTTACCTTGTTCCATACCAGGTGGTTGTTGCATGTACAACTTCTGGTCTAATTCACCATATAAAAATGTAGTTTGAATATAATGATGATAAACTGACATCCTTTTTAGTGCAGCAACTTTCAACAGCAATCTGATTGATTCACCCTTTGTAACAGGTGCAAAAGTTTTGTCAAAGTCTAAATGTTTTCTTTGAGAAAATCCTTTAGCAACTAACCTTGCTTTGTATTTTTGAAACATACAAAGGAGTACGTTCAGCCTCAGGCATTGCTTCCAGGGTGCAAATTAAGGTATGCCACATTTCATTCAGTGAAGATAAAATAATGTATGCTTTTGTTGGAGGTGTAAACTCCATACCTCTCTCTTGCAGTTCTACAAACAGCTGCTATATGGAGTGTAAATGTTCAGGCAAACTGCCTTCCTCAGACAAATAGGCTTTGTAAAGTTTTCTAGTTAGGGAAACTTTACTTCCTGCTGTTGTTTTTACATACTGTACAAATTTCTCAGTGCCTCCCAGAGTTGTTTTGCAGACTGCAACCATGCACATTCACTAGCTGACTGTCTTCAACTCCTAAAATAATGGATGCTCTGGCATGTTCATCTTGTTTTTGCCATGCATTGGTGGGATTTGCTGGAGTTGGTTTGTTGTATATATTTTATGATTCAGAAACGAATGTGAAAAACTGAGTTTTAAAAAGTCAAGCCTCAAAAAGTTTTTTCCTGTGGGAGTCAGAAATGCTCTTGTTAACTCCCCCCTCAGGAATGTTAATAGCTGGTGCCTGCTAGTCTAGTTTGTTTAGCCAATCACAAAGGTACCTGTTTGTTCTTTCCCAAATTGGGAATCGGTTACCTAGGTGAATAGTCACATGTCACACTTGGTCCACTCAGGTACTGCCAAGTTTAAATTGTAAAAAGGCTTTATATTGTAAAATATAAACCCTTGAAGAGTATCCAGAAGCTTCAGCTGGTACAGAATGCGGCGGCGCGAGCAGTTATGGGTGCCATAAGATCGGCACATGTAACACCTCTGCTACGCGAGCTGCATTGGTTACCAGTTTGCTTCCGGGTCCAATTCAAGGTGTTGGTGATTACCTTTAAAGCCCTATATGGCATAGGACCAGGGTACCTGAGGGACCGTCTCGTCCCGATAACGTCGGCCCGCCCCACCCGTGCATGCAGAGAGGGCATGCTTCGGACCCCCTCAACAAGAGAATTCCATCTAGCGGGGTCCAGGAGGCGTGCCTTCTCTGCGACAGCGCCCTCTTTATGGAACATCTTGCCCACAGAGGTGAGACTGGCCCCTTCACTCCTGGCCTTTCGGAAGGCCATTAAGACCTGGCTCTGCCACCTGGCCTGGGACGACAGAGGCGGTAGTGCCTCCTGGGGTTGGCTGGCCCCGTAGGTGATCTGTGCTACGGTCCTCAAGCCATCTTGGATTTTATTTATTTTATTTTATATTGGACATATTTTTATATATCTTCTTTTTGTATTGTTTTTTAATTTTTTTAAATTTTAAATTTTAATTATTGTAACCCGCCCAGAGTCCCTTGCATGGGAGATGGGCGGGGAATAAAATAAATAAATAAATAAATAAATAAACAAACAAACAAACAAACAAACAAATAAATAAAAATGTAAATCTGCCTTTTGTCCTTCTGTTTACTTCTTCTGTACTACAATGTTGTTAGTGAGTGCGGAGAGGCTTTTGCCTCCAGCTATGTTAATTTAAGCCATGCTTCTCTTCGGCTGAAGAAAGCAAGTTAAGTTCTTGTTCTTTGTTTTAAAATAAAAAGCAGCATTTTTACTGCAAGTTTTCAGTTCATTTATTTCTTAATATTTCTATAACTCTGATCTCACAAATTATTAAAAACTACAAAATGGTTCACCTATTGGAGTCCATCAATCTTCTCTCCGAAGGTACATTTCCATTTTTAAACTCCAGTTTATGTAGTTAGTTTCTGACAATCGTTCGAGCGGCATTCCTGAGTACTGATAAGCAGCCATGGCTTCTATCTTCACAAAGGTAAAAAAGGTAAAGGTTCCCCCCGCACATTTGTGCAGTCGTGTCCGACTCTAGGGGCCGGTGCTCATTTCCGTTTGTTAGCCGAAGAGCCAGCGTTGTCCGAAGACGCTTCCACGGTCATGTGGCCGCATGACACGCGTGGAATGCTGTTACCTACCCACCGAAGTGGTACCTATTCATCTACTTGCATTTGCATGCTTTCGAATTGCTAGGTTGGCAAGAGCTGGAGCTAGTGCGGAAGCTCACTCTGCACTCAGGGTTAGGGATTCGAACCTCCGAACTTGCGATCTTCTGATCGACAAGCCTGGCGTCTTACCCGCTGAGCCACCACCTTCACAAAGCACCTCATAAATTCCTCAGCAAAGCTTTTCTGCAAACAGATAGCTGCTAGAAACCTCACGGCAGCTTCAAAGAGAAAAACACTTCACTTGCCTTGTTTATTTGTTGTCAGATGCAAACAATCTGCTGCTGAGCTGGTCTCTTTGTGCTTTCTGGGCCCTTAACCTGTTGGTGTGTGTGTTTTCTTGCACACTCAGAGTATCAGAAAGCGTTTTGCTTTAGAGACCAATAAATGACACCAGTCATTGTAGTAAATCAGTTGCAGTTGTATTAGTTACTCATTCAAACAGATACTATTTACAGTTCTCTTCCAGATCCTTGGAAGTGTTACAATTCTTTCATCACTCACCAGAAAAGATAAGTAGTAGAAGTAAGCAGGCGTAGAAAACAGAAGCAGTAAGCAGAGCGGGGCAGGCAGGCAGGTTCTTTTATACTCTTCAACCTGGATCACGTGCTGCCTGACCTTTAAAAGTTTGCAGGTGCTTACCTAATAAGGCAGGGCTTTCCAAACTTTTGCCGTTGGCAACACACCAACGGCCGGTGCGCAAAACCCCGAAGGCGCCGCTGCCAGCGCTTCCGGGTTGCCGCCGCCGCCCTTTCAGGTTTTTGTGTGCTGTGGCGGCAGCAGCAGCGTCCTGGTGTATTGCGCGACAACCTGGAAGCGCTGATGGCCCACTGCCACCTTTGTTGTGTGCGCTCCCGTGCGTGGTGGCGGCGGTACGCCCTCAGCGCTTCCGTGTTGTCGCGCGACACACTTGGGTACCCCAGGCAACACAGTACTGTGTCGCGACACACAGTTTGGAAAGCCCTGTAATGAGGTTTTATTGCTGTGACTTACTCCTCAAAGAATAATACACCAACAAGATTGTCTCTCAGGTCTATGGAAATGTGTGCTACAATATTTACGGTCTAGCTTGAATTCTCTGATACGGTTCCCTCTTTTGCCAGTTGTACAAGAGACCGGCAGCTTTCTCAGTTCTCAGTTTAACAGTCTTGTTAGAGAGCTAAGGGAACACAGTGATCAAAGATGACCCGCTGGAATGCATAAACATTTCTCGCCTCGGCTTTGGATTCCATTAATATTAATATTAACATTAACATTAACCTGATGCATTAGACACCCTGTTAGCTTGAGAGGTAATTACAATAAAGAGAATCCATTTGGAATCTGCAGCCCAATGTGAATATAGGAAAGGAGAGTAGCCTGCATTCGGGAAAATTTCATTATTGCTGCTCAGAAAGTGGCAACATGTTGGCAGGTGCTGGTTGGGAGTTTAAGTCAGGTAGATGCTTTCTGTCCGCTGAATTATTTATTTTGCAAACATGCTTATTTTTCAAATGCATATTTTGCTTTCTGCAATCAACCTTGAGAGAGCTGGATGCAATCACAGCTCAGGAATCCATATTTCTCTGTGTGTGTGACATACACAGATGTATGGTGTGTAATTAAGATTTAACGCCTCCTGCAAGCACCACATCAGGATGCCGGAGAAATGTGACTTTTACACATTCGGAAAAGGAATTATTAACATCCCCATCTTGTATGCAGATCAAAATACAGTTATCCTGCAAACCTGAGTTTCTCTGCATTTTGCAGAGCTGTTTCCAACCCAAAACTGTCTGAATCGATTAAGAAATGATTAGTTTGTAAAAAAAAAAAATAGGTTGGGAAAATGTATTTTGTTTTATATTGGGGCGGGTCAAAATGATTAAGTCTGGATTTTCATGCAGATTAATTTAGAAAAATCCATAGCGGCATGGATGTATATGAAGTATTGCACACTAGGATTGAGCTGTCCATTAACTTCTTGCCTATGTTTGTGCTCTGAGTAAGAACAGACCTTAGTGCTTGGGTGGTTAAAACTGCCATTCACACAAGAGCTATTGTATTTGTACTATTGGCCAGAGTTCAAACTAAGCCTTCTCCTACAGACACATCCCTTTTGGCATCACTGCAGATGAAATGCGTTGTATTTAAATTTGTACTTGGGAAGGGCCAAGCACATGTTTTGCATGCTTCAATCTACACGCTTCAGTCTCAACCCTTCTCTTCTTTCTTGAAGATCACAAGGCTTGGAATACCTTGGTGCCAGGGTTGAGGTGGAGAAGGTGGGAGCCAGCAGTCCCCAAGCCATAGGTGGTTGTTGCATAAACATACAATAACTGCTTGCTTCAGAACCATCAAGTCCCGTGCCGGATGTCCCAGATCAGTTGGCTGGGCAGCTGGATTATGTCAGCGGAGAATTGGAGAGCAGTTTTGGAATGAGAGAGATGGCTGCAGAGTTCCTTCATGGAACACGCGGCAGCCTCAATAGGAGCATCATTCCACTACCTGCTGATCGGCTGCTTGGCAGCCTACAGTAGTGGCCCGGAGCTACGGGAGCTCAGACAAGAGAGCTATGTGGCAAAGCTGGGCGTGGCCTCCGTGTTATCTGTGACCGCAGCCCCAGCTCCATTGGGGTGGCTGTTCTTGTCACCCAACATCTAGTACATCTTTCTGGCAAAGGTATGCCCTCTGGTGAGATCTTCGGGAACTCGCATCAGTGTAGAGGGCAGAGGGAATGGCCTTGAAAGGCAGGAGAAAGAGCCACTAGCAAAGCGATGGTTACATAAAAGGGACTTGAGCCCGGCTCAAGAAAGTAACTTGAGAAACCATCTCAGACAAGCCCCTCCCTAATTCACCCAAAGATAAGGGGAGGGAGGGGGAAGCATATTTCTGATTCCTTATAAGCTGATTTCTTGGAGCCGCCTCAAATATTTTAAATATGTTCAGCGTCACTGTACGAACCACCTGCCACTTGGTTTTAATTTATATTTATTGTATTTATATTTTATTGTGTTTTTATTGTATTTTAATGATGTTATTGTGGCTGTGAACCGCCCAGAGTCCCTCCCTGAGGGGGAGATGGGCGGTCATAGAAATTTAATAGATAAATAAATAAATATTCAGACTTGCAAGATTCTGTTGCCATAGTTATTCCAATAAAAGTAGTACTGACCTACATGGCTTCGGTTTCTTAGTTGGGCCTACCTTGTAGGGCTGACAGTCAGAGGCAGAAGCCGAAGTGGGAGCAGGTCAGTGGTCCTGAGAGAAAACCAGCCTGCTTCCTGCAGCTGTTGTATGGCTGGCCACATACTGTAGGACAGCCATCACCATGAGCTTTCTTCCTGTCATTTTTCTCTTGCTCTGTGCTGGGAACATGGGACTGGTATGGACCAGAGTTAGCCACTGCTGTGATGGTTGCAGCTTGTGGTGTGACCGCTGCTTTGTCTCTGATGACAGGAGAGAGATCTGGGACAGGAGGATTTGGGCTGGCATTGGGAACAGTCGGGGGAGAGGTGTTGGGAGGGAACTGGAGCCTTTTGGGCCTCTGGCTGGGTTGAGGGGATGTGAGAGTGGTTTTCCTCCTCCTCTTGGACTTACTGGGTGAGATCAGGGAGGGGTGCGTGAGGGGCCGGATGGAAGGTGCAAATAGCTGGGCTAGCTAATTGTTGGGAGCTGAGTGCTGGGCAGAAACACCCAAGTGCTAGAACTGGCTGTTCATTGCCTGGTGGTGAGGTGGGTGTGATGGGGCCCTCAGACCTGGGGGAGAGAGGACAAGCATTGGGGACGATGGGTATTGTTAGGTGGAAGAGATAGGCAGTACCATTATGGTGGTGACAGGCATGGGGGATATGGCAGGAGACAAGGGACAAGATGGTCTTAGGGAAGGTGGTGCCAGTGTTCGGTGTCAGTGCCATGTTCCAATCCTGTGTGCTCAACCCCGAGACCTGGTCATCAGAACGTCAGAGGCCTCAGGTTTTGGCAGCTCCTGCTGCTGCTGAACGTCAGTTCAGTCTTCAGTAAGGCCTCCCTCATCCATGATGCCATCAGGAGAGGGTTGACCGGGTGTGTATTACCAAGACCTGGTTGGGTATTGGGGGGGGGGGGGGTTCCCCTCTTCGAAATGTGCCCACCTGGGTTTTGAGTGTGGCATCAGCCAAGACTCCAGGGCAGGGGTAGAGGTGTAGCCATTGTCATCCAGGAGATTCCGGTGGCTTTCAGAGGCACTGCTCTGCAGATCGCCAGATGTAGGACCTCATTTGTGAAATTGGCCCATAAGGATCAGGCGGGATTGCTGCTTGGGTACCAGTCTCCCTGCTGTGCAGTATCCTCTCGGCCTGAGCTGTTTGGCTCTGTGGGTGGACTGGCAGCGGAGTTTCCCAGGCTCGTGGGTCTGGGGGATTTCAACCTGCTTTCACTGGACCTAGAGTCAGAGCCAGCTCAGGAGTTCATGTCCAGCAGGGCAACCATGGAGCTATTCAAGTTATGGCGGTCTGATTCAGAGTTGAGGTTCACGCACTAGATCTGTTTTCTGAACTGAGACAGTAGCAATGGGATCTGGAGTGAGGGGAGGTGGTCACCAGTCCCTTGTCATGGACAGATCACTCCCTCCTACCGTTGGCGTTTTCCAGGGCTGCCCCCTGCTGTGGGAGGAGAGACCTATTTCATTGGTCCATCCCAGGTGCCTGAGGGACCCAGTGGGGTTCCAGAGGGAATTTGGGATAGTTCCTGAAGCTCTGGAGCATGCTTCGACCAAGGTCTTAGTCGCTGCTTGGAATGAGCAAGCAACAGAGGTCTTGGATCACACCTATGCAGATACTTTATCCCAGAGGGTCTCCTGGTTCCCAGAGGAACTCTGGTAGATGAAGCAGCATAAGAGATGCCTAGAGCACCACTGGTGACGAAGAGTGAGTCTGAACAGGCACCAATAAGAGCCTGTTTTAAGGACTACCTTGTAACAATAAGGGCAGTGAAAAATACCTGTTTCTCTGCCTTTATTGCATCTTCAGATAGCTGCCCAGTGACCATCCCTCTGGTGATTTGGTCTGTTCTGGGTAAGGAGGGGTTGGAGAAACCCTTGCAGGGCCATTGGGAGGATTGTGCCAACATCTGTCAGGTAAAGTCGCTAGAATTCATTTGGAGCTGTGCTCATCCTCTGGAGATAACCGGGACTTAGTCTTCTCCTGTTATCTGGGCTGAGGATGATCCAGTGACCCCCAAGGAAATGGACGGGGTCTTTAGGACTGTGAGTTTTGCAATTGGTGTATTAGACACCAATCCTTCCTGGCTGTTGAAGGCCTTCCAAGGTGTGACATGCAACTGGTCCAAGCAGGGGTGAATGCTGCCTTGCAAGAAAGGGTGTTTCCACCTGCTTTAAATGAGGCAGTGGCCCTCCCTCTTCTCAAGAGTCTATCCTTGGACAATTTTCATCCAGTCTCCAATATTCCTTTTTGGGGGAAGGTTGTTGAGAAGGTAGTAGACCTGCAACTTTAAAGGGCTCTGGAAGAAGCAGAAAATCTGGACCCATTGCAATCAGGTTTCAGGCCAGGATATAGTACCAAGATGGCAATGATCACACTTAGATCAACGGCCAGAGTCGTTGAGAGTCAGGTGGCATACAAGATTAATAAATTATTATGGTTGATCACACAGTCAGCCAGATGTTTAGACTGGATTTGTCATTTTTGTCCACCTGTCAAGTTCTTCCCAAGGACCTGGGATAGGCAGATGTTGTTGTTTAATAATATTAAATTATTATCTATATACTACTAAAATGTCATGTCCTATGTCTGTTTGATACTTTGTAACCTTCAATTGGGTGAAAGGGTACATTGTAGGGCAACAATTTTTGAACCAAGGTACGTCAAATGGGCTAACTCAAATGTGTCCAAAATCCAGGACCCATGACTCCCATGGAACAGAAAATTGGCAAATTTTATAAAACATTTTATGACATAAAATTATCATAAAACATTTTATGACATAATACAAAATGTCATAAATTATTTCCTGTGGTCAACTCCTGATGTTTGACTGGGCTATACAGTTCAACACTGGCTACTTTCGAGGCAGATACATCTCTCCCTGAATTTTTAAGAACTTTTCCAGTACATTAGAAGCTCTGCCATTGTTGAAGGCATTGAGGAATCTGGTAAGGAAATATCTCTGAAATAATGACCCAATGGGTCACAGGTTGTCTAGTTATTATCATTACCACTTCCAGTAGGATCAGGATGGGGATAGAGTATTCATGGTAGCTCTCATTGATATCTGCCCAATAGTAAATACAGCTCTACCCAAAACAGTTTTCTGATCTTTTTTACTATGATGAATAACACAATGGGAAGAAGCATGTTGATTAGGATCATTCTTATTTTACTGGTGGTTGGCTTCCAAAAATGGTATTAAATAACTCCAAACTTTAGGTTTCCTTCCATATTCCCTCCCCCTGACTATTACTACCTAGGATTATTAATTTATGGACAAGACCACATCAAAGAAATTCCTTTTCCACTGATCTGATTCATAGTACAGGATAATTAGTTTTAATAACAGCAGTGTCATTTGTTCAGAGTAGAAGAAGGATCAAAAATTCCAAGCTGAATAGAATGCCTTTCTCACATCCATGGAAGTTGGCTTTATGTAGACCCAGTTGACTTCATCATCAACTCTTCCAACTTAAATAAGCTTGTATAAGATAGCTTACCTAGTTAATATTGAAGTCTTAATTGCGTTCTGGTGATAGTTCAGTTATTTTAGCTTTGCATCTGTCGCTAAATGGAATGGAACCCAAAAGCGATTACAAGTGAAGTCTCCATACATTTTAAAGGTTCAATGGGATACCTGATTGATTGATTGATTGATTGGATTTATATTACCGCCCATCGTCTCCACAAGGAGAACTCTGGGCAGTTCACAACCAAACCAACATTAAAATAAAAAAACCTATCCTAATACAAATACACAACATATAAAATATCATTAAAATTCATAGACAATATAAATGGAACAATATGAAATAATATTTTCATACAGAGGTTAAAGGAACTTGGTATATTTAGCCAGTGAAGAAGGCTGAGGGGAGATATGATAGCCATCTTCTAATACTTGAAGGGATGTCACAGGGTAGAGGGTGTGCGCTGATACTCCTGAGGGTGGGACAAGAACCCATGGCTGGAAGAGAGAGAGATCAAAACTTGAAATATATATTTACTTAAGATACAGTGTATGGTTTTGGGGGGAAGGGTGGTTTTAATGACTTCTGCTGTTTAATAGAGGCTGACAGGAAAAAAATGAAAGAGAACACAAGGGAGACAAAATGGATGGTTATTTTTTGAAACATGCTTGACTGAGTGGTTTCAGCCATTTGATCAGGGAAGAGAGAGTAGACAGACAAGAAGTATAAAAGATTGGGTGTTTCCTTTCTTTTGCTTTTTCCTAATGTCCAGATTGTAATGTCTCTCCTACTACCTGTAGTCAGTAGCCGAAGAGTGTGGGTCCCTCAAGACATGAAAGTGCAGATGTTCCTCTTCAGAAAGTCAAGGAACCATAAGAAAGCACTTATTTACTCGTGTTCTCCCCAAGCTAGTGACCTCCGTTGACTTTCATAGCCAAGAACATCATCTTGAATGTCTAAAACTACTTGGAGTTTACATTCCAAATTACACAATCCTGCAGGACAGATAAAAATTGGTTCCTGGTTCCTAGGTGGCTTCGCACAGCATTAATTTCACCCTTGGACATGTGTCATGTTGCAGTTCATGAGGGAAGGTGAATAAGGGAATAATGTGTATTGTGAGAAAAGGTAATGGCTTAATCTTAATCTATAGTCTTTTTTATAGTAGATTCTGAGTTTATACCTCAGCATCTCTTTGCCAAGGTGGAAAAAAAGTATTCTTGAAATCCTAAAGACAGTCTACCAGGATGGAAAACCTTGTTCTGGCTTGAGGGTTACATGAACCAACTGATAGGTTGGAAGTATACAAGCATAAGTAGTAGGAGAGACATTAATGAGTCCACGTGAGCCTGTTTAGTTGTATACATGAACCAACTGATAGGTTGGAAGTATACAACTAAACAGGCTCACGTGGACTCATTTGCACACCCACTCACTTTTCACCATATAATCCATTTCTAATTATTCATTCTTATGTACACCCTACTCGAATCACATATACACACACAACTTACTAACACAATACTATAGAGTGAAGGTCAGAGATGAATGGTCCCAACAGCCGAAATTCAGCAAACGAAAGCTGACATTTGAGCTTTGTCCTCCAATTGAAAACGAGGATGAAAGTTCTGGCATTAATGACAAATAGCCCCAATATTTTTGACCCCTTAAAAAGTGTGATATAAATGCTGATGGTTTTTCTCAGCCATGCAGGAAACTGAATCCATCTTTGTGACTTCTTTCCTTGTTTTTATGGCTACCTAGGGCGCAACGCATAGAGAGTTTGTTAAATAGGAACACGGAGACTTATTTGGTCAATTTTTTTTCCTATTCGCTTCTCAAAACAATATGGTGGACTGTCATGTTGGTGAAGAATGTGGTTGTCAGTGCAGATGGAAACTGACTGCTTCATTTTAAAGAAACTAGAAATGAATCCAGTGCATTGTCTTCTTTGTGTAAGTCACTCAAGTTGTCTCAGCAAACTGAGAATGCATCAAAATGATGCCATGTGCACGGTGACCTCATGTAAGGCGCTCCATCCGATATCTATAATCTCCCTGCTCTAGAGTAACTCACAGACACGTAAGTTCTTAGAAGCAGAAGAGTTTATTATAGCATACAGAAGTTAGCACGAACAAAGACTTGAATGGATGAAACAAGTAAAGCATGCACATTTAAACCTTCCCCCCCCCCAAGGTTCTTGGATGGTGACACGTGTAATTCGTGTCTTCCATGGTGCTCAGACCTCCGCTTGCGAAGATGTGTAATCGCAATCGTCGGCTAGGTGCGAGCCGGTCTACTTCAAAGCAGACGTCTCTTTCAAGTCAGTTGCAGCCTCCTGGAATGTGCATATCCGTCTAGCGCCTTTGGCAGAGATCTGCCGACCTCTGACACCTCATGACCATGCTTGCTTATGTGCATGCATCCTGAGATCTGATGTAAGTATGTGTATAAGGTTTCTTGCATTGTGATATCATGATGCCTGTTTCTTCACTTTAAGTTGCTATAGAATTTGGTATTTGGGGAGTTTCTAGTGATCTTACCCCAAAAATCTTCATGATTTTCCCTAAGTGGTGACTCTTTGTGGTCCCATGTACATTTCCGTTATAGACTATTGGCTCCTGTTATTTGGTTGGACTTCACAGCTTGCTTGTTTCGGAACCGAACTTCAATAGGATTACTCTGGAGCAAATGAGCTGTAACTGATAACTAACCTCATATGTTTTCTAGCAAGTGTCTCTGTATTTTGCAACTCCACCAGATAATTTGATTATATACAGCAGAGCTTTCCAAACTGTGTGTCGGGACACGTTAGTGTGTCGGCTGCAGTGTCTGGGTGTGTCGCGGCTGCTGCTGCCTCTAGGATTCCGCGCAGGTCCTAGTGCCTGCCTTGTGCCCTGCTGTAAGAGTGTGTCGTGAAATGATGCATGTCTAAAAAGTGTGTCACCAACATGAAAAGTTTGGAAAGCTCTGATATACAGTATGTGTATATATGCATGTGTAGTTTTATTGGATAGCTTCCTTTCAAGGTGGAGTAAATTATTTGTTCTGAAAATAACACTCAAGTAGCTTGGCAGATGCATTATTGATAATCACTTGCATTTATGATTATGGCTGCAAAGTACTGGCCAACAGCGCACCTTCATTAAGAGCTCATCCAGATGATGGTGGGGGGTGGCGATGATGGAGCTTCATATTTAGCATTTTTTCTGGCATTGCATCCAATATTTCATGCAGGTTGCAAGTTCAAAGGACAACTTTTGGCTGAATTGTTCATCCATAGAGCAGAAGTCTTTCTCATTTTGATGTTCAAGGCAGGGTGAAAGACGTGGAGAGCCATGTATTCACATTTCAGTAGTTTCTGTTCATTCAACAGTGATGCCCTAGAATTAGGCTTATGTATCTTTGAGGTTGCATGCTGAGAAAAAAATATCCTACTCTTTTCTCTTTTGGAGAGAACTCTTTGGGATATCACAGTGTCTTGAGCTTGTTTCCAGGCATATTAAAACATAAAAATGAAGGATGTTCCTCTACTCTGAGCAGGCTTTCTGTGGGACATGGAGGAGGGAGGCCAAAAAAATCAGGATGGTGAGAACATGGGCAGGGAGTTGATTGTACAGTCATGGCTTCTATCTTGACTTTTTTTGACATCCCATGGACATGGTGGTTCCTG
The DNA here is from genome assembly GCA_023362775.1 of Charina bottae. Lineage (NCBI taxonomy): Eukaryota > Metazoa > Chordata > Lepidosauria > Squamata > Charinaidae > Charina > Charina bottae. The sequence goes on along the minus strand of JALMGJ010000048.1, from coordinate 2,285,822 downwards.
AGATCCTGGAATTTAAACTTCTCCAAACCGCACCTTCCAAGTGCAATGCCACCAAACTACCCTGAATTTCTTATCAGACTGGCCTAATCGGCAGCAAATTTGGGAAGTACATGTACATGTACAAGTGCATGAGGAGCCAGATTGACTTATGGTGGTTTGGACGGGCAACCTGACGTCCTTGTCTTCTTTGTTCAGCTGTGTATCCTTTTCTCTGAGAACCATCCATCTCCTGTTTCAAACTGTTTTTATTTCTTCATTCATTCATTAAATTTATATAGCTGCCCATCTCACATGCATGACTCTGGGCAGCTCACAAACTAAAAAAATACAAACAACAATAAATAATTACAAATAAACAGGTAAAGTAAAGGTAAAGGTTCCCCCCACAGTTGTGCAGTCGTGTCCGACTCTAGGGGCTGGTGCTCATCTCTGTTTGTTAGCCGAAGAGCCAGCGTTGTCCGAAGACGCTTCTGTGGTCATGTGGCCGGCATGACGCACGCGGAACGCTGTTACCTACCCACCGAAGTGGTGCCTATTGATCTACTTGCATTTGCATGCTTTCGAATTGCTAGGTTGGCAAGAGCTGGGGCGAGTGCGGGAGCTCACTCCATCACGCGGGGCTAGGGATTCGAACCTCCAAACTTGCAATCTTCCGATTGACAAGCCTGGCGTCTTACCCGCTGAGCCACCACGCCCCCTACAAATAAACAACTACAATGAAAACCATTAAAAACCAATTAAAACAGTTAAGATGTGCAGGAGAGTACAGTCCCTACAATAACCAGCAACACAGCCAGGTAACAGGCTCCATACCACCAGTGGATCCCCAGGCATGATGACAAAGCCGTGTCTTGAGAGCCTTCTGAAAGGCCAGCAGGGTCAGGGCCAGTCTAAGCTCAGGGGGGATGGTGTTCCAGCGGGTGGGCACTGCAGCAGAAAAGACTCTCCTCCTGGGTCCCCTCAGATGACATTCCTTGGAAGACAGGACCTATAACATGCCTCTCCTGCCAGCCCTGATGGGACGGGTAGAGGTAACCAGGGAGAGGGGGTCCCTCAGATAACCTGGCCCCATGCCATGTTACCACTGTACTCCTTACTGATAGGCAGCGATGTCCCCAGTGTGTGATCCAAAACGTCAAGGTGGTGGCCACCCCAGTAGAGTGGAAGATCCATCTGTTTTCTAGGTGCAATGCTTTGCACATTTCAAAAAATGGAGCTTCGGTTGCACCAGCATGGCCATCATCACCTCCCGGCCTTCCGGAAAAACGTGGAAGACCTGGTTCTGCTGCCTTGCTTGGGTGGGATGGGAATGTCAACAGTTCCTCCTGGGGCTGGCTGCTCCCACGATGCCCTCCTTGGTATCAACACCCATCGCCCTTGGATTTTATATTGATTTATTGATGATGATTTTGTATTGTATTTTTAACCTTGTTTTTATTGTGAGTCCCCCGATTGGGGGTCCCCAATAAGGGTCCCCTGATTGGGGGAGATGGGCGGTCATAGAAGTTTAAATAATAAATAAATAAATCTTGACCTTTTTGGACCACTGGTAGAATTTACCAAGTCCTGCCTCCATTACTGATCACCAGATGAATAAGAGATTTGTTTTTTCTAATAAAAAAAAAAAGAAGCATGGCATATATTTACTCTGATGATAGCGAAGGGTAGAGGCTAATGCTGAAACCAAAAACAGGTTTTAAGAAGGAAAGGTAGGGAAGAATTATCACATTAATTCTTTCATTGAAAGAAGGGAGTTGCCTTCCTTGTCTTCCTTTGGTTTAGCTTGGAGACTATATTTGGGATTAACACATTGCCCTAAACCAGTGTTTCTCAACCTCGGCCGCTTGAAGGTGTGTGGACTTCAACTCCCAGAATTCCCCAGCCAGCATGAAGTCCACTCATCTTAAAGTTGTGAAATTTGACAAACACTGGTTTAGCACTTGAATATACCCCTGGGGAATTCTGGGAGTTGAAGTCCACCCATCTTAAAGAGGCCATGTTTGAGAAACACTGCTGTAGAGGAAGAGAATGGGCCCAAAAGCAAGAGACAGCAGTATAGATGTATTTACATTCATGTCCAGGTACACCATATGATGCCATTAGTGTGTGTAATTGTATTACCACACTGCCGAGGAAGTCAAGAATCTTCCTCTCGATGCACGCCAGAGAATGCCTACGCATGTACACTTCAAATTCACAATGCATGGCTGCAGTTCCCCCTGTGCTGTGATCTGCAGTTTGGAAACAGCATCTGTCACATCTGGACCTGTAACCTCTCCCATGGTTTACTTTAATCTTTTCAAAACCCCACCTAAGAGCACTCTGTGCTGAATGCTTAAAATGAGAGAGACCCTATTCGCTTCCTGCACAAAACTACAATGCAGTTTGTTTAGTTTTGACTTTGTTTAGTGTTGACTTAGCCAATTGTGGTTTATTCTACCAACGATGGTTAAGCAAGCCATGGTTTAGGGCAGCATTTCTCAATCTTGGCTGCTTGAAGGCATGTGGACTTCAACTCCCAGAATTCCCCAGCCAACACCTTAAGATTGCCAAGTTTGAAAAACATTGATCTACAGTAAGAAAAGCCACAGTGCTATGATACTGATCATGTATCCTCCCTCTCTCCCTCCCCTATTATTTTCCTTCTGTTCCCTTGTTGGCCTTCACACTAAGGCAACCGATAGGCCACAGAATCTGTTACAAGCGCGTTGGCTTCTGTCCCTTAAGCAATTTTCCAAGTGAACTCCACTCCAACCTCTTCTCGGCCTCCCTGTCTGGGGCCTCCCATCACTCCCTTTCAGTGTCACAAAACGGCGTCTCCCCCTGTAGTCGGCGTGATGGTAGAAGAGCCCGGCTTTTGCGCCCAGCCCCAACTCTGCCACCCTGACATTGGCACAGACCGCCTAGAATACGCAGAGCGGTCTCTGGGCTCCTGGTGGGGTGATCAAGGCTATCTGCAGCAGTGAGCTGTCCTGGCACCACCCTCCCCTCCCTGGATTAGCACAATAGCTTAGTTCCTTTGCACCAGGCCTTGTAAGAAAGCCCTGCCCTTGATAAAGCCATGATGAAATTCAGCAGTGCTCCCCGTTGGGGCTTTTCATGCCAGAAAAGAACTGGGTTGGTCTAAGCAGATGTAGGATATGACCAGTGCTGGATTTAGGCAGAAGCTAAACAAGCTACATCTTAGGGCCTCACGATCCGCAGGGCCTCACAAAATTTCAGAATATCAGTTTTCAGATTTTGCAAACGAGTTCATTATTACTTACGTATATTAATAAAAGCGATCTTGTCTATGAAGGTTCTCAGTCATCCAGGTGGAATTGTCTGTAGCTTGAATCATGTCAACTGGATTTCTATTTTCTTAATGGAAACGTTTCGCTCCTTATCCAAGGGGCTTCTTCAGTCTGAGCAAAGTTGGTAAGGGAATCCTAAATATGTTCCTAGGTAGCTGTGTGACCTTACACCTGGGGCTAGGTCATGGTTATATTGAGATGTAATTTTTAAGTCCTTTTATCATCTAATGGAGGGTCGTTAAAAACACCATGCTGCTGTTGAGCTTCTGAAGCTCAACAGCAGCATGGTGTTTTTAACGACCCTCCATTAGATGATAAAAGGACTTAAAAATTACATCTCAATATAACCATGACCTAGCCCCAGGTGTAAGGTCACACAGCTACCTAGGAACATATTTAGGATTCCCTTACCAACTTTGCTCAGACTGAAGAAGCCCCTTGGATAAGGAGCGAAACGTTTCCATTAAGAAAATAGAAATCCAGTTGACATGATTCAAGCTACAGACAAAAGCGATCTTGGTTACTTATTTTGTCAGTATTTTGTATATATATATTAATGAATCTTAAATTTATTTTAAAACTTACGTTTAATACTATATTATAATCTAATTTAGTTTAAAACTTACTTATAATACTATATTATAATCTATGAGAGATCGAGCCAGCCAAATGATATTTTTTTTATCTGTTCAATCACGTCTGATTCTCGGAGACTGCCCAGACAAGTCCCTGCAGTTTTCTTGGCAAGTTTTTCAGAAGTGGTTTGCCATTGCCTCCTTCCTAGAGCTGAGAGAGAGTGATGGGCACAAGGTCACCGAGCTGGCTTTGTGCTCAAGGCAGGACTAGAATTCACAGTCTCCCGGTTTCCAGGCTGATGCCTTAACCACTACACGAACTGGCCCTCAAATGATAAATATGTAATCAGTAAATGCATTCATTTGAAAATAATTTGTATTTTTCACTTTGAATACCTTGCTATTAAATAATTAAAAGGCATACATATGTTTTCAATTTTTTTTTTGGCGACCCAAGTTCCTGTTTTGGTATGCACCTTAGTGAGATCTTCTGGTGTAACTTTTTAACAAGGAGCCTCCAAGCTTTATATAGCTTAGGGCCTCACCATGTCTAAATTTGGCACTGGATATGACTGTATGAGAAAAATGAGCAAAGGAAGAGCTTCAAGATAATTGATGTAGTCTGGGAGGTTGATGTCCAAAGCTGTTTGAGCTTGGATGTACTCTCTGCAGAAGAAGCAATGGAGTTCGGAGCTCTTTGATTGTGAAGCCCACAAGGTCCTAGAAATACCCAGAAAGAAGTTTTCATAGTATCCATTGGATGTTGTACTGCAGGGGTCCCCAACCTGTGGGCCATGGCCTACTAGTGAGCCACGGCCTATTAGGAAGTGGGCCGCGGGGCTCCCGCCTGCAAACCCCGCCCCCCGGTGTGTGTGATTACCCCGCCCCAGGTGCGCGTGATTGGCTCCCACCTGCAAACCCCGCCCCCCCAGTGCGCGTGATTGGCTCCCGCCTGAAAACCCCACCCCCCGGTTGTGGAAGACAATCTTCCACGACCGGTCCCTGGTGCCAAAAAGGTTGGGGACCGCTGTGTACTGTGAACGAACTGTACTTCTAATTAGCACTCCAAGACTTGCTTAGTTATTTCCTGATTTGTTTTCCCAAAAGCAATCTAAGCCACCTGAGAAAGGGGCGGGGGTAAGGGGAGGCTGAAGGTTGAACCATACCCACCATGGTTCACCATGACATGCCTCCCTTGCTGTTCCCCATGCCCATCACGGCTGATTGGGAAGGGAACTCTCCTACGTAGGTATCCAGAATTATTCAATACATTTGTGCTAATTGCTTTTATTCTGGCGTCTCTAGTTCATTCCTTCTTCGGTATCCGAGCTGTAGCCGCTTCAGCTGGCAACAGATTCATATGTGCATACCTTCCCACTCAGGATAACCCTGAGAGTTATGCAGAGTGCAAAAGAATTAAGAGGTCGCAGGCCAAAGAAATTCAAGGAGAAGATAAGGAAAAAGGAAAGGGAATATAACAGAACCTCATTAACACCAATAATCATTATACTTCTCCATGATTTTGTCTCCTTGCAAACCAGTTTTGCTTCCCCCAAATCCATGCACTGCTTCATACATTGTCTTGTTCTTTAAATTTCTCACCTCTCTCTTCCTGAGGATCTCATCAACTCCATCCAACCACAACTTGCTCCATTTTCTCCAGATCCTCTTGACTAATTCACTCTTCCTCATATATTTATTTTGCAATAGATCCTCAAATATGTAAAGGAAGAGGGATTTCTGCAATCTTTTATGCTCGGGCTGCCCTTAAAGGTGCCTAGCTCCTGCTAGGGAAGAATTTGGCTGCCTTAGTTATAACTTGTTAAATTATTTCCAGATTGAATGATCTTCTTGGGGTGCCTATTTGCTTTCACAATCAAAGGGGTGCAGATACTTACTCTTTTAATGGCTTGGGATTTAAATACTGCTCTATCCATTCCAGGCTGCCTTGTTCTAGGATATTTGTTATTTTAAAAAATATATATAGCTTATGTTAAACTAATTAACAAAAGGAAAATATAAATACATCGTAGATTTATGTAAGAATATAACATCAAAATTAAGTTGTAGTAACTGTAAAGAAAATCAAAGAGGGAAAGGGCCTTGGGAAAATATTATAGACAGGAAAACTCTCCAGAGTTTGGCCATATTTGTTTTATTTATTAGATTTATATGAGACTCACAGTGGCTTACAAATGAAATTAAAACATCCATGGGATTTCATAAATGTATAATGGTAAAACATCCATGGTAAAAGATATCAATAAAACATCCATAAGAAAGCATGGAGATACTTTATTACTAATTATAATACTAAATATAAATCACCATAATCCATTGCGAACCATCACTAACCTGGCATAATATTAAGCACTAAAGGTTCTAGCATTATGGTTATTCCATAACTTTGATCACATACCCAAAGCTTCATGGTTTCAGCCTCCCCAATCCATCTAATGCAAATGTGTGATCCCTTAAAGCTTATCCCCTATGAACATAGAGAACAGATCAGTTCCGGTTGGAAGGGCCAATCCTGAAGACACCTTAGAACAGTCTTCCGTTCTACTGTGTTGAAAAGAATCAAATCCAAATAGTTTCACCAACAGTTGTTGCAGATCTGTTGTCCTTCCCATGTAGTGTGATCATTCCTCTAGCCAACCCTGTGCCTCCCATGGATCATCAGTCTTTGGTTGATGCCTTCTCTGAAGTCCCTTCCCCAGCAGAGATGCCTTTTGAACGCATTCATTGGAATTGTTCCCGACTCCAAAATGCCAACCATGCTCATCTCTGAGACAAGGCATGGCTAGAGGTCTTAGCAAGGAGGAGAATTTATTTGTTTGTTTGTTTGTTTGCTTGTTTATTTAACTTTTATCCCGCCTTTATTATTTTTATAAACAACTCAAGGCGGCGAACATACCTAATAGGCCTTCCTCCTCCTATTTTCCCCACAACAACCCTGTGAGGTGAGTTGGGCTGAGAGAGAGGGACTGGCCCAAGGTCACCCAGCCGGCTTTCATGCCTAAGGCAGGAGTAGAACTCTCAGTCTCCTGCTTTGCCATTGGCTCCTTCCTAGGGCTGAGAGACAGGGACTGGCCCAAGGTCACCCAGCCTGCTTTCATGCCTGAGGCGGGACTAGAACTCTCGGTCTCCTGGTTTCCCATTGGCTCCTTCCTAGGGCTGAGAGACAGGGACTGGCCCAAGGTCACCCAGCCGGCTTTCATACCTAAGGCGGGACTAGAACTCTCAATCTCCTGGTTTACCATTGGCTCCTTCCTAGGGCTGAAAGAATATGATTGGCTCAGGGTCACCCAGCTGGCTTTCATGCCTAAGGCGGGACTAGAATTCTCAGTCTCTGGTTTGCCATTGGCTCCTTCCTAGGGCTGAGAGAGAGTGTGACTGGCCCAAGGTCACCCAGCCAGCTTTCATGCCTAAGGCGGGACTAGAATTCTCAGTCTCTGATTTGCCATTGGCTCCTTCCTAGGGCTGAGAGAGAGTGTGACTGGCCCAAGGTCACCCAGCCGGCTTTCATGCCTAAGGCGGGACTAGAACTCTCAGTCTCCTGGTCTGCCATTGGCTCCTTCCTAGGGCTGAGAGAGAGAGTGACTGGCCCAAGGTCACCCAGCCGGCTTTCATGCCTAAGGCGGGACTAGAACTCTCAGTCTCCTGGTTTGCCATTGGCTCCTTCCTAGGGCTGAGAGAGAGTGTGACTGGCCCAAGGTCACCCAGCCGGCTTTCATGCCTAAGGCGGGACTAGAACTCTCAGTCTCCTGGTTTGCCATTGGCTCCTTCCTAGGGCTAAGAGAGAGAGTGACTGCCCCAAGGTCACCCAGCCGGCTTTCATGAATCCTGTAATTCAAGGTTTGAAGCTTGGAGGAGAAAAGATACAAGCTTTCTACAGTGCTTTCTATTCAGCAGTGATTTGGGGCCAACTGAGGTCATTAATAGACACCTAATTTGGTGGTTCAATCCAGGTCTGGACGTTCTTGTCTGCAACAAGTGTGGGTGTAGGCCAAGCTTGATGTATCTCAACTTCAACTTTTAAATATGATGAGGGGAGTGTGTCTCCAAGGTATCTGATTGGTGATAGGTCTCAAACAGAGACTTACTGACCCCTCAACTATCCTTACTATTAGATCTTGCTATGAAGGAGTCAGCATCAGAAAGCACAACAAGAGTAATAAAATGTTTCCAGCATGGTTCGGATTTTGCTATGGCAGCTTAAAAACTTAAGCCAATTTAGCACACTGGCATTTTGTTTTCCTTTTTTAAAACATCCTTTTCCGGTTACATCCATTTCAAGTAACAAAGACTATTCTTGCTTATATCCTTGTTAAAAAAACATTTTAGAAGAGAAGAGACTTTTGAATTATAACTGTGAGTGGGAAGAGAGTAGAACCTGTGGAGTGAAGAAGGAATTGTCAAAAGGTGGGTGGAGGATGAAACAGTTGTGCGTTGATGAAAACATTACAGCAGATTCTTAAATAGAATCATTAAAGCAGGTTCTCAAACAAACTGTGCTTTAGGTTCAATATTACCTTTTTGGACAATCCTGAGGTAAAGAGCAAGTCTTCATGAAAATAGACATGAGCGTGGGAAATTAAATCTGGTCCAAGAAACAGATTGCCCACTCCATAGCCACCTTCCAGGAACTGATTGATGCCAGGATGTGGGGCTATTCTGAGGAAGTTCCTACCTCTGAGAAACACCCACCTCCAGATCTGCCTTAAGTAGTGAAAAGGATTTCCTCAACAAGTGAATCTTCTCCCCACCGCATCACACCTCTCAGAATGTTTCTGAGAATTGAGCTTCTTAACTCCAGTCAGTTGCTGACGATAGCAGCTTAGCGTCATAAGCATTTTGTCCTTAAGCACAGATGTAGAAATTGCCACCTCACTCAGAAATGGGCTGCGTTCAGGAGATGTTTGTTTGTTTGTTTGTTTGTTTGTTGGATTTAGTAGGCCGCCCTACTCCAAAATAAGGGGCGTGGTGGCTCAGCGGGTAAGACGCCAGGCTTCTTGATCAGAAGATCGCGTATTCGGAGGTTCGAATCCCTAGCCCCGCATGACGGAGTGAGCTCCCGCACTTGCCCCAGTTCTTGCCAACCTAGCAATCCGAAAGCATGCAAATGCAAGTAGATGAATAGGTACCACTTCGGTGGGAAGGTAACAGCGTTCCGCGCGCGTCATGCCGCCACATGACCATGGAAGCGTCTTCGGACAACGCTGGCTCTTCGGCTAACAAATGGAGATGAGCACCGGCCCCTAGTGTCAGACACGACTGCACAAATGTGCGGGGGGAACCTTTACCTTTACCAACTCCAAAAAGTCTGATAATGACTTCTCAGCAGCATTTGCACAATGTGCTAAGGTTTGTTGGGTTCATCATGGTTAGTTACATTTTTCTGTATGAACGTATTGTGTGAACCCTGCCGGTTTGGTTAGTTTATTGTTTGATCCCTGAATATGGGTTAACACTTCCATGCAAAGGTTCTGTGCCAATGTGAAGGTATTTCTGGCCTTCTCAAGTGCCACAATATTAAGATTTTAGAGCAGAGCTTTCCAAACTGTGTGTGGCGACACAAAAGTGTGTCGCCTCACCAGCGTGGTGTGTCGCCACACCACCCGGAAGCGGCGGCGCGCGCGTGCACGGCGGCTGCCATGCATGCGCACGCCGCCGCACGCCCCCCGCGCCGCCACACGCCCCTCCCGTGCTGCCACCGTGCGCGCGTGCGCCACCGCACGCCCCCCCACGCCGCCGTCGTGCACGCGCGTGTCGCCGCTGCCAGGTGTGTCGCCAGCGGCGGCACTTTGGAAAGCCCTGTTTTAGAGGGCTGAGTTGATTTGCTTCTGGCTCCTCTGTGATGTCATTGAAACGTTTGTGACTCCAGTTTCCCATTGGAGGGAACAGTAAACTTATCCTTCTGCTGGCTCCAGAACTGTAGGTCCTGTAAGAGGAATGCTGGCCTGACAGCTTTGCAGCTTTCCCTCAGTAGCTTGAATAGAAAGGACCAGGCATGCAATTGTTGTCTCAGTTTCTCTTTTCCCTTTAGTGCCACACGAATCAGTCACACATGCAAACATGAGACTGCTGGAGGGTTGTTTTTCCTGCATTTCTTTATCTCTGTAATGTGGAGTGGATGTGAAGGAATTTTCTTGCTGCACAATTTTCAGTAACTCAAGACAGGAGACAGAATTTTTGCTCCATGATTGCAACATTTCAGTTTGTTTGTTTGTTTGTTTGTTTATTTATTTATTTATTTATTTATTATTTGGATTTATCCCCGCCCATCTCTACCGTGGTAGACTCTGGGCGGTTTACAATCACAATATAAAAGTTAAAAACTTATACATTTAAAACTACCATAAAAATAAAAAATAAAAATCCAGAAAGATGGTATGTTCTTAAAAGGAGGATATTATTATGCTAACCACCCCCAGGAGGAACTATTATGTCCTTCGTTCCAGGCAAGGCAGCAGAACCAGGGCTTTAATGACTTCCTGAAGGCCAGGAGCGAGGGTGCCCGTCTCGCCTCAGGGGGCAAGATATTCCATAGGGCGGGTGCTATCGCAGAGAAGGCACGCCTCCTGGACCCCGCTAGATGGAATTCTTTTAGTTATGGGATCTGGAGTATGCCCTCTCTGCATGATCGGGTGGGGCGGGTAGATATAATCGGGACGAGACGGTCCCTCAGATACCCTGGTCCCATGCCATGTAGGGCTTTAAAGGTAATAACCAACAACTTGAATTGGATCCGGAAGCAAACTGGGACCCAGTGCAGCTCACGGAGTAGCGGTGTTACATGTGCTGATCTTATAGCACCCAGAACTACCCGTGCAGCCGCATTCTGGACCAGCTGAAGCTTCCGAATACTCTTCAAGGGTAGCCCCATGTAGAGCGCGTTGCAGTAATCTATATGGGACATGACAAGGGCATGAGTGACTGTTCGGAGGGCCTCCTGATGCAGGAAGGGGCGCAACTGGCGCACAACCCGAAGCTGTGCAAAGGCCCTCCTGGCCACGACTGCCACCTGCTCCTCGAGCAGGAGTCGTGAGTCCAGGAGGACCCCCAAGTTTCGCACTGAATCTGAATGGGGCAGTGCCACCCCATCCAGAGTTAAAGATGACAACTTCCTGGAAATCGAGAGGCCATCAATCCACAGCCACTCCGTCTTACCAGGGTTCAGCTGAAGCCTGTTGTTCCCCATCCAGGCCCCTACAGTTGGCAGAAATGAAGATAATATGGGGTGTGTTCAAACTGCTTCCAAGGGTTTAAGGCAGAGCTTTCCAAACTGTGTGTCGCGACACAAAAGTGTGTCACCACCCACAGCGTGGTGTGTCGCCACACCACCCAGAAGCGGCAGCGCGTGCATGCACGCGCCGCCGCACATCCCCTGCGCCCCCGCACACCCCCTGCGCCCCCGCACGCCCCCCCGCGCCGCCGCTGTGCGCGCGTGCGTCGCCGCATGCCCTCCCGCGTCACCGCCACACGCGTGTGCGCCACCGCACACCCTCCTGTGTCACCGCCGCGCGCGCGCCGCCGCACCGCCGCACCGCCGCTGGCGTGTCACCAGCAGCGGCACTTTGGAAAGCCCTGGTTTAAGGAGTAAAATCAGCAATGGTGTGGAAGTGGCATCAGACACCAGGTTAAGTATGCTGTGGAAATGTAGTTAGTGGGTACTAGAGAGAAAAGAGAAGCGTTACAAGCCAGTCAGGTAACCTTTGCTAGCCACATTTGGCCAGTGGATTAGAGTTTCCCATAGCTGATATATTTAAAGCAGTGATTCTCCAAGTGTTTTCCGTGGTCCACTAATGATCCAAGAAGAGCCACCAGATGCTCCAATACACCTTTGACATTATCGCTAGGTAGACCAGACCAGGAAATCAACTCCACAGGAAGACTAGAACTGTACTTTATTGAGATGGGCTATGATAACAGAATCTTGCAGGTCTTATTGTACTGGACCTCCTCCTCCTTCAATCAATCAATCAATCAATCAATCAATCAATCAATCAATCAATCAAATATTTATTACAGTCAAAGACCAGCATATTCTCCTCCTTCTTATATTCCAGTGAATCAGGGAGGTGTCTGCCTGAGCCGCTTCCGAACTTTAGCTTGTTGTTCTGCACTTTAAAAAATGTTTTTGCCTAGGCAAGAGTTCCTACATACAGTATCTCCATCAAGGTCATCTTCCTTTCCCTCTACACCCCTCTCCATGTTTATTAGCAGAGTCCGTTCACCACCTCGGCAATTATAATCATTATTTTATTTGCCAACAACATGAACTCCCACCTCTTAAATTAAAAAATGTAAGGAGAATGTTATTCATTAAATTTGGTGGTTTCTGCATCTTTTTGGAAATTTTATTGAGTAGTCCGCAGTTGTAGAAAGTTAGGTAAATGCTGATTAGAGCTACCTGATATTGGGACATATCCACGTCATCATTATTGTCAACTTGGTTGGAAACAGCAATATATGTTCTCTAGGATTAGATTTTTTCCAATCCTTTTCTCTCTGCTCCTCTAACGGGAAATTCCAGAAAAGTGAACTTTTCCTTTTTCGGCCCGAACTCTCTTATTCCAGACTTTTCGCTTGTCCTGTTGATGATCTCCTTTTTTCAAAAAGGGATTTATAAAGAGATCAGCCTTGTAGACTCACTAAGGCTAAGGCTCTAGTTCTGTATGCTTTTAACTTTTTGGAGGCGGCGTATTGGTTTTTTGGTTTTGGGGTGGGTTTTTTTTTGCTTATTGCTTCTGAAGACTGAAAACTATTGGTTAGCTGCTTTGTAGGAACTATACAAAAAGAGCAACAACATTTATTTATTTATTTATTTAAATGTATTGGCCGCCCAACTCCAGTGGCCTCAATCTATCATTAAAGCAGCTCTCCAGAGAGTCAACGTGTGACTTACAAATGACATTTCAGGTTGAGGGGCAGCCAATACTGGTCTAACGATGGTACAGGTAGTCCTCGCTTACTGACCACAATTGGGACTCAAATTTTGGTTGCTAAGTGAAGCAGTCATTAAGCGAATCCGACCCGATGTTATGACCATTTTTGCGGTGGTCATTAAGCAAATCACTGCAGGTGTTAAGTGAACCACATGGTCATTAAGCGAATCCTGCAGTTCCCCATTGATTTTGCTTGCCAGAAGCCGGCTGGGAAGGTCGAAAATGGTGATCACGTGACCACATGATGCTGTGATGAACATAAATGCGAACTGGTTGCCAAGCGCCCAAATCATGAACACGTGACTGTGGGAGTGCTGCGATGGTTGTAAGTGTGAGGACCGGTCATAAGTTGGTTTTTTCAGCACCATCATAAATCCAAACTGTCACTAACTGAATGGTTCTTAAGTGAGGACTACCTGTACCATTTGTTCTCTATATTTTAAGAACTTTGTGAGGATCAGGGGCATCCACAGTGACAGTAGGTGACTTCAAACTGGAGGGTGAGTGATTGAAGCCCTTTTTATGTATGTGAAATGCATGCAATATACTTGACAAGAAGCAGGGCAATTTCTTCTCTTTTTGTGACGCTGAGATCAGCTGATGATGCGCTACTCCATTCTCTGTCGATCAGAGATGTTTTTACAGCTACCACCGTGATGGGATTCCAAGCGCCTTGCGCTTGTAAGAAAGCTGAAACACGCCTGGCCTTGTATTACGGACTTATTGCATCAGTGAATTTTCCCTTCTTCTATCACAGAACCTCCTATGTCCCCTGGAATCAACAAGTTTGCGTAATTGTCCCTCTGCTGCAGTTGAAGTCTCCTCCAGCCTCAGAATGCAATTTTGTAAAAACGGGAGAAAGCGGGGAGGGATTTTGAAGACAGAAGAGCAAAGATGAAAATCAGAGAAAATGAGTGTCACATTGAAGTCTTCTCCCCCATAATTTGACATATATAAGTTAGATACTACAGGTAGTCCTTGCTTAACAACCATTCGTTTAGTGATGGTTCGGAGTTATGATGGTGTTGAAAAATTGACTTACAACTGGTCCTCACTCTTATAACCGTTGTAGCATCCCCACTGTCACGTGATCACGATTTGGACGCTTGGCAACTGGTTCACATTTATGACTGTCACAGCATCCCATGGTCACGTGATCACCATTTTCAACCTTCCCGTCTGGCTTCTGGCAAGGAAAATCAATGGGGAACCACGTGATTGGCTTAACAACCATGTCGTTCGCTTAATGCCCGTGATTTGCTTAACAACCGCTGCAAGAGAGGTCACACAGTACATTATGGCGCCCCCTAGGAGCTTAACCAGCGAAAGTCAAAGATATGAAAGAATTTACACATATGCAGATGAGATATGCAGACAGTTCCCCAAGGGAAAGTAGAAGTAGAAAACTGAAAGTTCAAAACTGCCGATTCAACGTGTAGGAAAATGCTAATATCTTCAAATTTAGTAAAAAATAATAACAGGGAGACAATTGTTTACTCTCAATTCTCCTTAATATTTGGAGGGAAAACAAAGTCCAAAACCTAAAAAGAATTTTTTAAAAATTAATCCCAAAAATAACGATAAGCACCAAGACAGCCATCAGATTTGAAAAAATCAACTTATATCCCCATACCAAAAAAGGGAAAAACTAAAGAATGTTCAAACTATCGAACAGTGGCACTTATTTCACATGCCAGTAAGGTAATGCTCAAGATCTTGCAAGGTAGACTCCAGCAATTCATGGAGCGAGAATTGCCAGTACAAGCTGGGTTTAGAAAGAGGAACTACAGACCAAATTGCCAATATCCATTGGATAATGGAGAAAGCCAGGGAGTTTCAAAAAAACATCTATTTCTGTTTTATTGACTATTCTAAAGCCCTTGACTGTGTGGATCATAACAAATTGTGGCAAGTTCTGGGTGGTATGAGGATACCAAGTCATCTTGTCTGCCTCCTGAGGAATCTGTATAACGACCAAGTAGCAACGGTAAGAACAGAGCACGGAACAACGGACTGGTTTAAGATTGGGAAAGGAGTACGGCAGGGTTGTATACTCTCACCCTACCTATTCAATCTGTACGCAGAACACATCATGTGACATGCTGGGCTTGAGGAATCCAAGGCTGGAGTTAAAATCACTGGAAGAAACATTAATAATCTCAGTCTGTAGCTTGAATCATGTCAACTGGATTTCTATTTTCTCAGTGGAAACGTTTCGCTCCTTATCCAAGAAGCTTCTTCAGTCTGAGCAAAGTTAGTAAGGGAATCCTTAAATATGTTTCTAGGGTGGCTGTGTGACCTTCCACCTGGGGCTAGGTCATGGTTGTTTGATATGTTTATTTCTAAGTCCCTTTATCATCCAAAGGAGGATCGTTAAGATCACCATGCTGCTGTTGAGCTTGTGAAATGGTCTTAATCTTCCTAGGCACAGAAGACAAAGCAGGAAGGAAAATAGGGGAAAGATTGTGCCTGAGGCCCCCACCACTATTCAAGGAAGGATTTTCCAAGTTGGCATAAATGGACTCCTTGACCCCTCTCTCAAACCACCTATCTTCTCTGTCTAAAATGTGAACATTAATGTCCTCCCAAATGTCCTGTTCGAGGATGTGAGGATGGCCAGGAGGGAGGGGGCCAGTCTCACCTCCGGGGGCAAGATATTCCATAAGGCGGGCGCTATCGCAGAGAAGGCACGCCTCCTGGACCCCACTAGATGGAATTCTCTTGTTGAGGGGGTCTGAAGCATGCCCTCTCTGTATGCACGGGTGGGGCGGGCCGACGTTATCGGGACGAGATGGTCCCTCAGGTACCCTGGTCCTATGCCATATAAGGCTTTAAAGGTAATCACCAACACCTTGAATTGGACCTGGAAGCAAACTGGTAGCCAATGCAGCTCGCGTATCAGAGGTGTTACATGTGCCGATCTCATGGCACCCATAACTGCTCGCGCCGCCGCATTCTGCACCAGCTGAAGCTTCCGGATACTCTTCAAGGGTAGCCCCATGTAGAGCGCATTACAGTAGTCTATATGGGAGATGACAAGGGCATGGGTGACTGTTTGGAGGGCCTCCCGATCCAGGAAAGGGCGTAACTGGCGCACAACTCGAAGTTGTGCAAAGGCCCTCCTGGCCGCGACTGCCACCTGCTCTTCGAGCAGGAGTCGCGAGTCCAGGAGGACCCCCAGATTCCGCACTGGAACCGAGTGAGGTAGTGCAACCCCACCCAGAACCAAAGATGACAACTTCCCGGATCCAGGGGGGGCATCAATCCACAGCCACTCCCTCTTACCAGGGTTCAGTTGAAGCCTGTTGTTCCCCATCCAGACCCCCACAGCCTCCAGACACTGAGATAAGGCATTGTAAATGTATTGAATTTCCCACACACACAGAGCACTGCAAATAACTGAAACTTTGAAACAAATAATGTTTTGCAAGAAGCATTTTAAAGGATTTGGCTTTGTTCATGGAAGTAGAAACAGAAAAGTGGGGAATGGGGTGGTACAGATATATTGGTTATATTAGGCTGGACAAATAGATGTGTTTTACTAGCACCACAAACAGAATTCCCAAATCCACAAGGAGTCTTGAGATGTTGATCAACTCAGCAGTCGGTTTCCCTGTACAAGCTATATCTAAGGAGTTCCATATGAAGACAGATTATGTATTTGTGGTGCCCCAGCTGTTGAAGATACTGCACATATCTTATTTGATTGCAAATTATATTCTGTAGAAAGGACTGACCACTTAGATTTATATTTAAAAAACAAAAAAATACTCAAGCAGCCAGCAGAAACTTTCTTATTTTTTTCAGGGTAAGAACCAGCTCATTACTAGCAAGACTGCACTCTTCATATCAAAGGCAATCCTAAAGAGGACAGATTACATAGACCAGATTGAAGTTGACTGTAGGGGTGATGGTTTGATATGAATTTGTATTACAGTTTTATTTGTATCTACTCGTATTTACTTGTATGTTTATAATAGCTTTTTATTTTATTTTATCTTCTTTCATACTTGATATGGTCAAAAGACTAAATCAATAATCTATCTATCTATCTATCTATCTATCTATCTATCTATCTATCTATCTATCCAAGCTATAATATCAGACTGCGTATCAGTTGGATTGAGGTGCTTGGAATGCAACAACTACCTTTTTGAGGCCCGGTTGAGCAGTTGGTTGAGTGGGATTGATTGACCGGGTTCACATATTACTTAACTGTAATTTGCTAAGCCATAACTGACTGAATTTATACACTACGATAAGCCAGGGGTCTCCACTGTTTTACCCAGACAAGTATTTGAAATTCTGTGTTCACTAAATGACTTCCATGGTCAATCACAAACCCACCATTTGCCAGAGGCTGTTCCCCACCGCCCAGGATGCTCTGAACTTTTTTCAAACTTAAAACAGTTCTAAAAATAATACAGCTTGGTGACACCAAGGTAAATGTTGATGAGCAGATTAGCTCTGGTGATTAACGTGCCAGGGATCCAAGCATTAAACTGTAAGCCAAAAGATATAGAACACAGATGCTAGGTTCACATAAAAACTGTCCAAGTCACCTAAATGGGAAAGAGTTCAGGCTATTTCACAGTCCACTTTTGCCGGTAATAGACCCACCTTCTAAATATTCAGAAATAGATTCCAGTTCCAATTCTATTCCAAATGTCCTCTGACTTCAACCTTAGTCTCCTGTCTATTTCAATGCTGGAAAGAACCAGAAATCAGAAGGAGATTAAATTCTGTACATAATCCAGGCCTGCAGTGCTATTGTACAATCCCCTGAGAACCCATTACAATGATTTCTTACGGTGTTGCTTAACAGCCCCAGAGAGAAAAAGACAAAACTTCCTCCTGAAAAGCTCTGTGCTTTTGATTTTTAAATGCAAACTATCTGCTTCTGGAGCTGGACGTTGTCATGATTTCCCCATGCGATGTAATTGGGTTTATAGATCTCTATAAGGGTTTTTATGGCAACGCTTGATTATACAGTGCCCCAAATGATTTATCAAAGGCGCTGATGTAAAAGACGAGCAAGAAATGCTGGAGGATTAACACTCCAATTCTTTCTGGGAAATAAACAAACAGGCAGGAAACTTAGAAGCCCATCCTAAGTGAAAAGCAACCCCATATTTAGTCCTGCCCCCCTTTGATGTGTGTCCTCTGTGCTAGGTAACAATGTTAAATTCACCACTGATGACAGGTAGGATGAGTGGAGAAAGAAAGCATGTCATCTATTGCCGTCCCCTAATTGCTTGCAGATTGAGTCATCTACCAGGTGGGCTACTGGGGCCTAAATTGCTTTTTGCGCTTTAATGGGTAACACCCCCCCTCAAAAAAGGTCTTTCTCAATGCTGCTGCCTGAGCAATTGCTACTCAATGGTAGATTGCTTGAGAATACATAGACTGCTTGGAATGAGCCAGAAATGAATTGCATCGGTGGACGTATTTGGAATCTTGGAAGGATGTCCTGGTCACACCCCCAAAATGGCTGCCCTGGGAAAGCTGGGCCAGTCAGAAAATTGCTGCCCTGGTGGGTTTGGCCAGTCACAAATTCCCATTGTTTAGGGGTCATTGATTGGTGGGGTTGCGTCTCACCATCCCCTCCCATTTTCTAGGTTGGTCCTATTACCCCACCCTGACCAAGGGTGTCTAGAGGAGTGCATGTTAAAAAAAAGTCAAATGGTGGCCAATAACTGAAGCCTCACCCCATTTTTTGTACATTGTGTACAACACACATAAAAAAGGAGGCAGGGTTTCAATCATGGGGTGCAAATGCCATCTTGACTTTTTTTGATCCCCCCATGGATGCCTCAGAGCTTAACTTTATCTCTCTCTGATCATGTAGGCAGACCCCTAAACGAACGAACAAAAAAAAAAACTATGCTACCCAAACATTTTCTAAGAAAAGCTGGAGGTCCAATTTGGAGCTCAGAGGCACTCTTGGAAATAAAGAGGGCAGTGGCATCTGGTGCTTTGCTCTGCCACATGATGGCTTCCTATGTCACTGTTTAGAAACTACAGTATTTTGAAGACTAGGGGTGTGGTGGCTCAGCGGGTAAGACGCCAGGCTTGTCGATCAGAAGATCGCAAGTTCAGAGGTTCGAATCCCTAGCCCTGCGTGCGGAGTGAGCTCCCGCACTCGCCCCAGCTCTTGCCAACCTAGCAATTCGAAAGCAGGCAAATGCAAGGAGATGAATAGGTACCACTTCAGTGGGATGGTAACAGCGTTCCGCATGCGTCATGCGGCCACATGACCGTGGAAGTGTCTTCGGACAATGCTGGCTCTTCGGCTAAGAAACGGAGATGAGCCCCGGCCCCTAGAGTCGGACACGACTGCACAAATGTGCGGGGGGAACCTTTACCTTTATTTTGAAGACTAAGCTGGTGGAATTGGAATCCTGGGAGGGATAAAGAGGGTGCCTCTGCTCACAGGGATGCCCAAAACTGGTCTGCCTCCTATGACCAATAACTTCTTCACTTCCTCCATTGAAGATGAAATGTTCTTCAACTCAAGCTCAGCTCCTAGAGTCTTTGCAGACACCTCTTTGACATTTTCTTGGGAGTAGCACTGAAGTAGTTTGCCAGTACATTATTCTGGGATGCTTTTCAACTTCTCGTTGTAGCCGACAAATCTTGGGTTTCCTTGTGACTTCTCATCCATGTCCTTACCAGACCCAACCCTGCTGAGATTCCCAGCATGGAAAAGGTCAGCTGGATGCTACCAAACCAGTGGTGATAAATATCAGTGGTGATAAAACAGATGCGGTGATAAATTGAATGAATATCTATCTATCTATCTATCTATCTATCTATCTATCTATCTATCTATCTATCTATCTATCCATGGTATTCTTGGGAGTCTTCTCCGACACCAAATTTCAAAAGTATTAATACTCTGTCTCCCCTGCTTCTTCAAAGTCCAACTTATCTATCTATATCTATATCTATATCTATATCTATATCTATATCTATATCTATATCTATATCTATATCTATATCTATATCTATATCTATATCTATATCTATATCTATATCTATATCATCTATCTATCTATCTATCTATCTATCTATCTATCTATCTATCTATCTATCTATCTATCTATCTATCTATCTGAAAGTTGGACTTTGAAGAAGCAGGCGAGACAGAGTATTAATACTTTTGAAATTTGGTGTGGGAGAAGACTCCCAAGAATAACATGGATATTTATTCATTTATTCATTTATTCATTTATTATTTGAACTTACAGTATATTACCGCCCATCTCCCCCAATCAGGGGACCCTGGGCGGTTCACAATAAAAACAAGGTTAAAAATACAATACAGAATCATCAATAAATAAATATAAAATCCAAGGGTGATGGGTGTTGATACCAAAGAGGGCATCATGGGAGCAACCAGCCCCAGGAGGAACTGTTGACATTCCCATCCCAAGCAAGGCGGCAGAACCAGGTCTTCAAGTTTTTCTGGAAGGTTGGGAGTGAGGAAACCCGCCTCAGCTCTGTGGCCAAGATATTCCAAAGGGCGGGCACTACTGCAGAGAAGGCACACCTCCTGGACCCCGCTAGATGGAATTCTTTGGTCGATGGGGTCCATAGCATGCCCTCTCTGCATGACTGGGTGGGGCGGGTTGATGTTCTGGGGATGAGATGGTCCCTCAGGTAACCTGGTCCCATGCCATGTAGGACTTTAAAGGTGATAACCAACACCTTGAATTGGATATACTGGTGTAGGCCATGGATAGCCAAAAAAAAAAAACACCAATGGATCATCAAACAAATCAACCCAGAGTTCTTTCTCAAAGCACAAATGATCAAGCTCAAATGATTATATCTTTTACACATTATATTAAGATTCAGCTCGAGAAGTTCATAATGCTGGAAAAGGTGGAAGGAAAGAGAAGAGATGACCAGCAGCAAAGTGGATGACTCAATTACAGTGGTGATGGCTGTACCGTTGGAAGACCTAGAGGACCAGGACAACCTGGAGAAGGTCTATCTATGTGGTCACTCAGTTGACACCAACTTGACAGCACACAATAAGAATTTAAGAAGCCAATGGCCAGCAACATTATTGTAGTAGCAGATTTCATATCATTTTGCAAAGATGATTTGGCCTTCCTGATCTGCTGTAGATCACCGGGTATCCACATGTGTGTGAGAGATGCAGAAAATGTCTCTATTCATTTACATGCAGTTCAGTAAAAGACAGAGCAGTCTTATTCACACCACATGCTAAGCTTGGTTAGTTTTAATCCAGCTTGGTGGCTTAGCTGACATTTCAGTATATTGTGTGAACCTCAAAATTGGGTACATTCAGTCACTGGTTTAAAAATGTCATACCAACGCAGTTGAAGTCTACCCAACTTTTCCATTCTTCATGGTTTGCCCCTCTGTCACAGCCTTCCTTGACTGGTTTTGCCCCAAAGGTGCCAGGCTACAACTATCTCATTTCCCCAGACTGCATCATCATAACTTCCTTTTGAGCTACAGTTTTGTTTTCATCAAATCTCTGCTGGGAATGTCATGCAGATTCCGTATCTGCAGTTGGGTCATACGGACAAGGATCGATTCTGACGAGGCGAGACAGTCTGTCTCTTGTTCCTGTCATATAGTATTTCATAAGGAAGTGAGGTATTTATGGCCACATATAGAATTTAGTGATGAGTTTCATATTGCAGCATGGTTGCATCTTGTATGCTGTTTCTGGGTCTATAAAAGGCTAAACCACTTCCACCCTGTATTTTCCTAGACAAAATAAGTCACTTCTCAGGTAATTGTTTTTTCTGCAACTCAACTTTTTATGGGAACTTTTTCAATTAACTACAATTCTGCTGCATTTAAGCTGAGAAAATCCAAATGTTCCCTAAAAATACCTGGTTAAGATCTGTGATCTTCATACTACAAACCATGGTTTATGAAACCAGGGAGGAGCATTAGGCCGTACACAGTTCCCTTTCACTTCCCCTTTCCCCTCTCCTCTTTTTACGCCAGTTTATCCTTGGTTTCTTTTCAGCTAGAATGCCCCTTGAGTCTGAAAGAAAGGAATTGTGATTTGCTGTTCACTGATTAACTAGGACTGCAGTCTAGTATCCGAGTTCTCCAGTGTGGATGTAACAGGGCATTCTCGTTTTTAAAAGTAACCTGGATCATTGTCTCCAACTTGGTGTACGGAGGGAAGTGGGGAGGAATGTACAACCCCAAGGCTTATTTCTAGTTTCATAAACCAAGAGGATAATATTTTAGAAGCACAAATGCTTCCATTGCACTACAAGTATGTCTATGAAGGTTCTCAGTCATCCAGGTGGAACAGTCTGTGGCTTGAATCATGTATCATGTATCACAAGTATCTGTAGCAGAGCTTTCCAAACTTTTCATGTTGGTGACACACTTTTTAGACATGCATCATTTTGCGACACACTCTTACAGCAGGGCACAAGGCAGGCACTAGGACCTGCACGGAATCACAGCCGGTTTGGAGGCAGCCAGGCACAAGGCAGGCACTAGGACCTGCGCGGAATCCTGGCAGGGCTCGGAGGTGGCAGCAGCTGCGACACATCCAGACACTGCAGCCGACATACTAACGTGTCCCGACACACAGTTTGGAAAGCTCTGATCTGTAGGGTGAGAAATTTGAGTGCTGCCCAGAATTTTTTTTCCAAGTTATTTTCTTGAATATTATTCAAGAAATAATATTATTTTCTTGAGGCTCAAGCCCCTCTTATCTGACCGTGGCCTTGGTAGTGGCTCTTTCTCTTGTTCTTCAAGGTCATTCCCTATGACCTCTACATCCATCATTGATGCCGGTGTTAATCCAGGGGAACATTTGCCCAGCTTCAGCCATTGTACCAGTTATGGCTCTTTGGACCAGGAAGCCCTTAGGATGGTGGCTCATGCCCTTATTATCTCATGACTGGACTACTGCAGTGTGGTCTACATGGGGATGCCTTTGAAGACTACCCAGATGTTAAACTTGGTTCAAAATGGGCTGCTGGGAGGGGTGAGCTGCTTTGACAGCATAACCCCACACTGCACTGGTTACTAGTAGGTTTCTGAATCAGTTAAAAATGCTGATGTGAACCTATAAAGCCCTACATGGCTTCATGTCTGTTTACCTTCAGGACCAACTTCTCTGACTAGAATCCACCTCACCTATGTGGTCCTCCCAAAGAGGATGCCCAGGCTCACCCCACAAGAGGTGAAGGAGGTGGGGTGTTGCGGTTTGTATAATACCCAGAATTTACAGCTAGATTAATTAGACAGGTGAGAGGCATTAAGTTCTGCAAGTCATTCTATCAGCAGCCATTGTTGAAGAATGATGAAAGAAGTGACTCATACCACAGCTGATATAGTTTAAGCTGGGTGTGGTAGATAATGAATTTGACCTATAATGTGATTGGTCAATTTAAGTATATAAGCAGAGGAGCTCTGGTGTTCATTCTTCTCTCGTTACTATCTTCATTATCATCTGTATCTGTTGGACGTTATTGGACTGTGTATTGACTGTGTATGTATATAGAGTAAATAGACTATTTTATCTAATCTCTTGTGAGTGTCTGCTTACTCAATAGAACGTATTACTCTGAGGTCTAGAAGGAACATTGGCAGCCCCAGCGCTATATACTCTGACATGGGGCTTTTTGTAAAGCCATAAAAACAATCCCATTCCGGTGGGTATTTGGACAGAAGTGGTGCTCCTGGTGTGCCTTTGTTGTAGCTGAATCTTATTTGGGGTTATTTGTTTTCAGGTTCTTGGACGTTGGGATGCTCTCATTTTTATGCTGTGATATAAATCCTTGTTCTTGTAAACCATCTGCGGTCTTTGCGAAGGGGTGGTGTACATAGTGGGATGCATTGGATGAATGGGTGGATGATGTGCCATCAAATTGGTGTTGACTTCTAGCGACCACATAGGTAGACCTTCTCCGGGATGTTCTGTCCCCAACCTGCACCTCTTGCCGCTGTAATCAAGTCTTGGCTGCTGGCCATCCTCTTCTCTTTCCTTCCACCTTTCCCAGCATTAGGGGCTTCTCAAGAGAGTACACATTACACTAGATAATTAGTAAACAAACTAATAATGAGTAGGTCCGGGAGGACATGGTGAGCTTTCCTCTCTTGCATGTATTCATTCACAGGCTTGACAGTTAGCAACTTAGATTCCTGTACAGAGCAAGGCTTTGGAATTAAGGGTCTACATGTCCCTTTTGAATTATATGATTTTATGATAATATAGTCATTTTTGGCCTCAGGCTCCACGAATTTATCCAGCCTGCTTTTCAAGGTCATCCACACTGGCAGCCAAAGCAGCATCCAGTTGTTCAATTAGACCCTTCTGACTTTTTGGCTTCATCAGGTGACCATGGTTCTGAGCTAAACCTTTAAGCAAGTCCTGCTCCACATCTAGATCATGAACAAGGTCTGAACCACTCTCTTGTGTCCAGGAACTGTACTTCATTTACTGAATATATTACTGGCCTTTCCAGAGCCTCAGAAGACATGGCCAATAACATCACTGGAGTTGGGAGGGCCAAAAAAGTTTGCCCCTTCTTTTCTGGGTTTAAGGGAACACTGATTTTATTCCATTAGCCCAGGGCTTTCCAAACTTTTGCCGTTGGCGACACACCAGCGGCTGGCATGCAAAACCCCAGAAGCGCCGCTGCGGTGCGCAAAATCCAGGAAGCGCCAGCGGCGGCGCTTCCAGGTTGCTGCCGCGGCCGCCACACTTTTGGATTTTTGTGCACTGTGGTGGCAGCGGCAGTGGCGGCGTCCTGGAACCCAGAAGCGCTGATGGCCCACTGCTGTGTGCGCTGTCGCGCGTGGCGGCGGTGCACCATCAGCGCTTCCAGGTTGTTGCGCGACACACTTGGGGCCCCCAGGCGACACAGTACTGTGTCGCAACACACAGTTTGGAAAGCCCTGCATTAGCCCCACAACAGCAGAAAACCACAAAAGGGGCTTGAGTGAATCCCTACACTCACTATGCAACCAAGGGCAACACAGAAGGAGCTATTTTGTCACTCAGTCATTCTAGGAAGACTAGCTAAACCAGAGTCTTTGTTTTCTTGTCTAACCCAGGACCTGATGTTCCATCGCTCAGTCCTCTCCTAATCCCGAAGAAGACTCTGACACTCACATATTATGATATCTTGGGTCCCAGCCACTGGCTAAGAGGTTCCTAAGCCACAACAAGAAAAGATCCCAAGAAAAATCTATTATAGAATCTATTATATATTATTGTATTTATACCCCGCCTAGAGCCCTCCGCTTAGGGATGGGATAGGTGGGGTATAAATACAATAATAAATAAAATAGAACTATTGATCTTCTCTGGCTCTGTAGAATTTAAAGCAAAGGCTGAGATCCAGACAAGGAAATGCTGAGTGACTCCATGTATTTTGTCTTTTGAAAACAAATATGAACCTAAGGTCAACCTTCAGCCTCTGGAGGATCTGAAGACATTCCAAGGGACTTTGGGTTTTGGTTGGTTTCTTTCCATTTCCAATAAGTTTGTAAGACTGAAGTTAAATTCCACGCAAACACAAGGGAGATATTAGAGCTGTATCGATTGAGAAAGCTTGAGGGGTTGAAAGCAAATGATTGGATACATCTGTACAGTTTTCTTGACAACATTGCTTTGCCATTATCTTCTTCAACTTCCCAGTTTTTTTCTGAAGCCCTTGTTTTCCTGGCAGTTTCTCATCCAAATACTAACCAGGCCTGACCCTGCTTAGCTTCCAAATCAGGCAAGGTAGATTAGGTACAGGCCATCTGCCAAGATAAACACACTTTCCCCCCAGTATGCTTGTACAGAGTTGTACTGCGGAGTTGTACAGAGTGGTACTGCATAGATTCTCCCACTCTGTTCATCCTCTTTCTTTCAAACAAAAAGCTCCCCAAAGGTGACCATGAACTTGTTCCCAGTAAACTAATACGTCAAACAATGATAAAGCCATTGTCTGTTGCATAACCCCATCGAGCGTGAAGGTTTGTCATACAATGTATATATATTCCCCAAGCACATCGATCACCTGTACTCCCTGAATAATAACGCGTATCCAACATAAAGTCAAGTAAACAATGAGTGTGCTGATTGCGCATTGTTTCACAAATTGCAGTTCTGTTTAGCATAACATCCAAACAGGGCCACAATCATTATTGTGAATTCTAGCTAAAGTGCACCCGATTCGTAGCTCTCTAGTTCCTGTGTTCGGGTAATCTATTCATCTCATCATGGTTCTTTGAAATCAAGTTAGAAATAAGCTGGGCAAGCATGCTTATTGGAGGAGTGGGCTGCATGCTTAAAGTTGCCAAGGTTGAGAAACACTGCTGTAGAGGAACGTTTCCCACCTTTTGTCAACTTCTGGAAGTATGGGTGCCAGCTCCCAATATTCTCAGCAATGGCCATGCTGGCTAGGGAATTCTGGGAGCTGAAGTCCACACATCTTAAAGTTACTAAGGTTGAGAGACACTGGTTTAGAGATTTAGTTAGTATTATTAACTTAGTCAATGTTTGGGGGGAGGAAGGGAATGCTACGGAGAATGGTAAATAAAATATACTTCATGAAAACTTAAGCATAGATATAAATGGTAATGTATAAGGAACAGGCGGTATAGCTCAAAAGGCACATGCATTGTCTACAAAAGTCCCATGTTCAATCACTGTTAGCTCCAGTTAGTGTAGAAAAGCTCCTGAGAACAGATGGACATTCTCTGTCAGGGATTGTTTTCATGGCATATAAGAGTTGGAAGGTGCCTTAGAGATCAATTAATCCAAACCCCGGTATAGCGTCCCTGATGGATGATGATCCAGCCTCGGTTTAAATACTTCAAGATGTGAACTACTTCACATCTTGCAATAAGTCTGGTTTACTTAACCTTTGTTGAGTAAATAAACTGGGATTATCTGGTTTCATAACATACACTCAGCCAGGAACCATGGCAGCCTTCACCAACATACTAAGCCAAAAGTATACCATGTAATAGCTTAGCACAGCCTATGAACCTAGCTAGGTGAGAGCACGGGTGTGGCTAGACCAGTTTTGTCTGCAGAATATGGTTCAGAAAGTCAAGATGGCAGCCACAAAACTCCAAGATGGCCACCATTATGACTTTTTTGACCACACCCTGTGGACACCCTTGGGATGGATCGGAGGCTGACTTATTGTAAAGCATTATCAGAGCCCTTGAAGATGAGATCAAAGTGCTGAGGAAAGGCTGACGTGGGAGGGAAAAAAGGGGGCGCGGGAGTGACCCAACATCCCCTCATCTCTTAACCATGATTGACCATTGTTTATTTATTTTTATTTATATTTCAAATTTTGCCACCGCCCGTCTCCCCCAGAAAAGGGGGACTCTGGGTGGTTTACAATAACAAACACTTTAAAACAATAAAGATAAAAACATCTAAAATATAAATATACTATTTCCAATAAGAATAAATATACAATCCAAGTGGCTAAAAGAGATCTAAATCGGTCTAAATCGGTGAGGAGGGCTCTAAGGCGCCATCCACCCCCAGGAATAACTACCCCCCTTCCCGCCTTAGGCGAGACGGCAGAGCCAAGTCTTCAGGTACTTCCGGAAGGCCAGGAGCGATGGGGCCTGTCTCACCTCTGGGGGCAGAATGTTCCAAAGGGCAGGGGCTACTGCAGAGAAGGCCTGCTTTCTGGACCCCACCAAATGAAATTATCTTGCAGACGGGGTCCATAACATGCCCTCTCTGCATGACCGGGTGGGAGGGGTCGATGTCATGGGGATGAGACGGTCCCTCAGGTAACCTGGACCCATGCCATGTAGGGCTTTAAAGGTGATCACCAACACCTTGAATTCGACCCAGAAGCAAACTGGAACCCAATGCAGCTTGCGTAGCAGTGGTGTCACATGTGCCGATCTTGGGGCACTAAGGACTGCCCGCACAGCCACACTCTGGACCAGCTGAAACTTCTGGATACTCTTCAAGGGTAGCCCCATGTAGAGCACATTGCAATAGTCTAGGTCCACCACGCCACGCCGATTTGTCGCGCCGGGGACTGCACGTCCTCCGCCAGGGTCGGTTCAGGGTCCGCCGTGTCGCCAAGGCCGCGCGTCCTCCACCAGGATCGGTTCAGGGTCCACCACATTGCCAAGGCCTCCAGGGCCGCTAAGGCCACTCTGCCTCCCGGGTCAGATGTGCTACTAGGCCAGCCCACTGTGTCGCCGAGCTCCGCTGCACAGCCTAACCCACTCCGCTGTGCCGGATCTTGTCACCACCGAAGCCGACCCGCCACACTGGGGGCTCGTTGCCTTGCTGGTCTGCCGTGCTGGGGGGCCCACCAGTCACCCCACCGCTCCACCAGTCACGAATAACACTCAGCCTGCCACGCCACCAAAGGCCGCTGCGTCGCCGAAACTGCCTGCGCCGCCGAGGCCCGTGGGAGTCCAAGCCCACCTGCGCCGCCAGGGCCCGCCACACTTCACCGCTCCGTCCAAGGGGCTCCATTCGGCTCCGATACTGGCATGAAGGTAAAAGCCGGGGACCTTCAAAAGTCTCTCCAAATCCCCAACTAGTAACGTGGGGGCTGGGGGTCAGGACTCACAAAGAAGCTGGGAGTCTCTCCTCAGAGCAGCAGCAGTTGGTGTCCGCCATTGTATTTTTATTAGACCTCAATATTTGGAAGCAGTTGTATATTGTGTGTCTCCTCAGTTAGAGAAGGACATGCGTAGATGCTCCTATCGTTTCATGCCCCCCAACATGGTTTACATAATACCTTCTCCTGACTGATTTCCCTGTATCCTGTCCTGAAGTCAACCCGAGTTGTTATGAAGGAACTTCAGATTCTTGCAGTGTTCCAGCGTTTATCTCCAGCAGATGGGAAGGGCCATGGTTTTGACCCCCAACCCACACATTGGCAATGTACAAGTAAACAAGGCTGTGCTGTTGTCCAAAAGCACTCATTGCAATGCCTGCTTAGCAGCTGGCGAGCAGTACGAAGTCTTCCTGAATGCTGGGTCTCTGTCTCACCCAGCACTGTACAATACGATGCTATTAAGGGTTCAGAGGAGGTTTTAGGGGTGGGGGGCAGGAAGAAAAAGAAAGGAGGACATTGAAATGGACTTCCGTGGTGAAAAGCAAAATAGAAAATCTCAAAGGAAGAAGTGGAGAGGACTGATCATCGCTTTATTGCCTAAGAATGAATTCCAGAAGAGCCAATGTTTTAATGACAAATCCATGGATTTTCTTTTTAACTGATTGTAAGCCTGGTTCCCCCCACATGCTTCTTGTAGACTGGATTTGGTTAGCTTTGAGAGGTCCTTTAATCCCTCCAAATGTGTGGATTCCCAAGCAGACTGGGTCTTGCAGGAGTTAGAATCATGGAATGCTAGATTTGGAAGGGGTCCTTGAGGCCGTCAAGTTCAACCTCTGTGGAGTCCTTGGTGCTCTCTGAGCCTTGTTGTTTCCTTGCAGACGTTTCATTGCCAGGCTAGGCAACATCTTCAGTGCAAAAAGGGTGTGGGACTTGCTCTCTGTTTATATCCCATGGCTTGTCCTGCTTGTGTTGGTGGAGGTGTTGTTCTCCCCTTAGGAGTTCCTTGATTGGGCTGTTGTTTGCTGCTTGGTTGATTGACTAATAATTCCTTGATTAGGGTATGTTGTGCTGTTCCTCTGGTGCTAATCTTGCTGTTAATCTTTGCATATCTGGGTGTTGATTGCTGGCAAGGAGGTGTTCTGGTCTTCTGACTTTTCTATTGTCTCTTATGAATGGTATGTAAATGTTGTTTACCTCTATGTGTCTGTTGATGGTTGCTTTGTCTGAGTGCCAAGCTTCCAGGAATTCTCTAGCATTTTTGGATTTGGCTTGGTTTAAGATGCTCACAGTTTCCCAGTTGAAAGTTCCCAGTTGAAAGTTCAACCTCTGCTTGGTGCTGGGATCCAAATTAAAGTAGGGCTGTCCAGACTCCACCTGAGCACACTTAATGAAGGGGCGTCCACCACTTCTCTGAGTAAATAGTTGTGTTGCTAGAAGGTTTTTCTTAAAATTCAACTGAAATAATCCTTTTGGTAATTGCGGTCCATTACTGTGTGTCCTCCATTCTGGAGCAATAGAAAACAGGTTTTGAATTTCTTCTGGGTGTTATCCTTTCAGGGTTTTGGAAGTGCTACCATACATTTCCTCCATCTTCTCTTCTCCAGTCCATAGATTCCCAGGTAATGCAAATTCCCGGTTAAAATATTCCACAGGCATGGTCTGTCTGAAAGTGAATCTCACATCCTGAAGTCCCAGGACCATGTGCAGCCCAGAAAGTTTTGTCTGTGGCCCTTAGACACTTCCCAAACTTATTAAGATAAAGACACTCTCAAGTTGAACTTGTCCTACCTGTCTGCCAGAGATAAACTCTGGGACATGGCAAAAAGTTATTTCTAGGCTGACCATACATCCCGTTTTGAATGGGACAGTCCTGTTTTTTAAACAATTCCCGACCGTCCCGTCATTTTAATAAAAATGTCCATTTTGTCCTGTTCTCAATGAGAGAGCGCCCACCCGCCCCGTTTCCTGGGGCGCCGCAGGGAAAGTGCTGCTGGCGAGGCTGTTAGATGGAGTGCGTACGCACGCACGCACACCCACTTTGTCCAGCAAGCCATGGGTAGGTTAGGGTCCCATTTTCGTCTCAAGGAAATATGGTCAGCCTAGTTATTTCACAACACATGAATGTAGCTTTCTTGGTAGCAGAACTGGTTTGTCGTTGCCTCCTTCTGGGATGTCGATGAAGGTTCTCAGTCATCCAGGTGGAACAGTCTGTGGCTTGAATCATGTCAACTGGATTTCTATTTTCTCAGTGGAAACGTTTCGCTCCTTATCCAAGAAGCTTCTTCAGTCTGAGCAAAGTTAGTAAGGGAATCCTTAAATATGTTTCTAGGGTGGCTGTGTGACCTTGCACCTGGGGCTAGGTCATGGTTATTTCTAAGTCCCTTTATCATCCAAAGGAGGATCGTTAAGATTACCATGTTGCTGTTGAGCTTGCAAAATGGTCTTAATCTTCCTAGGCACAGAAGACAAAGCAGGAAGGAAGGTGGGGGAAAGATTGTGCCTGAGCGCCCCCCCCCCCCTCTATTCAAGGAAGGATTTTCCAAGTTGGCATAAATGGATTCCGTGACCCCTCTCTCAAACCACCTATCTTCTCTGTCTAAAATGTGAACATTAATGTCCTCAAATTTCTCCTTTAGATGAAGAAAAACTGCTGACTCTGGTCCTGTGGTGTTACTTCTCCTGTGTTACATCTCCTTCTGGGATGTTTTTCAGCTTCCCAGTCTAGTCCAGATCTTGGAATATCCTGCTGGTCTCCCATGCAAGTAGTGATCACGCTCTTAGTTTCAGATATGCTGCCATCTGCTGAGCTCCAGTGTAACCAAAATGTAATTTGTAAGGTGATATATGGAGAACATCATTAAATACATGACTGGAGAGTCATAGTTATACTTAATCAAATATAGTTTTTGTCCAAATCCCACCCACTAATTTTTGAGTGTGGCCTCTAGCACCTCACTTAAAAGCTAAGTGTGGACTTTGGCTGGAGAGAGTACTAAGCTCCTGATCTAGAAAGCTATTATGAATTGGAATAAGTAATCCTGGGATAAAAGGATAAGTGGAATTGACATAGTAGAAGGAAGTTTCACTTATTTAAGTATTGTCCTGTAGTGTAGTACAGAAGGAGCAGTGATTGTCTTAGAATAGGAGACACCAAAGATGTTCAAGAAAGGGGAGTCATCCCTAACTCTAAACACAATCTGTTGCAATGGGAAGAGTTCATGGATAATGGTTTGAGCTTTTTGGAGAAAGGCTGCAGCAGAAAGTCAATAAGAGCCTACATTTATGATAAAGGGAGTAGTTATGATGCTAGGCAAATAGGTATCATTGGAATCAAAGCCTATTCAGAGTGAAAGTCATGTTTCCCACGTTGACCTTTCCATTCTTGCAATGCACATTTTTGTACAATCACAGAAAGAATACCTGTTGGTCCTAATGAAAATGTTCTCGAAAAATCCCTTCTCTTCAGTTCAGCTTGAAATTAATAAAATGCAGCTTTGTTCAAAAGCAGACTATACATCCAAAGGTCATTCAGAAGAAATGGGCAGAAAGCCATGAAACAGAGTATGAACTGGATTTGTACAGTAGTAATGGATTTTATGGAGAAATAACTAGTATGCAAACATCCGGCGGGTGGAATGGATCAGTTCAAAAAGGATAACAAAGGATTTCTCCAAACTGGAAGAATAAAGCTTGATCTTCTTAAAAAGTGTCAGAATTAAGAGAGGTAAATTGATTTAGATACCCTTTAAAAGCTCCCAGCATTGGTTTTGTGGCAGTAGTTTTCATACATTACAGGTAGTCCTCGACTTACGACCACAATTGGGACCAGAATGTCTGTCACTAAGCAAGGTGGTCATTAATTGAGTCATGCCCAATTTCATGACCTTTTTGCTGTGGTCGTTAAGCGGATCACATGGTCATTAAGCAAATCTGGCTTCCCCCATTGACTTTGCTTGTTGGAAGGTTGCAAATGGCGATCACGTGACCTCGGGACACTGCAACTGTTGTAAATACATGCTGGTTTGCCAAGCACCTGAATTTTGATCATGTGACCGTGGGGACGCTGCGATGGTTGTAAGTGCGGGGACCAGTCATAAGACACTTTTTTCAGCGCCGTCGTAACTTCAAATGGTCGCTAAATGAATGGTCGTAAGTTAAGGACTACCTGTAATTGCACATTGTATGAAGATGATTTGAATCATTGGGTGTCCACACATTGATGAGAGTCAAGAAGATGATGTATCCATGAAAGAGACAGGTCAACACTCAATGCACTTAATTCCAGAAGGATCTCGTTGCCTTTGGCTGGAACCCCACTTAGCTTTTCCAAGATCAGACAAGCTTGGCTAAGGGTTGCTGTAAGAATCGCTTCACCAACAAGATGCTTCTTAAATAGTCATTAAGCCTGAGAACATTTCTTAGGCTCATTGATTAGATCCTCATTATGTTAACCCACAAGTTTAAAAACTAGGCTTTACTGACTAAACCATGATCGACTGAGTTCAGACATTGCATTACACCTTCTCTTAACAGATGCAGTGCTGGTTGGAGAACTCTGAAAACTGCAAACGTATCAGGAAAGGATCAGCTGGAAAGCCTTCACTAAGCACTAAATAATAATAATAATAATAATAATAATAATAATAATAACAACAACAACAACAACAACAACAACAACAGTAATAATAAACTACAAGAACTGAATTCACATTACCCTGATCCAGAACCAAATATCGCACATCCTGCTTTAGTGTGATGTATGAACTCAGTCACAAGACCGTTCAGTCCCTAGTTTTTAATCTTCCTCTTTCTTCCCTGCCCTCCGTTTCTATGCGTTTCTATGCTTATTATAAGTGGCATTAAACAGACTAATGTTACACTAGATTCATTTTTCTGCAGATTTATTGGCCATTTTTCCCAGGACGTATAAAATGGTGCAACAAAAGAAATTAATTAAATGTATGTTGTTAGCTGCCAGATTTGCTATAACAAATCACTGGAAAACTAAAGTACATCTTTCTTTGCTTTGTTGATATGTCTATGAAGGTTCTCAGTCATCCAGGTGGAATTGTCTGTAGCTTGAATCATGTCAACTGGATTTCTATTTTCTCAGTGGAAACGTTTCGCTCCTTATCCAAGGAGCTTCTTCAGTCTGAGCAACTTCAGTCTTTGCTTTGTTGAGTCCCGTCTCCTTGAAAGCTTAGCCATCAGGATGAGTGGGAAAATGGGTTCCCCAAATTATTTAACACAGACTGACACATGACAGTTTAAGCTTACTGGTCACTGCCCCCCTCTGGCGTTTGGAACTTGGCTTGGAATGTCATTAATGTTTTTTAAATGGTTAGTGTTTTATCATTGTAAGCAAATGGGGGAGAAAAACAGAATCAGGATGAAAACTACTCTTTAATTCTTATAGTCAAGATAACTGCAGGGTAGCAAATTTGAAGAGAGAGTACTATGTCAGATTAGCTCTCATTACAAAGATTGATTTTTAATTAAAATTAATTACATTTTTAATTAGAGTAAAAACACAATGGATGCTGACATTGCCAAGAATGCCACTAATTTTTATTTTATTTTGCATTTATACAGGCTGGTTTTGATAATGCTGCTATTCTGTGTCAGTATTTGGGCCTGCCCAAGTAGGTGCCCACTAGATATCCTCATTGAGAGACCACAGTTGGGACCGGCCACTTGGTCATTAAGTGAAGCGGCGGCTAAGTGAAACCGCTACTGTGCTTACGATCGGACTTCAGCTTTCCTTTACTTTACAACCTGTGAAGGTCATAAATGTGAGGATTGGTTGCAAAGTTCCTTTTTCATCACTGTCGTAACTGCAAATTGCCGCTAAACAAGGTGGTCGCTAAATGAGGACTACCTGTAATGCCTCTAATCCCCAGCCCTGCCTAGTATTGATAACCAGGAAATCATGAAGGTTGCATTTGAACACACCCACATGCGTACATGTCGGCAGGGGGGTCTAGATGCTTACTGTGACCATGTGAGTGAAGTCCAGCCTCTTTTTTATATGCACATAAAAAGAGGTGGGTTCAAGCGTGTGATCACCATCTTGACTTTTTCACCCACTACCAACACCCCTGCCCACAACTCACCATCCGGAGGACGAATAGGTCGATTCCAAGCTTTTTCCTTAATCCGGAAAAAAGCTCTGGGCTACAGGAGAAACCAGCCTGAGCCCGAAAAAAATGCTACGATGCCAGTTCTGCCCACGGATCTTGTGGGCACAGCTGCTCAGTCCGCCATATTCTCACTGGAAGTCCCCCCCACCTGCTTTCCTTAAAAAAGGTAAAGGTTCCCCCTGCACATTTGTGCAGTCGTGTCCGACTCTAGGGGCCGGTGCTCATCTCTGTTTGTTAGCCGAAGAGCCAGCGTTGTCCGAAGATGCTTCCGTGGTCATGTGGCCGGCATGATGCACGCGGAACGCTGTTAACTTCCCACCAAAGTGATACCTATTAATCTACTTGCATTTGCATGCTTTCGAATTGCTAGGTTGGCAAGAGCTGGGGCGAGTGCGGGAGCTCACTCTGCACGCAGGGCTAGGGATTCGAACCTCCGAACTTGCGATCTTCCGATCGGCAAGCCGCTGAGCCACCACACCCCTAGTTTTCCTTACTTACTTACACACACCTGTTTTCCTTCCTTATTCTCCCTTTCTTCAAATTGCACAAACCACTACAAAGATTATGATGTGACTTCTCTGTGTAAAAATTGGCACCCATGCTGCATTGTACCATGCCATTTTACTGGTCCAATGAAGAACTGAATATATTTCTGAAAAGACAGCATGATTTCCTATTCTCATGCCTTTCTTATGAAGTCTGTATTGAAAAGTGATGCTTAAAAAGTTTAATTCTTTTGGAAGCCCCTTATGGACTTTTTGCGGTAAACAGGGAAAAAATGAACTTATGACTTATGGTTTTGATGATTAGACAAGATAGATTGTAGAAAGAAGGGAGACATGTTGTAACTTTAGAGAAAGAGGTCAATTTATAATTGTATTTATAACTGCTGTAAAGAAGATCGGAAGCCACTTCTTTGTATCTTTTATCTTTCTTTTATATTTTTCTTTTATTTTTTCCCCATTTTTGCCCTTTTAGCTTTTTCTTTGATTTCTTTCTTTTTCTTTTTTCTTTCTTAACTTTTTATTAGTTTGTATTAGCTTTTATCTTCCTTTTTAAATCTTTTAATAAAATTATATTTTAAAAAGTTTAATTCTTTTGGATGATGATGAGTTGAGGCCATAAATAGAGTTTTCACAGTGCAATGTCCTTTAAAAAGAATTCCTTGCATTTTAGGTTGTTAAGAGGAGGCAGTATATTTGCAATTACAGGGCAGTATGACAAGTTCCATTTTGTTAAGCAAACAATATTACTAACAGTTACCTTTGCAATGAAACATAAAGGGATTTTGCTGAACTCAGTAAATGTAATGTAGATTATTATACAGGGAATGGTTCCCTGCCCATCTGGCACATTTAATAAGGTCCCACCCATCCATCCATGGGTCTTTTAGAAAGCCATAACTAATTAATAGCAGAGTCACTGCTAAGTTTATGAAGTCGAAAATGTCCTGGACCTGCTGACAGTTCCAATAAGATGCCATTTAATGTTTTAAGCTCACCTTGTTGAAGACTGTCACAGCTAATGGCTCTTGCTGTTTTTGCAAAGTTTCTCCTTCTGTCTAAAGCAGCCTTTCTCAACCTTCTGACCCTGGAGGAACCCTTGAAATATTTTTCATGCCTCGGGGAACCCCTGCACATTCAGGCTCAAATACAGGCCAGAAGTTACAAAATTATTATATTCATTTCATGTGTACAGTAGGTCTGTATATATGCATTCACAGTGTTCTTAAAGTAAAAATAAAGAATGAAACTTACCTCTTTCATGTGAAGTGGCCCGAATTTGAAATAAATTTTTAAATAAATCGTGATCTCCCAGGGAACCCCTAGCGACCTCTCGCGGAACCCTAGGATGCCACGGAACCGTGGTTGAGAAACCCTGGTCTAGAGGATCTGTAGGCCTCAGTGCTCAATTTCTGAAATGCAGATCACTCTACATTCAAAAGGAATTGTCAATTCAGTTCAAGCATGAGTTGGATTCAGTGAACCAAGTCAGTCAGATTCGAATCCTCAAATGGTACCATTGATTCAGTATGAAAGAATATTAAAAGATAATCTCGCAACAGAATGAATAACAAGTGTAAGTAAAGAGAGAGTTTCAGCTGCTTGGAACAGAATAAAAAGAATTATGCTAGAGAATTATGCAGTGTGCTGAGTTATGCTGATGGAAAAAATGAAAAAAGGGGCTTGGTGGAAAGAGTCTGGGGATGAGAACAAATGCACATGAAGAGAATGATTGATGCAAAAATGAGGATAAAAGAAAGATACTGTCAAATGTGTAGAGAGAGAAAAATATAATTGCAAACTCTGTAGTTGAAGATAGTGAAGATCAGTTAAGGTTAATAGAGGCAGAAAAAAATGCAGAAAGACTTTGGAAATGGAAATGGAAATTAAAAACTGTTTGGGAAGCAGGTGAAGAAGGCTAAACAAGGAGCCTTCTGCCAAACAAATGGAATTAAAAATAAAAGTAGTAAAATGATTTATGAGTAAGACAATGCAGGAGGGAGTTCCTTAGAGATCGGTATGGGAATGATAGCAGTACAGGTAGTCCTCACTTAACTACCACAATTGAGACCGGAATTTCAGTTGCTAAGCGAAGCGGTCATTAACTGAATCCGATCCGATTTTACGACCTTTTTGCAGTGGTCATTAAGCAAATCACCATGGCAGTGATGTGGACCACATGGTCGTTAAGTGAATCACTTGGTTCCCCATTGATTTGGCTTGCTGGAAGCCAGCTGGGAAGGTCGAAAATGGCGATCACGTCACCATGGGATGCTACAACAGTCATAAATGTGAACCAGTTGGCAAGTGCCCAAATCGTGATCACATGACCGTGGGGATGCTGCAACAGTCATAAGTTGTAAGTCAGTTTTTTCCAGCACCGTCATAAGTCTGAACCATCACTAAACGAATGGTCATTAAGTGAGGTCTACCTCTATGTCAAAGAATGGCATTGAAATGAATGCTTGGGGTCTAAGAAAAATGATGGAAAATATTTCACAGATGTTGTGAGCATGTTAAAACATAGTAAGGCTATGTCTGATGATTGCATAAATGACGTTATTGTTCCTCTCAACAGAGGGAAAGTTAGCAAGAGTGAATACAGGGGGCTTGTTAGTGAAATGTGCCTGGGATGTGTTTGGAAGATTTCTGTTTGAAAAGATATGAGAGGCGACCACGAACTAAATTTGGGAGATGGGGTGTGGCTCTATGTTGGACAGAATAGTGTGGAACAGAGTTTTGTCCTTCAGCAGGTTATAAAGAAAAGTTAATGAATCTGAGGGAAAAGAACCTTCATTGTAAACAGGCTGGAATTATGGAATGTTTTGCATAAATATGGAGTCGAATGTTGATTGCTGTATGTGATCAGAGTGGTATATGATGGAAGTAAACCCTGTGTGAGAATAAATGGAATGCTTAGTGAATGGTTCCGCAATGAATCAAGGATGTGTCAAGGCCCTTTGGTTGTTTAATGTATTTATGTATTTATGGATAAAATGTATTTATTTATTTATAAATTTATTTATTTGTAAAATGTATTTATGGATAAAAGGCATGCTTGCAGTGACTTTAATGATGTGTTGTTTGGGAACATGAATGTGCTGTATTTTTGTATACAGATTACACCATGTTCTTGGCTGAAATACCAAATGTTTTGCAGCAAATGTTAGGTAGATTATATGTTGCAAGGGGTGGATCTGAGATGTCCATGGATGGATATATGGATCTGAAAATTAATGTGTCAAAGACTGAGGTTTGGCAGGGAAAATTGAATGAACAACTGCAAATTATACTTAAAAGGCAAAACACTAGATCAAGTAGATTGATTTGTTTATCTTGGTAGAATGTTTGCTAACGATGGAGAAATTTTAATATTTGCAACTGCCGATAAGGAGGTAAGAGTAGTGTGTGCTTCATGGAAAGAAAGCATATTTGTTCAAGGAATCAAAAATGGTTCTGTGTAAGAGTGTGCTTCGCTCACTTTGTTATATGGAAGTACAAATTGGATATGTTAGGAGAAACATAAAAGTGCATGCAGTCCTTGCTTAATGACCACAATCGGGACTGGAATTTTGGTTGCTAAGCGGCACGAAACCGACCCAATTTTACGACATTTTTTTGCGGTGGTCATTAAGTGAATCACTGCAGTCACTAAGTGAACCGCTTGGTTGTGAAGCGAATCACATGGTTCCTCACTGATTTTGCTTGCCAGAAGCCAGCTGGGAAGGTCGAAAATGGCAATCACAATGCAATGGTCATAAATGCGAACCGGTTGCCAAGAGCCTGAATTGTGATCATGTGACCACGGGGATGCTGTGACAGCCGTAAGTGCAAGGACTGTCCGCAAGTCATTTTTCAGCACCGTCGTAAATCTGAACCATCGCTAAACGAATGGTCGACTACCTGTAAGTTGAGTGTCATGGGAATTGGAGACTTCAGGAGACTTCAGGAGTGTGTGTGGTAAAAAAAGAGATGGAGTCAAGAATGAATGGGGACTGAATACAGGTAGGTTGTGATTAGTGCAAGTTTGAATAGTGCAAAATTCGATTTAGTGCGATTTATAAATTAAATTTAAATTAAATTAAAATAAAATAAATTTAAATTTAAAGCAACTGAAAGAAGCTGTACAAGATCGGAAATCATGGAGAGAGCTGGCTTATGGAATCACCAAGGGTTGGATACGACTGAATGGATAATTTGATTCGATTCGATAAATTAATACCAGAACCAGTTTAGTCTAGTGGTTAAGGCATCAGGCTAGAAACTGGGAGACTGTGAGTTCTAGTCCCACCTTGGGCACGAAGCCAGCTGGGAGGTGAGAGGTGAGATGTTAAAAGAGCAAAAAAACAGACAATGTATGAACCAGTATGTGGTGGAAGCAGGAATGTTTTCCAAGGTTAGAAAGATACGGAGAAGTGCAGTATAGTGAATGATGTTGGTGTCAACTAGTTTTAGCTGTTTTTTTCTTCCTTCCTTGTTCCTTTAATTGAGGGGTTGAGCTCCCTATTTCTTGTTCCTTTTTTGCATTGCGCATAATGACATTCACCCTGAAAGGAAATAGCATGATGGGCCTGTATATATGCATATGTCAGAATTTAGGGAACTCCAGTGAAGACTGCAGTGAAGGCAGTTGCAAGTGTGTATATGTGTCTGTGCATTCTTTGTACACAATTCTGTGTGTGCACTGTTAGATTGGCTCTGTATCTATGGCGCACCTAAGTGAACTTCAGAACAGCCCTCCACCCCATCCCCCGGATTTTATTCTTGGGAGTCAGCTGATTTTCATGAATCAGTGCATCCTCCATAATGTTATTTAGTTATTTAAATGTATTCCCCTTTCTAGCCCATTGCCTTAGGATAGTCCCTGGTTTTGGAAAAGGGGGACAATTAATTTGTTGGCTCATCTAGTAAGGAACTTTCAGGGCCCAGTATTCATGAAATGCATGTATTATTCGCACGTAACGGAGGCAATTCAACACGGCTCATCAAAAGTGTCTTTAAAAGCCAGAGAATAAAAGCCTGGAGAAAGATGTTGACATGGTCATTAAAGACCAACGTCTGGATTAGAAACTCACTGGGAACCAGTGAAAATATGCCTCTTGTGTGGACTATCTGTAACATTTGGAATGGCTGGGGGCAGGGGGAAGGGTTGATGTTCCTCATTCAAGGCCAGATTTGCCTACCTTTGTTAGAGGAAATGTGAGCAGAATTTCTCCTCGGGAGGAGAGCTCCTTTGTCAGGAGAACCTGGCTGGCTTTCCTGGCAGGATGGTGAGGCTCCAAACAGCTCAGCCGAGCCGTTCTTTTAATTTCCCACAGTGTCCCCAAAACGCTACAAGGAAATTGTGGGAAATTATAAAGATGAGGACATCTAAGCAAGCATAAAAAACGAACTCTCTCCAGTCTCTGGAATGGTGACATCTGTGCAAAAGGGTCAGATGCTGGTGCTCTTCATGATTTTCTCCATACTTATGGTTTTGTCATTGTACCTAGTATGCTATAAATATTCTGGCCCATGTGACAGTTTTCAGACTGTTAACTGAGTTATATGGGTAGCTAAGGTATACATACAGGTAGTCCTTGCTTAACAACCATTTGTTTAGTGATGATTCAGACTTACAATGGTGGTGAAAAAACAGACTTATGACCGGTTCTTGCCCTTATGACCATCGCAGCGTCCCCACAGTCACACGGTCACGATTTGGGCGCTTGGCAACCGGTTCGCATTTATGACCGTCCCAGCATCCTGTGGTCACAGGATTGCCATTTTCAACCATCACAGCCAGCTTCTGGCAAGCAAAATCAATGGGGAACCACATGATTCACTTAACAACCACCGCAAAAGAAGGTTGTAAAATTGGGTTGGATTTGCTTAATGACCGCTTCGCTTAGCAACTGAAATTACAGTCCCAATTGTGGTCGTTAAGCGAGGACTACCTGTAGTACATTTCCTAAGTGGCTTGGAAATGTGGTGGCATGCAAAGAATGGAGCAGAACGGTCCATAGATCTGGAGGCAACATCAATCCTAACCTGCACTCTTCTCTGACTCTATCTCCAGTCTGAATAATAGTGTGAAAACCACCAGCAAGGCCTCCCAGGAGGTCTGGGCTGTGATGTGGACTGGCAGCAATATAGAAGTGGTTTGCCATTGTCTTATTTTGGGATGTTCTTTCAGCTTCCTAGTCCAATGAACAACCTTGGAATTTCCTGAAGATCTCCCATTCATGTATGAACTAGACCTGATTCTTCATGTTCTTGAAATCAGACAAGGTAAGCTAGGTTCTGTTGCCTAGATGGACCAATTGTCTGATTCAGCATAAGGTCATGAACAGTGTTCTTGGGAGCCAGTAGGTGTGCTGAATAGACAACCAACTGAGGGAGGAGGAGGAGGAGGAGGAGGAGGAGGAGGAGGAGGAGGAGATGATGATACAGTAGGTAGTGATCAAAACAAGAGAGAGGTACAGTAGTTTAGGAAATGAAAGGCAAGAGCGCAGAGTTGGCATGGAGAATTAAGCTATTTTTCTATTCCATGCAACACTTTTGGTTGGCCCCCACTCCCACTTGTACAACAGTGTTGTTGTTATCAAAATTTATACCACATTTTATTATAAATATCCTGTTAAGGTAAAGGTTCCCCCCGCACATTTGTGCAGTCGTGTCCGACTCTAGGGGCCGGTGCTCATCTCCGTTTGTTAGCCGAAGAGCCAGCGCTGTCCAAAGACGCTTCCGTGGTCATGTGGCCGCATGACGCGCGCGGAACGCTGTCTCACCCGCTGAGCCACCACGCCCCTAAATATCCTGTTAGCTTGCCAAAAATATACTATCCACAAATGACAGCGATACAATAATAAAAGCCTGATTACTGTGATTCAACCAGATGAAAAGAACCTTAAAAAAAAAAAAACGGCAGATGCCTTTGTTGTTAATTCTTGGCTAATTTTCCCCACTTTCACAAAGGTCAGGCCAGCATCCTTGCAAAAAAGTGGGCAAAATCCTTGAAAGAGGTATTATAAAAGATTTAAGGCTTTAAGGCAAGATGTCCAAGATAGTGGAAAGAAACTGCAATGTGAGACTCAGCCAAAGGGTGGGGGATTGAGGAGGGGGGGAACCCAAGCTAATAAATCTCAGAAAATAATCTAAAACACAGATATTCATCCAGACAAGGCAGCTGGACAGAAATCATGGCAAAAAAGACCTTGGGGGTTTGGCAGACAGCACGTATAATATATATAAGCTTAAAATGTTCTAAGATGACAAAAAAAAAAAAAAAGGACAAGTGTGATCTGAGGCAATATGAGTGCGTAAGAAAACAAGCTTTTTCCATCCACAGGGAGGTGATATTTCCCCCTCTGCTACACCGGCAGCACGGCTCAAGGGTGCGGCTGACAGATGTTGACAAATTGGTGAGGATTCTAACAGCAGTGAAGATCATTATGGAGCTTGGAGAGAAATCTTGTTTGGGAAACAGAGACTTGAAGATGACAGAGGCCCTTTATGGCATCTTCAGGCATTAATGATAGGAGAGTTGGAATTGCTTGTTTCGTAGAGTAATGAGGGTTGAAACTTCTCCAGTGCACAAGACTTGATTTTTAGAACAGCTTCCCGAGAGAAGCCAGGAATGATTGAAAGAGACTTGAAAATCACTTTACAGCCCATTCGTTTTGCAGCCCAAAGGATCACGATGGCTGGGGCACAGTCTCCCCAGCTTCAAGGAGTCGTGTGAAAAATCCCTTCCCAGATCAGGACCGAAGTCCAAGGGAAAAGCTGTGACAGATTTGCAGACGTGGAGATCTAGAGGTATTATAGCTTACAGGCCAGAAAGTCTATTCAAAAGGGGGTGAAAGATAGGATATTTGGTAGGAGGTGAAGGAAATAGGAAGGTTGGTGAGCAAAGATTGGAGAGATACATTAGCATCTTGACCTCAGGAATGGCAATGCTTGTCATACACATGGACTCACTGGGCAGACAGCATCCAAAACAGGCAGCAAGAGAGTGACCAGAGACAAATTGAGTCAAATTTCCAAGAAAGCTCTTTGCAGC
Organism: Charina bottae; assembly: GCA_023362775.1. Classification (NCBI taxonomy): domain Eukaryota; kingdom Metazoa; phylum Chordata; class Lepidosauria; order Squamata; family Charinaidae; genus Charina; species Charina bottae. Next base: position 2,242,753 of record JALMGJ010000048.1, on the reverse strand, counting down.
TCGAAGTTCTGAAATAAGAATCCCAGGAGGCCTTCCGAGTTTGGCATTGTCCCAGCAAACAGGTTGTTCCCTAAACACCAGGTGTGGCTTCCTCTAGCACAGTGTTTCTCAACCTTGGCAACTTTAAGATGTGTGGACTTCAACTCCCAGAATTCCCCAGCCAGCCATGGGAGTTTGAAGTCCACACATCTTAAAGTTGCCAAGGCTGAGGAACACCGCTCTAGCAGGTTAATCCCAAATTGTCTACACTTCTCTGTCTTGTGTTATTCCCTCTTCAAGAGATGGTGGAGGAGGCTCCTGACCTAGATCAGCATCTGCTGGGTCCACGGCAAGAATAGTGGATCCAGTTGCTGACTTGGGGTGATCATGAGGCTGGCAGCAAAGGGTCTACCTTTTGGGGTGCCTCCTTCTAGTCCTCCTTGTCATCTGAGAAGATCAGTCCATGACAATTAACTAGGATGGTCCCTGGTTGGTGTTGGAAACAAAGACTTTTGTTAGATTAGAAGGAAGCGCCAAGGGGCCTTGCTAAGCCTTGTTCTTTCATCAGCGATTCTGTATCCTTGAGTCTGTAGCTTGAGTGTCAGTTCATAAGACAGACAAGAAGCCAACACTTGCTTCCTCAACAGTTTTCTGAAGCACACCAGCTCTTCAAACTGGCTCCAAAGCCATTAGTATGTGACGGAGGACAGTCATGAGCGTCTTATTATGTTCAGTACCACTTCACACTGCTACAGCAACAGAAGCTGGGAGCTTTCCAGTAAACCAGGTTTGCATACAAAATCTGCTCTGCTGGGATGAATACCTAGATGTTTTGCAGATGTTCCCTGAATTTTTGCGAGGTGTGAACACTTATCAAACAAAATCTCAAAAGTCCCTGAATCTCCTTCAAGCCGATTTCAGATACAGGTCAACAGGTCCATTTAGGGTGATTAATCATGGGCAGATTTCTTCTCAACAGACCATAACGAGGATGTTCCTTTTAAAGCAGCCAAATTCTGTTTTTGATCCTGTGTGGTTAGGAAATAGCTGATGAAACATGGCGTTTTTGACTCAATCTGACTATATTAATGTGCCAGTTTATAAATTAACTGCTATAAATCAATGGTGGGTTGGCTGACATTTTCTCTGCTGATTGTTTTTGTCTTCTAGTCATGCACCATGATAACTAAACTAAACTAAACTAAACTAAACTAAACTAAACTAAACTAAACTAAACTAAACTAAACTAAACTAAACTAAACTAATCATTGGCATAGGCTACACAAATGTTAAACGTGACTATGTGTTCACACCTCTACATTCCCTCCAGGAAATACATACATCAGGACTCAACTTTTACCGCAGAGCAGCGTTACAAAAATGAAAGGGTGTGACATATTAACAAAAATTAAGAAGTGGTGCCAAATAATAAGGCAAAACAGATGAATTAATTAATGAGGGAAAAGTGCTAAGTTCTTAAATGCAATCTCTCTAAATAGGGTGGTCGCTTTTGTTTTTTCAAAACTGGAAATTAACACAGCGACCCAGGCATGACGTATTATGAAAACTCCAAGAAAAAATGCAAGCGATTGAAAGAAAAAGAGTATGCTGCTGAATTTCAGTGCAAGATAGCACCAGTGGGGCACCCACAATTTTGTTGGTGGCTTTGTCTTGTGGACTGGGAGATGGGGAGCTGACTAGTGAGTAACATAAAACAAACACTGGATTCTCCAAAGAGGTAGAGAACCTGCTGAAGTTTATTCTCCCCAGTCTCGAGCATTCAGGGACAGAGTTTGGAAACTAAAATAGCTGAGCTTCAGCACTCCAAACCAGAACAAATTAAGCTTCGAAAAATCAAGGAGGTGGATGGATCTAGCAGCAATTTGGGACTTGGTTCTTCTGCTCTTGTACTTACTTAATCTCCATACATCTTCAACAGAGCAGCCTTTATGCCCTGCAGGCGCTGAGTCTGCAAATATTCATTCTCTGCTGCTGTGGTTGACTCACAAGGAAGCTGGTGTTTCCCCTTCACCACCAAGGGCCAAGGTGATATGAGTTGGTCCTGCAAAGAGAGTGCTTGCTGAATAGAGTTGTATTGTTCCCTTGGTAAAGAGAATTATGTATGTATGTATGTATGTATGTATGTATGTATGTATGTATTTATGTATTTATGTATTTATTTAATTTTTATCCCGCCTTTATTATTTTTATAAATAACTCAAGGCAGCGAACATACCTAATACTCCTTCCTCCTCCTATTTTCCTCACAACAATGACCCTGTGAGGTGATTTGGGCTGAAAGAGAGTGACTGGCCCAAGGTCCACCAGCTGGCTTTCAAGCCTAAGGCAGGACTAGAACTCTCAGTCTCCTGGTTTCTAGCCCGTTGCCTTAACCCAGAGCTTTCCAAACTGTGTGTCACGACAGGTTAGTGTGTCGGCTGCAGTGTCTGGGTGTGTCGCCGCTGCTGCTGCCTCCAAGCCGTGCCAGGATTCTGCACAGGTCCTAGTGCCTGCCTTGTGCCTTGCTGCCTCCAAACCTGCTGTGATTCCGCGCAGGTCCTAGTGCTTGCCTTGTGCCTGGCTGCCTCCAAACCTACTGTGATTCCGCGCAGGTCCTAGTGCCTGCCTTGTGCCTTGCTTCCTCCAAACCTGCTGTGATTCCGCGCAGGTCCTAGTGCCTGTCTTGTGCCTGGCTGCCTCCAAACCTGCTGTGATTCTGCACAGGTCCTAGTGCCTGCCTTGTGCCTGGCTGCCTCCAAACCTGCCCTGCCAGGATTCCGCGCAGGTCCTAGTGCCTGCCTTGTGCCTGGCTGCCTCCAAACCTGCTGTGATTCCGCGCAGGTCCTAGTGCCTGCCTTCTGCCCTGCTGTAAGAGTGTGTCGTGAAATGATGCCCTGCTGTAAGAGTGTGTCGCGAAATGATGCATGTCTAAAAAGTGTGTCACCAACATGAAAAGTTTGGAAAGCTCTGCCTTAACCATTAGACCAAACTGGCTCTTATTATGATGATGATTGTGTTTGGGGCATCTGAGTTGTCTTTATTTTCATGATGCTTTAAAGTAAATGCCCATTTTTAAAATTGTTTTAATCCTTACAGGATTAAATAGTAATTAAATATAAAATTAAATAGTAATTAAATCCTTACAGGATTAAATAGTAATGATTGGACCAGCCTCTATGCCTGTGAAATAAACAATCAATCAATACATTTAAATTCTTTGGATTTCCTAGTGGTCTCCCATCCAAGTACCAATCAAATCTATCTCTTATTATTTTCTGAATTCAAATAAGGTTGGCCAGGTCCTGCTACTTCCCAGGGGCTCCAGACTAGCTCAGGCTTCATTCTAGCAAGAAGTTATAGGTGTGTGTGTACAGTGGAACCCAAGGTTTTGTCCTTGGTTTTGGGTTGAATTGGGCTTAATGTGGAACTACCCTTTTCCTGATTTGTTCATTGAATTTATTTATTTATTGAATTTATATAGCCGCCCACCTCACTTGCATATAACTCTGGGTGGCATGCACAATTAAAGCAAAATTCCCCCGTTGGGGGAGTTGGGCGGTCATATAAATTTAAATAATAAATAAATAAAACTAAACAATCAACACAATTTATCCATTAAAACAGTTAAAACAATAAAAAACTTATGAAACAATTGAGGGGAGAAAAAGAAAGGAAGACCAACAGGATTAACGAAGTAAGGCATTTACCATTATGATCTCTGTATTAATAGGTTTCTTTGGCATATTTATTAACGGCATTTCAGGACCCTATTCTGGCTTCTTCACCCAGAAAGACGAGGAGGCAATAGATAGCAGAGGCGGGAAAAGCATGTTGTAAAGCATTAAATTACCTCCCCCCCTCCCACTAATTGTCCCTCCCTTAAGAACTATGGCTGAGATAAATTTTGCACCACTGACAAGTCCCACAGACAGGCAGGCAAGGCATATATCTTGGGAGTCGGAATGAAAACAGTGAGCAAACGTGTCTGTCTTTGGTGGATGTGCTCTGCAGCTGTTTAGAAGAATCTCTATCTATCATTTCTTTTGCTTGCACAGGTTGCAAGACAGAACAGGCAGAGGCTATGTTCCATCTTCTTTAAATCAAAGGCAACTTGTTTATTTTGGATTATATGATTCGGATTTCTCCTCCCACCTCTTCTGCAGATTTCTTTCCCTTCCTAACGCTTGGTTCTCTCCTTGATCTTGCTTTAATTACCTCGGTGACCATTTGGAGAGGGGGTAGGAAAAGATGTCTGACAGGGAAGCCCTAACTAACACCCATGAAACAACGGTGTGCATGAAATGTGTCCGTGTGATTCCTCACCCTCCCAGAAGACTAGTTAGCCCAATTCTTCCTCACAGTGGCAATCCATCATCTCTTAAGCACAGCCGGTACCAGACCTGGCTTTGAGTCTCTTGTGATGTGGTAAAGAGAAAGTATTAAAAACACCGGTCAGCCAGGCTTTGGAACAACTGACCCTGGGACTTCCGGTGGGAACATGGCCGACTGAGCAGCTGTGTCCGTGGGATCCGCGGGCAGAGCTGGCAACGCGTACTTTTTTGGGGGGGGGTTGACAGGTTTTTCCTGGAGCCCAGAGCTCTTTCATGTGAAGAAAAAAGCTCAGAATCACCCCATCTGTTCTCCTAAACGCCGACTTGCAGCCAGAGAATTGCAGCGTCCACGACGATCCGGTAAGGGACGACGGGAGGCGGGGGATGCCATCATTTCCTAGCTGTGTTTGCAGCCTTAAAGGGACAGTATGTCGGGCCACCCATTTCCAAATCACCCAGTTTATATATTTTTTAAGTTTACGTACCCCAAGAGAGGCTTTCCACATCAAGAAGAAGTGGACTCCCTTGGTGCTTATCATTATTTCTGGATTAAATTTTTAATTTTAATTTTTTTTTTTTAAGTTTTGGCTTGTTTTCCCATTTAAAGAATAAGGACGACTGAGAATAATTGCTTTCCTGTCATTATTTTTGTACTGAATTTGAAGGATTGAGTATTTTCCTACACGCTGGATTTGTCGTTTTGAATCTTCAGCTTTCTGTTTACTTTCTTTGGGATCTGGCTTGTTAGTGTACTTTCCCTTGCCAATTTCATTCAGTTCTTTTCTTTTCTTTTTTTAATATATTTTATTGAATTTTAAGTATACATAGATAAAAGTTTGGAAAGGAAAAAGAAATAGAAATACAAATCAAAGAAAGAAAAGAAAAAGTGTAGTAAAGTAAATAGAAAAAGAGAAAGATGAAACATAGGAATTAGTCAACTTCCGATTTATCTCTGGTCTTAGTAATTTAAAAATTAATCTCTTTCATGCTAGGACTATATATAACATTGTAAAACATTTCCTGTCTAATATATCAATTTATATATATTTTAATCTTCAAAACCCCATATAAGCTTTGCCCCTCCTGCATTTTGCAAATAGTCCGTTAATGGTTTCCATTCTTTAAGAAAGTAATAGTTTATATTTTCTTTTAATAAACATGTCAATTTATCATTTTCTGCCATGTCCATTACTTTTAACATCCAGTCCTGTATCGTAGGTATAATCTGATTTTTCCAATTTTGTGCATATACAAGTCTCGCTGCTGTAACCATATATTGCATAATTCTTGTAAATTTCTTTCATTCAGATCTTTGCTATTAACCTATTAATTCCTATCTGTGTAAGTCAAGTATCTAGGGGGCACCATAATCTACTGCCTGAAAATGGAGGACTTCAAGGAGATTCTTTCAGAGCTCCGTTGTGAGCTTAAGCAGGCTTTCAAAGAGACTTTATCAGAGTGCCGTCAAGCTATTCTGCAGAATATTTGGGACATTGGGGAAGAAATTATTTCTAAAGTGTGTCATCTGGCTGAAGATGTTATGGAAGAAGATGGTGATGAGATTGTGTTTTTACTGACAGTGAGATCGAAGTAACACCAGGCGAAGATTACATTTTGATGTTGAAGGGGTTAAAACGACAATCTGAGTTGCAGGCTACACAGAAAGTTGTTTTTCTGGGGGATTGTTACGGCTTTCTAGGGAAATGTTATGGGAAAGAAGAGAACTTCCTTTGTGGGAGCTTTGAGAAGGCTGAGTTTATAGGGGGGCAGTTGGGCTTTGAGTCTTGTATGAAAAATGCCTTGTTTGTAAAATGGAGATTTGTAAATGTTTTGACATATTTTGAAGTGGGGTAAAAATTTAAGAATGCTTAATTGGATTGATAATGAGGGTTTTTATGATTTTATGTTTTTTTAATGATTTGGACTAAGATTTACTGGTTTCTTTATAAGTAGGATGACCATATTTCCTTGAGACAAAAACAGGACAAGAGGAACCGAGAGCTGGAAGTAGCTAGAGTGGTGCGAAAGAGACAGAGCAGCTGATTGGAGGGAACCTGGAAGAGGAATCGCCTTCGCCTATCAGTGTGCGGCAAAGGAGGTGGGAGTTGGAGGGAACCCGGAAGAGGAATTGCCTCTGCCTATCACGCTGCTTGGCCTGCCTCTCCCACCTCCTTTGCCGCGCGCTGATAGGCGGAGGCGATGGCGATTCATCTTCCGGGTTGCCTCCAATCAGCTGCTCTGGCTCTTTCGTGCCGCTTCAGCTACTTCTGGCTCTCGGTTCCAGCTCTCGGAGTCTGGCATGGCGGCAGGGACAGGCTAGTTCCTGACAGGTTTTTTAAAAAACGGGACAAAATTGAATTTTATATTAAAACGACGGGATGGTCCGGAAATGTTAAAAAAACGGGACTGTCCCATTCAAAATGGTACAGTCAAGTCAGGAATTTGTCTCTTAGGGCTGGGTGGTCAACTTTTGCTTCAACAGAGGCGTAAAGTGTCAGCTTATACTGTTGACACCTATTTTTATTTTTATTAAGCATTTTGAGGGAAAGAAAGAGGAACAAATGGAAGAAAAGGAACAAAAGAAAAATAAAATAGAAAGTGAATACTGTAAACAGGTAATTTCCAAGCATCATGGAATTAGACTAAAATTTTCGCTGTTTCATTAATGGGTTTAAATAGCTGAATATATTATATGGCTTTGAAAACTACAGCTCATTGTTTTTTTTATAGTAAATTTTATTAAGTTTCTAGAGAAGAATAAAAACTACAGAAAAACAAAAAAAATTCAAAGAAAGAAAAAAGAACTAAAAAAGTGCGGAAACACGAGAATTTTTTTTCAAATTTACAAAAAGATGTGGCTTCCGACTTTTAACAGCAAGGATATACAAAAATTTCCATAATCTCTTACTCTATATTAAACCAAAATACCACATTATTTCTATAAGTCATTCCACTTTAACACATAATAAAAATCACTAAGTACAGTTACTCCTCACCCTTATATTAAAATAAAGAAAAAAAGTTCATATAAGCCTCCTAAACATCTTTCCCCCCTCCAAAAGATAACACATATTTAATTATTCCCTTCCTACCACTATTTTATACATTTCTGTCTACTATAATAAGAATCAAATTAAAAAGCACATAAGTTGTCTGCTATTATACTTTATAATACAACAATTTTAATAATCCCAATCTTAATAAACCCAAAAAACAAAGACAATTCAAAACAGTAATTCAATATCTTTAAAAGCGAAAAACATCAAATCCTTAAAGCAAACCAGATAAACATTCTTTAACCCTAAGTATTAATAATTTTAATCTTAATAAACCCAAAAAACAAAGACAGTTCAAAACAGTAAATCCAAATCTTTAAAGGCAAATAGCATCAATCAAATCCTTAAAGCAAACCAGATGAACATTCTTCAACCCTTATCCCACTTCAAAATAAACCAAAGCAGTTACATATCCCCACAATGTGCACAGAGCTTTCCTCTTGAAAGAATCAAACAGCCCAACTGCCCCCCCCTCAAAGGTTCTAGGTTCTTTGCATGGCATTCCACCAGAAGATCAATTTTACTTATGGCTTGCAGATCACTCTCTCCCCTAGATTTCTCCAACTCCACTATCCAATCTTCATCCAGCATCTTGATAAAAATCCCAATCTGACTCTTAAAAAAACCTTTCTGTCATTCTTAAATTCCTCAATTTCATCCACCACATCCCCAACCTGATGGCACATTTTACATCTCATATTTTCCACAATGTCCTGGATATCTTGCATAAAAGTTTGATAGAAGTCAAAAGAAATCTGTTTAAAATCCTGCTGAAAGTCAGAAAGAATCTGTTTGAGATCCTCCATGTCTCACACAGTAGATTGTGGCGTCCCCTAGGAGCTTAACCAGTGAAAGTCGAAGATATGGAAGAATTCCGGAGTATGTTTACATAAAGTGAGAGTGAGATAGCAGTAAAAGCTGAAGGTTCAAATCAGCCGATTCAACATGTAGGAAAATGCTAATATCTTCAAATTTAGTACAAAAATAATAACAGGACGACAATTGTTTACTCCCAATCCTCCTTTATATTTGGAAGGAAAACAAAATCCAAAACTTAAAAGATTTTTTTTTAAAGTAATCCTGAAAATAACGTTAAGCACCAAGAGAACCAGCTTCTCCTTGCTGTAGAAAGCCTCTCTTGTGGTACATATACTTTTAAAAAAATACAAATTGGTGATTTAGAAATGGGGTGGCCAGTCTTAGTGTCCCTTTAAGGCTACAGCGTGGCTTGGAAAGTGATGAAGTCCCCTCCTCCCAGCTGGCTCTTACCAGTCGAGCGCGAAATGCTGTTTGCGATCTTCTGGCTGCAAGCAGCTGTCCGGAGGACAGATGGAATGATTCCAGGTATTCTCCTTGATCAGGATAATGTTTCTGGGCTTCAGGAAAACCTGCCTGAGCCCGAAAAAAGTTACTGCGTTGTCAGTTCCGCCCACTGAACCCGCGGGCACAGCTGTTCAGTCCGCCATTCCCACCGGAAGCCAAAAGTACAGCTGATCGTTAACATCCAAACAATACATAAATTTCAACAGCAGTAATCAGCACAGCATAAACCACTGAATATGCTTAAAAGTTATCGTAAATTCTATCCAAGCTGCTGAAGATCTATTCTGATTTAACATATCCTTTAGAGGTAGAATATTAAATTTTATGTTCAGAGAAACCCAAATTAGCTTATAGTGTTTATAAAGGAGGAGATGAATGACCATGTGGAAGTCTCCTGGGGGCCACCGATGTTGCTGGTGGCTGGTGCCACTGCGTCTACTGGAATGGGCACAATTTGTTCCGAGATGGGCTTATTCGGAGTCATGTAGGCTAGTTGGATACAAACCTTGATCCACCTGGAGATCATGGCTGAGGAGAGATGTCTAGGTTGTTTATCCCATGGGGAAAGGACTGATTGACTCTTCTTTATTTGGCTGTTGTGGGTCTTCCGGGCTGTGTGGCCGTGTTCTGGAAGTTGTGGTTCCTAACGTTTCGCCAGCATCTGTGGCCGGCATCTTCAGAGGGCAGGAGCACAGAAAGAGCGCTTCTATCTGTGCTCCTGCCCTCTGAAGATGCCGGCCACAGATGCTGGCGAAACGTTAGGAACCACAACTTCCAGAACACGGCCACACAGCCCGGAAGACCCACAACAGCCATTGAACTCCGGCCGTGAAAGCCTTCGACAATACATCTTCTTTATTTGATGGCATCGCTCTTCCCTTTGCAGAATGGGTCTATTCCTAGCCCTCTACAGTGGGGTTAGGGGAGAACCTTCCAAGGAAGAAGGGGGAGATGTCGAATGAACAAGACACACTAGGTTCACGTCGAGAAGCTGGCTTCAACTTGGCACCCTACAAATGTGCCAAGGTAGGGAAGGCTGATGTAGGGAGAGTACTGTTCCTTGGTATCATTGAAACTGTGACAATGATTAACTGTGGCAACAAGCTCTAGTAACCACTTTTGGTGATCCAGAGCTCAGAGCTTGTACCTGTTTGGCAAATAATCGGAAGCTTTGTTTTGTCTCTGCAATCGGGTTGGAAGCTTGAGAATGGTCTGGGCTTTGACCTGGCTTCATTCTGCATTGGAAGTTGGCTCTGTTGGCATTTGATGCTTGATCGGCTGCAATACTCAGAGAAGGGAGAGCAAAGCGGAACTAAGTGGCGACTTCGCCTTTTAAAAGGCGCATAATTAAACTTTTGATTGCAGTAAGAGGCCATCCTTCCCCACTCTGCCTCTGGTTCAATTGCACCAGCTCTTCATTGGCTTTTCTGCTGAGGTTCCTCCTCCCACCCCGTCCCCTGCACATTGATCTGCTCTGCTCTTTAACTCCATCCCCAAACTTTTCAGCATTACTTCCAAAAGCGGGTTTATCTGATCTCTCCTCAGTTTGGGCTGGAGATCTATTCAATCAAAGCTTGTTTGCTGAAGTTTCATGCCCCTGGCAGAATGGAGTGATTGGGTTTCTTACATCACTCCAGTGATAACATTCAGCTCTTTGTTTGGGTTGAGTTCAGGGGCAAGATAAGATGTGCCTCTCTCTTCCTTCTCCCTATCACCTTCCTAAAGGGTTATTTAGTACCCACACTAAACAAAAAACGTTCCTGTGATCTCTTTCCAGCTCAACCTTTTCCCTTTGTGTTAGATGTTTCTCCACCCACCCACAATGTCTGAAATGGTTAGACGTGTACAATGCTCTTGAAATACGACCTCCCCTCCTTGACCTTCGCAGCTGCAGGATGTAAACTATTCCCATCATCTTTATTTCTTGCATACAGCAAGTTCCCAAGTTGCTCATTTGAACAGGAAACGAATTCTACAGGGCATTAAACGATCATGCTATCAGAAATATAAATGTAATCAGACAGGCTCTTGATTTGGGTGACTACATAGTCCTGTTTTCAGTGGTCTTTCAGTAGTCAAAATAAAGCCTTGTGATCTCAGCAACCTTCTCATCTTCATGAGTTTGGGTCAGCACATGTCTTTCTAGGTTCTGTGGCATGTCCAGTACATTTGCACGAACGGTGTGTGTGGACTTACGTGTGGGCATGTTTACTCCTGGTTAGAAATTCAACAACTAAAAATACCATGGGAGCTGATTGGATAAGCCACAAGCCTGTCAATGTTACTCAAATGCTGTCATCCTCCAAAAAGTTTCCACAGAGTTAAAGTTGTGGTCACCTGTGGGGGAGCCTTTGCATGTACAGTTGTGTGCACACTGGCTGCCGTGCAAGCAAGAATCTTGGCTGTCAAACTGCCTTGCATGAGAACCATGTCGATGAAGGTTCTCAGTCATCCAGGTGGAATTGTCTGTAGCTTGAATCATGTCAACTGGATTTCTATTTTCTCAGTGGAAACGTTTCGCTCCTTATCCAAGGAGCTTCTTCAGTCTGAGCAAAGTTGGTAAGGGAATCCTTAAATATGTTTCTAGGGTGGCTGTGTGACCTTGCACCTGGGGCTAGGTCATGGTTATTTTGAGATGTTGTTTCTAAGTCCCTTTATCATCTAAAGGAGGATCGTTAAGATTACCATGCTGCTGTTGAGCTTGCGAAATGGTCTTAATCTTCCTAGGCACAGAAGACAAAGCAGGAAGGAAAATAGGGGAAAGATTGTGCCTGAGGCCCCCACCTCTATTCAAGGAAGGATTTTCCAAGTTGGCATAAATGGATTCCTTGACCCCTCTCTCAAATCACCTATCTTCTCTGTCTAAAATGTGAACATTAATGTCCTCAAATGAGTGTCCTTTTTCCTTTAGATGAAGATAAACTGCTGACTCTGGTCCTGTGGTGTTACTTCTCCTGTATTGGGCCATCCTCCTGTACAAAGGTTGTTTGGTTTCTCCAATGTAGAGTTCAGAGCACTCCTCACTGCACTGGATTGCATAAACTACATTGCTTTTCTTGTGCTTTGGAGTTTGATCTTTGGGGTGTACAAGCCTCTGTCTCAGTGTGTTGGTGGGTTTGAAATATACAGGTATGTGGTGTTTGCCAAATATCCTTTTTATCTTTTTAGACACGCCAGCCATGTAAGGAATGACCAGGTTCTTCCGTTTACTCTGAGTCTCAGCCCTATCTGTCGCTGTTTTAGGTCTGGTAGATTTAGATTTAGTGAAGGCCCAATTTGGATATCCACAGGCCTTCAGAGCTGTTCTCAGGTGCTGATTTTCATTCTTTTTGGAATCCATGGAGGTGGGGATGGTTTCTGCTCTGTGTGACAATGTCCTGATGACTCCTAGTTTGTGCTGCAGTGGATGGTGGGAGTCAAACATCAGATATTGATCTGTGTGTGTGGGTTTCCTGTAGATCCCTATTTCTAGCTTGCCACCGGTCCCAATGATGACTTCACAGTCTAGGAATGCCAGTCTGTTGTCCTTGGTGTCTTCTCTGGTGAACCTAATGTAGGCATCTATAGTGTTTATGTGGTCCGTGAAGGCCTGTACTTCCTGGGCCTTGATTTTGACCCAGGTGTCATCCACATACCTAAACCAGTGGGTGGGCACCGTTCCCTAGAATGTGTTGAGTGCTTTCTTCTCCACTTCTTCCATGTATAAATTGGCCACAATGGGTGACACAGGAGAACCCATGGCACAGCCGTGTTTTTGTCTGTAAAAGTCACCTCTGTATGAGAAATAAGTGGTGTTAAGACACAGGTCCAGAAGATGGCAGATCTGGTTTGGGTTGAGATGGTTTCTCCTTTCAAGGGTGCTGTCCTCTTCTAGTCTCTTCCTGACAGTGGATAGAGCATGAGTGGTGGGGATGCTGGTGAAAAAGGAGGACACATCGAAGGAGACCATAGTTTCATCTGTATCCAGTTTCAGGATCTTTGCTTTGGAAACAAATTCTTCCGAATTATGGATGTGGTGTTCAGAGTGTCCAACTAGAGGTGCTAGTATGGTAGAGAGGTGTTTGGCAATGTTGTATGAGAACCAGTACACGTAAGACATTGGAAATGAGAAATTTCCCTTCTGCTGGTATCTGCATCATACAGTATGCATGTGACCATTCATGGTCGTTTTGGAGGACAGAAGCAAGGCTGAAGTTTACAGAGACAGTTCATGTTGTGAGCATTTAATGAATGCCTGAACTGGGGTGATTCGTATTCTGTAACTGTGTCAATATAGGTATGGATCAGGATCAGCAATTCCACCCCCACCCCTCCAAGAATACGCTGCTGAAATTCAGGATTAAATTGCCAAGTTTTGACAAAGCCATTCTTTTTTTTAAATAACTAAAATAGAGATGTTAAGCCCTGAATAGATGTAACATAATACTAACATGATACTCTATAACAGTATAGAACAGAGCTTTCCAAACTGTGTGTCGGGACACGTTAGTGTGTCGGCTGCAGTGTCTGGGTCTGTCGCGGCTGCTGCTGCCTCCGAGTCCTGCCAGGATTCCACGCAGGTCCTAGTGCCTGCCTTGTGCCTTGCTGCCTCCAGACCTGCTGTGATTCCACGCAGGTCCCAGTGCCTGCCTTGTACCTTGCTGCCTCCAGACCTGCTGTGATTCCACGCAGGTCCCAGTGCCTGCCTTGTGCCTTGCTGCCTCCAAACCTGCGGTGATTCTGCGCAGGTCCTAGTGCCTGCCTTGTGCCTGGCTGCCTCCAAACCTGCTGTGATTCTGCGCAGGTCCTAGTGCCTGCCTTGTGCCCTGCTGCCTCCACACCTGCTGTGATTCTGTGCAGGTCCTAGTGCCTGCCTTGTGCCCTGCTGCCTCCAAACCTGCTGTGATTCTGCACAGGTCCTAGTGCCTGCCTTGTGCCTGGCTGCCTCCAGACCTGCTGTGATTCTGCGCAGGTCCTAGTGCCTGCCTTGTGCCTTGCTGCCTCCAAACCTGCCCTGCCAGGATTCCGCGCAGGTCTTAGTGCCTGCCTTGTGCCCGGCTGCCTCCACACCTGCTGTGATTCTGTGCAGGTCCTAGTGCCTGCCTTGTGCCCTGCTGCCTCCAAACCTGCTGTGATTCTGTGCAGGTCCTAGTGCCTGCCTTGTGCCCTGCTGCCTCCACACCTGCTGTGATTCTGCACAGGTCCTAGTGCCTGCCTTGTGCCTGGCTGCCTCCAAACCTGCCGTGATTCCACGCAGGTCCTAGTGCCTGCCTTGTGCCTTGCTGCCTCCAGACCTGCTGTGATTCTGCGCAGGTCCTAGTGCCTGCCTTGTGCCTTGCTGCCTCCAAACCTGCCCTGCCAGGATTCCGCGCAGGTCCTAGTGCCTGCCTTGTGCCTTGCTGCCTCCAAACCTGCCCTGCCAGGATTCCGCGCAGGTCCTAGTGCCTGCCTTGTGCCTTGCTGCCTCCAAACCTGCCCTGCCAGGATTCCACGCAGGTCCTAGTGCCTGCCTTGTGCCTTGCTGCCTCCAAACCTGCCCTGCCAGGATTCCACGCAGGTCCTAGTGCCTGCCTTGTGCCTTGCTGCCTCCAAACCTGCCCTGCCAGGATTCCGCGCAGGTCCTAGTGCCTGCCTTGTGCCTTGCTGCCTCCAAACCTGCCCTGCCAGGATTCCACGCAGGTCCTAGTGCCTGCCTTGTGCCTGGCTGCCTGCAAACCTGCTGTGATTCCGCGCAGGTCCTAGTGCCTGCCTTGTGCCCTGCTGCCTCCAAACCTGCTGTGATTCCGCGCAGGTCCTAGTGCCTGCCTTGTGCCTGGCTGCCTCCAAACCTTCTGTGATTCCGCACAGGTCCTAGTGCCTGCCTTGTGCCCTGCTGCCTCCAAACCTGCTGTGATTCCGCGCAGGTCCTAGTGCCTGCCTTGTGCCTTGCTGCCTCCAAACCTGCTGTGATTCCGCGCAGGTCCTAGTGCCTGCCTTGTGCCTTGCTGCCTCCAAACCTGCTGTGATTCCACGCAGGTCCTAGTGCCTGCCTTGTGCCTTGCTGCCTCCAAACCTGCCCTGCCAGGATTCCGCGCAGGTCCTAGTGCCTGCCTTGTGCCCTGCTGCCTCCAAACCTGCTGTGATTCCGCGCAGGTCCTAGTGCCTGCCTTGTGCCCTGCTGTAAGAGTGTGTCGCGAAATGATCCATGTCTAAAAAGTGTGTCACCAACATGAAAAGTTTGGAAAGCTCTGGCTTAGAAAATACTGTCTGAGCACCCTTGAGCAGTGTCATCACAACACCACCAGATAATGTCAAGGGAAAAAATAAAATAAATGCCTTCTTTGAAAACAAAAGGGTATGTACCGCTTTACCAGGAGATTGCTCCTTTTTGATACAGAATTATATGAAAAGTGATCCAAATGAATTTAGTAGAACTTTGGACCAATTGGGATAATTTAGTTAGGTCTTAATCTGTGGCTAACACTCCAGTGATTCCCCATAGCAGAAGATCAGGGCATTGCTGGTCTTCCTTGAAGGTTTTGCACAGACCATGCTACTGCCCTAAACGCAGCTGATATTTCAAAATTATAAGTGATTATATGGACTCATCGTGTAATACTGAGAGTTGCTCCATTCATATTGGGACCTTGGCAGAGATGTCTGAGTAAAGTCACATAAAGCTAGATTAGTTTATTTCCAACCTATGGGATGGGTGAGAAGAAAAGGTGCACCAAAACTGGCAACCTGACATTTGAATGAACCTTACCAAGCATCATTTTCCATCTCTGGTCCAGATGCAAGCTGGTACCTGTGTCATAGTTTGATTGATTGATTGATTGATTGATTGATTGATTGATTTAGTTGATCTATACAGCCACCCATCTCACATATGTGACTCTTTGGCGGCTTACAAATTAAAAACACACAGCAACCAGGAATCATAAAACCACATTAACATAGCCAGGAGACGGGCTCCGTCATACACCTGGGGGCCCAGGCTCAGGCGCGGCACCACATTTTCAAGACCTTACTTCTGGTCAGGGTTGGTGGAGATACCAGTGGCTCCATTTCTCTGTATTGAGTTAAATTTAGATTTTAGAAGGAGCAAAAATTTGTGACGTAGTGTTACGGTATCATAGTGGGAAGACTTAAGTCCAGATGCCAATTCAGCCATGAAGTTCATATTGGCTGCCTTCGAGCTACATGCTTACAGGATGACCCATTTTCTGGGATTCAAACAACATATTGAACAATAGACCAACCGAATGGTCTGCAGTTACATAATATGCTAATCCAGAAAGTAAAACCTTTGTTCAGTCGTTTAGTCGTGTCCGACTCTTCGTGACCTCATGGACCATAGCACGCCAGGCCTTCCTGTCCTCCACTGTCTCTCGGAGTTTACTCAAATTCATGTTCGTTACATCGGTGATGCTATCTAACCATCTCATCCTCTGCCGTCCCCTTCTCCTTTTGCCTTCAACAAAGCTTAATACTGTCTAGGGATGCCATGCATTAGGCCTGGAACTGAGATATGCAAAACATTCCATGCAGAAACTGAAACAGCTTGTTGAGGTGGTCCATGTTCAGACTGAAACATGGTGTCTACCAAAAGACTTCGATCCTGGGCAGATGTGATAGTGGAAGAATGGGAAAGAGGCAGGGGCATTGGTGGAATGCATGGCAGTGGCAGCTGAAGGGAAAAGATGGTGCTGGGGAGATGGGTGGGCAGGCTGGTATACAGTTCGTGCAGTGGAAGGAGAGAGAGAGGAACAAATCTTACCCTATTCGTCCCATAAGTATAGAGCAGTATGGAGATAGCCTTGAAGAAAGCATGTGGCAGCCATTACAAAAACATCAGCTTAGTCTGGAAAGGCAGAAAGCGGTTAGAAAGAAACTCAAGATTGTCCTGCATTGATTCTCTTTCATATAAGAGGGAAGCTGTTAGGCTATTATCTATTAGGCTGTCAAGATTCTGTTATTATAGCCTATATCAATAAAGTAGAGCTTGAGTACTTGTGTACTATCTGCTTCCTAACCTAACCTACCTCAAAAGGCTGACAATAAGACCCTAATGAAAGTTTTTTTTTTTTTTAGCCTAAAATGTTTTGGAACAATTTGGCCAGATTTTTGAAACACGGTGCATTTCTTTGGAATTCAGAGCAAGCATCCATTTCGTGTACCTACCTTGTCTCTGCCTATCCTGGTTAAGTATGTTATGTGACCATAGCCAATGAGTTTCCCAGTTTCAGGAAACTAAGTCAGGAACTAGATGAAAAGGTCCGTTTCTCCATAAGCAGGAGAGATTTTTCACCGCTTCTCTTGAATACAGTTGTGCCAAATGAGAACCCCTTTCTTGCTTCTTTGTCTAAAATCAGGAGGAATGAGGTAGGTTACTTCTCAGGACTGGAAATCTGTAGACAGTTTAAATCCTCGCATAAGGCAAAAGTGTACAGGTAGTCCACGCTTAACAACCATTCATTTAGTGGCAGTTTGGACTTATGATGGTGCTGAAAAAACTGACTTACAGCCAGTCCTCACACTTACGACCGTTGCAGCATCCCCACCGTCATGTCATCATAATTTGGGTGCTTGGCAACCGGTTTGCATTTATGACCGTCGCAGTGTCCCGTGGTCACATGATTGCCATTTTTGACCTTCCTGATCAGCTTCTGGCAAGCAAAATCAATGGGGAACTGCATGATTCGCTTAACGACCGCCACAAAAATATCATAAAATCGGATCGGATTCACCTAATGACCGCTTCACTTAGCAACCAAAATTCTGGTCCCAGTTGTGGTCATTAAGCGAGAACTACCTGTACATGAGGAATGGCACATTCTCCAGTTTGAACATCTTGCAAGGAAAGAACGTAGAGATGGATGATTGGATATTTGTGTGTTAGTGTGTGCATGGAATATCCTCTTGCTTAACAGCAGGGAGATTCAGGATACGGCGAACAAATACACACAGTGCCGAGGTTCATCAGCCTTCCAATAACTTGGTGTCCTCCAAAGAAGTTGAAATTACAACTCCCAGAATTCCCAGGTAGCCATGGCCGTGCTGACTGAGAATTCTGGGAGTTCTAGTCCCAGCCCATCTGGAGGGGACCGGATTGAGGAAGGCTGATGCATGAGATCAACGGTGTGGGGAAAATTCACCTGGAAAGTTTGCTTTAGCTTTGATTCATTTTTTTTACCTTATGGCTTTTTACTAATCCAGATTGGTCAGCAGAACCAGAGGTTTTTTATCAAAATGAGGGGAGCAATGTTGCACCAAGCTTTGACCCTTTCATAAGTATGTGTGTGGTGTCATGACGCACACAACAAAGGGGTGGAGCCTCCATCACAACGATGTGATACTGCTTTTGTAATTGTGAAGAAATTATCCATGAAATTATCATCTTTGGTTCTCGATGGGGTAGCACTGCCCCATTCGGAGCCGGTGCAGAACTTGGGGGTCCTTCTAGACTCATGACTCCTGCTCGAAGAGCAGGTGGCGGTCGTGGCTAGGAGGGCTTTTGCACAGCTTCGGCTGGTGCACCAGTTACGCCCATTCCTGGATCGAGATGCCCTCCGAACAGTCACTCATGCTCTCGTCATCTCCTATGTAGACTATTGCAATGCGCTCTACATGGGGCTACCCTTGAAGACTATCCGGAAGCTACAACTGGTTCAGAGTGCAGCCGCGCGAGCAGTTCTAGGTGCGCCAAGATCAGCGCATATAACACCTTTACTCCGCGAGCTGCATTGGGTGCCGGTTTGCTTCCGGGTACAATTCAAGGTGTTGGTTATCACCTTTAAAGCCCTACATGGCATGGGACCAGAATACCTGAGGGACCGTCTTATCCCCATATCATCGACCCGCCCCACCCGATCATTCAGAGAGGGCCTGCTACGAACCCCATCAATAAGAGAGTGTAATCTGGTGGGGTCTAGAAGGCGGGCCTTCTCTGTGGTGGCACCAGCACTCTGGAACACCTTGCCCCCAGAGTTGAGGCAGATCCCCTCTCTCCCGACCTTTATGAAAGATCTGAAGACCTGGTTCTGCCGCCTGGCATGGGAAGGAGGAAATAATAGTTCCTCATGGGGGTGGTTAATTTCATAATGTCCTTCTTTTTATTTAACTATCTGGCCATTTGGATTTTATAATTTATTTATTGTATTATTTGATTGTATTTTTATATTCTTTATTCTATTTTAATCAGTTTTATTGTAAACCGCCCAGAGTTCCCCGTTGGGGGAGATGGGCGGTCATATAAGAAAGAAAGAGAGAAAGAGAGAGAGAAAGAGAGAAAGAGAGAAAGAGAGAGAGAGAGAGAGAGAGAGAGAGAGAGAGAGAGAGAGAGAGAGAGAGAAAAAGAAAGAAAGAAAGAAAAAGAAAGAAAGAAAGAAAGAAAGAAAGAAAGAAAGAAAGAAAGAAAGAAAGAAAGAAAGAAAGAAAGAAAGAAAGAAAGAAAGAAAGATGAGGACTACCTATATAGGGTTCTCCCTTCCCTACGTTAACCTTCACGACAATCCTGTGAAGTTGGTATGGGGCATGGTGACTCCTTCAAATTCACCTTGCCCTTGTTCACACAACCCAGCAACCTCAACCAATGAAAGACCCAAGAGCTGCACGCATAAAGCATGTTAAGTGATGGCTGTTGTGGGTCTTCCGGGCTGTGTGGCCGTGTTCTGGAAGTGGTGGTTCCTAACGTTTCGCCAGCATCTGTGGCCGGCATCTTCAGAGGGCAGGAGCACAGACAGAAGCGAAATCTCTGTGCCCAGGTAGAGTGGCAATGTTTCATGTTAAGTGAGCTTAGTAACCTTGGATAGGGTTAGCATGTTGCGCAAAGGAATCCACTCCGTAATGTGACCCTGGAAACAACAGGTTGTGTGGATGCCTGAAAGATGTCGGGCAACTTTAATCAATAGGAAAGAGTTGCTATATTCATGCTAGGTCTGAAGAGCTCATTCCCAACTATTTTAGAAGCCTTCGCAGTCTGCACATCTATTACGTGTGTCATTCTCCTCTTTCGATAGGCCTCGTCAGGCCCTTTTCGGTTACTTCCCTCTGTTTCGCGTTTGGTCTGATGCCGTCAGCCTCGTTAACACAGCATTTCGGCTCTTTGAGGCTCTGAGATCGCCTAGCCTTGTTTAGATGACAGGCGTAGAGGCTGGGGGATCCCCCTTCACCACCCACCATCTGCTGACTACCGTGCAGTCAAGACAGGCTTATCCGTGATAATCATTCACTTGGGAAGGAATCGAGAAACAAGTGCAAAAAAAGAACACCAAGGTGCCCCCCCCCCCCGCTCCAAAACGGGAAATGGAAGAGGAGCAAGGTTTTCCATCAGCATCTTCTCTTCTTGAGGAGAACGAGTCAAATTAAGTAATATTTAAAGGACGACCTCACCTTTCTACCAGGATTGAAGACTTTGCTCAAAATGACAGAAGCGGTGTGATGCCATCGCATGCATGTGTGAAAGGGGTGGAGCTTGTGTGGCGAGGACACGATGCTGCTTTCATCCTTTTGACGAACGCTTTTAATCCCAGGGATACCTCCGTACATAATGCTGAGTTTGGGGTCTGCAAATGTAGTTCAGGTTCATGGCAGTATTTGCACAACAGGCTTAACCAACAGGTAACAGGTACACACCATACTAAGCTTGGCTTGTGTGAACCGAGGTTAGTTTTTTTTCTTCTAGCTGAACTTGTGGGAGCTCATTTGTTTGGTTTACGGTTCAATGTATTGCATAAACCCAGAAAATAGGTTCATTCAGAAAACAGGTTTAGTGTATTGTGTGAACACACCCGTTATGTGTTAGGGAAGGCACACAGCTCTTGAAAGCCACATAGGAACATGTGTGCTGGTTATATACAACACATCACAAGTGTGATGCTTTGGGGAGGAATGTGAATTCACACTTCCAGTCATCATTGAGATGTGATTCCTAGCAGGCCCAGCCAGTGGCCAGGGATACTGGGAGTGATTGTTCAGAAGAGTCACGAGGCCCACAGATTTCCACCTTGAATGTACGGAAGACCAGAACAGTTCTTCTGGTGACCTTCTGGAATGATTTCAAGGGCTTCCTGTTTACTAGGAAGGACTGCAGATAGCCACTGAGGAGATAACATCAGTGTTCAAATATCCTTATGGTAAATAGAACATTTTCCAGCAGAGTGTAGAATATGGTTCATCGCTGCACATGGTTACATCAAGGAGGCCAAACTCCGGCCTACCGAAGGATCCATTTTCCCAACTGCCTGACCTTCCATGAAATATAAAGCTGATCTGAAATTTGATGATTAAATTTTCCTTCCTTCCTTCCTTCCTTCCTTCCTTCCTTCCTTCCTTCCTTCCTTCCTTCCTTCCTTCCTTCCTTCCTTCCTTCCTTCCTTCCTTTTCTCCTTCCTTCCTTCCATATCCCCCTTCGGGGGAAGATGGGTGGTTATATAAATAAAATAAATAAATATCCCTTTGCATTGCCATCACTTCTCCATCATGGTCTGTCCTTAAGCCAGCCTTGCTTTATTGGACAATATCATGGTGCCCCTGGGAGTTGTAGATGACTGGCACTATTTTCTGCCTTAAGTCCGGGGCCAGCCCTGCTGTTAAAAAAAAGTGAGGCCACCTGCAGCCAATTTTTAGGGCCATGAAATGACAGCAAATCAGCTGTGATTGTTGTCCTTTTACTTTCGAAGACAGAGGGAAGTGTTAGTAGGATTTTCTGCTTTATGGGTCAAAATTCCTTTTTTAGGCTTTGCTTACTGCAGATATTAACTTGGTGGGGAGAAAGCTGTGATTAGATGCTGTGTCTCAGGCTCAGCAGAACTATCTCTGAATTTGGGACAATGACAGGCAATGTTTTTGGAAGAATGGGCACATGTGGAATTTTGAGAGAATGCCATGGGCAACCTCACAAAATGGTTCCTTGGGGGGTATGGTCACTCACCAAATGATCAATTACTATTCATGGTCTAGTGGTTAAGGTGCTGGGCTAGAAACCAGGAGTCTGTGAGTTCTAGTCCCGCCTTAGGCACGAAAGCCGGCTGGGTGACCTTGGGCCAGTCCCTGTCTCTCAGCCCTAGGAAGGAGCCAATGGCAAACCAAGAGCATGAGAGTTCTAGTCCCGCCTTAGGCATGAAAGCCGGCTGGGTGACCCTGAGCCAATCACATTCTCTCAGCCCTAGGAAGGAGCCAGTGGCAAACCAGGAGACTGAGAGTTCTAGTCCTGCCTTAGGCATGAAAGCCGGCTGGGTGACCCTGAGCCAATCACATTCTCTGAGCCCTAGGAAGGAGCCAGTGGCAAACCAGGAGACTGAGAGTTCTAGTCCTGCCTTAGGCATGAAAGCCGTCTGGGTGACCCTGAGCCAATCACATTCTCTCAGCCCTAGGAAGGAGCCAGTGGCAAACCAGGAGACTGAGAGTTCTAGTTCCGCCTTAGGCCTGAAAGCCAGCTGGGTGACCTTGGGCCAGTCACTCTCAGCCCAACTCACCTCACAAGGTTGTTGTTGTGTGGAAAATAGGAGGAGGAAGAAGTATTAGGCATGTTCGCCACCTTGGGTTATTTATAAAAATAATAAAGGCGGGATAGAAAATAAATTAAATAAATAAAATCATCATCATCATCCATCATCATCATCATCATCATCTTTTTATCCCACATCTATCCCTACCTACCTATCTACCTACCTATATTTCTCCAGTGGGATGGGTCAAAATGGTGTAATCAAGGCAGGTATACAGGGGGTCGGGGCTCAGGCCCAGCTCCGGACTGTGTTTTCTCTTATCTTGCTCCCCTCCTCGGAATGTGCTCCCTCCTTCCTGAGAACGAGCAGCGCTACTGAAGTCCATCACATCACCTCTCCAGTCCATCAGATCGGGTTTGTTCACATGTTTGTGGTCACCATCTTGACTTTTTGGACCTCCCTTCTCACAGAGGCACCTGATGCTGACTTTTCCAAACTTAGCCTTGTACTACAGCTCCACATCACTCCAAGTATATGGGCTCTGAAGACATTTTTGCAAATCAGAATGGCCTAGTGACTAACACTTCACTTTACAGTATGCCAGCTTCCTATTTCAATTTTTAAACAAAGAAAAAAAAAGAATATTAAAATTGGGTGCAGCTGGAAATCTATGAAGAATCAGAGGAAATCTCTGCTAATGTATTGGTGCTTGTGCGTATACATGCCTATCCATGGTTTATGGAGTTTTTTAGGGATTATCAGAGGCAGCTGAACAGTTTGGGCAGTTAAATTAAGAGGCTGAGAAACATCCCAAAGAAATGAACATTCACACAATCGTGATGTGTTTTCAAGAAAAACCTATACTCGGTTTAACTATACTTGACCGAAAATCGAAAACTGGAGAATATCCAGGCCTGAAGATTACCTCATGATTAAATTACATGTTGAATAGCTAATGTGCTGGATTTGTATTAAAAGCATTTGTGGATGGCAATAATCTTTAATTAGACTTTGGGAGAGGGAATACTGAAACAAACATAGCATTAAATGGCACATTATCTCCAGACCTGAAAAGATGTTGTATAAAATTACTGCAAAATGTTTTAAAATTTTCGTTCTTCTTGCTTTATTGAAGACGTGGAAGTGTGGGAAATGTTGCAAAGCTCCAATGTCTTTTTTTACTGTTTGCTGCTCACTGGTTGAAGAAATTGTTATATCATGAGGAATATGTGTTAGAAGATACAGCTGGGAATTTAGAGATACTTTCTTATGGAACTAATAATGTTGATATTGGACCCGTAGGTTAATTTTCTCTCCATTCTGGATGCTAAACAGTAATCAGTTTATAGCCAAGCAGGAGCTGGGAAAATTTAGCACTAATGGACTTCACAGTCTTTTCTCATTGGGGG
This sequence comes from Charina bottae, assembly GCA_023362775.1. Classification (NCBI taxonomy): domain Eukaryota; kingdom Metazoa; phylum Chordata; class Lepidosauria; order Squamata; family Charinaidae; genus Charina; species Charina bottae. Next base: position 2,219,246 of record JALMGJ010000048.1, on the reverse strand, counting down.
TTCGTGGAATTATTACAATGAATAATTATTTAGTCTTCGACATACAGTGAATTACACAAACAGATGATTGCATTTTTAAGAGCTCTGGATGCAATTTGTTCCTTTCCGTCCCACCGTAGAGACAGATACCATTAAAAACCAATATGCCTTAAAACCAAGGGATAAAATAAGACATCTTTAAATGCGAGTCTAATTAATTAATCAATCAGTTCCCCTGCCTTTGTACTCTGGCAGATACTATCCAATTACCAAAAAGCCAATATGAAAAGTTCAAATTATTCTCAATGTGATATAACAATTATATTTGATCTAATGAGTACAATGAAATGCATAATCCTGTATAAAGAAGGCAAAGATGAATTTTGCAACATTCACCTTCCCCAGCCCCCAGGAGACTGAGCTTTTACATTTGCTTAGAACCCTTTTTCATTCTGTGTATATTTCCAAGGTAGGGGGTATTCCTTTAGGCATGAGCAAACTGTGGTCCAACTTGATTTGATCTGATTTGGACCAGGAAAATACATGTCCGCATAAAGGGAAAGCATTCAACGAGGTCTGCGTTGATTTAGATGTATTTGAGCTGATTCATCAAATCAAATACAGTGGATGCTGCAAATCAGCTTGAAGGGGTTCAGAGTTTTGAATATTTGCACAGTGGAGTCCTTGGTGCTCTCTGAGCCTTGTTGTTTTCTTGCAGACGTTTCATTGCCAGGCTAGGCAACATCTTCAGTGCGAAAAGGGAGTGGGACTTGCTCTCTGTTTATATACCATGGTTTGCCCTGCTTGTGTTGGTGGGGGTGTTGTTCTCTCCTGGGTAGTTCCTTGATTGGGCTGTTTTTTGCTGCTTGGTTGATTGACTGAGTTAATAGTTCCTTGATTAGGGTATATTGTGCTGTTTGATTGTTCCTCTGGTGCTAATCCTGGTGTTAATCTTTGCATATCTGTGTTATTTGCACAGGCCTAATATTTTATGTGGATTCAATCAACAGGAGACTCTACCTCCATTTTTGCTCTTTTTCAATAAATACCTTCTTATGCTTCTGCACCATTCTTTCAGTTTCATGTCTCTGGGCTGCCTTTCACTTCATTTCTCAGTATCTTTCCAAGTCCTCACCTACCTTCTTCCTTCTTCTTCTTCTCCTCCTCCATCTTTGATTTCTATCTTACCTTCCTATCCAGAGGACACTCAATGCAATTAAAAAATCAAACCTAAACAGTTGAAATCTGATAAAGACAGTTAACCTCCACTGTTAATTAATTCAAACTGGGGAAAAAACAGGCTAAATAGGAAAGTCTTCACTCTTTTCATATATTGACAAAGGAGGAGCTGACTACAAGTTCTGAGGGCACACGTTCCTTAAAAGAAGAAGGCCTGCGTCTACGTCTCCAACAACCAACCTCAGGGGGAAAAAGGCATCTTAAAGAGGGACTTTCCCATAGCCTTACCTAGTATATTTGTATGCAGATATATTTTTTATGTATAAGTAGAACTTTTAGACCACTTACATCATATTATTCCAGGCAGCGTACAATGGCAGTGGCATCAAAGCAATACCCCATAATAAGTTTCCTACCCCATAAACATGGTATTAGACTTTGAAGAAGCAGGATAGAAAGTGTACTGACACCTTTGAACTTCGGGGTTGGAGAAGACTCCTGAGAGGACCATGGACAGCCAAGAAAACAAACCAATGGATCATCAAACAAATCAACCCAGAGTTCTCACTCAAGGCATAAATGGCCAGGCTCAAATTGTTCTACTTCAGGCACATTATGCGAACACCCAGCTGTCTGGAGAAGGCTCTAATTCTGGGAAAGGTGGAAACAAAGAGAAGAATAGGATGACCAGCAGCAAGGTGGAGGGACTCAGTTACAGTAGCGATAGGTGTACCGTTGGAAGACCAAATCAACACAAATCAACCTGGAGAAGGTCTATCTCTGTGGTCGCCAAGAGTCAACATTGACTTGATAGAACTTAATCCATCAATCAGTGCAAAGACCCAGCTCCCTGGAGAAGCCTATAATGCTGGGAAAGGTGGAAATAAAGAGGAGGACGACCAGCAGCAAGGTGGATGGACTCAGTTACAGTGACAATGGGGACACCGTTGGAAGACCTGAAAGACCAGGTTAGGAGCAGATCATCATGGAGAAAATCTATCTATGTAGTCACGAAGAGTTGACACCGACTTTATGACACATAATCAACAAACAAACAAATATGGTATACATAAGTTGGCACTTTTTCATCTATCCAAACAGATAAATGCCCCATCTCTCGAAGATACAGGACTGCAAACCCTTGGAATTACTAAGCTGCTGAACGTTCCAGGTCCACCACACCAATTGAGCTAATCCCTATGAAGTTTTCTTCCAGCTAATGCAACGCAGGCCAGATGGTCTTCAATCACATGCTGGCGTTTGTGAGATTTTCAGCATTCCATGAAACGGATGTTAAAGCAGAGCCATGGCTGTGCGATCTCCGATTCTTAAAAGTCCTACGGTTTCCATGGTGGGCTGGAAGAGTGAGATCTGTAATGGGTCTGCCAAGCTAGAGACATCTTAATGACTGAAGTATCCATAAATAATTGAGTTCTCTTAGCCGAAGCAGAGCGACCCTTGGCCCTTGTATTATTCATCTCATTTAATAAAATGTTCTGGTGGTACATAGAGAATCAACAAGGGTTTAGTCAATGCTGCAGGACGGTGCTGATATTGGAACCGATTAATGCGCCTGCTGCTAACAAATGATAAATGGGTTTCTTGTCAGGCCATCTGGCTTGGCGCCTGCAGCATTACATAATCATTTGTACATAAACCGAAGAGTTCCTAGTAGCTTGCCACCCTGCTGTTATGTATCATCATCAATTCTTTGCAAAAGATAGAGTTGGTAAATAGTGACATGCTGCTGAAAGCTGACTAGATTTTTTTTGGGGTGGGGGGAGAATTGCAAAGGTCAATTATGCATATTTGATCTGGATTGCTCCTGAGCTGTTGTAAAACAGCCTGAAATTCTAAGCTTGTAATTTGTCAGTATGACAGAGCCCTTTTTTTTTTCTTCAAGCAGCTACACAAGAGCTCCCTATGTAGTATCCAAAGTGAAAAAGGAGAAGAAAATCCCATCTTTTTGGATGCCATGAAAGACCACTGCTAAACCTGGAAGGCTTTGAAGAAGCAATGGATCTATTCTGGGATTTTTTAAAGGTGTATCATACTTTGGTTAGTAGCTGACCGAGTCACACGCTGGCCTGGAATGAAGCCCTTTTCATTCAATTAACTTTGAAGTGTTGCAGCACAGAAGTCCAAGCAGTTTCTTCCATGATGAAACCGCCCCCTTCTAAGTCATTTAATTTTTTAAGGTGTGCTTTGGCAGAACTGTGGCTGATGTACATGATAGAGCTGCTGGCAGCCATGTTTGTTTGTTTGTTTGTTTAATTTATAAGCCACCTGACTCCCAAATGACTCTGGGCAACTTAAAACTAAATATGTGGGTGGGTGGGTGGGTGGATGGGATAGAGTTTCAGAGCTGTTTAGTGCCTATGCATCATATACCTTGTGCCATGTATTTGTGATAACAACGAACTTTTATGAAAGACCAAACACATGAGTCCCACTTAGAGCAACCCATACAGCAGAGGGCTATAGAGGCAACAGAATGATAGACAGACAGACAGACAGACAGACAGCATATGAAAGATACAACTTTAAGTGCACTTGAAGCTAGTTGTCCACCACACTCACCGACACCTTGAATGGGATACTTGCAACTGAGTAGTGTGAGAAATTGTGGGGAGGCTGAAAAGGGAATGGAAGGTAAAGTAGATGTAATTGTGTTTCAGATATAAGGGGAGTCATTTAGGCAGCTGATCTCCTCAGTGTCAACTTAGTCCAGGTGTCAAGGCAACTGAGAAGGTTTCAGATCATTTAAAGAGACTGTCCTTTAATGAACTCACAATAAATAAGGCAGGGAAATTCCTCTTACAGTTTCCAAAATTCTGTATTTGCTCTGGAGTAGTATTAAATATGAGTGCCAGTTTGGTGTAGTGGTTAAAAACACCAAGCTAGAAATGAGACCATGAGGCTTGACCATTGGTAAATGTCCAAATCTAGTACAGTAGGCTTCTAAGGGGTTGACCAAATCTGCTCAGGACTATCCAGAACAACCCAGCCACTTCCCAAGGAAGCTTTGCTGAGCAGATCGGTGAGGCTGCAGTGATGGTGAAGTATGCCCACTGCCACCATTGACAAAGACTAGGTGCGGTTGTACACTCTACTGTTGTACTTGCTGTAGGGTTCACACCCCTTGTGGTCTTCATTACCAGAATTCCTTTGTAATTGGTCATTCCACATTTCTCATTAACAGAGAGGGTGCTCAGGAATGATGGTATCACAGAACCTTCCTATTTTCTGCAGCAAGACCAGAGCCTCCACATTATTCTTGGGGGAAAAAACCATGGCGTTCAACAGTCCCTCTTATTCCATTCATCTTCGAGGACTGATAATCATATTGATCCTTTTTAGGCAGGTCAACCACCGTTAGCCCAACGTGTATCAGGATCTGTCCATTTGTCCATAACAATAGGATGACTCTGACTCTTACCAATCAGCAGCTCGTTTCCAGTACATCCTGTCCTGGAAATAAGATCAAGGGTATGCCTTGCAACATGTGTTGGACCAATGATGTCCTGAGACAGCTTCATGGTTGTTATTGTAGTCATGAAGTCCCGAGTTGTATTTGAGTAACAGCTTTTGGCATGGATATGGAGGTCTCCTCCGAAACCCATCCAGAGAGTGCTTTCAGCTCAGGGAGAAAGAATACTGGAACATGAAAGTCACTGTTCTGTCTCTGAGCCTATCACCACAAACTGTCAGCCTTCCCAGGTAGACCAGGCAGGAAACAGGACCAGGTGAGCTAATTCTACTTTATTGTACAATATTGACAGAATCTTGCAAGTCTGAAAGTACAAGTCTCCATTATAGCCCGAGAAACTAGGGAGGGTCCCTCCTGAGCCTCTTTCTCCACCTATTATGCAGCTGTGGGCTATGCCCTCTCTTATCTGACCGTTCCCTAGGCTGCATCTCTTCGCCCCCTCTTTCAAGGTCTTTCTCACATACCATCACACAAACCTTCAAAGCAAACTCCCATAAATGCTGGTTTTTGAGGGACATAGAATTCAGACAGATGATGCATTCTCTCTCCTCTGCCCTTCCAACTGATGCTGGTGCTGTACCAGGTCCCCAACTGGTCAGAGTCCGGCCAATCCAGCCCCTTCAGCTCCCCCAGCCAAATCTCAATGAGGCAAACAAGGTCAGCCTTTCCACCCATGATCAAATGGTAGATGGACCTGGCCTTGACCAATACAAAGGCAAGGTCATGCTGGTGGAGCAATAGGGTGAAGAAAAGAACAGCATCAACCACCAATCCCCCTCATGGATTCCAAGCTGTGCTAAACCTTTTCCTGGAGGTTAGCTTGCTCTGTAACACTTTTGAGATATATAATCAAGCCCAACATGACGTATTGCAAATAACAAGACAGCCCTTTGGAAGTAGAAGGGGAGAAATCCAAAGATAATTCTCTCTCTGGTCTATTGTGGAGATGTTAGTCATTGTTTTCTTCAAAAACTAAGGCTTTTTGTGTGCTTGTGAGCAGGAAGGTTGCTGGTTGTTTGAAGATCCTGTCTCTCTCTTTCTCAATTCCTCCTTCACACTGTTGTGAAGTTTTGCCAGCCCAGCCTTAACCACATGCTGATTTCATCTTGGATAATCAACACAGAAAAGGATTTGGAAATGAGAAACAAACAGACTTCTTTGGCAACCATATTGTAGATAACATTCAAATCTTTTCCATTTCTGGTGCAGGGAGTTGGGATAGAAAGATATTCAACCACCTACTACTTTACTTCTACTTTGGCAACACAACTTTCCAGTCTGGTACTATTTTCTAAAGATTAAAGAGAAAGATCTGCTGCAGACAGGATTGGATTATTTTTTAACAAATGCACAAGATGTCTGAAAAGAGACATAAGAAACAAATAATAATAATAGACAATAGAAAAGCCAAAAGACCAGAATACCTCCTTGCCAGCAATCAATACCCAGATATGCAAAGATTAACACCAAGATTAGCACCAGAGGAACAATCAAACAGCACAATATACCCTAATCAAGGAACTATTAACTCAGTCAATCAACCAAGCAGCAAACAGCCCGATCAAGGAACTTCTAAGGAGAGAACAACACCCCCCACCAACACAAGCAGGGCAAACCATGGTATATAAACAGAGAGCAAGTCCTACTCCCCTTTTGCACTGAAGATGTTGCCTAGCCTGGCAATGAAACGTCTGCAAGAAAACAACAAGGCTCAGAGAGCCCCAAGGACTCCACAGTTCAACCCTGAGCTACAAATATTCTCTTCGATGTCTGAAAAGCTCAGTGTCTTTACAGCAACACTAAGCTTTTTGTAAAAAAAATTACTTCCTTTCTCCAGCGTTTTCTAAACTGACCATGTGAGCTTGCAAAATTGCATTGTCTCTTGAGATTTCTGTAGCGTGGTTGCTAGGTATTCCAAAACCATAATTCCAGGCAGCAAAAGTGATGCACCTTTCCCCTTGCACCAAAGTGGTTACTTTCCAACAGAGGGAGCCAATGGTTGATCAGCTCAGATTAGGTACCACATGGCAACTGGCCAGGATGAGGCCATGTGCCAGGTAACACAATGGCCAGTAGAACTTGCTGTCCTATGCCAGTCAATGGAAAAGAGACAACCAGGGAAATTCCGAGTTTGGAAGGCTGTCTTGCTGTGCTGTAAACGTCCTGATAACAGCCAGGAATCAATGGAGTAATGAGCTAGAACCTCAACCTTGTAGGTTGAGTTGGGAGCAAAGAGAGCAGATTCAGAGCCACAGGAGTTGCCTACAACGGTCCAGGTTTGGGAGCCAGAGAATCCTACAAGCTGGACCAAATGTTGAGCCGAAGATCCCAATGTAGGGCAGGAAGGAAGAGGAATGAGGTTCTGGAGTTGGACAGTTATTTCCAACAGAAGGGAAGAAGAGCTTAGAGGCTTCTTTTACGTAGCCCAAGGTGCTGACGGGGCTTGTTCAAGGCCATTGCTGTCACCAGGAAGCAATGCTGATTGCCTCTGCTCAGCACTTCATAGCTGCTGGCCTGTTCTTAAGCTCGGTGCTCCACCAGGATTTAGCTGCTCATTATCTGAATATACTTTTGCTTGTTTGAGCTCCTGTTCTCCTGGAGCAGCTGCAGATGTCCAATTGCCTGCTGGTTCCTTGGGATGCCAGTCTCTCTGGTCTGCCTCTGATTCAGAGGATTCAGATGGGACCATAACAGGCTGTCAGAATTAGGCTTACTTCTTCAGACTCAACCCCATTCTAGCTATTTCAGAGCTTTCCAAACTTTTCATGTTGGTGACACACTTTTTAGACATGCATCATTTCGCGACACACTCTTATAGCAGGGCATCATTTCGCGACACACTCTTACAGCAGGGCACAAGGCAGACACTAGGACCTGCTTGGAATCACAGCAGATTTGGAGGCAGCAAGGCACAAGGCAGGCACTAGGACCTGGCGGAATCCTGGCAGGGCAGGTTTGGAGGCAGCAGGGCACAAGGCAGGCACTAGGACCTGCGTGGAATCCTGGCAGGGCTCGGAGGCGGCAGCAGCCGCGACACACCCAGACACTGCAGCCGACACACTAACGTGTCCCGACACACAGTTTGGAAAGCTCTGAGCTTTTTCTTTTGGTGGAACGGAGGACCAAGGGAAGTTCTTACCTTGCATCAGAAGAAGCGGGTGATCAACAAGCAGGTCACTCTTTGCTTAGGCCATGCAAACCTCTGATGGTAAATCCTCACAAGCCCTGTTATCAGGAATTAGGGAGTAAGAATTAGAACCAGGGGATGCATCAGCATTACTGATTGGAACATCTCCCAAGGGAATGTATTAGCCTTGGCTATTGGATGATGCAGCACTTAGAAAAAAATCTTAAAATTCTCTGAGTCTCAAGTTCATTTGTGATCGTTTTCACTGCATCAAGTCTTTACTGACTTCGGCTTCTAATGGTTTTGGCATGTCCTTGCGTTCATTGTGTTGAGATGAAGCAGGACTTTCATGGGAAGCAATCTGATCCTCAGATTCTATGGTCAACCTGCCCTGTCATTCAATCCTAGTTACTATTTGTACTGTTGCTCTGTAACAGGAACAGTATCTGGCCCGTAAGAATCTATACAAATTCTTAGGAGATATGTGAAATATATCTACGCAAGAACCAAGTATCTCACAAAAGTAGCCTTCCACAACTCAGTACCTTTTAGAAGTACAGGTAGTCCTCGCTTAAAGACCACAATTGGGACCAGAATTTTGGTTGCTAAGGGAAGTGGTCATTAAGCGAATCTGACCCGATTTTACAACCTTTTTTGCAACAGTTGTTAAGCAAATCACTGCAGGCGTTAAGCGAACCATGTGGTCATTAAGCAAATCATGCAGTTCCCCATTGATTTTGCTTGCCAGAAGCCGTCCGGAAGGTCGAAAATGGCGATCAGGTGACCACGGGACACTGCGACGGTCATAAATGCGCACTGGTTGCCAAGCGCCCAAATCGTGATCACATGACTGCGGGGATGCTGCGACGGTTGTAAGTTTGAGGACCGGTCATAAGTCTTTTTTTTCCAGCACCGTCGTATGTCCGAACCGTCACTAAATGAATGGTTGCTATGGGAAGACCCATAGCAAGAACAGCAACTTAGCTTCTAGATGTAGTTTTGAAAAGGAAGAACTTAGTTATGAGAGTTGGATAGGGAAGCGAGCACTGGCTCATGCAACCACTTGCTTTGCCAGATAGAAAGTCAGAAAACTTTTAACAATTATGGAATGTGTGATGGAATGTGAGGGTAACCTTGGAGGACAGAGGGAAGAGATGCCGCCTGGGGAACGATCAGAGAAAAGGAAAGGGAGTCCGAGAGAGGGTGACGGTCTAAAGAAGAAACTGAGGAAAGACCCGCCCTGAACACTCAAGCAATAAATAGGGAGGGCGGGTGGGAGATTTGTACTTTCAGACTTGCAAAATTCTGTTAATGTAGCCTCACAATAAAGTAGAATTAGCTCATCTGGTCGTGTTTCCTGTCTGGTTTACCCGGAAGGGCTGACAGAGTGGCATCAACTCTACTCATTCCCTTTTAGCAAGTGTTTCTTCTGCGTAACCCATATCAATCCAGGGCTTTGGGGTTGCTTAAAGTATGTGCCCAGCTGAGCCTAATTTGCAGTGTTACAACATCTCCTGGAGGAGGGTGGTTAGTATTTTGTCGTGTTGCGGTAGGGAGTTCTGACTGGGAGGTGGATGAAGGAGATGAGAAAGAAGTCTTGGAAATCAGTAGGAATGCAATTTTGCCTTTGTAGTTTAATACCTTGAGATACTGTACCTAGAAGCGGCTGAGAAATTGTACAGGTGCCACTTGAAAGTGACACGTACAATTATGTTGCAACAGGTGCCATGTAAACAAAAGTGGAAATCCACACAGCCAGTGCAGAACTTTGAAAGTCTTTGATCAGGCATCCTTAATGAAGTCCCTTGCAACTCTTTGGTTGCTTCTGGCCTTCTTGGTGCGGAGTACAAAGCGAAAGACGTAGCCCAGTGGCAACCCATATGGTCTGCAAGAGGATGATCTCTCATAGCCAAGTATCATCTGGAGAACTTCTGCTGGTCAAAGGGGATTAGGTGGACCACTGGCCTGGCTCTTTATCAGCCAGCTCTCTAGGCTTCTCTAACCTTGTGGAAATGGCTGTTCCACTAAGACCTCAATTGTCTGAGCATCTCACACCTTGGTGTCAATGGTGCCAGTAGGGGAGCTATTTCCAGTTCTTGCTCTCAGTGTTTCAAGTTGGCAGAAATGAGGGTGATCACAGAGTTGCCTCCAAACTGCCCTTCAGTGGTTGAGGAAGTGGCATCAGTAACCTGTGTGGCATAGGAATATAGCCTGGGGGTCTTGGGAAAAGGGGGGAGAAGCTGGTAAGCTAGACAGAGACTCTTTGCTGGCAAGGTTTTCCATAGGTGGATGGACTCAGTTACAGTGGTGATGGGTACACCATTGAAAGACGTGAAAGACCAGGTTAGGAACAGATAGTCATGGAGAAAATCTATCTATGTAGTCGCAAAGAGTCGACAAAGACTTAATGGCACATACAGGCAGTCCTCGCTTAACAACCATTTTTTTAGTGATGGTTCGGACTTACGACGGTGCTGGAAAAACCAACTTGCAATCGGTCCTCACACTTACGACCGTCACAACATCCCCGTGGTCACATGATCACCATTTGGGCGCTTGGCAACCGGTTCGCATTTATGACCGTTGCAGCATCCCGTGGTCACGTGATCGCCATTTTCGACTTTCCTGGCCGGCTTCTGGGAAGCAAAATCGATGGGCAACTGCGTGATTCACTTAACAACCACGTGGTTTGCTTAACACCTGCAGTGATTCACTTAATGACCACCGCAAAAAAGGTCATAAAATCAGGTCAGATTCGCTTAATGACCGCTTCGCTTAGCAACCGAAATTCTAGTCCCAATTGTGGTCGTTAAGCGAGGACTACCTGTAATCAATAAATAAAAAAATTAATTGATTATATTTATACCCCAGCTTTCTCAGGAGCTCAGAGTGGCATACATAGTACATCCTCCTCCTTTGTTTTCCCTGCAGAACAACAATCCTGTGGGATAGGCTGGCTGTGAGAGAGATTGGCTCAAAGTCAATGGCTGAGGAGGGGCTGGAACCTAGATCTCCCCTATCCTAGTCCAACATCTCACTGGCTCTTAGTTGGAGCCTTGATATTGATCTACTTAGTCATTATGGTCCACCTGATTAAAAATAGCCTTCCGTGTTCCCAGACTTAGGGTGTGTTTTTTTTCTAACCCTTCTGTCTCCCTACTTTTAACCAGAGATACTGAACTCTTGTCTTACTGGCCTTCCACAAATAGCAAACATTGGCTTATTTCAGACTTTTGATATACCCCGTTGATGATTTCCGTTTTTAAAGTTTCATGTCAAGAACTGAAGGGATGTACAGTATAAGGAATTCAAACCGTGAGTGGCTCTAGTTTCCCAACATTTTAAGGGGCTGGTGTATCTTCTGTGCTCCTCACGAGTGAAGACGGAGTAGTATATTGGATAGTAGCCTCTGCAGAGAATATTCAAAAGGTAAGATTGGTATTAATAATTTGACAAAAAGAATCAGTCTCAATCAATAAAGCAGGTCTCCAGGGAGTTAACGGGTGAATCCCAAATGGCATTTCAGGTGGCCAAGACTGATCTAAGGATGGCCAGTATCTGTATTATGAATGTCAAATTATGAGGAAAAGACTTCAGCTCATTTTCTCAGATTTTCATCTTTGCTCTTCTGTCTTCAAAATCCCTCCCCGCTTTCTCCCGTTTTTACAAAATTGCATTCTGAGGCTGGAGGAGACTTCCAGTGCAGCAGAGGGACAATTACGCAAACCTGTTGATTCCAGGGGACATAGGAGGTTCTGTGATAGAAGAAGGGAAAATTCACTGATGCAATAAGTCCGTAATACAAGGCCAGGCGTGTTTCAGCTTTCTTACAAGCGCAAGGCGCTTAGAATCCCATCACGGTGGTAGCCGTAAAAACATCTCTGATCGACAGAGAATGGAGTAGCACATCATCAGCTGAGCTTGGCATTGCAAAAAGAGGAGGACACATCATTGAACGGTAAAAAAGAGGAGGAGGAGGAAATGGCAAGGATACCCACATTTCTTGAAGTGTAAACCACTCCTGTTTTTAGGGAGGCCATTAGAGCATGGTCTTGTGGGCTGGAGTGTTGTGATTGTGTTACCTCTGGTAGCAGAAGGTCCTTTGATTTTTAGATATGTTGATGAGTGTTCTTGGTGCTATATGTACAGTAGGTTGTGGAATATTACTGATTTGTTTTCTTCTTATTGTATTGTTGATTGTTTTTAAGCCAGTTTACAGAGGTTGGAATGTACGGTGCTCAGAGTTGTTCATGATAGATAGATAGATAGATAGATAGATAGATAGATAGATAGATAGATAGATAGATAGATAGATAGATAGATAGATAGATTAATAGTGGAATGGGAAAGAAAGAGAGAAAGAGGATGACCAACAAGAAAATGGATGGATTTAACTACTGTGGTGATGGGTCACCTTTGGAAGACTGAAGGACCAGGCTGAGGACAGTTCATCCTGGGGAATGTCTTATCTATGTGGTTGCTAAGCGTCAACAGCAACTTGATAGCACATAATCAATCAATAGTGGAATGTTCTAAGTTAAGGTCAGGAAACACATGTAAAAACATTTGGGCAAGCCGTTCTGTGAAATTCCATTGCTAGATGGCTTTTAGGCATTAAAATATGTAGGAGTCAGAGAAGTCATTACTTTTCTGCTTTTCCAAAGGGGACCTGAGCACCACTGCTTATCTATAGGTAGTCCTTGCTTAACCATTCGTTTAGTGATGGTTCAGACATACGATGATGCTGAAAAAAAAGACTTATGACCAGTCCTCACACTTACAACCGTCACAGCGTCCCCACAGTTACGTGATCATGATTTGGGCGCTTGGCAACCGGTTTGCATTTATGACTGTTGCAGCATCCTGTGGTCACGTGATCGCCATTTTTGACCTTCCAGCCAGCTGCTGGCAAGCAAAATAAATGGGGAACTTTATGATTTGCTTAATGACCACATGGTTTGTTTTACACCTATGATGATTCACTTAATGACCACCCCAAAAAAGGTCATAAAATTGGGTCAGATTTGCTTAATGATTGCTTTGCTTAGCAACCAAAATTCTGGTTCCAATTGTGGTTGTAAGCTGTAGTAGCTTCAAAAAACCACTGTGTATACTTCCATAAAGGCTGCAGATTTCTCCAAAGAGACCCACAGAGTTCTGCCACAAGACGCTGCAATCTTGCAAGCTTCTTTCAGTAGTTCAATCAGTTACCTGTGCTCCTTACCAGTAAATGATGTCCCTCCCATCCAGTGTTATGTCCTTCTTCAGCTTCTCCTCCCACTCTAGTGCGTCACAATTTTCTTGCCATTACACCTAGTCCTCGAGTTAAAACCATTCGTTTAGTGACCATTCGAAGTTACGATGGCACTGAAGAAAGTGACTTACGACCAGTCCTCGCACTTATGATCATCGGAGCATCCCTGTGGTCATGTGATCAAAATTCAGGTGCTTGGCAACAGGCATGTATTTACGACTGTTGCAGCATCTTGGGGTCACGTGATCGCCATTTCTGACCTTCCCAGCCAGCTTTCAACAAGCAAAATCAATGGGGGAAGCCAGATTTGCTTAACAACCACATGATTCACTTAATAATCATGGTGATTCGCTTAACGACCATGGCAAAAAAAGGTCGTAAAATCAGGCGTGACTCACATCATGACCTCCTCACTTAGCGATGGAAGTTCTGGTCCCGATTGTGGTTGTAAGTTGGGGACTACCTTTATCTGCCACCACAGAACACAGTCCCCTAATTAATGAACTAACCCATTTTTTTCTGGGTTTGTACAGTATATTGTAAGGGGCGTGGTGGCTCAGCGGGTAAGACGCCAGGCTTGTCAATCGGAAGATTGCAAGTTCGGAGGTTCAAATCCCTAGTCCCGCGTGACGGAGTGAGCTCCCGCACTCGCCCCAGCTCTTGCCAACCTAGCAATTCGAAAGCATGCAAATGCAAGTAGATGAATAGGTACCACTTCGGTGGGAAGGTAACAGCGTTCCGCGTGCGTCATGCCAGCCACATGACCGTGGAAGCGTCTTCGGACAACACTGTCTCTTTGGCTAACAAACGGAGATGAGCACCGGCCCCTAGAGTTGGACACGACTGTGCGGGGGAAACCTTTACCTTTACCTACAGTATATTGTGCCAGCTGGAGCCCTACCACACCAAAGAAAGCTAACCAAAGTTAATAGTAACTGAGCTTGCATGGAGTATCCATGCATCTGCTAGGACATTTGCTCCTCTGGTTAACAGTGCTACCTAAGCACTTCATTTAAGAAGGATGAACAAAGATTTAATTTCAGTTGGTTCACATTCTTCATTTTTTAGAGTCTGAGAGCTGTTTCACGTCTATTTTACGAGGATTGCCAGCTTCCCCACACAAATCTGAGGCAAAGCAGGTGGAGATATTGAACACAGGCTGATCAAAATGAGGCAATTAGGCATCAGTATCTCGTGCCAAGGAATTTTGAAAATTAAGGTCTTTTTCCCTATATATTTTTGCACTTTTTTTGTAAGGGCAAAAACCTCTTGACCCTCTCTTGTCTCTGACCTTTGGAAATAAAAAGAATCATAGTCATTAATGCTTGCAGGAATAATAATTAAACCATACCTAGAATAATAATTGTTACGTGGAGAGAATTAAATCAAGCCTTTTCCTTTTCTTTCTGCAAGGCAAAATACCTGCATAGATTCTCTTAACCATTTGGTAACATCTAAAGCGTTTCTGTTTTAGGAGAAATAGTTGTATGTAAAAAAAGAATAATATATTTTGCTATATGTCTATGAAGGTTCTCAGTCATCCAGGTGGAATTGTCTGTAGCTTGAATCATGTCAACTGGATTTCTATTTTCTCAGTGGAAACGTTTCGCTCCTTATCCAAGGAGCTTCTTCAGTCTGAGCAAAGTTAGTAATATATTTTGCTATAGCAGCAGAACACAGAGAGAGAGAGGCTGGTAATTTTATTCACATCTCAATCCAGAAAGTAACTTAATAAATGCTTATTCAGAAGGAAACTCCACTGTGTTAAGCTGAGCTGATCCCCAGTTAAGCACAGAACTGATTTGTTTGACTTAAAAGGAAAAAAAAACCACTGCCTATCATAGTATGCATCTCCAGGTAGTGCAGAATATTAAAATACCTTTTCTAAATTTCTGAAATGCAATAAAATGTGCAAAGCCATAAAACAGGCAGCCAGGAGTCATGGAGAACTTGCATAATAATAATTATAATTAATAATGTATTAAATTCCTATGCCACCTGGCTCCCAGCGACTCTGGGCGGTGTACAAAGTGTTTAAAACATGAGGAACAAGAAAAAACAAGAGACAGAAAGAAGGGTAAAGATAGCAGGATGACAAAGCCAGATGGGAACAAAGAAAAACATCCCCATTCATTCATTCATTCATTCATTCCTTTCTTTCAATTTCTACCACCGCCCCATCTCCCCCAAAGGTCTTAAAGGGGGCTTCACTCACCCTCATCCAAGGCCTGGGTGAAAAGCATCATTGTGATCATCATCGTGATGTGGTGGGCAAGGAAGTGGTCCAAGTTCAAGACCGTAAAAGCTCTTTGGGTGACTTTGGGCCATGCTCTCCCTCACAGGGTTGTTGTTTGGGGGGGGGGAAATGAAGGAAGAAGTGCTATGTCTGGCTCCTTCAGGTCCTGGAGGACAGGCAGGACACTACTCTAACCAACAAAGAAATAAAATGAAAGTTTATGCGCCAAAGAGAATAAGAATGTTTTCAGCATTTAGAAAATGATCTTTGCAGTAATGAGAACAAAGGGGCAAAGAAAGGTAAAGGTTCCCCCCCCCCTGCACATTTATGCAGTCGTGTCCGACTCTAGGGGCCAGTGCTCATCTCCGTTTGTTAGCCGAAGAGCCAGCGTTGTCTGAAGACGCTTCCACGGTCATGTGGCCGGCATGACGCACGCGGAACGCTGTTACCTACCCACCGAAGTGGTACCTATTCATCTACTTGCATTTGGTTATTCCAGCATGGTGGACACAACCTTTAATCTGCAGTAGAAGCTATGCTGCTTCTGTTGAAGGTCTATCCTGTAACATCTCCAGGTTAGTCAAAGAAAAGACTCCCTTCTGAAGGGGTGGAAAGCTGTAGCCCTGCGAGACCAACCCAGTGGTCCAGGTTGGCCAAGACTGTTGGTCTGAGATCAGGTTCCTCTTCTGCATCGTTCTCCAATGCTTTTTCTTCAGCTGGTGCTAACAGAACTGACGAAGAATTGATCCATAAAGCAGAACGTTGTTGCTTTTCATCATACAGAACAAGGGAGATGGAGATACCTGTTCTGCATGTCTGTCCAAAATACAAGATAGAAAGATGTAACACCCATGCTCTCTCTGGTGTGTTAGTGTTTTGGAGGAAGGGGGGCTGTTTGCAAACTTTGGGATTATGAGAGTCCCATATTAACAAAATTAGTACTGTATGATAAAATTTAACATAGCCATGGATAGTAGTGGCATGATGCAGAGAAGAGCCCCAAGGAGGGAGTCATCCTTGGGAGATGCAGTGACCTGGTTATGTCTCCAGGGGAGATGGGTGCCGGGTAGCAGACCATTTGAGAAATCTCCTAGAACAGGGGTCCCCAACCCCTGGGCCACGGACCGCTACCGGTCCACGGCCTGTTACGAACCGGGCCGCCATGCGGGTCTGCGAACCCCGCCCCGGTCCATGCGATTGGCTCCCGCCTGCAAACCCCGCCCCTTTCCACACCATTGGCTCCCACCTGCAAACCCCGCCCCCTGGTCTGCGCGATTGGCTCCCGCCTGCAAACCCCACCCCCGGTCCGCGCGATTGGCTTCCGCCTGCAAACCCTGCCCCCCCCAGTCCATGGAAAAATTGTCTTCCACGACCGG
Organism: Charina bottae; assembly: GCA_023362775.1. NCBI lineage: Eukaryota > Metazoa > Chordata > Lepidosauria > Squamata > Charinaidae > Charina > Charina bottae. The sequence continues at coordinate 2,202,605 of JALMGJ010000048.1, read as the reverse complement.
TCCCTGGTGCCAAAAAGGTTGGGTACCCCTGTCCTAGAGACAGCAGCTCTCCCCTTGTTATCTAGCAGCATTAATCCCTCTTGTTTCTCTTGGCTATCTCGGGTCCAGCCGAAGATCAGGAAAGTGAGAGAAACAGGATGTCTTTCCAGAACGTGAACTAAAGATACCATCTGTGACTGGAGAGGCCCTTGTTAACAAATCAACAGAACAAGCCTGCATGCTCTCATCTCTCCCTGGATGCATCGATATCATCCAGCATTCATTTTGCATGTCAGTTTAAGAACTGATATTTACATGAATTTGAAACCCACAATTTGGACTTTCAGAGCATTCACATTTTGAATCTGGTTGCTTGGGGGAAATTGTTCCGCATCCATTTGATTTAGCCTTGTCACCTCTTGATTATTTTGAAATTTCAGTCCATGTTATGGTATTGAATGCTTCAAAGTAAATACAGTATATCTTACTGCCTTTCAAGCATCAAATGCTGTCAAATCTGAAATGCAGGTGTTTGTGTTCCAGGGCATTAGTATGGCATGAGTTTCCCATTATTGTGGCTCACATCACAGCTCCTTTGTTTGCACTGAATGGGGGTCAGACTAGATGTTCTCTAAGGTCCCTTCCAGTTCTGTGATTCTGTGAACTTTAAATTTCAAAAGTATTGCATGAGCAACTGGGGCATTGTTTTCATTCTCCTTTCTTTCTCTTCCCCACCCACAGTTCCGATTGCGTTCTGTCACATATTTCATTTATATTTTGTCTGATGCTTCTATTTCCAATAAATAGAAAAGACACCCTTATTCTCCTTCCTTGAAACTCTCCTTATCAAACTCAATAAGCCAAAACCTTATTTCTTACCTTGAATTCTTGAGCTAATACCTCAGAGCCTTTGATGCCCAACCAAAGCCCCGCAGATAAGGATTCTTTTGAAGTCGGGGATGAAAGGCCGTGAAGCCAGGCAAGATGGGAGTGGAGAATGTGTATTGTCAACTCTTATGGTCTTGAAAGCGATGGTTCTCAAAAAGGGGAAAGACATGGTTCTCATAGCAGTAGTCTTAGTAAAGGGATCTGCCAATCCTATTCGACCGCAATTGAGGCATGAGCCAGCAGCGTGATGCAGCTGCTAAAAAGGCCAATGCTATCTTGGGGTGCATTAACATGAGTATAGAGTCCAGGTCATAGGAAAAAAATGTTCCATTCTAATTTGACCTGTTCAGACCCCAAATGGGAACTGTGTCCTGTTCTGGTCACCACGGTTCAAAAGTGACAATTACAAACTGGGGCAAGTTCAGTTGAGGGCTACCAGGGTGGTGAACGATCAGAAACAAGTTCTTTGTGGAACAATTACAGGTAGTCCTCGCTTAACAACCATTCGTTTAGTGTTGGTTTGGACTTACAACGGTGCTGGAAAAACCAACTTACAACCAGTCCTCACACTTATGACTGTCGCAGCATCCCCACGGTCACGATTTGGGCACTTGGCAACTGGTTCACATTTATGACCATCACAGCATCCCGTGGTCATGTGATCACCATTTTCTACCTTCCCGGACGGCTTCTGGCAAGCAAAATCAATGGGGAACCATGTGGTTCACTTAACGCCCACGTGGTTCACTTAACGCCCATGTGGTTCACTTAACGCCCATGGTGATTCACTTAACAATCGTTGCAAAAGTGGTTGTAAAATTGGGTTGGATTCGCTTAATGACTGCTTCGCTTAGCAACTGAAATTCCGGTCCCAGTTGTGGTCGTTAAGTGAGGACTACATGTAAAGGATCTGGGCATGTTTAGCCTACAGAAGAGATTACTAAGAGGGGGTATGAGAGAAGCCTTCAAGTATCTGCAGCATTGTGTCCTAGAAGAGGGAATGGGTTTATTCTCTGTGGCCCAGAGAGTTGGAACCAGTGGGTTAAAATTACAAGGAAGGAGATTCAGCCTAGAAATCAGGAGGAACGTCCTGACTGTACAAGCTGTCAACCAGTTGAAGAAGCTGCTGCACAGTTATCTTAGTAACACAGAACTAGTTTGCCATTGCTTTTTTCCAGTTTTCTTTTTCAACTCCCCAGTATAACTTGTAGTTCTGGGGTTTCTGGTGGTCTCCCGGCCAAGAATTCACCAGTCCTGACCTTATCAAGTTTCTGGGCCCCAACAGTGCTGGCAAAATGTTCTGTTCTCTAGAAAAGATGCTCCCAATATTTCTGATGCCTTTTCTTAGCGAAACACAGAGATTCCTGATCTTATCTTCTTCTGGTCTGTTTCAAATGTGCAAAACCATTGGAATGAATCCGAAGAAACTGCTTTTACTTAAGGATGTGGAAAAAAAAAACTTGGAATGTAGCTCTTCAGTGTGATGTCCATGGGCTCCTGAGTGCACAGCAACATCTCCTCTGTTGCCTTCCAGGCCCTCTTGATGGAACAATTTCCCAGTGTTTTTTAAATAAAAAAGGGGAAGCCACTTTGTGAATGTGTTCTTGGCATGCCCACCAGGCTAGAAAAGTTGGGTATTCTTGCATTGAGTCACCAAGTTTGCAAAAAATCCCAACATCTAGCACTTTGAGACAAAACCTGAAGGACAGGTTCAGTTATTTTCGATCAGATCTCCAATGGCTTTGAATTCCTGTTAAAAGCAGCTCCGGAGGGTGGGCAGCTGTTGGGAAGTTCCTTTCTGCCTTTTTACAAGGAAGTTAAATTGGCCCCCAGTTGACATTTGCTTGGAGTTTTTAGATGGGGAAACATTCTAGAATTATATCCTCTGCCTTCAGCCCGAACAGGTGTGGTCAGCTTCATCACTCCCGGCTTCTCTCCCTTCTGCTATGCTGATTTGTGTTAGCAAATATTATTTGCTATCTTGGAACAAATGTTTGGCTCTGGACCAGCAAACATAAAAAGATAAGCTCTTGCTTCTAGTAGAGTAAACTCGAAGAAGGAATATTGATATCAAACCACTTCTATTGCTCCAAGGGCTCAAACTAATTACCCAGAGGATGACCAGTTCTTAGGATTTAATTGCAGGTCTAGGGAAATAAAGAACATTGGCAGGAGGGAGAAGAGGATAAAATGGCCCCATATATTAGACCTCTGTAGCAATAATATCCTTCAGGCCAGTGATGTAAAATTGCTCTGAAAGGGAGCCAGACATTTCTGGATCTTATAAAAATTTGCTGGCCTTCCCAGTTTTCAGAGGCCTCCATTTCGGATGTCAGACTGTCAGATCCCTCTAATTTCTTCCTAAACTACCTGCTTTGGGACAGCTAAAGTGAAAGATTTTCATCTTCCACATCGTTGTTTCCTAAAGATTCCTCTTTGGCCCATGAATACATTGATCAATAGCTGGGAACAGCCAAAGCCTCTTCAGGGAGACCTGGCCCACACCTTTGAAACTAACCTGGTGGGTCTTCATGTAATGAATCTTATATCCAGGTCCAGCTTTTCTATCTAAAATGGGCTCTTCCTTTCAATAACTACTGTTTTGTGGTCTTCTTCAAAGAAGAGGTGTTGGGAGGGCAGGCATGGCTTGAAAACACATTTTGGAGTCTACCATTGATTTTTTTATGTCTCTGGTCCTGGCTAATCCCAAGTGGAGGGTTGATATGGGGTAGAGAGATCATTTTTGCTCTACTTTACAGTTTAGCTTTGTTTTTGCTATTAGTCCTGCTTTCTCCAGTCTGAGGTCCCCAGTGTTAGACCATCTCTCATAACATCCCCAGGACATCAAGTTGGAAAAAGGTTTATGATACTGCGTGGTATCCATACAGGTTACACAAAGTTTGAAATTCTTGGTCTTGGAGACTCTGTTGAGATGAGCTCTACCCCCCTTCCTCCCTCTTGGATAGGCTTTTTCATCAAGGTAAACATCTAGTAAAGGTAAAGGTGCGTTATGGTGCACACTCGTGTCCGACTCTAGGGGCCGGTGCTCAACTCCGTTTGTTAGCCGAAGAGCCAGCGTTGTCCAAAGATGCTTCCATGTTTGTGTTGAGTGCATTTTAATTTGTCAGGCACCATTCCTGCAAGAATCCCATTTTGCCAGGAAACTCAAGGAGACTTTCAGATGATGGCGGAGAACTTTTTTTACATCAGCAAATGTATCCATAGAGAAAGAGAGAGGGAGATCAAGCGCTGGGCAGCAGTTGTACAACAGAGATGCACCACTCGGGGCTCGAGGACCATGTGGCCCCACCAATGCCTTGGATGTGATTTCCAGACCCCATCTAAAGTTCTTGGTGAATTGACATTTTCATTGTTATCATTAAAAAGGTAAAGGCTCCCCCCGCACTGTTGTGCAGTCGTGTCCGGCTCTAGGGGCCGGCGCTCATCTCCGTTTGTTAGCCAAAGAGCCAGCGTTGTCCGAAGATGCTTCCGCGGTCATGTGGCCGGCATGACGCATGCGGAACGCTGTTACCATCCCACCGAAGTGGTACCTGTTCATCTACTTGCATTTGCATGCTTTCAAATTGTTAGGTTGGCAAGAGCTGGGGCGAGTGCGGGAGCTCACTCCATCACGCGGGGCTAGGGATTCGAACCTCCGAACTGGCGATCTTCCGATCAACAAGCCTGGCATCTTACCCGCTGAGCCATCGCGCCCCTTGGTAAACATCTAGTCCCACCTTTATTAAGATGGCTATCACCTTCATTACGGAAAGTGAAATTGGGTACCTGTTTTGTTCCAATAGGCCGCTGATAACAAGCAGATGGAAAGTGGTTCCAATTTAATACATGTTCCTCTGCCCAACTGTTTCCCATTACTTCTGTGCTAGTTAATCCTGTGGTGAATAAATTCTGGGCAGTGTGTCTTCAACAGAACTTAAGAGGCCCCGTGATTTAGCATGGATGCTTCTAAACAAGCTGTGCCTTGCCAATTTTTCTCCCAAAATCTTTCAGGCTGCAGCTTTTTGTGGTTCTTTTTAATATGGGTATTCTTTATTTAAACACATGTGGACTCCCAGGCCAAACATGGAAGGAACGTTTTAGCTTCAAACAGAAGAAGTAAGCCAAGTCTATCTGTCACATTATTTTAGTTTAAGATTGTTGGAATTCAGCAACACAGTAAGTCTGTTTGGGAGCATTTCCTTTTTTTCCAAAGCGAATCCTTCCGTTGTAAATGCTTGGTCAAATGAAAATGAGGGCCTCTGCGGTCTCTGCATGCTTTGACTCCAGAGACACAAGATTCTTTTCGGTCTTTGTGTGCTGAAGAAAACAAATTGTAGATTCCAGAAGTAGGCAGAAAATACCCTTGTAGTGATTCAGACAGTAACTGGTGGAGTATCCCTTTTGTTTTACTGTGTCTCTTTTATAGGTTCTGTCTGTTCTACGTGGTTTTAACAAGCTGTTCAAAGGGGCGTGGTGGCTCAGTGGGTAAGACGCCAGGCTTGTCGATCGGAAGATTGCAAGTTCGGAGGTTCGAACCCCCAGCCCTGCATGACGGAGTGAGCTCCCACACTAGCTCCAGCTCTTGCCAACCTAGCAATTTGAAAGCATGCAAATGCAAGTAGATGAATAGGTACCACTTCGGTGGGAAGGTAACAGCGTTCCGCGCGCGTCATGCGGCCACATGACCGTGGAAGCGTCTTCGGACAGCGCTGGCTCTTTGGCTAACAAACGGAGATGAGCACCGACCCCTAGAGTCGGACACGACTGCACAAATGTGCGGGGGGTACCTTTACCTTTTACCATCCATTATTACTTCAAATTATTTTTTGGTGCTCCTTGGATAAGGAGCGAAACGTTTCCACTGAGAAAATAGAAATCCAGTTGACATGATTCAAGCTACAGATATTTTTTGGTGCATTGTTTTATTATGGTAAGCTGTCCAATGACTTCTTCCAAAGAAAGGCGGGGTTTTAAAAACAGTCTCTAACTACAGTAAAATAAACAAGGCTCCCTGCAAAGTTTCCTTTTTACTAATGTGCTGAAATCTGCTCTCCAATTTCCCAGTATTTTTCTCTATCGAAAAAAAACATAGTTTCTGTTTTTCTTTCCCATTCTCAGCTGACTTCAGAAGCAATTCAAAAATGCCTTTTGACTGCATGTGGCTGAGTGTGGTTCCTGTTGCAAGTTAGCAGAGATACGTGGCGAAGGTTCTGTTAGATCTCTTTCTGTTATCATTTAGTTTTCTCGACTGCTTATACTTCCTGATTGGCAGAAAAACGGGAAGAATTTTCTTAGGATGCCTTTCCTTCAGATGGAATTGCAATGTGGGGAGCCAAGGAGGCTGCAAGCTAGTTAGAGAGGTGACCATGCATCTCTAGGACATCTCAGACTAAGATATAAGAATTAGAGGTGTATTCTCTTCGATTAATTAGAGGTGTACCAATCGAAGAGAATATTTGTAGCTCACGGTTGAACTGTGGAGTCCATGGTGCTCTCTGAGCCTTGTTGTTTTCTTGCAGATGTTTCATTGAAGATGTTGCCTGGCCTTGAAAACAACAAGGCTCAGAGAGCACCATGGACTCCACAATTAGAGGTGTGCCATGCTTTGGATTAAGGGGCGTGGTGGCTCAGCGGGTAAGACTCCAGGCTTGTCGATTGGAAGACCGCAAGTTCGGAGGTTCAAATCCCTAGCCCCGCGTGACGGATTGAGCTCGCGCACTCGCCCCAGCTCTTGCCAACCTAGCAATTCGAAAGCATGCAAATGCAAGTAGATGAATAGGTACCACTTTGGTGGGATGGTAACAGCATTCCGCGTGCGTCATGCCAGCCACATGACCGCGGAAGCGTCTTCGGACAACGCTGACTCTTCGGCTAACAAACGGAGATGAGCACCGGCCCTTAGAGTCGGACACGACTGCACAAATGTGCGGGGGGAACCTTTACCTTTATGCTTTGGATTATATTCCAGAAAGGTGCTCGGCTGAGCACAGGGGCACAACATAGCTCCTCTTTGCAACTCCTGAAACCAGGTGCAACTGTTGCTAAGTTTGCACAGACCTAACACAAACACAGCACCGTATCCTTGACAATATCTCCAAAAAAAAAAGTCAGGGGAAAACATTTACATCAAATTGAATAGGCATGGGTTTTTTAAAAAAGCAAATTATTTTTTGAGTACATTATCCACCCATCCCACCACTGGCAAATGACCTCCAAGTTCTTGCAACTCTGAATTTCATTGCTTTTGGCCAAAATCTGTTCCATAGGCTGGAGAGATTAAAATTCACAGCAACCCTTCTGAATTTAAGAAGAGAGCCCGTAACAGAAGCTAAACCTGTTTAACAGTTGTACTAAGGCTGTGGCCTTGTGTTAATTGATTGTGATAGGTTAAGATTCATGAATCTTACGCATGAAAGCATGAAAAAACACACTACTGTAAAAGTAACTTTTACTTATATACTTGGAAGTGGCCACATGTTTCATTTTTTAGAAATCTGTCGAGGCTGTGTGCTTAATTTGGATTTGCTGCAAACAGCAGCTTTAAAGTGGAATCTTGCTATCATAAAATCACAGGATTGTGTAGTTGAAGGGGACTGTGAGGATCAAAATGTGCAGGTAAACCAATGGAACCATCCTTCAGAGCTGCCTCTCTGGCCTCTTCTTAATTTCTCCAGAGATGGAAAACCCACAACCTCTGTGGGGAGATGGCTCCACTGTTCTGCAGATCTTACTGTCAGGAACTGTTTCCTTATCTTTAAATGAAATTGAGATAGCTGCAATTTATATGGGTTATTTCTGGTGCTCGTTTTAATGGCCATGGATAATAGTTCATGGCCATCTCTTCCCTGTAGCTTCCCTTTATGTATCTGAACTGGGTTATCCTGTCTCCCCTCTGTCTTCTTATCTCCAGACTGTAGGAGGGATCATGTTAAGGGTCATTGGGAAAGGAAAATAAAACTGCCAACACTGTAATGCCTTCATGCAACTCTACACTGTGCATCTGGAGGGTTGTGCACTTCTTGGAAAAGCAGTTTTGAGCGGGAAAAAGTGCTGAAAAGGGCTCAAAAGACAACAATCCCCCAGCAATGTCGGATTGCTAACTTGTTGAGAGCAATATTCTTTGGCATGGGAAAGGTGAAGGCTGTTCTTATTTGTTTCTGTCTTGCATGATGATGAAGAATTATTGTTTTATCTACTGTATTGGAATACACACCACCATTTGCAGCTGAAGCAGCCTTTAAGCCGAAAGAAGTAAATAAATAGAAGAGGCAATTTGTTCAAACAATGCATTGGTAACCTGTGGAATTCATCCCTACAAGATGTGGTGCTTATAGGCACTCGCTTAGATGGCTTTCAGGGAGCCGGGAGCCTGTCATGGAGGACAGGCCTATCAAAGGTAAATTGTCTTGAGGACTCCAGGTTACTTTGGGTCCGGGCAGGGAGGGGGCTGATGTCCCTGAATACCAGTTGCAGGGGAACAAGTGTGGGAGAGGGACATGTCTCCACCTTCTGCCGGTGAGCCCCCCCAGAGTCATCTTCTTGGCCACAGTGAGACATAAAATGCTGGAATCAGTTGATCCAGCAAGGCTATTCTTGCATCCCTATTTTTCTAGGGGGAAAAAGTGACATTTTTATTTCTGCTATAGTGCTGGTAACATAATGTCTTGCTCACCCAAAAAGTGCAACCAGGTCAGTTAAAGATCTAGCAACTATAATTCTATGAGATGAGAAGCCTTTGGGTAAGCTTAAACCTTGGCTTAGGTACATATGGCCTTCCAGTTTTCTCTTTGCAGCCCTTAGAGCAGTGTTTCTCAGCCTTGGCAACTTGAAGATGTGTGGACTTCAACTCCCAGCATTCTCCAGCCAGCCATGCTGGCTGGGGAATTCTGGGAGTTGAAGTCCACACATCTTCAAGTTGTCAAGGTTGAGAAACATTGCCTTAGAGCATCCTCAGAGATTGCTGAAAATTGGTGGCATGGTTTTCTGCAATTCTGTGGAGGCTGGTATCCACGTGGTCCTCAGCCGTGGAGTCCAGTGTGTCTTTGCCTTTTCACAAGCTCTAAAATAGGCTTAGTAAAGGTAAAGGTTTACCCCTGCACAGTCGTGTCCGACTCTAGGGGCCGGTGCTCCTGTCCGTTTGTTAGCCGAAGAGCTAGCGTTGTCCGAAGACGCTTCCGCGGTCACGTGGCCGGCATGACGCACGCGGAACGCTGTTACCTACCCACCGAAGTGGTACCTATTCATCTACTAGGCTTAATATAACTTTTAAAAAACAAAAACCTCCCCAAAACCCAAGGGGAAAAAAATCAAAATCTGATTTGCACCATCTTATTTGCTTATTTGCACCATCACCCTTGGACTCTTCCCAAATGTTAAGTACGTAAAGCCTCCTGGCCTTGAGGAACTGGAGAGGACCTCAGAGCTGTCAGGGCAACCACCTGTTTAATAGATCCATGTCCCTCCTAGTTGGTCAAGACCTCCTGAAGGGCGGTGTGTGGTTGGACACAGGCAGTGCTGAATGTATTCTTGAGTGAGGGTTGGTTTATTTATTTATTTATTTATTCAATTTATTCCCCGCCCATCTCCCATACAAGGGACTCTGGGCGGGTTACAACAATCAAAGTTAAAAACAATACAATAAAATTCTAAAAAATACAATATAAATAGATAAAATACAAGATGGGGGACGTAGGGAACGTAGCATAGTGTTGCTACGGGGCTAGCCAACCCCAGGAGGCACTCCCACCTCTGTTGTCCCAGGCCAGCTGGCAGAGCCAGGTCTTAAGGGCCTTCTGAAAGGTCAGGAGGGAGGGGGCCAGTCTCACCTCCGGGGGCAAGATATTCCATAGGGCGGGCGCTATCGCAGAGAAGGCACGCCTCCTGGACCCCGCTAGATGGAATTCTCTTGTTGAGGGGGTCCGAAGCCCCTCTCTGCATGCACGGGTGGGGCGGGCTGACATTATCGGGACGAGACGGTCCCTCAGGTTCTCCCCGTGCCTAAGGAGGCAGCGTCTGCCCCCTCCCCAAAAGGCCATCTCTGGACCCAACCAAGTTGAATAATTTCCAACCTGTCTCCAACCTTTCCTTTTAGGGTAAGGCTGTTGAGAAAGTGGTCGGCTTGCAACTTTAGAGGGCCCTGGAGGAAACAGATTATCTTGACCTCTTTTACTATGCCTGGGCATAGTACTGAGATGGCATTGATTGTGCTTGTGGATAACCTTTGGCAGGATCAGGATGCGGGTAGTCCATCCATGTTGACGCTCCTTGATCTCTTGGCAGCCTCTGACACCATTGATCATGGTTTCCTTCTGGACTGGCTCAGGGGTTTAGGAGTGGAAGGCACAGTGTTTCAGTGGTTCTCCTCCTTCCTCCAGGGCGAATTCCAGTCAGTGTTGATTGGAGGGGGGGGAGTCCAGCCCTCAATCAGAGCTTGATTCTGCCCCTACTTCTTGTTTAACATCTACATGAGGCCACTGGCTGAGGTCAACTCTCGGCATGGGAGATGTCAACAGTACACTGATGACACCCAATTATACTTCTTAGACCCTTGGTTGCCCAAATGATGCCATCAAAGCTTCTGATTAAAGTTCTGGAGACTTGGGGGGTCTGGATGGGGAGAAGCAGACTCAAGCATTATTTTGGCTTTCAGTTGCTTCTTTTTTTTTTTTTGTATTATTTTGTTTTTAGTCATAAAAGAATTATCCAGTGTAAAGAACAAACAAAAAGAACCACAGCTTTCTGGTGTTGTTTGAAATTATCCCAACCCAGCCCAGAACCTAGGAATTGTCCAAGTAACCTATTAAGATATAACACATGCCTACAAAGATGGCTTTATTGTAAATGCATAGTTGATATAGCTGATACATTTCATTCTTGTAAAAACTTGTTTAATCTGTTCGTTATTCCACCTAACGTGCCAATAACTATAAGGATGAATATGCAAGATCTTTTCCATAATCTGGCCATTTGTTAGAGCTCTGTATTTTTTCCAATTCTTTTTCCTCAATTCTGCTGTCCCTGCATATTGGCACATCTATAAAAATTACTCTTTGCAATTACTGTTACATCTGTTGTGTGGTGTTTTAGTTGGCAGCCAGTTTGTATGCGAAAATCCCATTATTATTTTGAACAACTTTTTCAATGTTCTGATATACCACACTCGGGAAATTTGGAAATTATAGTTATTGCACAGATACCAATGGATCACAGTGGCTACTCTATCATGACTCCATGGTTTGTAGTCAATATGACCAATTTTTTTGCTTCCATGAATTACCTATTATTATTACTATTGTTGTTATTAGCTGTGGTTTTGTTCTAATTTGTATGGTTTTTTTTCCTCGTATTTCTTTTCATATAAATTTATAAGCCACTTGGAGTCTTTTGGGTGACCAAGCAGCAAATAAATTGCAGGACATATAAATCAATAAATAAACAAGCAAGCAAGCAAGCTGGGGAAATTTTCAATTAAACTTTAGACTGTCATTTATTACCTTGGAGCGTGGTGGCTCAGTGGGTAAGACGCCAGGCTTGTCGATCGGAAGATTGCAAGTTCGGACGTTCAAATCCCTAGCCCTGAGTGCGGAGTGAGCTCCCACACTAGCTCCAGCTCTTGCCAACCTAGCAATTCGAAAGCATGCAAATACAAGTAGATGAATAGGTACCACTTCGGTGGGGAGGTAACAGCGTTCCACGCGTGTCATGCGGCCACATGACCGTGGAAGCGTCTTTGGACAACGCTGGCTCTTTGGCTAACAAATGGAGATGAGCACCGGCCCCTAGAGTCGGACACAACTGCACAAATGTGCGGGGGGTACCTTTACCTTTAAGCTGGTGCAGATATCCATCTGATATTTTAAAAAAAACAAATTTTGAAACAAAAAGATATGCCTTCTTCCCAGCCACCCTCCCCTCCTAATCCCCTTCGACTTTAAGAGAAATGGTAGTGTGACGTCTTGTGCAGAAACTAATCCAAAGTATGGACTGAATGTAAGAAATGAGTCCCAAGTCAAGGACCAGATTATTGTTTGGATGCTCATAGGCAACATAAAGGTTTGTTTAGCTGATCCTAAACCATGGTTTAAAATGGGCATGGTGGCTCAGCGGGTAAGACGCCAGGCTTGTTGATTGGAAGATCGCAAGTTCGGAGTTTCGAGACCCTAGCCCCGCGTGACGGAGTGAGCTCCCGCTCTCGCCCCAGCTCTTGCCAACCTAGCAATTCGAAAGCATGCAAATGCAAGTAGATGAATAGGTACCACTTCGGTGGGAAGGTAACAGTGTTCTACGTGCGTCATGCCGGCCACATGACCGCGGAAGCGTCTTCGGACAACGCTGGCTCTTCGGCTAACAAACGGAGCTGAGCACCGCCTCCTAGAGTCGGATACGACTGCACAGATGTGCGGGGGGAACCTTTACCTTTTTAAACCATGGTTTATTTAACTAAGGTTTACTGATCATGGAATTGGAAGAGACTTGAGGCCACTGAGATCAAACTGACATCTGCAGATCAGAAATCTAAATCTAAGCATCCCAGGAAGTTAAACCGACCGAGTTCCCTCCGTTTTTGGAGGTCTCTGTTTCTGGGCCTTGATCCAGTTTGTATTAATCCTTCTCTTACTGAGATGCTCAGAATTGGACGTGCTGTTTGAGGTGGGATCTAACAAATGTAGAACAGTGTAGAAATATTGCTCCCTATGAGTGGGAAGCTACACGTCTGTTGATACAGCCTGAAATTCTGTCTGCTATTTGGGTTCTCCCTATTTTACTTTATTTTTTATTTCCCAATCTTAGTACTACTATAAAATCTTTTTAATAGTAATACTCTCATATCTTCCTGCTCAGTTTGGCCCTGGTATTGTTGGGGGTGGGGGCTGGTGGGGAGATTCCTTAATATAAGTAGATGCAGTTTGCGTTTTGGAGTCTGAATTATCCACCCAAGATTGCAAAAGAGACCTTTCTCGGTAGGAAAAACGATTTTCATCTTTCTTCTGGCACACATGCATATAAACGGCCCAGAGTTTCTTGTTGGGGGAGATGGGCGGTGATATAAATTTAAATAATAAATAAATAAATGCATGTTCAAGAACACCAGGCAGAAAGAGGACATATTTCACATGCTGCAGATTCTGAGGACTGAATTATGTTTTTTCCAACATCTTTGTACTCGAAGAGCAATCACCGTCTTGACTTTTGCGCTTCTAGAATTGCAATGTGTGGGTGAATCCAGACCCTGAGGTGTATCATTTAGTGTCGTAGGAACCCAGCAAACTGCGCAGGAGAATAATTTTTTCTCTATGGAACCAATTATGTGGACAGGCAGTGGATTCATCAAACGTGTTCAAGGAGAGGCTGGTGTAGAGAGTAAGGAAGATGACTTTGATGGAAATATGCAGGAACCATTACCCATTCAAAGGGGGCTGAAACATGTTTTAAGTCCTGGGGAAACAAGATAACATTTGGAAGCGGCTCAGGCAGACACCTCCCTGATTCACTGGAGTATAAGAAGGGGCAAGAGGCCCAGCACAACCAGACTTACAAGATTCTGTTATCATAGCCCGTCTCAATAAAGTAGAGCAGGGCTTTCCAAAGTACCGCCGCTGGCGACACACCAGCGGCGGCGGCACGCATGGCGGCGGCGGGGGGAGGCGTGCAGTGGCGCGCGCACGCACGGTGGTGGTGCAGGGGTGTGTGCGGCGGCGTGTGCATGCACGGCGGCAGCGGCAGCCTCTGCTAAAATGCGAAAGCACTGATACCGCGCCGCCGCCGCCGTGCACACACGCGCCACCGCTTCCGGGTGGTGTGGCGACACACTTTTGTGTCGCAACACACAGTTTGGAAAGCTCTGAAGTAGAGTTTTAGTCTTCCTGTGGAGTTGATTTTCTGGTCTGGTCTGCCTAGTGGGGTTGACATCTAGCAGCAATCTCTCAGGCAGGGGCATCTGCAGAGAGAATTTAACGAAGTCAAAATGGCGGCTGCAACCATACAATTGAAACCCTGCCCCTTTTATCCACATGTTAAAAAGGATAAAGTAGCAGACAGTGTTGTTCTCTTGAGAGCAAGTCTACCATCAATCCACACACTGCTAATGAGAACACAGACCCGGTGGGCAGGTCACCTCATTTGTATGCTGGACGAGTGCATACCCAAGCAGATTTAGATTGTCATTATCTGAAAAGTTAAATTTAGATTCCTGCCCTGTGGGAGGGGTTGAACCATGGGTGCCTGTGGGGGAGTGGTCAAAATAGTCAAGATGGCAGCCAAGACCATACAACTGCAGCCCTGCCCTTTTTTTACATGTGTTGTGAAAGACGTAAAGGGGTGGGGCTTCTATCATCCGGTCACGTCTGCCATCTTGACTTTTATGACCCTCCCAGATGCCCTGGGTTGAATTTAGTGTGCCTTGCCAACCCTGTGACTTAAAAGGCATGGTTCCTAGATGCCCAGCCATGCTGTAAATATCGTCCATAAACCAAAATGAAAAAAAAAAGATGAACTTCAAATTGCTTGGTGCTGTGATTTGCATTAACCGTAGATTTAGCTTGCACTAAGCCAGCCTTTGAAAATCAAAAGACCTCAAGCTGCAAAATATTGATTTCCAGGGGCTGGTTTCTTGCTCTCTGTGTTTGTCCTTTGGCCTCCTCCTGTGTAAACACAGCAAACCCTCTGGCTGGGCGCGGGGATAATGCTAATCGACCTGTATAAGCTGAATAAAATTGGGTCTGTTTTAAAAGCCTCTTGGGGGAGCCCTTTTCCCCCTTCTGCAAATTGGTGGTGATGATCCATATAAAGCATATGCTAATAATGGCGACCCAGCGACCCTCCACTGACAATGTGGCAGCATTGACCCAGGAACACTTAAAAGCCGCAAGACACAAGACCAACCTAATTTTACACTCATTCACCTTTTGTGTACAAAGAGCCTCTAAATAAGCTGCAAACTCAGGGCTGTATATCGCACTGATTAAATGGCTTAGATCTAGTTTTACGTTTGAGTTGCACTGGGATCTTAGCAAGTTATTGGCTCACACGTACCATGCTAAGCCTTTATACTGTACGTGTGCTATGAGAACTATGTTATCTGTCCCACCCACCATGATTTATAAACTATGACTTGCAGCATAATGCTTTTGGAGCTCCATCAGTCATGGCTTATTCAACAAGCCATGGCTGACTAAATTATAACAGCATATTGAGCACCAACCTAGTCATTGTGGTTTGTAAACACTACATGTTTAGCCCATGTAAACCCAACCATTGTCAGACAACAGAAATGTTGGGAAACAAACTGTAAAGGAATTCAGAGTTGACCTTGGAGAAGGAAGGGAGGAACTGTTAAGGAAGGACTTGGAGAAGTGATTACACAGTCCAGAGGTAGAAGGAAGGATGAGGAAGAAACTCAAAATAACCCTGCCTTGATTTTGTTTAGTATAAGATGGGACAGAGGGAAACTTAGACAGGATTTCAAGATTCTGTTACTATACCCTACAACAATGAAGTAGCATTCCTGGAATCCCTGCAGTGTCTGTTTTTTGACCTGGCCTACCCTGAAGATCAAGCCAGACTGCTCACTTGAGGGAATGATATTAAAGGCAAAACTGAAGTACTTTGGCCACATAATGAGAAGACAGGATACCCTGGAGAAGAAGCTGATGCTAGGGAAAGTGGAAGGCAAAAGGAAGAGGGGCCGACCAAGGGCAAGATGGATGGATGGTATTCTGGAGGTGACGGACTCAACCATTGGGGAGCTGGGGATGGTGACGGCCAACAGAAAGCTCTGGCGTGGACTGGTCCATGAAGTCACGAAGAGTCGGAAACGACTGAACGAATAAACAACAACAAACCCTGAAGAACTGACACAAACCCTCCTTAGATGTCCCTCAAAGAGTTGGGTTCAGTGGGAATTGTGGCTTGTTAAACCAGCGAGTCGAAGTTCTTGCCAAAATCTTTCTGGGTGGGGACAGGTAACCAGGAGAATGCAGCCCCTTCCCATTTCTTCTTCTATGACGCTTGGGTTTGTGCTTAGACTTCAGCTGGTGTAAAAATTCAAGATCTGCAGCCTAGGCAGTGGGAGAAGGAGGTCATAAAACGTGTGCTGCGACTCTCTCAGCCTCAACTTTGCAATGGAAGAACAAGAGAGTGGACCTTGCATCATGACATACCGTGCACTTTTCATCATGGGTGTCTTATACCATACCTAGGGACTGCCTTTCCTCAGTAATTCTACCCTTTCCTACCTGGACAGCTAGGGAGCACTTGCTAAGGATTCTGTAGAGAGCCACAAAGATGACCTTGGAGAACCTACGCAGTGATGGTTACAGAAAGATGCTTTAAGCCTGGGAAGCAAAGAGAATATTAGGAAGAAATTTGTAGGTTATAAGAGGGGGGAAAGGAAAACCCAGTTAGACTTTTAAGATTCTGTTGCTATAGTTTGTATCCATAAAGTAGAGTTCCAAGCTTGTAGAGTCAGTTTCCTCATCTGTGTTACCTTGATCTTCTGCTCCAACTCATGAATGGCCATATATTCTCCCAGGAGAGAGAGGGAGGATGGATGGATGGATGGATGGATGGATGGATGGATGGATGGGGAAGGAAGGAAGGAAGGAAGGAAGGAAGGAAGGAAGGAAGGAAGGAAGGAAGGAAGGAAGGAAGGAAGGAAGGAAGGAAGGAAGGAAGGAAGGAAGGAAGGAATTACTATTTTCAGTACACCAGAGTAGTAGAGAAATGTTTATTATATTGTATTATCATACTGCATTCTGGATTTTTTTCCCTCATTCCCCCCCTTGGTATTTTTGGTTCCTTTTGGTTATAATTTTTTATCCTCTCTCACTTCTTGTTTTTGCCCTGACCTTTTGCTCTGTCTTTTTCTCTCCTTTTTACTTTTATTGTTGAGTTTTCTTTTGGCATATAGCCCCTTTTGAATAGTTGACACTGAACTGCTTGAGGATTTTATTTGATTGTTATCTTTGGCCCTGTTTAAAGAAAACTCCATCACAATTAAAATTTTTAAAAAGACCACATGTTAGGGCTGTGGGCTGCTTCCAATTGGAAGGCAAAGGGTATTTTGGAGCACATCGGGGTGTGGAAAAACACCAATCTGCAGCTCACAAACTTTTTCCCAAGATGGTGCCTCTGCTTCTGGAGCTACTGCATGATCCCTAGAAAAGACCCATTTGCTTTAAGGAATTGTGGACTGATGCTACCTTCACATCCTTATGTGCTCCAAGTCCCCCTTTGGCCTTTGAATTCAAAGCACTGCACACGACTACCATATATATCAATAGGTAAAGGTTCCCCCCGCACATTTGTGCAGTCGTGTCCGACTCTAGGGGCTGGTGCTCATCTCCGTTTGTTAGCCGAAGAGCCAGCGCTGTCCGAAGACGCTTCCGCGGTCATGTGGCCGGCATGACGCGCGCGGAACGCTGTTACCATCCCACCGAAGTGGTACCTATTCATCTACTTGCATGCTTTCGAATTGCTAGGTTGGCAAGAGCTGGAGCTAGTGCGGGAGCTCACTCCGTCATGCGGGGCTAGGGATTCGAACCTCCGAACTTGCGATCTTCCGATCAACAAGCCTGGCGTCTTACCCGCTGAGCCACCACGCCCCTCATATATATATCAATACCAAATATTTATATCATATATATATCAATACCAAACCTTTATATCTAGCATGTTTGCAAATAGGCAGTCAGCGCAGTCTTTCAGCACAGGACGGTCTTTCCTTTGAAATTCATCTCCCCAACGCATGGGGGAAAGCTGTAACTAGAGGCCTGTAGTCTGTAGCTTGAATCATGTCAACTGGATTTCTATTTTCTCAGTGGAAACATTTCGCTCCTTATCCAAGGAGCTTCTTCAGTCTGAGCAAAGTTGGTAAGGGAATCCTAAATATGTTTCTAGGTAGCTGTGTGACCTTACACCTGGGGTCATGGTTATATTGAGATGTTATTTTAAGTCCTTTTATTATCTAAAGGAATAACATCTCAATATAACCATGACCCCAGGTGTAAGGTCACACAGCTACCTAGAAACATATTTAGGATTCCCTTACCAACTTTGCTCAGACTGAAGAAGCTCCTTGGATAAGGAGCAAAACATTTCCACTGAGAAAATAGAAATCCAGTTGACATGATTCAAGCTACAGACTGTTCCACCTGGATGACTGAGAACCTTCATAGACATGTAACTAGAGGCAACTGCCGAATTGTGAGGCAAAGGGCCCTTCCATAATGCCAAGGAAATGTAGACGTGTGGCTACAGACAATGGTGGAGGCTGCCTGGAAGCTATTTGATGGTCCAATTTTTTCAAAGCTCAGAGCTACTGTTAGTGAGGGTACGGCAAATGGTTTTAGCATGTCCAAGGTAAAGATTTATCTCCAGCTCATCTAAAAGGTCCCCAAGGAGCATAAAAAAGGCCGAAAGTGTCCACGAGTCTCCTTTTTATGTACAATCCATTTAAACTCCATTGGGGCGATAGATGAGTGTCACATCCTGTGGTTTTTACTCTCAGAAAACAGCTGTTTTGCCAGTTCATAAAGATGTGGAATTCTTCTAGTGCTCCCCCCCCCAAAAAAAAAAACCCCAACAGCTCCTGAAAGGGTCAGAGGACAATTTAAAAATGAATATTGCGTCTGGAGGTGATTGCCTGCTGAGAGAGAAACTTGAATAAATGAAATTTGCATATCCGTCCCCTCCTGTTCAAGTAATGTATTCCACTCATTCTGCGTTTCCTTATGAAAAGTCTCTCTTTTTTTATGAAAAAAAAAGTAGCAAACCGTATGTGCCCATTACAAAATTCAATCAGGAAGAAAGGGGGAGAAAAAGGAAATATAGATTTTAGACATTTGGGTGATATGCATTTTTATGACCAGCAAGCCCTTGCTGGAATCATGGGGAACAACTTCTTTATCTTAAAAACAAAGCAAAAAGTTAAGCCTTCTTGGTTCCTGAAATAAAATGTTGATAATAAACTAGCAAAAATAATGTTAAAGGCTGATAACAAAGTGGGAAACTAAAGACCATGAAAGTTCACTATAGTTTTCAGCCATCATGGGTTCTCATTTGAATTTATTGAGATTGTTCAAGATGACTTCAGTATAATTTCACCCTAAAAGGAAAACAGTTTGGGAACAACAGCAAGAAAAATAGAGCAAAAATAAATAAACCAACACAAGCTCCTAGCATGGTTTTCCAGCTATGAAGTTGCAAATATATAAATTTTATGGACTGAAGCCTCGTCTGATCTAGCATATTCAGCCAAATGCCAGCCTTCCTCCCTAATTAGGCTGACCATACGTCTCGTTTTGAATGGGACTGTCCCGTTATTTTACCATTTCTAGAGCGTCCCATCATTATAGTAAAAATCTCAATTTTGTCCCATTTTTGAGTTTCCCGGTGAAGCGCACATGCACGCACATGCCCCACACACACGTGCCTGTGTGCCTGCACAAACCCCACCCCCTGCGTGCGCCGCCCCCCCCCCCCGCGCGCCCCTCCACCCCCCCACTTTGTCCGGCGACGTTTTTGCCTCAAGGAAATATGGTCAACCTATCCCTAATTCATGTATTAGAATTTGGAGATTGTGTTACATCACTCTTAGCAAATTCAGTTTATTCACTATGAATGTGCGCAACAATATACACATCCGAAAAGTCGAAGTACTTTCAAAGAATTAAAACAATCAAACAAGAAGATGAGCTGTTTTCATGATTAACGGAGAGGTGTGGTGCGTTTGAGAGATCCAATTCACTTTCAAAGCAAGCACATCCCTCCTTTTCGAGACAGGGTTCAGTTTTATTGACATCACCTATCAAAGGCCATTGAGGAATGTGCCACCTAACAGCAGGTAAAAAAGTGTAAATAGGGAACTAACACAGCAAAAATTAGATTGTTACTCCCTGGTAAGCTAGTTTTCTGATGGGCGGGAGATAAACAGGAAGATGTCCATCAAGGCCAGGAGGAGCACTGAGTGCAGAGAAAAATTTAAGTGTCTTCAATGGACCAGTGGAACAAATGAAACTTTCAGACCATACCACCGCTGTGTTCACAAAATGGAGCTTTGCCTGTTCTAAACATAGCTGTCAGTAGGGCATGGCTGTGATGGAATGTGAGGGCGACCTTGGAGGACAGAGGGAAGAGATGCGGCCTGGGGAACGATCAGAGAAAAGGAAAGGGAGTCCAAGAGAGGGTGACGGTCTAAAGAAGAAACTGAGGAAAGACCTGCCCTGACCACTCAAGCGATAAATAGAGAGGGCGGGTGGGAGATTTGTACTTTCAGACTTGAAAGATTCTGTTAACGTAGCCTCACAATAAAGTAGAATTAGCTCATCTGGTCGTGTTTCCTGTCTGGTTTACCCGGAAGGGCTGACAATGGCCAATTACAGAACATTCATTTACCCAAAGGTAAACAAGTTAAAGTAGTTCTCTGACACCTCTTCTAGGCACCCCTCCAAGGATCTTCCATACCCTAGCTTGAGTTTGCATATATCTCTTTTTCCAGGCAGGTGGGCCCATTTTCAAACAAAATATGGAGCATAGCCACCCACAATTTTGATTCTCTCTGCTTCAGGATTAGGTAGATGAAGCTAGGGACTGGAGCTTTACAGCATAGGCCAGCTTCCTGTTTAATTGTTTTTTTAATTAAAAAAACACATTTAAAAAAAGAAATTCCAGTAGCAGAATGAGCCTAATGGAACCAAGGAAGACGTTGGAAGACATCCTGGGACTTGCTCAGTTGTCCTAAAAGGGCTGTTGTGGAAACATATGGCTTAGACATCTGTGAGTTTTAAAATTCAGTGTAGATGAAATTAATTGCGAAGCAGTAGGAAGGAAACTGCAGTCTGTAATAGGTAAAAACAGCAAGGTGACCGGTTGGGTTGATGCGTTCGTTTGACCCATTGGTTTGACTCCTTAAGGCAGTGTTTCTCAACCTTGGCCACTTTAAGATGTGTGGACTTCAACTCCCAGAATCCCCCAGCCAAAACCATTGCGTGACATGCCCAGTAGAAGCAGGAAAAATGGGGTTAGGTGTGGTATTTGGCCTGCTTTCTTTAAGAAGTCGGACTAGCACATAAAGGAGAAAGCTGGATGGAGATCTGGAGAAGTATTCAGCCATCCATCATTAGATGTAATTTAATACTTAATGATGTTTGCAATCATCACATCATGCTCATAATTGAAAATGAATAATTGAAATTCCAATTACACTAGGGGTCAAGCTAAGGGGAAACCTTAGGACACCTCGCCAAACAAGAGTCCAGAAAGTCATTGAATGGTACACAGGATGATGAGCTGTTCAATTATTAACTGAAAATGGAGTCTTTAGCTTTTATAGTTCTCCTTTGTGTTTTCTTGAAAAACCTTTTTGGGAGGATCATGATATTAAAGGGATAAACCAGGAGAGATATTTTGCCTTCCCTGTGCCCAGAATGTTAAACATTTCTAGTGCATGTGAAAGAACTTTAGAAGTGTTTACAGAGATTTTGCAGGGGAGAGAGGGGGAACAGAGCTGAAAAATACAGCTTGGGATTCATTTCTTGTTGAGGAAATGAAGAAATGGAAAGCTGCAAAAGTGGATTAAAGCAGCGGTCCCCAACCTTTTTGGCACCAGGGACCGGTTTGCAGGCGGGACCCAATCGTACGCACTGGGGGCGGGGTTTGCAGGCGGGAGCCAATCGCGCGCACTGGGGGCGGGGTTTGCAGGCGGGAGCCAATCGCGCGCACCGGGGCGGGGTAATCACCCCATTTACCCAGGAGGTTGTCCATCTCTCCTCCCAGGATGTTCTTTATGCTCCAGTGATAAATTTGTGGACCCTGAAAACATTCCTAGAAGCAAATATGATAACAGAGGCTAGTATTTTGCTTTGCAGCATGCCAGCATATTAATTATTTAATTAAAATGTTCTTTTTAAAAAAAAATCTGGTGAGGCAGTGAGCCTGCTGGGATGCTTCCTTGCCTTGCCCTGAACTGGATCATTATTCTAAAGCCAGATAAACACTTCTGTAAAGTGAACCAGATGCCAACAGGTGTGGAGGGGGGACACCACCCTCCTTGTTCCTCCCCCAAACAAGCCCCTGATTATAAAACACTTCAACCAGTTTAAACCTCTTCCCACTCATGATTCTCTCCACTGTGGCTCGCTAGCCCTAAAGAATGTACCGTATTTTCCGGCGTATAAGACGACTTTTTAACCCAGGAAAATCTTCTCAAAAGTCGGGGGTCGTCTTATACGCCGGAAAATAGTACTCGCCGTATAAGACCTCTCCTGGCCGAGTGCAGCCGCTCGCCGGAACGCAGCCCCCAGGGAAGAGCAGGAGGACAAGCGCGGGGCGGCATACTGCATTGGGTCCCGTCGCTCGAAGGAGAAACGCGGGGAGGGGGGAGCGAGCTCCGTTCCCTCGGAGCAGCCTTGGGAAGGGAGGGGGCAAAACGCAGTGGCTCCACGACGGGCTCCAAAGTCGCCCACAACGCTCAACGGGCGCCTCGCCTCGCCTCGCCTTACCTTCCCCTCCCGTCGTGGAGCCACTGCGTTTTGCCCCCTCCCTTCCCAAGGCTGCTCCGAGGGAACGGAGCTCGCTCCCCCCTCCCCGCGTTTCTCCTTCGAGCGACGGGACCCAATGCAGTACGCCGCCCCGCGCTCGTCGTCCTGCTCTTCCCTGGGGGCTGCGTTCCGGCGAGCGGCTGCACTTGGCCAGGAGAGGTCTTATACGGCGAGTACCGTATTTTCCGGCGTATATCCCAAACTCTATATTTTAAATGGAAAAGTTGGGGGTCGTCTTATACGCCCAGTCGTCTTATACGCCGGAAAATACGGTAGGTGATCTGGTAATCAAGAAAGGGACAACCCAGGTCCACTTTTTAACCTTTTAGCCAATGGCAACATTTCCAGACTTCCCCTGGAATCCGATTCCCTGTTGAGAGTGCCTAAAGAGTGCCAGGATGGAAAATAATTGTTGTCTGACTGTCTGGTGTCCAGCATTCTGCACAGTCAAGCAGATGGTGTCAAGAATTCGACCCCGGGGAACACAGGCAGTCTGGAAGATCCATCTGAGTCATCTGTCGAGTGTCTTTCCGCTGATCAATGTCTTCCCGTGAACATCCCTTAGCGGCTGAAACGTGTTTGATTAGTACATCTAATCCCTGATTGATTAGTGATTCTAAATAATTAATTGCCGTGTTCACATCATGGTAATGGAAGGGGGGCATAGGGAAGGAGCCAAATAAATCTTTAATAGGCAACAAGGTTCTTGACATCTGCATAACGCGCACATGAATGGCTCATCAGGATGTTAGCAAATGACATTCCACTATTCTATTCACTTGGACGTATTTACTGTATTTTTGTGTTATTTGTGCATTGTGATTCGGACACATTATGCGATGACCTAGCGCCCTGGAGAAGGCTGTAATTCTGGGAAAGGTGGAAGGAAAGAGAAGAAGAGAGTGACCAGCAGCAAAGTAGAGAGACTCAGTTACAGTGGCAATGGGGGCACCATTGGAAGACCTGAAAGACCCGGTTAAGAACAGATTGCCATGGAGAAAATCTATCTTACGTGGTTGCTAGGAGTCAAAAATGACTTGATGGCACGTAATTACTTAATCAATGCCTAATGGATCGAGTGATCTTTTCATTTCAGCTGCTAAGGGTTCATCTTGCAGATTTTGACACACACCTCTGTGTGTCATGCTAATGGCTTGAAAACAAAACTGCCCCAAATCTCATGTAATTTCAGGAATCTCACCCCCAAATTTCACATCTTCTCTCTGGATTCCAAAAGCACATGCAATTTAGTGATCTGGTGAGATGTCAGTCATTCTGAAAATATTTTCATTTTCAAATTATAATTTTGGAGGTCTACAGATATATCCAAGGAGATCACAGATGCCTGATACTGTAGGTATTCCATTTTAAAGGGTTGAAACCTTCTAGCTTCTGATCATTCCCAGACCAGAGGGGGGGAAATGTCTTTAATAAATTCCCTGCTCTAAACAAATGGCTTTTCTCATTGTTTGCAGTGGAAGGAAAGTTTTAAAAAATGGGGCTAGAAATAGAAAAGAACTGTCCTGTACAAGTTTACGCAAACTTAAACCTAAGTGGGGCTCCTTGTCAATGGTCCAGATCACATATGATGCTAAACTATAAATTATAGTTTATAAAAACCAAAGACAACTCCTGTGTTCACATAAGAGGCTCAGCTGAAACAAATAAGCCATATAGTAGCTTAACACTCAAGAGCCAGTTTGGTGTAGGGGTTAAAGGCACCAGACTAGAAACCAAGAGATCCTGAGTTCTAGTCCTGCCTTAGGCATGAGGCCAGATGGGTGACTTTGAGCCAGTTCCTCCCTCTCAGCCCAGGAAGAAGGCAATGGCAAACCACTTCTGAAAATGTTGCCAAGAAAACTACAATGGCTTCTCTAGTAGCCATGACTGACTCAAAGGCATGCACACACAAGCATAACACTCACCCTGCATGCTAAGACAGTCCTTGGGCCCTATATCATCCAACCTATTTTAATTTTGTTTAACATGTTTTGGGACACCAACCTATGCATCCATTCATCAGGTTCCCCAACATCATCTTCCTGCCCCAACTGAATGGGCCTCTGCATTTCCTCTTTTGCTTACCCTCTTCTATCAAGTAGATCAGTGTTTCTCAACCTTTGGCCACTTTAAGATGTGTGGACTTCAACTCCCAGAATTCCCCAGCCAGTGGGGAATCTTAAAGTAGCCAAGGTTGAGAAACACTGAAGCAGATGCTCCTGTAAAGGCTTTTGCTTATAACATTGCTTGGAATACACCATCTCCTATGCTGTTGCTTTTATTAGATTCCCCAGGTAACTTCATTTTTATGAATGGCTCCTGAAATGCATCTTCGTGACAGTAACAGTAGTAGCAATAATACCCAATAATTTTAGCTGTTGCGCAGCATGCAAATCCTCCAAGCGCTTCCAATGGAATTAATAAAAAGCTGGAGCTTCGGCCCAAAGTAATGTTAGAGTTGGATCAATTTGCATATCATTTTACACAGTAGGTTACACAAATACACGCAGCAGGCTATCCCAGAAAATGTTCATTTTCCTGGTTCAGATTGCCACATCCTAGTGGGAATTTTGGAGGATACCAGCTCTGGAGGACACCAATTAAGAAGGACTACCCTACCAATCCAGATATCCTCACCTAATCCAGATATATTTATGCCTTTGTTTTTATTTATGTATTCTGATTCATGAGGTGCTGTAGAGGAGATACTGAGCAGTTTACATTCTGCAACACAGTAATGGTATTACTGTATAACCCTACAAATAACAAGAGGGTGAGGAACAGCAAACGTCCCAAACTTGCTGTTCTAACAATATTAAGAGGTGGGGAGCTGTCCTGACTTCGAGTGAAGGAACACGCTGAGACTTGGTGTACAGGCTCTAATGTTTTATTGTTCTACTCTGCTAGACAGAATCCAGCTAAACTAGTGATGCTCAGAGAAAAGGCCCAAGAAATTAGGGCGGTGCCTTCTTCAGCCTCTTGTGAGGAAGGCAAAGCGATTCAGTACTGCGCATGCGTTTATCCCCCTGGAGGGAGCCCCCTCCTCCTTCACCAGTTATCTCCCTGACAGGAGCTTGGAGAAGTAGTTTAAATATCCAGTCTTTTCACAGAACGCCTTGCAGAAGAGCCATATCTTCAAGGTTGTCGGGCAACTTCGCAGGGAGGAGTTGGTCCTTGTATCTGTAGAGGGAGGCCATTCCAAAGGAGGGATGCCATCGGCAAAAAGACACAAGAGCGGTGTCTCGAAAAATTGTGTTTTATTGATGGAGGGATTCTTAGCATGCTACTTTGGAGTAGTGCACCCTTGGCCTGTGCAAACGTTGCTCTATGGAGGAAAGTGAAAGAGAAAGAACTTGTGCACTATCTCTGTGACTGTGTCCAAAATGAATGCACAGGGTGTGGGTTGTGGTATTCCTGAGCTCTCTGCCATGAAGCGTTCCCATTTTTGGTGATAGCTACCATTTTTGTCCTACCTTGCCAGGACTGTTGGATTTAAAATAGAGCACAGACTCTAATCTTCCAACCTTCAGAATGTGAATTTAAATTTGAAATTGCATTCCAGTTTCCCCAGCGACATGAAATGCCCACTGTGGCCTCCAGCTTTCAAGGCAGTCCCCATCTTTTGTTGTCTGAAGATGGCATATCTTAGATTGCCCACAGTTGTGTGGTCAGTGCTGGAGAAAGCTCATCTGCAGAGCAAGCTGTCTAAGGTGACCGCCTTCTTGCACTTCCCACATATAGAAGACCACTAGACCAGAGCTTTCCAAACTCTGCGTGGCGACACAAAAGTGTGTCGCCACACACAGTCGGCTGTGTCGCCACACAACCCGGAAGTGGCAGCGGGAGCGTGCACGGCGGCCACGGCGGCGGCAACGGCGCGCCATCGGTGCTTCCGCGTTTTAGCAGAGGCTGCCGCCGCTGCTGCCGCCATGCACGCCCCCGCCCGCACCGGGTTTTCCCGCGGCGACACATGAAAATCCGAAGGCGCCGCAGCCGCGGCGGCGCACAAAGACCGAAAGCGGCAGCAGCGCTTCCGGGTTTTTGCGCGCTGCCGCGGCGGCGAGATTTCCGGATTTTCCCGCGGCGACACACCAAGGGCGGTTGGTGTGTCGCCGCGGGAAAACTTTGGAAAGCCTTGCACTAGACTATCAGTTAAATTTTATTTTAAAACCAATGGCTGGACAGGTGCTTCCTTATAGCTGAAGGTGGCAGTTGAACCTATGGTATGTCACAGCTTCCCTGTCCCTTATCATTTGCCTTACTAAGAGCAGATCTACTTGGGTTTCAGCAACCATAGGACTGAGTTTCCGAAGCTGTGTTCTAACTCGTCCCTCCACAAATTGCAGGAACCAGAATAAATCCTGCAAATTGCATGCAAAGTGTTTAATTTCCGTACCACCAGCTTTTATTGAACAGGTCCAGGTGTATAGTTTGATTTATTTTAGGTGCAGACAGAGCAAGCTTCTGAGCAAAAAGCTGGAAAGCCTCCTCCCCCTCCTTCCCCCCATTCTCATTCATGGCTAAATCTCCTAGTGGAGGAATGAGGTGGAAAAATAGGGGACCTCTTGTGGACTGTTAATTTTTCCTGGGCCATGTTCCAAAAGAGCATTAAGCACGGTTGATATATCCTTTGAAGGTTTGTGGGGATGCTGAGATAAACAAAGCAAGCGAGCAAATGAGTTCTTCTTTATTACTTTTTGTTTTCAGAATGGATGCTCCTACTGTACTTAACATTCTAGCAGAGAAACAATTAAGTGGTTTGGGTACTTGATGGTCCATTGTTTTTAGAAAGCTGTTAAGAAGCCACCATCAAGGAGAGGACAACCTCCTTGACCCTCCTTAGCTGACTTGTCTTTTTGGACTCCTGCTCGACTCTGTCCACCACCACAAGATAGAACAAGGAAAGAAACTGTGATTAGCACTGCTTTCCAGTAAGGGCCAGTTTTATGAGTAGCTAAAGTACGCAGAGCAGCTTCAACCTGTAGTCCTCACTTACTGATAGGATGACCATATTTCCTTGAGACAAAAACGGGACAAGAGGAACCGAGAGCCAGAAGTAGCTGGAGTGCGCAAAAGAGCCAGAGTAGCTGATTGGAGGGAACCCGGAAGAGGAATCGCCTCCGCCTATCAGCGCGCGGCAAAGGAGGTGGGAGAGGCGGGCCGAGCAGCGCGATAGGCAGAGGCGATTCCTCTTCTGGGTTCCCTCCAACTCCCACCTCCTTTGCCGTGCGCTGATAGGCGGAGGCGATTCCTCTTCCAGGTTCCCTCCAATCAGCTACTCTGGCTCTTTCGCGCCGCTCCAGCTACTTCCGGCTCTCGGTTCTGGCTGGCGGCAGGGACAGACTAGTTCCTGACAGGTTTTTTAAAAAATGGGACAAAATTGACTTTTATATTAAATCAACGGGAC
Organism: Charina bottae; assembly: GCA_023362775.1. Classification (NCBI taxonomy): domain Eukaryota; kingdom Metazoa; phylum Chordata; class Lepidosauria; order Squamata; family Charinaidae; genus Charina; species Charina bottae. The sequence goes on along the minus strand of JALMGJ010000048.1, from coordinate 2,174,795 downwards.
GGTCCAGAAATGTTTAAAAAATGGGACTGTCCTGTTCAAAATGGGACGTTTGGTCAGCTTACTTACTGACCACTCATTCAGCGATCGTTCAAAGTTATGACACTACTGAAAAAGGGAACTTACAACCGGTCCTCGAAGTTGTGGCCATCGCAGCGTCCCCACAGTCATGTGATCATGATTCGGGTGCTTGGCAATAAGCGCACGTTTGTTGACACTTCCAAAAGCTTTTCAAAATAGGCATCTCTGAACTTTCTATTACAGCCACAACAACAACCGAAGCAAAGCTCAGAAGATACTCGCACAATGTCTTGCAATGAACCAAAAGGAGAATTGCTCTCTCCCTAAAGGCAGATCATGGCTCTGATGCAATGAAATGACATTGCATTGGTTTCAATGGCTGGCTTATTTAATTGCTTGCTAGCTTACTGATGAAGGCTTTGCAAACAAAGAGAAGCGGGGGAAGGGAAATTGATCTTTTCCAAAAAGAAAGCTGATGGTGAATCACCTTTGCACCATTCAGGGCAGAAATTTCTCTGAGTCATTTCATAACAGGTTCAATGGCATAACACACTTGGTGGTAGAGACAACCCACTTTCCAGGTTTTTGCAGTGCCTTTGATCATCAACTAACACACAGCTTTCCAAACTGTGTGTCGCGACACTTTAGTGTGTCGCAACACACAGTCTGGTGTGTCACCACACAACCCGGAAGCGGCAGCGGGGGTGTGCACGGCAGCAGCGGCGCTCCATCAACACTTCTGCATCTTAGCGGAGGCCGCTGCCGCTGCCGTGCACACCCCTGCCCCCGCGCACCCCCCCCCCGCACCGCCGCCATGCACGCCCCCGCCCCTGTGCGCCGCCGCACCGTCACCGCTGCCACCGTTGGTGTATCGCCAACGGCGGCACTTTAGAAAGCACTGAACTAACAGATTGTTCACGTTCACTAAGCAACAAAAAAAAGCTTACAAAGGTTAAGACTAACCAAGTGTGGCATGTGTGAGTGGGACTGTGACCTGCTTTACCAGCCACTCAGTTCTGGCCTGGCTTCCTCTGATACAGAACATGTGCGCACCAGGATCTTCCTTGGAAATCTTCTTACAGTTTACTAGGGGGGGAAAAGACATGTAGGCTTTTTTCCCACCCAGCCATCTGGAGAAGTTCAAGATATTTACCTGCAAAAGCCATGCACGCTTTGAATAATCCCTGCAAGTTATCCTCTGGCCAGAAGAGGAATTTAATTTGGTTCTACTCTTTGTGCAGAGCTTATCAACAAGGACAGGTTTCTTCCAAAACAAGGCAAAGCTTCTGGGAGTTTAAAAATTCCAGAGCAGGAGAAAAATGACTTAACTGCTCCCCCCAGAAGCTGCCTTGGACTGCTTAACTCTCAAAAGGCTGGATTTAAATTCCTATATGAACTATGTGGGTGGGGTAGAAATGGAGACAGCATTCAGGGCTCAGTGAAGATGGGATCCTCATGTTTCCAAGTGTGGATGGGCAAGTCTTTCGGCACTCTGCATTTGGGGAGGGGGCTGTGGGGCCCCAGGGCCTGCTCCTTTGCCTGCTCCAGTGACACACTAAACGAAGTGTGCAGAACTGAGGTTCTCCATTTTTCCTGTGCATCGGGGCAGCGTTTCCTTATTGTTAAAATTGTTGTGTCTACGTTAGGCTTTACAAGTGTATCCTGCCTGCCACTGGGAGAATTTTGTATGCCCAGTTTTTGGCAACTGGGACTAGGGGAAGTACTGGGAAGGATGAAAGGAGACCTGTTTTGTAGCTCTGCTGCAGTTGTATACAAGTAGTCTGATCTGCTAGATTGTCTAACAGACCCATGGGAAGTGGAAGAGGGAGCAGGATTGTTATATTCTATATAATAATTGTTACAGAAGGAAATAGGGTTGTTACAGAAAAGATTTCTGAATCCAGAGGAGGAGAGAAATGTGAGAAAGAGATTCAGAGTAACTCTGCCTTAATTAAGCTAGGTATAAGTTGAGCTGGAGAATTGTTTTGACAGGTTTTCAAGATTCTGTTACAATACCCTACTAGCATCTTTCCAGAAATCCAAGTGGTTCATGTTTCCTGAGTTTGACTGCCATGGAAGGCTTGACAGCTGATTAAGCCAAAGGCCAGGTAAAATTAAGTGGAGGACCACTTGAAGCTCAAAAGAGAAGATTCCCCCCCCACACACATTTCCCAGTCTTACAGATATTTTTCAGCTCTACCTGAAGTAGCCAAGGATGATTCTGCATGTAATACAAAAAGTGCCCTGCTAAGTTACACCCTTTCTGATAACTATTTATTTCATTGGTTTAACTATGGATCAACTTATGGATCCCATAATCCTTATTTCACCACCCCATCCACATGAGATATACTTTATACCTTATTGAGGGGAATTGTACATAAGAACTAATATGTGTTTTTGAAACATCCGAAGATCAGGAAGATCATAGATCAGTGCTTTCCAAACTGCCGCCATTGGCGACACACCAATGGCAGCGGCAGTGCAGGGGTGCACGCGGCGGCAGCAGCATGCATGGCGGTAGCGCACACAGCGGCGGTGGTATGCACGGCAGCGGCAGCAGCGGCTACAGCCTCGTGTTTTCCACTAAAACCCAGAAGCGCTAATGGCGTGCTGCTGCCATCGCCACTGCCGCCATTGGTGCCGCTGCCACCGTGCACAACACCGCTGCGCGTGCCCCCGCACCACCACCATGCACGTCCACTTCCGCGTTTTATCGCAACACACTAAAGTGTCGCAACACACAGTTTGGAAAGCTCTGTCATAGATATTCAAGGCTAGATGTCATAAGCAAGATAGATCTAGTATGCTATATCCTGGAAATAAATTATGCACATTCCAGATGTGGCCAGCAGAAGAAGGGACGGACCACTTGAATGATAATGTTACCTTATATTACAGCACAGCATGCTAAGATCCTAACTGTGCATTCCTAGCCATGAAAGTGTGAGAAAGCTTAGCTAGACTGGCTCATAATCTATGCTGTTTCCCACACAAAACAAGGAAGAAAAAAAAATCATTTCTTGTTACTATTCCCAGAAACTTTTCATTCATTCATACTTGAGTAGTGGTTAAGGCATCAGGGTAGAAACTGGAAGACCAGGAGTTCTAGTCCCGCCTTAGGCACAAAGCCAGCTGGGTGACCTTGGGCCAGTCACTTTCTCTCAGCCCTAGGAAGGAGGCAATGGCAAACCACTTCTGAAAAACCTTGCCAAGAAAGCTGCAGGGACTAGCCCAGGCAGTCTCCGAGAATCGGACATGATTGAACAGATAAAAAAAATAGCATATGAAAGATTGAGACTGATTGAATCTCTATGGGCTCATTTGGTGATGTGGCATATGGGAGAGCCAGTTTGGTGTAGTGGTTAAGGCACCCGGCTAGAAACCAAATTGGATAATTGAATACAAATTGAAGAATTGGATACAATTGAATGGATTAAAATATGTATTATAGAGGGGGGGGATAAAGATATAGAATTTTAATTGAAAGATAATTTACACAGGATTAAAAAACTACAGAAACTTAAAGAGAAAAATAGAGAAAGGAAGAAGATATAAAAGAATAAAAGAAAAAGTAAGGGATAGCAAAAGACAAAGAAAAAAGAAAGAAAAGATATCTAAAGAAGCAACTTCCGATCTTCTTTGCAGCAGTTATAGACATAATAGTTACCATCTCCACCCTCATTACATATCTTGGTTCCCTTCTTCCCATAAACAACTACTTTTTAATCAGTGAATCCAGAAATCACCAGTTCATTTTTATCCATTTTCAGCAAAAAGTCTATAAAGGGTTTCCAGTCTTTTATAAAAGTAATTATCCTTCCCCGCTTCATCAAACAAGTCAGTTTAGCCATTTCTGCAAACTCTGCCATCTTCACAATCCATTCCTCCATTATGGGTATTTCTGTATTCTATCTTTTCCCAGAAACTTTTTTCCTTTTTACCTCTAACCATGGAGCCATCACAATTACGGGGCATATCAAACCGGTAGTGCCAACCAGGGGCAACTTCCAAGGGAGGTCAAAAAAGTCTATATGGTGGCCATGACCACCAGATTGAAGCCCCACCCCTTTTTAGGTCTGGCCCAGTGCACATCGAAAGGAGCAGGGCTACATTCACAAGGTCACAGCTGCTATCTTGACATTTTTAGAAGCATCGTGGAGAGTGGCAAAGGGCAGTCATGAGGGCAGATCTACCCACAGATGGCAACAAAGGACAAAGTGTTTCAAGCCAAACCAACCCCCGGAGACATTTTGGAGAACTTCCCAGTTCCTCAGAGGGCTTTGGGAAATTGCCAATGACCATAGGAAGGAAAGGGAAAGTGCTAGGGAAAGTGGAAGGCAAAAGGAAGAGGGGCCGACCAAGGGCAAGATGGATGGATGGTATTCTGGAGGTGACGGACTCAACCATTGGGGAGCTGGGGATGGTGACGGCCGACAGGAAGCTCTGGCGTGGACTGGTCCATGAAGTCACGAAGAGTCGGAAGCGACTGAACGAATAAACAACACCCTGCCTGTATGGCATAGTGGGCTGAGAGTTTCCAACTGGGATGGGAGGAACAGTTTGATTGTTCCTCTGGTGCTAATCCTGGTGTTAATCTTTGCATATCTGAGTGTTGATTGCTGGCAAGGAGGTGTTCTGATCTTTTAGCTTTTCTATTGTCTCTATGTTGGAGGAGAATTCTGAGAGTGCCTTGGACTGCAAGAAGATCAAACCAGTCCATACTCCAGGAAATAAAGCCAGACTGCTCACTTGAGGGAATGATATTAAAGGCAAAACTGAAGTACTTTGGCCACATAATGAGAAGACAGGATACCCTGGAGAAGAAGCTGATGCTAGGGAAAGTGGAAGGCCAAAGGAAGAGGGGCCGACCAAGGGCAAGATGGATGGATGGTATTCTGGAGGTGACGGACTCAACCATGGGGGAGCTGGGGATGGTGACGGCCGACAGAAAGCTCTGGCGTGGACTGGTCCATGAAGTCACGAAGAGTCGGAAACGACTGAATGAATAAACAATAGGAAGGAAGCAGAGATGGGAAAGTTCCCTTGCATTGCAATACTGAGGTTGAGTGTTTGCTTTGACAAAATTTCTTCGCCAGATTGTACAAAATCTATGTGCGTTTATTGATTTATTGATTTATTTTTATCCCGCCTTTATTATTTTTATAAATAACTCAAGGCGGGGAACAAGGCAAGGTGAGTTGGGCTGGTGATATCATTTCCAGTCTTAAAAATGAAATTGCTTGTATAATTGCATTTTTCTATCTCAGAAGTCAGCTGAAGTTTTCACTGCAAATTCTTCAACTATATAAAAAGGGGAAAAGGAATTTTGTGGCTCATTCAGGAATATGTGGAGAGAACAGCTCATTTATACACCTCTGTGTTTTTTTTCCCCTGCCAAATCATTCAAAATCTGCAAAAACTTTGGGAGAACGTGATAGAAATAACTAAGTAGACTGTAGGCTATGAGATTCCCTTATGCCCAAAATTAATCTTGTTGAATGATGACTAGAAAGACACTCTGTGGAGTTGTATACTTCAAAATGATCATAATCATTCATTTGTTAATGGTGTAGCAAAATTATGTGTACCCAAATTGGAAAAATATCCTGGCCTTGACAATTATATAGAGGGCATATAAATATTAGGATGAAGCAATCATGCAGAAGTTCACCGATCTTATGTGGGCATCTCAAGATCTTTAGAAGGAGAAAACATTTTGTGAAAATCGGTTTCCTTTTCCAAGTTGTGTAGAAAGGAGGTCAGGGCTAGTCCAGATGTTTTTTCTGGCAACGGATAGTGAATTATAATAGGTGATTTAACATTTTAAAGCCTTTATTATAGATAGAGTCTTAATGCTTTACAAGCTGCACATAAGAATGTTTTCCTCAGCCAAGTCAAATAAGAGAAAACAGAAGTTCAAAAGAACTGTCTAGGCTGTAACTCAACCGAAGTGTTTTGAACTGGGCAGGAGAAAGGTTAGTGGCGGCCATACATCTCCCAGGTAGCTGTGGGTTAAGCTACAGATGTTATTTAGATTGCGGGCTCAAGCTCAATTTTGTTTTCATTTTGGGAAGCGTGCAAGATCTGATGCAGGCTGGGGACGTTGTGCACAGTTTGGGAGGGTTATACCTTGTCCCAGCCTCGTCCTACTGCTCTCATGCCATGAAAAAGAAAGTCCCACCCCCCCAACCAATAAATAGATGATGTGTTGCTTCTCTATCAATTACATTCAGAGAAATGAACTTGAATTCAGCAGGTCGGTCTGGCCTGCCCAGGAGGGTGCTGCAGTCTTGCTTGCTTGCTTGCTTGCTTGCTTGCTTGCTTGCTTGCTTGCTTGCTTGCTTGCTTGCTTGCTTGCTTGCTTGCTTGCTTCCGACCCCATCAATAAAAGAATTTCATCTAGCTGGGTCCAGGAGGCGTGCCTTCTCTGCGATAGCACCCGCCCTCTGGAATATCTTGCCCCGGAGGTGAGGTGGGCACCCTCGCTCCTGGCCTTCCAGAGGTCTTTAAAGACCTGGTTCTGCCGCCTTGCGGGAAGTAATAGTTCCTCCTAGGGGTGGTTAGCTTAGTAATATCCTCCTATTAAGATCTCACCATCCTCTGGATTTTTTCTATTTATTATTATATTGTATTTTAAAGTGTATAGGCTTTTAATGTTAATATTATTGTTGTAAACTGCCCAGAGTCTACTGCTGTAGAGATGGGCGGTGATAAATTTGAATAATAAATAAATAATAAAATATTTTGTCCCTCTGACACACAAAATAAGCAAATTGAAGGAAAAGGAAGAGCAGAGAATTTGCAGAGGGAAAGGACAGGGGTGTTCAGGCTTCCAAACTGTGGAGATGCCACCCAATAGAGGTCTAAGCGATGGAGATCTGGTAGAAGGGGCACAAATAAATTTAGCAACTTTGGGAGTGGAATTCACAAAGGGACAAAACTGCCATAAACTAAGGAAGGCTGGATCTGTTCTCCTTCGGCAAAAAGTCCATGGAGGGTCCATGGTTTGGAAGGAAAGCAGACTCATTCTTTTCTAAGTTGTAAAGACAAGAGGAGGATTTTGAGTTAACCTATCGATCCTGTTTAATTGTTCAACTACATATTACACATCTCTTGCCTTTTTTTCTTTTTGCTCAACATTCTCCAAAACTCCATCTAGGATGTTATTTTGCAGATGTAGATATACATAAATAATAATTCATGATTTTTTTTAAGAAAAAAAAGTTTTGTCCCCATAATTTCCTCACTCTGCCTTTTCTCCTCCAAATAGTTCTTCCTAAAAACCCAAATCAACCACTTTTTTCAGCCTGAGTCGTCTTAGTTCTAGAAGCACCCCGGTGTGGAAATGTTCTCGAAAGCTACTTGTAGAAGAAAATAATTATCACCTTGTTGAAAACAGTACTTTCTCACTGGTGCATGTATGGGAAACCATTTTCAACAGGCATTTTCAATTAAATCTAAATAGGAGGAGAAGACTTGATAAGCAATGTTGGAGTGCAATCTTTTTTCTCCTTCATGCTAAGCTGTTTCCCCGGGCTTCTTCAAAGGCATGAGAACGGAAGTCCTGGTTGGTAGGGAGCTGTGCAGAAGGGGCTGCAACCAAAGAAGGAAGGAAGATAGAAAATAGCTTGGGGTTGCAGTCCCAGTGTGACCAACTTTGATACTCAAGCCTATCTGCAAAAGTATTTACCAGAAAGAAAGTATAGGATGCACAATTAACTTGCACGGTGGCGACTAGCATAGGAAGAATTTTGAAAAAGATTAGCAAAGAACATTATTACCACTTACTACTGTAACACCGTGTTAGCTAAATGCAGTGGCCAAGTATGCAGCCATAAAGTCTGAATCTATTTATTTATTAAGCAAATTTATATGGCCGCCCAACTCACACACAGTGACTCAGGGCGGCTTACAAAATTAGAATTCACATCTCATACTGAAATATTGTTTACTGCAATGGTGTTCCCGCTCCACGCAGACACAGGACAATTCAGAAGATTTTGCCCTACGAGAGAGCAGGGAACAGATGCTGTGGTGGTCATGGGTACCTTCCTACTGGCTCCTGACCTAGACTGAGATGGTCCCAGCAAAGGGGTGTTTGAATCTGGGGAATAATGTTGAGACAAAGCAGGAAGAGTAATGATGAACAATGCGGAGTTCCTATATATTCCTTAGAGAGGGACATTTCTGAGCATCGGATGACTGCTGCTTAAAGTTTCTCCAAAATAAACAGATTGTGAAGGGCCATGAATATAATAATCTTGCTGAGTAGGTCTTTGTAGACCGCCTACAAAATATGACTTCAGAATCTGTCTGAAGTTCTGAGCGGGGGGCATTCATTTTCTTTAGGCACAAAAAGATTGCTTGCATCTGAGTTGATTGGAGCAGCCAAATGCTGGCCTTGGGAGTTTGATTAAAGAGTCCGTTTGCAAAATGGGGGTTCGATGGTCTGCAAAACACTTGACGATCTTTGAAGATTAGGCGCTTTTTGAGAAATAAACTTTGTGATAATTAACTCGATGTATTAGCTCGCTAACTCACAGTGGTAAGGCTTGCCTTAATTAAAGTTTTGATAATGGAATGGGGAGATCATCAGATGAAAGGTAAGAGAAAGGGAGTGAATGACGGCATATTTTTCATACATCTTTGGCCTCTTTAAAAGAGTGTTTTTCTGGCTCCGTCTTAAGCTCTGAGCATGCAGGAAAGGAAATATGGATGGGTGCATTTATTTGTTAATACATTAATAAAAGCTTCATTTCCTCTCTTTCTTCCTCTGTTGGATTTGAGACCTTCCGAGTTACAAACAGCTCTCAACGCTGTTAATTGCCATGGAAACCAGCAAGGCGCCTCCAAATTTTTTTAAAAGGCACTATTTATTCATGATTTAATATTATTATTACTGTTAGGCTATCGTGTTTTGACGTTGTTGTTCTTTTTCTTATGTGTGTGGTGGAAAAAAACACAACTATGTAATTCCAAATGATTCTGAAAGCCAGCCCATATTTCTGTCATCACCCACACAAGAACAGCAGAAGTTTTGGCTTGAAAATGGTGGGTCCTGCTGGGACCAGCAAATTCCTTGACCTCGCATCCCTCCCAAAGAGAAAAGAGAATAAGAACTTGTAATAACTCTTAGACAAATGGGAATCCCAGAAATTGTTTACAACAGGGTTGGTCATCAGCATTCTCCCTGAACCAAAAGCTTTGTCTGCTTTCCAATTACGAAAGTCTTCCAAAATTGCCAGATTTCTGCAACATCTTAACAAAATCTTATGATGTTAGTTTCACATGAGTTGTCTCAAGATCTCAGCAATCTGCGTAAGAACTCAGTCGTGATTTTTAATTATTATTTTTGCATTCAGTAATGCTTAAGGATAGAAAACTGCTTTTGTTGTTTATTCGTTCAGTCGTTTCCGACTCTTTGTGACCTCATGGACCAGTCCACGCCAGAGCTTCCTGTCGGCCGTCACCATCCCCAGCTCCCCCATGGTTGAGTCCGTCACCTCCAGGATACCATCCATCCATCTTGCCCTTGGTCGGCCCCTCTTCCTTTTGCCTTCCACTTTCCCTAGCATCAGCTGCTTCTCCAGGGTATCCTGTCTTCTCATTATGTGGCCAAAGTACTTCAGTTTTGCCTTTCATATCATTCCCTCAAGTGAGCAGTCTGGCTTCATTTCCTGGAGTATGGACTGGTTTGATCTAGAAAACTGCTAACCCCTACTTAATGCTACAGGAAGTGAAGCCTAAAGCTTCTTTTCAGAGATGACAATCCATGTGAAGGAGCCCTCCTCAGAAGTTCTCCATTGTCCCTTCTGAGGACCTTTTCCCTTTGATCCTAGAAGGTCTTGAGTGCTGTGGTGCCAAAGTGCCCATGGGAAGCTCAAACACAGGGAGGGGACTCCATGTCCCAGATCTGTTTTCTTCACAGAAGGGCATCTGTTGAACTCTTCTGCATTTCTCCTACGCAAATACCTTCCATTCTCACCACTGGACCATTAACTTCTCCTTCTTTTCTCCCACAATACCACTTTTGTAATAATTTTCCTGTCCCTCTCTCCCAGAATCCAGCTGAAGACTGATTTCTTGGAATTCTTTCTATGACACAAGACCCATCGTATCAGCTGTTATTATGGTTTCTTGAGGCAGAACAGAGGCAGGAGATATGAAAACATTCAGCAGAAAAAAGGAGTAAGAAATAGTAACTCAAATACATGAAAAGTATGAGATAAGGAAAAGGAAAGGAAATACAGCTAAACCTAGTTTACACCAGCACCATTCACTACAGATCTCCATACATATTTATCCTTGCAATTCATACCTTTTGTTCATCCATTCCCTCTTGTTCTTCTTTTTGAGGACCTCATCAATTCCATCCAACCATGACTTCCTTGGTCTTCCTCTGTTCCTTGTAAGGTAAAGGTAAAGGTTCCCCCCGCACACTTGTGCAGTCGTGTCCGACTCTAGGGGCCGGTGCTCAGCTCCGTTTCCTAGCCAAAGAGCCAGCGTTGTCCGAAGACGCTTCCACGGTCATGTGGCCGGCATGACAAGCACGGAATGCTGTTACCTACCCACCGAGGTGGTACCTATTCATCTACTTGCATTTGCATGCTTTCGAATTGCTAGGTTGGCAAGAGCTGGAGCGAGTGCGGGAGCTCACTCCGTCACGTGGGGCTGGGGATTCGAACCTCCGAACTTGCGATCTTCCGATCGACAAGCCTGGCGTCTTACCCGCTGAGCCACCACGCCCCACTCTGTTCCTTGACCCATTCAATTTCTTTCATATATTTGTTTTGCAATTCAGCCCACATTCATTCCCCCTGCACGACCAAAGTGCCTCAACATGCTTCTATTGTCCTAGTCATTCATTTTTGTATTCAGTCCACATTCGTTCAGCACCTATTCATTAGTGACCCTCTCACCTTGTTTTGCCACACACACCTCTTAAATTACCCAGTCCCACTGCATTCAACTTGCTTTTATGTTTCTTCTGACACACCAAATTCTCACTCCCGCATAACAGAGTGAGCAAAAGCACACTCTTATTCACAGCCATTTTCACTTCTTTTGACAAACACTAAGTCTTCACAACAAATCCCATACTAACTGTCACCTATCTACTAGCACTTGTTTGTTTTAAATTTTTTAAGAACCCAGATATTAAATGAAGTGAAAATCAGGATTTCAGATATAGATTATTGATGGCTTTGTGTGCAATCTTTTTAAAAAAGACAAAACAACTGATGGGGAGAAGAATTGGAGAACTTTGGAGGATGTGGTCTTCTAAAACCAGGTAGACATTCATCTGTCACACCTAATCAGAAGAGGTGATTTCTGGAACCAACTCCTACCCAAATTAGAAAGGGAGTTGATTAGTTCAAGGGGAAGAACTGGGAGCTGCAAGTGAATGTATTTGAACTGTAGGTAGTCCTCGTTTAGTGACTGCCTCGTACAACAACTGTTCATAGTTACAGCGTGATGAAAAAATAACTGCGACCAATCCTTGCAAAGTACTGTAAAGCAAAGGAAAGCTGAAGAAGGATCGTAAGGACAGCTGCGGTTTCACTTAGCGACCGCTTTGCTTGACAACCCAATTCTGGTCACTAAATGAGGACTACCCATAATAATCTCTTATGGTTAAGTATGATATGCACATATAGCCAGTATACTCAGATTAATAAATGTCCAGAAAGGCTTCCTTTTATTGTATGAGGGTTAGACTTTTTGTCTATCCTGGACACCATAAACTGGATTTTGTCTCTCCAGTAAGAAAAACCAGCAATTAAAAAAAGAGAGAGCAAGCAAAATTAAATGGGAGATGTAATGAAAGCGATCAGATGCTGGTCTGAGCCTGTGTCCATAGCTCTTTTTTTAATGTTTTAAAAGTCTTGGATTAGCTTCCTTTTCCTGAGATATTCAGGATGCATGCGCATCTATAATTTCTTGGTTGCATTGGTGACAAAGAAATGGATGGGGTTGCATCTCTTATTTCAGCCACTCCAAGCTGAGATACCAAGAGGTTGAGACCTTTGTGGGCCCCCAGCTTTAGAGCACCATGATTTCTTCTATTCATCAACCACGATGATCTGACCCTCCGAGTAAGAAGGGGATTACAGGGCAAAACACAAGAAAAGGTTAACACTGGAGGCCATTGAACCCGTGGTGAGGTCCTGCCCCAAAGTATTAGTTTTGCTGGAGGGATGAATTGGCCTAAGTTCATTAAGACTGGGTTTAAACTCCGGTGAGAGGTCAATCTCCCCCCTCCCCACTTCGTAAGTCACGAATCTATTGCATGAAAAATACAGATTGGGGTTTATGTTTTTCAGTTAGGAAAAGAAGCTGTCTGGGAGGTTGAGGACTTGGTTGTGATGTCATCTTCAAGGTGGACAGAGCAGAGTGTGGGGAAACCACCCTGCAGACGTTTCCGAACCATGAATGGAAGAGCCCGAGAAGAATCCCTTTTGTTCTTTTCTTCTTCCCCCACAAAAGGGGGACAGTCTGATCCGCTGACCCTTTTATTTCTTTGCCCCTTGAGAAGACGCAGATTTCTTTGCCCCTTGAGAAGACGCAGATTACCCTGGCTTACACAAAATTCCCTTTCTTTTTCAGTTTTCTCAGGATCGTTAAATGCCCCAGGCTGCCGTTTTAAGAGCTGTCCAACATTGGTGCCTTGTTGAACTGGGCAGAATCTATTTTGACTCTTCAGAGCAAAATATTCCTCCCCCTCCCCCTCCCCCTCCCCCTCCTCCCCTTCCTTTTCCTCCCCCCCCCTCCTCCCCTTCCTTTTCCTCCCCCCCCTCCTCCCCTTCCTTTTCCTCCCCCCCTCCTCTGCATTTTTGGCCCCAAGGTCCAAGCAGAGACTGTACATTTGCCTCAAGACAAGATGACCGTGTTTAGTTGGGGTGATGGTGCTGTGGTGTTTTCTACTAGTGGCTTCTGCATCTCACCACCTCGAAGTGTTTTACAAGTCAGACATTTTGAGACACTAATTAGCAGTGTTGATCCACTCCTCCCTTGCACACTCACTGGCAGACAAAGCTGCATTAGCCCCCACCCACTTAGATTGCTGCAAATGTGTTAATTGCAGGTTTAAATCCTTTTGGTGTCAAAACAAGGTGATGGAGTGCCCCTTTCAAAGCAGATAGCAGGTTGGAATTTGATTCAGACACTTGATTAAAAAAAAAATTCAGAATTGGTTTGGGTTGTGTTTTGTTTTTTAGGAGTTTATAGGTCTTCCATGGCTTGCTTGCATGTTTTCAAGGAGGGCTGGCTGCAGTTTGAAGGGGTCTTTTGGCCAAGTATCTCCTCCTGTGTCCACACACCCACCCATCCCAGAAATGGGTGGGCTGTGATGGTCCCAGCAATAGGGAACAATTGTGGACGGTTTCATTTCATCAATACAGTGTTTTCCAAAGTCTCTGTGAAACTAAAATGGTGATATCCACTGGGTAAAAAGGTAAAGGTTCCCCCCGCACATTTGTGCAGTCATATCCGACTCTAGGGGCCGGTGCTCATCTCCGTTTGTTAGCCGAAGAGCCAGCGCTGTCCGAAGACGCTTCCGCGGTCATGACGCGCGCGGAACGCTGTTACCTTCCCACCGAAGTGGTACCTATTCATCTACTTGCATTTGCATGCTTTCGAATTGCTAGGTTGGCAAGAGCTGGGGCGAGTGCAGGAGCTCACTCCGTCACGCGGGACTAGGGATTCGAACCTCCGAACTTGCGATCTTCTGATCGACAAGCCTGGCGTCTTACCCGCTGAGCCACCATGCCACCTTTATCCACTGGGTACTCCTATCTTAGTTTCCCACAATGTTTGTGAATGGGGCTGTAGGGTGTTTTTAATGGAACTTTTTAAACAGTAAGAAAATAGGAATGTTTAAGGCTGACAGACGTTTAACAGTTATATTTTGTTATTTTTCCCCTTTAACAAAAACTGAAAGGGCGCATGAGTGATTGCCGGTGTATTGCTGTTGGATTTGCTGGTTCAGTCAGGTTGCCTGCAACAAAGAGGTAATAGGGGGGAGCTAGTAGTTGTTCCTGATGGCCATATGTGATTTTCTTAATTCTTAAGTGCTAAGCTCTTAGCGACTAACTCCAGCTCTTACCTACTGTGAATTTAGGATAGTTGGAGAATGGGAACATGGTGTCAGAGGTGGGATTCTAACCTGATGGGGTCAGTCAACATGGGAATAGGAGGCCACCATGTGTTTTAAATCTACTATAAATCAATATAAAGCAAGAAACAAGGATATGTCCAAAGTAGGGGCAGCTGTGGGCAGGGTCGAGACAGTCAAGATGGTGGCCATGACCACGTAATTGAAGAGTCACCTTTTCTTTTTTTACCAGCATTGCACATGCAACACATATGGAAAAGGAGTGGGGATTTGATCACATGATCTTGGCCACCATATCACCTGTTTTGACCTCCCCTGTGGATGCCCCTGGTCCAGAGCCAAGAACTCAAGACTTCATCCCACCTCTGGGTGACACCTCAACCCAAACAGTGTATTGTCAAGCAGTTTTAAAGCTTTGTGATTCTACTGCCTATTGGTCTGTAAGCAGGAATTAAGGGTGGATCCTGGTGGGTCCTTGATAGATGTTCGGGCATGCCACATTTCCATAATTAGGAGTGTTTGCACCCAAGTATCTAGCTTAAATTTGCAAGGACATGCGGAATGACCCTCCATGATCATTTGCAACCTTTCAGGGATATGGAAGCAAGAATAACTTTGTAGGCTTTCTTGCCTTGGCTACTGTAAAACAGATTTTCCCAACTTGGTGCCTTCCAAAACAACAGCTCCAGTGATTTATTTACTTTCTTATTAACTGAGTTTTGATATCGCCACTCTCACAGCCCTTATGGCCAATGGGAGCTGGAATTCAGTGAATCTAATTGGGAAGGCTGACCTAAAAGTTGTGAAGAGATTTTGCCTAAAAGTTGCTATTTTTAGGATTTCAAAGTAAAACAGTTGATTTCTTTGAGCTTCTTGGGTTCTACACTCAGAGCAAGGGAGTGTAATATTTAAAGCATATTGAGCCTTTGCCTGGGAGTGACTGGAGGAACATAAATGGTGAATTATTATTTTCACAAGATCTTAAAAACAAACCGCTGTGAAATGGACTTCTGCCTGATTTTAATTGGGATGGGCAAAGCTTTTTGAAATATTGCTGATAAATACCGGACACATTTTGCTGTCTCAGCTGCAAGATGTAACATGCACGTAACCGCTATCAAGATTGTTTAGCTGTGATATAGGAAAAGTCAGTTATCTTGTGATTAGGCTAGGCTGACCATACGTCCCGTTTTGAACAGGACAGTCACGTTTTTTTAACATTTCCGGACCGGACTGTCGTTTTAATATAAAAGTCAATTTTGTCCCATTTTTTAAAAAACCTGTCAGGAACTAGTCTGTCCCTGCCGCCAGCCAGAACCGAGAACCAGAAGTAGCTGGAGCAGCACAAAAGAGCCAGAGTAGCTAATTAGAGGGAACCCGGAAGAGGAATCGCCTCCGCCTATCAGCACGCGGCAAAGGAGGTGGGAGAAGCGGGCCACGCAGCCCGATAGGCGGAGGCGATTCCTCTTCCGGGTTCCCTCCAACTCCCACCTCCTTTGCTGCATGCTGATAGGCGGAGGCGATTCCTCTTCCGGGTTCCCTCCAATCAGCTGCTCTGGCCCTTTTGCGCTGCTCCAGCTACTTCCGGCTTTCGGTTCCTCTTGTCCCATTTTTGTCTCAAGGAAATATGGTCATCCTAGATTAGGCTGTGTTAGGCCCTTTATCAGAACAGGCAGACTTTTGCATCTCTTTGAGTGCTTGGTAACTGTCATGCATTTACAACCATTGCAGTGTCCTGCAGTCACGTGATCACCATTTTTTACCTTCCCAGCCAGCTTCTGATAAGCAAAATCAATAGGGAATTGCGTGATTCACTTAACAACCATGTAATTTGCTTAATGATCGCTGCAAAAATGGTTGTAAAATTGGGTCTGGATTCACTTAATAGCCACATTGCTTAGCGACCTAAATTCCGATCCCAATTGTGGTCGTTACGTGAGGACTACCTGAAATACTTTCCACCCTGGTGCAAAATGGTCTCTTCATGTTCTTCCAGAGACCACCTTGATCATAATATATTAACAAAACTCCATTTAACTCAGGCAGAACTGCCTTCATATTTGAGATAATTTGCACAAATCAGCCTTTTATCGGGCATCTAAGTGGAAGTAACAAAACCCCTTGAAACAGCAGCATCCATGAAGGAGATCAAAAGAGGTAAGATGGTGGTTGCAGCTTCAATCACACACATCTTGCCACTTTTAACACACACACACACACGCACACACACATGCACACACACTCCATGGACGCTGCTGCAAACAGTGTTGGAAGACTGAGTCTAAAGCCCATTTTACTTTCTCACAGTGCACCCAACAAGCATTGTGAGAAGTTAAAATGTCAGCAGGTTGGTTTGACTGCCCAGGATACAGTGCTGGATTTGATTTGATTTTTTTTTCTTGTAGAGGGCCAGAGTAGAACATCAGTTTTGGCTGATGTTGGAATTCTAGTGTTCTGGCCATTGTCCAAGTGAATTTGACCCTGCTAAGTGCCATTGGGTGCCAAAACTGAGTACTTAGGTTGACAACAGAAGACCTTAAGAAGATGCTGCTTGATTAAGCAAAGGGCCCATCCAGTTGAGTAACATTTTCATGTAGGAGTTGACCATGTGCATGCAAGAAACTTATAACTATAGAAAAGAACAGTTTTCTTACACCAGGGGTTTTAACCTTTTTGTGCTATGGACCCTTTAAGAGTCTGGTGAAACCCACAGACCCCTTCACAGAAAAACGTATTTAGATGCATAAAATAAAACACATGAACATAGATTGTATTACAAAGGAAAGCGATTACACTCAGATTCAGTTATAAAAATATTAAGAAATAACAAATGGGTAAGATAGTAATATACTGTATGTGCTTTTTATTAATCCATTAAATGAATAACAAAACAATGCCCCTTTTTAAGGTATAAATATTATATTATAATAATTTTAGATAGTGAGAATTATTGAAGTTAATAAACATTTTTGGGGGTCTAGAGGCCATAAATTACTTTTATGCCTACATACAGTTTTGAATGAAAAGCTAAATTTCAGTTAGTGGTTAGTGAAAAATATGTATTTTTTCCCCTGTCCAAGTTCACACAACCCCTGAAATTTATCCATGAACCCCAAGGAGTCCATGGACCCCAGGTTAAAAAACCCTCTTGTACACTGTTGTCCCTAATAGGTGGCATTTAAGAGATGCTCCCAGGGATTCAGGAAATGGAAAACAATACCTGATCATGGTGCTCTCTGAGCTTGGCTGTTTGCTTGCAGACGTTTCATTACCCAACTAGGGAACACCATCAGTGCAAGTGAGTGTGTGTTTGCTGCCTGTTTACATACAGTAGCTTGTCTTGCCCGTTTTGGTGACAGGGCAAGGTACTACATATAATCTACCTTTCTATCTTTTTTAAAATAACTTTATTAAATTTTAAAACAAAGAGATAAAATCTAACAGAAACTAATAAATAAAGAAAAAGAGAACAGAAGTGCAGAAAAAAGAAAAAGAAGAGACAGAAATAGAAAAAGGAATAACTCCTGACTTCTTTTACAACAGATAGAAGTAAAACTTACATTAAACTCTTACTCTAAGGTTACAACGTAACATTCATGTTTTCTATTGTCAACTAATATTATTAATCATCAAATCTGTATATCATAATTTAATTATTTTCTGTTTCATGCAAAAAGCCCAAAAGGGGCTTCCAATTCACCATAAAATTTGTTGTTCAGTCGTTCAGTCGTGTCCGACTCTTCGTGACCTCATGGACCATAGCACGCCAGGCCTTCCTGTCCTCCACTGTCTCTCGGAGTTTACTCAAATTCATGTTCATTACATCGGTGATGCTATCTAACCATCTCATCCTCTGCCGTCCCCTTCTCCTTTTGCCCTCAGTCTTTCCCAGCATCAGGGTCTTTTCCAGTGAGTCCTCTCTTCTCATTAGGTGGCCAAAGTATTTGAGCTTCAGCTTCAGCATCTGTCCTTCCAATGAGCAGTCAGGGTTGATTTCCTTTAGGATTGACTGGTTTGACCTCCTTGCAGTCCAAGGGACTCTCAAGAGTCTTCTCCAGCACCACAGCTCGAAAGCATCAATTCTTCGGCGCTCAGCCTTCCTTATGGTCCAACTCTCACAGCCATACATTGCTACTGGAAAAACCATAGCTTTAACTATACGGACCTTTGTCGGCAAGGTGATGTCTCTGCTTTTTAATATGCTGTCTAGGTTTGCCATAGCTTTCCTTCCAAGGAGCAAGCGTCTTTTAATTTCATGGCTGCAGTCACCGTCTGCGGTGATCTTGGAGCCCAAGAAAATAAAATCTGTCACTGCTTCCATTTCTTCCCCTTCTATTTGCCAGGAAGTGATGGGACCAGATGCCATGATCTGGGTTTTTTTAATGTTGAGTTTCAAGCCAGCTTTTGCACTCTCCTCTTTCACCCTCATCAAGAGGCTCTTTAGTTCCTCTTCACTTTCTGCCATTAGGGTGGTATCGTCTGCATATCTGAGGTTGTTGATATTTTTCCCGGCAATCTTAACTCCAGCTTGTGATTCATCCAGCCCGGCATTTCTCATGATGTACTCTGCATATAAGTTAAATAAGCAGGGTGATAATATACAGCCTTGTCGTACTCCTTTCCCAATTTTGAACCAGTCGGTTGTTCCATGTCCGGTTCTAACTGTTGCTTCTTGACCCACATACAGGTTTCTCAGGAGACAGGTAAGGTGGTCTGGTACTCCCATCTCTTTAAGAATTTGCCACAGTTTGTTGTGATCCACACAATCAAAGGCTTTAGCGTAGTCAATGAAGCAGAAGTAGATGTTTTTCTGGAACTCTCTTGCTTTTTCCATGATCCAGCGAATGTTGGCAATCTGATCTCTAGTTCCTCTGCCTCTTCGAAACCCAGCTTGCACTTCTGGTAGTTCTCGGTTCACATGCTGCTGAAGCCTAGCTTGTAGGATTTTGAGCATAACCTTGCTGGCATGTGAAATGAGCGCAATTGTACGGTAGTTTGAACATTCTTTGGCATTGCCTTTCTTTGGAATTGGAACGTAAACTGACCTTTTCCAATCCTGTGGCCACTGTTGAGTTTTCCAAATTTGTTGGCATATTGAGTGCAGCACTTTAACAGCATCATCTTTTAGGATTTTAAATAGCTCAGCTGGGATACTGTCTTCTCCGCTAGCTTTGTTGTTAGTAATGCTTCCTAAGGCCCACTTGACTTCACTCTCTAGGATGTCCGGCTCAAGGTCAGTGACCACACCATCGTATTTATCAGGGATATTAAGATCTTTCTTGTATAGTTCTTCTGTGTATTCTTGCCACCTCTTCTTAATCTCTTCTGCTTCTGTTAGGTCCCTGCCTTTTTTGTCCTTTATCATGCCCATCTTTGCACAAAACGTTCCCTTGATATCTCCGATTTTCTTGAAGAGATCTCTAGTCTTCCCCATTCTATTGTTTTCCTCGATTTCTTTGCATTGTTCATTTAAGAAGGCCTTCTTATCTCTCCTTGCTATTCTCTGGAATTCTGCATTCAGTTGTTTATATCTTTCCCTTTCTCCCTTGCCTTTTGCTTCCCTTCTTTCCTCAGCTATTTGTAAAGCCTCATCAGTCAGCCACTTTGCTTTCTTGCATTTCTTTTTCTTTGGGATGGTTTTAGTTGCTGCCTCCTGTACAATGTTACGAACCTCCATCCATAGTTATTCAGGCACTCTGTCTACCAGATCTAATCCTTTAAATCTATTCCTCACCTCCACTGTATATTCATAAGGGATATGATTTAGGTCATACCTGATTGGTCTAGTGGTTTTCTCTACGTTCTTCAATTTAAGCCTAAATTTTGCGATAAGCAGCTCATGATCTGAGCCACAGTCAGCTCCAGGTCTTGTTTTTGCTGATTGTATAGAGCTTCTCCATCTTTGGCTGCAAAGTATATAATCAATCTGATTTCGGTATTGACCATCTGGTGATGTCCATGTGTAGAGTCGTCTCTTGTGTTGTTGGAAAAGAGTGTTTGCTATGACCAGCGTGTTCTCTTGACAAAACTCTATTAGCCTTTGCCCTGCTTCATTTTGTACTCCGAGGCCGAACTTGCCTGTTATTCCAGTTATTTTTTGACTTCCTACCTTAGCATTCCAGTCCCCTATGATGAAAAGGACATCTTTTTTTGGTGTTAGTTCTAGAAGGTGTTGTAGGTCTTCATAGAACTGGTCAACTTCAGCTTCTTTGGCATCAGTGGTTGGGGCATAGACTTGGATCACTGTGATGTTGAATGGTTTGCCTTGGATTCGAACTGAAAGCATTCTGTCGTTTTTGAGGTTGTACCCCAGTACTGCCTTTCCCACTCTTTTATTGACTATGAGAGCTACTCCATTTCTTCTAAGGGATTCTTGCCCACAGTAGTATATATAATGGTCTCCTGAATTAAATTCGCCCATTCCTGTCCATTTTAGTTCGCTGATTCCCAAGATGTCGATGTTCAATCTTGTCATCTCATGTTTGACCACATCCAGCTTACCTTGATTCATAGTTCTTACATTCCAGGTTCCTATGCAATATTGTTCTTTACAGCATCGGACTTTCCTTCCACTTCCAGACACATCCACAACTGAGCGTCCTTTCGGCTTTGGCCCAGCCGTTTCACACTTTCTGGAGCTACTCGGAATTGCCCTCCGCTCTTCCCCAGTAGCATTTTGGACACCTTCCGACCTGAGGGGCTCATCTTCCGGCGTCATATCTTTTAGCCTTTTGATACTGTCCATGGGTTTTCTTGGCAAGGATACTGGAGTGGTTTGCCATTTCCTCCTCCAGTGGACCACGTTTTGTCAGAACTCTCCATCATGACCTGTTCTTCTTGACCTGACTTCATTGAGTTACGCAAGCCCCTTCGCCACGACAAGGCAGTGATCCATGAAGGGGATAAAATTAAACCATAAAATTAGTCAATGATTATCTATCATCATCATCACCATCATCATCATCATCATCACCATCATCTATCTCTATCTCTCAATCTCTCATCTATCTAAACAGGCAGCAAACCCCACACTCACTCACACTGGTGATATTACCTATTTGGGCAATGAAACGTCTGCAAGCAAACAGCTCAGAGCCCCCCAAAAACCCCACAGTTCAACACTGAGCTACAGATATTCTCTTCTATTAAAACCTGTTCCACCTTCCATGAATCTGCCAGTCCCTTTTTTCACACCAGCTGAACTGGCCAGCATCACATTGGGGAGCTGTGAATTCCACAGCTTACGTATGCAATCTCTAAACGTACTGTTGGCAGCCTAGCGTGGAGCCGGAAACAAAGAGGCATCCTGGGTAACTGCAGCCCAGTTCTGTCAGCACGATATTCCCCGCCATGGTGAGGTTTGCCTCCAGATGGCCCAAGCAGTTTTACGACAGACATTCCTGTGTTTTGGTTTCATTACCCAACCGAAGGAGTGGAGCATGGCACGCAATTGCAGAAGGGAACCTGCAAGCATGTGCCAGTGTATTAATCTGCAGGGGCTAATATCATAATGTAATTACTACAACAGAGCTTTCTGACTTAATTGAAAAATCTCTGTGTCTGGGCCATTAATGAGAAATGCATGATTTGGCAATTCAAAACAGAGGGAGCTGCGGGACGGAGGGCAAAACAGCACTGGGGAGGGCGAAAGGCACACCGTCCCTACTTCTCCTTCTCTGCCTTTTTTTTTCCAGCAACAATGAACGCTCTCCAAGACAAAGAATCCTATGTGGTATTTTATGGTTAATGCTAGGCTGCATTTGCACAAAACAATGAACAAAGTTACGGGGTTAACCTCTTCTTTGGGTTCACGCTAGGCTGACCATATGTCCCATTTTGAACAGGACAGTCCCATTTTTTAAGCATTTTTCAACCGTCCCGTTGTTTTCAGAAAAATCTCAATTTTGTCCTGTTTTTCAAACCCGGCGGGAATGCCGCGGAAGGAGGATCCGAGCCAGAGCGCGGACTGGAGGCAGGGTTTGCAGGTGGGAGCCAATTGCGTGAACTAGAGGGCGGGGTTTGCAGGTGGGAGCCAATCGCACAGACCAGCTGATCGACGTGGATATTTTCCACCCTGGGGCGCCCGCCCCACCATCACTTTTTGCGGTGATCCGAGGCTTTTTCGCCTCATAACCGCAGCTTTTCTTGCCCTGCCTGCCCAAGGTGGAAGCCAATCACATGGGCCGGGGGGTGGGGTTTCCACCCAGGAGCCAATCGCGTGGGCTGGGGGGTGGGGTTTCCAGCCGGGAGCCAATCGCGTGGGCCAGGGGGCAGGGAGCCCTGTGTCGCGAAATGATGCACATCTAAAAGGTGTGTCACCAACATGAAAAGTTTGGAAAGCTCTGGTCTAACTCAGTAATTGACAGTGATGATTAAGGATCCAGTTTCCCTTGCTTGAATGAGGAAAGGGAAGAGATTTACATTTGGGATTCCAATGGGAAGAGAGGGGAAAACTGTGGCCTGCCAGATTTTGATAAATATCTTCTCCCATCATCCTTGACCATGAGAAGGATGTCATTGGCATGGTGACATCATGATGCTCATGACATCTGTTGCCCCCCCACCCTTCCCAGGGCCCATCTGTTTGTTTCCTCCTCATTTTGTGATTGGGGAAGAGAAAAACTTGCAGAGTTTCAGAAAGAGCCCTGGCACGTGCCTGTGAAACATGGCGTGGAGTTTCCAGTGAGTGGTGGCTTTTTCTAAGTGCTTTTGCTTCTGTTTTCTCAATCCCAGTGTCTTCCTTTGAACTTTTGCAAACATGGGCAGCAAACTATCCGCCTTGGTCTGTGGCTTGAATCATGTCAACTGGATTTCTATTTTCTCAGTAGAAACGTTTCACTCCTTATCCAAGGAGCTTCTTCAGTCTTTGGATAAGGAGTGAAACGTTTCCACTGAGAAAATAGAAATCCAGTTGACATGATTCAAGCCACAGACTGTTCCACCTGGATGACTGAGAACCTTCATCAACATATCCGCCTTGGTATTTTAGTAAACAATTGTGCTCAACAGCCAGTTGTCTTTAATGGAAGGATGGAACACAGCACTAGCTGACTAGCCAAGGACAGCATACACTTTTTGGGCCTTTACTCTCTCCTTGTTGGTTCCCTCCAAGGGTGGAAGGCAGGCCTGTTGCTTTCAAACATCCCTGCTTGTGGGTTTTATGTGTGTGTGTCTGTGTGTTTGATCTAGATTTGCATGATAAAGGAAGGGATGCTGGGAATACCTTGTTCTGCACTGCTTTTCTTTGATTGTTTCCCTGTTCCCCTTGTCTCCAACAAAAGCTGTTGCTGTAAAGGAGAAATCTTGCCATCCTTGACCTGAAACATGGAACTGTATTGATTGCAAGGCATTGTTCCTTGTTCCCCCTCTTCCTCTCTCTTTCTGAGATGCACATACATTTCAAAGGAGTCTGTCCTTTAAGTTAATTGGAGTTGGGGTAGTGATTACGTTGTTCTTATGAATATGTAGATATAAGAGGAATTGCTGCATTATATCCCTCGGAGAGCAAGCTGGTTTATGTGACATGGAAGGAAGAAGAGTTCTCCTGTTGAGAGAACATGAATTTGCATTTGAATTCAACCACACATGGGGTGAATCTTTTGCATGTTTGAGATTTTTTGGCAAGTGGTGGCTTTCAGAGGATGGGTGCTAGATTGGCCTGCTGAATGCAAAGATAAGAATGTTGATTTTAATTAACATTAATTCTTTACTGTTTTCATGGGGGCAAAAAGGCTCAGCGGGTCGATCGCAAATTTGGAGGTTCAAATCCCTAGCCCCGTGTGTCGGAGTGAGCTCCCGCACTCGCCCCAGCTCTTGCCAACCTAGCAATTCAAAAGCATGCAAATGCAAGTAGATGAATAGGTACCACTTCAGTGGGAAGGTAACAGCGTTCCGCGCGCGTCATGCGGCCACATGACCACGGAAGCGTCTTCGGACAGCGCTGGCTCTTCGGCTAACAAACGGAGATGAGCACCAGCCCCTAGAGTCGGAGACGTCTGTGCAGGGGAAACCTTTACCTTTTACCTTTACTGTTTTAAATGAGATGGGCGGTGGAAAAATGCGATAAATAAATAAATAAGAATGGTGATTCTTGGTCTGTTTTGTGTTCCATCCTTCCATTAAGGTGCATAAAGTACAGTTAATGAGGTTATGCCCTGCAGTGTCTATAACAGGATGCAGTGACATCAAATGATGACACGTGCATTGTGGCATCATCATGCAGGTAGCGTGATGATGTCATAAAGTCTGACATAATTATATAAGTCGTGTCATTTGGGTGGTAGTATCACGATGTCATTTGTCCCCTTTCTGTCCTCCCTGCAGATATCCAGGGTTATGCATTAAAGTGTTGTTGCAACAATTCAGCATAATTATACATTTGAACACACATCCTTGGCAGCTCCCCACTTGGATTTGGGCTTTGGACCTTCTATTGCATATAGCCCTGTTTTTTGACACCTCAATGGGAGACAATAGCTAGGCCCAACAATCATGAAATCATTTCTTTGTTTGGGATTAGTGTATTATGTAAACCTATCAGTTGTGGTTTCTAAATAATAATTCTTGTTAATTTGCAAACCATGGTTTGTGGCTAAGCTTTCTCCAGCCTAGTTTCCTTTTAGAACTTTTGGGATAGGAGCTCCATGCTGGCTAGGAGTTTAGGGAATTGCAGTTGCGTCTCATTTATAGAGGACCAGATTGGAGGAAGATGATAGTCTTTTGCATGTACCCAGCTAATGGTGGTTTATTCAACAAACTCTGGGTAATAATCCATAGTTGTCATGAGGAGTGAATTATGTCATTAATGGATCCAGAGCGATTGATAAGAACTTCATGCTAACTGGGAATTTCAGTTTTTATCTCCCCAAATTTAGACTGAGTCTGCATCAACTATACCACCCATTCTCTCAGCTAGTAGACAATGATGGCATCAGAGATTTATTTTGGAGCACCAAGGACTCCACATTTATTTCTCTACTAGACAACCCTGTGACCCATTGGGTCATCCTTTGAGAGAAAGGTAGTGCAGTCTCATGTGACCAGAATGAACATTAAATTTTAGGCTGACCATATTTTTTTTACCCCAATGCTAGATGGTCCCGTGATCATCTAAGAAGAGTATCTATCATAAATAGAAAAATAATTGTAGTGACAAACAAACTTCAGCAATAAGTCTGAAGTTTATAAGGGATATAAATGTAATAAATAAATAAAAAATAAGTCAATATCTGCTTACCTAAACAGAGAAATAGAATGACCACAGGCGGGCAAAAAAGCAGTGGGAGTGGGAGTGACTTCCGACCTCCTGCTGGCATTGACTCTGCTTGTGGGAAGCTGGCAGGGAGCATTGGAGATCATGATCACGTGACCGCGGGGATGCTGCAACGGCCACAACTTTGCAAATAAAACCTGGTCTGAACATCGTGGAAATTTCAACTCCACAGGAGTAATGGGTCCTGGATTTTTAATGCATTCTTTAAGTTAGTGGATTTTAGGTACCTTGATTCAAAAATTGTTGTGGTATAATGCACTGTTTAGGGGCATGGTGGCTCAGCGGGTAAGACGCCAGGCTTGTTGATCAGAAGATTGCAAGTTCGGAGGTTCAAATCCCTAGCCCCACGTGACGGAGTGAGCTCCTGCACTCGCCCCAGCTCTTGCCAACCTAGCAATTCGAAAGCATGCGAATGCAAGTAGATTAATAGGTACCACTTCGGTGGGTAGGTAACAGCGTTCCGTGCATGTCATGCCGGCCACATGACCGCGGAAGCATCTTCGGACAGCGCTGGCTCTTTGGCTAACAAACGGAGATGAGCACCGGCCCCTAGAGTCGGACACGACTGCACAAATATGCGGGGGGAACCTTTACCTTTACTAATGCACTGTTTGGGCTAACTTGAGGGTATAAGCAGACAAACAGATAAACACAATGAGACTTTTAGTAGTATATAGATTATTTTCTTAGGCATTGCCAAGAGAGTTGACTAAAAAGGAGTATACAGAATATCACATGGAGTGATTGTGTTTCTCCTTACTCTGGAAACCCCCAGAATTTTGCCTGACTCCTTAGCTTAAGGTGTTGTTGTATCCATGGAGTTTCCTTGGCAGCAATACTGAAATGGATTGCCATTGTTTCTTCTGAGCTTTTCTGGTGGCCTTCCATTCAAGGTCTAAACCAGATCCAACCCTGCTTAGCTTTTTTTCAAGGTCAGCTAGGAGCTTTCAAACTTCAAATATTCCAAACAAAATGGTTTTCAAGCATTTCAAATATGGCGTGAAAATGCCATGTTCTGAAACTTTGCCCCAAACCTAGTCAAAATGGAGTGTTATCAGTGTTTGGAGGGCCTGCAATGGGCATTTTTTAAATAGCCAAAGTCTTCTGTCACCGAGACTTGGAGAGAACACTTTGGCCAGTGAAACAGTGAGCGCTACTTTTCTTGCAGATGTTGGCTGGTGCTAGTTGAGAGAGGAAGCCGGGGGGGGGGGCGCGTTAAAGAAAGTCATTTAAGCACATGTTCAGAGACAGAGAAGCATCATAGAGCGCTTCCTGCTGTTTTTAAACGCTTTGCGAGGAAGAGGTGTAGGTTCTGGAGATGATGTGCTTTTTTAAAGACAAAAGCAGGTTGTTAATGCAAACATGTGCGTAATGCCAGCGTCAAGCCAGATAAGTAATTTTGCGTTGCTCTTTTTTCATGTATTGATTTCTATGATTTATATAGCCACCCATCCCACACAAATGACTCTGGGCAGCTTACAAGGATTAAAACACAGAAAAACCCACCACATGGGTTCAACAATAACCCCAGTCATGGAAATAGCACATTGCTAACAGCAGAGCTCATCTACCCCGTGACCCAAATGCCTGAGGAAACAGACAGGTCTTCAATGTCTTGCGAAAGACTAACAGAGTTGGGGCCATCCAAATCTCTGGGGAATGCTGGAGGGATACTGTTCCACAGGGCAGGCGCTGCCACTGAGAAGTCATGATTCCAGGATCCAACAAGATGGCATTGTTTGATAGAAGAGACCCCAAGCATGCCTTTCCTGTTGTTATGTTTTGTTGCTTATTCGTTCAGTCTCTTCCGACTCTTCGTGACTTCATGGACCGGCCCATGCCAGAGCTTCCTGTCGGCCGTCACCACCCCCAGCTCCCCCACGGTTGAGTCCGTCACCTCCAGGATATCATCCATCCATCGTGCCCTTGGTTGGCCCCTCTTCCTTTTGCCTTCCACTTTCCCTAGCATCAGCATTAGTTGTTATGTTACTCAATGGTTTTATTGAAGTTGCATCCAGCTAGGGTTACAGATGACCAGCGAAAAGAGGACATTTCCTCCTCTTTATCCTTATGTCCTCCCTCTCTGGCAGACATAACCTTAAAATCAAATATTGTCCAACTTTTTGAGTGTCTTTAAAAAAATTAGGTCTGTTTTCACAATAGTCATTTAAACTTTCATGTATTATGACCTTGTATATTGTCTGCTTCTTCTTTTTTTTCGTCTGTCAACAGATGAGACAGTCTAGACCATAACTTTCCAAACCGTGTGTCACAACACTTTAGTGTGTTGCGACACACAGTTTAGTGTGTTGCAAAACAACCCGGAAGCGGCGGCGGCGTGCACGGGGGTGTGTGAGGTGGTGGCAGTGGCCTCGTGTTTTCCGCTAAAACCCAGAAGCGCTGATGGCGGGCCGCCACCGCGGGGGCACGCGCAGTGGCGGTGTGTATGGCGGCGGCAGCAGCGACGACGGCAGCGGTGCGCCATCAGCACTTTCATGTTTTAGTGGAAAACACGAGGCCGCCGCCGCGGCGCGCCCCCCGCCACTGCCGTGCACGCCCCTGCTGCCACGCGTGCCCCCGCACCGCCGCCACTGCCGCCATTGGTGTGTCGCCAATGGCAGCAGTTTGGAAAGCACTGGTCTAGATATACATTATTTAACTTATTTCCTGATTCCAGCAATCAGCTTCAATCCAGCCCCTTCAAATGTATGATTACCATAGTCCATAGATCCCATGACTCGTCATACGTTTCTATGGCATAGCTTACCAAACTGTGTGTTGCAACACTTTAGTGTGTCACGACAAAACCCGGAAGTGGACGTGCATGGCGGCGGTGTGCGGGGCCACGCGGTGGCGGCCCGCCATCAGCGCTTCCGGGTTTTAGCGGAAAACACGAGGCCGCTGCCACCACCTCACACACCCCCGCGCTGCCGCCGTGCACGCCCCCGCCGCCGCTGCTGCCGTTGGTGTGTCACCAACGGTGGCAGTTTGGAAAGCACTGTTCTATGGTAAAACCTGAAAAGTTCATTGTCATCAATTCTGTTAACGTGTGTTTTGGAAAATAAAAATTTCATGGAAAAATATTGCAATTGAAAACCCAGTCTTTCTGATGCTGGAAAAAGTAATTTCATATACTGTACATGTAGGCCTAAGTCAGGGCTTTCCAAAGTGCCGCCGCTTGCGACACACCAGCGGCGGCGGCAGTGCGGCGGTGTCGCGCGCACGCATGGTGGCGGCGCGGGGGGCGTGCGTCATTGCACGCATGGCGGCGGCGCGGGAGGCATGCGGCGGCGCGGGAGCGTGCGGCGGTGCGCGCGTGCACGGCAGCGGCGGCAGCCTCCGCTAAAATGCGGAAGCACTGATCCCGCGCCGCTGCTGCTGCCACCTTGCACACGCACGCCGCCGCTTCCGGGTGGTGTGGCGACACACCACGCTGTGTGTGGCGACACACTTTTGTGTCGCGACACACAGTTTGGAAAGCTCTGGCCTAAGTATACTTTTTTGTAGTTTTTTGCTGTAATTTTTGTTACAGATGCCAAGAAAGTTAAACAGTTTGTATGTCCTCATTTGTCCTCCTTTTCAATTCTCCATGTCTTCCTTTGCCTGTTTAGATATCTGATAACCTTACATTCATTCATTCATTCATTCATTTTCTATCCTGCCTTTTTATAAATAACTCAAGGGGGCGAACATACCTAATAGTCCTTCCTCCTCCTCTTTTCCCCACAACAACAACCCTCTGAGGTGAGTTGGGCTGAGAGAGAGGTACTGGCCCAAGGTCACCCAGCCAGCTTTCGTGCCTAAGGCGGGACTAGAACTCTCAGTCTCCTGGTTTGCCATTGGCTCCTTCCTAGGGCTGAGAGAGAGGGACTGACCCAAGGTCACCCAGCCGGCTTTCATGCCTGAGGCGGGACTAGAACTCTCAGTCTCCCGGTTTCTAGTCCATTGCCTTAACCACTAGACCAACCAGCACTGTTGATTCTTTCCTGGACCACCAGCACCCCTAATTTTCCCCCTTGTAAGCTTTGCATGCAGCTTTGGCTGCTGCAGTCAGACACCTGTAATAATAGGGAAACTTGATGCAGTTTTATAAAGTGAATTAGAATGGACAAAATAGTCTGGTACAATCCTCTTAGAAATCTGAGGAAAGCTGCTCTTACTGAAAAGAGGCCACTCCAACGCTGGCCTTGATGCATTAAGCATTTTCCTTAAATGACAAAAACTGCAGGCCTGGTAACTATGACTGCATTATGCAGAATCAAAGCTGTGATATGGAGCACTGGATTTACAAGGATAAGAAAGGCCCAGTTACTGTAGATGCAGCACTTACCCAGCCTTGGCTGATTTTGGAAAGCTAAGCAGGGTTAGAAATGGGTAGAACTTGGATGAGGAACCACTAGGACAGTGTGTAATGATATGTGGGAAAGACCTTGGGAGATGGGTGAAGAGATGCTGCCTAGGGAATGGTCAGATAAGAGACAGCATAGCCCGCAGCTGCACAGTGGGTGGGGCAAGAGGCTCAGAAGGGACCCTCCCTAGTTTCTTGGGCTGTAAAGGAGACAATGGAAGAATTGTACCTTCAGACTTGCAAGATTGATGTCAGCCTTACCAGGTAGACCAGACAGGAAACACATCCAGATAAGCTAATTCCTACTTTATTGTAAAGCTACGTTAACAGAATCTTGCAAGTCTGAAAGTACAATTCTCCCACCATCTCCTTTACAGCCTGAGAAACTAGGGAGGGTCCCTTCTGAGCTTTTGCCCTCTCACTATCCAGCTGCGGGCTATGCCTTCTCTTCTGACCTTATGCTGGCTGGGGAATTCTGGGAATTGGAGTCCACACATCTTAAGGTTGAGAAACAGTGCACTAGGAAGTCAAAAAAACATCCTTGGAGAAGACTCTAGCAAACCATTTCTTTATTGTTCCTAAAAAACCCAGGGATCAAACTCAACTCGAAAGAGACTTTTTTCTGCAGAAGAAAAGCTGTAAATCAGATCTTGCTGCTAGTCCTTTCCTTCAGTTTGTTCTGGAGCAACATTAGATCGAAAAATGTTCAACTGGGCCACGGGGCTCCCGCCCACAAACCCTGCCCCCTTCCATGTGATTGGCTCCTGCCCGCAAACCCCGCCCCCCGGTCCACGGAAATCCCAGAAACCCCGCCCCCTCTGTCCACAGAAAAATCATCTTTTGAAACCGGTCCCTGGCGCCAAAAAGGTTGGGGACCCCTGCTCTAGCTTCCACATGCAGCTGAACCAAGTTCAAAATCCTGTAATGCAAAAGGGATCCAACTAGAAGACCATTTTGTGGGCTGTGTTGCTAAGAAGAACTGGAGTCACGTGCTTGGTGCTGCTCTGCTGTCTTTCTTTTGAGATTTCCTGCATTACTTATTTATTAAACGCTGGCTGGAGAAGGCTTTCTCTAAAAATAACGCCATGTCCCGGTGGATTGTTCAGTCTTGCTTAAGTTGCTTCTGTGCCACTCAAGTGTGCATCCTGTGTGCCACAAACAGGCACTTCACAAATTACGGGGCTGCTCTCAAAATATATTCCTTTAAGGCACTGTTCCTACTAATGCCAGATGTCCATCAACGTGATTTTTTTATCCACAGCTCCCTAACCTTTATGATCCTTGCTTTGCCATACTTTTAGAGTAAGTTCTCCTTCTGGTGAGAAAAAAAAATGGGGAATTAATCCCAAGAGTTTACAGCGTTCCTCGCCAGAGTTGCAAATGTTGATAGCCTGAATCTGTTTGGATCTTCTCGACAATTTCAGCTTCAAAAAAATGGGTTTCTTGCCCAAATGCTTAGGTAAATCTTTGAAAATACAGAGGTTTTCTGAACTCTTCCTTACAACTCCATCATGGCTTCCATGAAAACCAATCTATTTGCAGTTGTGTACACAAAGACCTCCGTAATGCAGACAACTGTGCCATTGCACGGAAACTGCTTCTGATATGATCTCACGGGAACATGAATGATGGGTATGAAGGGTGTGAGATCAGCCAAGGTTGTCTAGGAGTGACCAACCCGTAGTGAAAAGTAGACCCCCTTGAGTCAAGCTGAGCACCTGGTGAACTCATGGACACGACACATCCATATATTTTTCTTGGCAATGATATGGAAATGGCTTGCCATTGCCTTCTTCTAGATATTGTTTCAAATTCCCAACTTAGCCGACAGTCCTGGGATGAACTGGTGGTCTCCTGTGTAAGGACTAGCTAGATCTGACCTACATCTTAACTTTTTCCAGATCAGCTAAGGTTAGCTAGGTGCTGCCTCTTGTCTCAATATTAGCTGGTAAGCCATAAAACAGGCTTTCCTGATGCTGAGCCTCAACAACAAAGCTGTCTCTCTGCAGCAGGAAAATTCAGGGGATGCTAGGACGGGAGGGAGTCTTAAGCCAGGGAATGCTGTCTTTAAAAAGCCCTTTCAGTCTGACATGAATTAGGACACACCATTTAAAAATGTATACCAAGGTTACATAAAGCCATATGTTGACTCTCTATTCCTCCCTCCTTCTCCTCCTCCTCCTCCCCCTCCTCCTCCCCTCCCCCTCCTCCTCCTTCTTCCACTCCTCCTCTTCCTCCCACTCCTCCTCCTCCCACTCCCACTCCTCCTCCTCCCACTCCTCCTCCTCCTCTTTCCACTCCTCCCCCTCCTCCTCCTCCTCCTACTCCTCCCATGCCTCCTCCTCCTCCTCCCCCCTCCTCCTCCTCCTCCTACTCCTCCCATGCCTCCTCCTCCTCCTCCTCCTCCCACTCCTCCTCTTCCTCCCACTCCTCCTCCTCCTCCTCCTCTTCCCACTCCTCCCACTCCTCCTCCTCCTCCTCCCACTCTTCCTCCTCCTCCTTCCCCCTCCTCCTCCTCCTCCTACTCCTCCCACTCCTCCTCCCACTCCTCCTCCTCCACCCACTCCTCCTCCTCCCACTCCCACTCCTCCTCCCACTCTTCCTCCTCCTCTTTCCACTCCTCCCACTCCTCCTCCTCCCCCACTCTCCTCTTCCTCCCATGCCTCCTCCTCCTCCTCCCACTCCTCCTCCTCCACCCACTCCTCCTCTTCCTCCCCCTCCTCCCCCTCCTCCCCTCCTCCCCTCCTCCTCTTCCTCCCACTCCTCTTCCCCCTCCCCCTCCTCCTCCTCCTCCCACTCCTCCTCTTCCTCCCACTCCTCTTCCTCCTCCTCCCACTCTTCCTCCTTCTCCTCTCTTTCTCTCTCAGTTTCTATCCCTGCCTTCTCTTTTGCACTAAAACCTTGCAGAAGATAATTCCATTAGCAGATAAGATGTGAGATCTGCAATTAAAGAGAGGGAAAAGGGGAAAGGAAAGTGTTTGGACCACTGGACACAGTTGATGCTTCCCTGAAATGGCAGCAACACTAAGCATATCAAGATTTTTGCAGTACAGGGAATGAGGAAGCTGACATGATGTTGCAGGTGGACTGGTGTCTATTTTTGCAATAAACAAACCATTTATTTCCCTTCTTCCTCTTCCCTACTCTCCAGCATTGTTAGCTGGGTTGAAAAGCATTGGCTTTTTCAAGTACAGTTCCAAAGCAACTGAATTTGCGAAATAGTTCTAGAAAAATTCTTTAGTAACTCAGGATTCCCGAAGATGTAGTCTGAGACCACATCTTCCATGTAGAAAAACATAGGTGAGACAGCTGGCAAGGTCCCTAATAGGAATGGAGACTTTTAAAGCTTTTAACCAGAAAGGATCAATGTTTTTGCTCCAGAGAAGCTGGTCCTTGACACCATGGCATAAAAGTGGGGGGTGTTGAAATCTCCCCGCTGCCATTTATTTTTAAAAATCAGTACCGTTGATTCTTCTAAAAGAAGGAAGTTGATGGCTTGAATCTTCTGGAAGTATTAACAGATTTGCTTTAAGCTTTAAATCATTTCAAAATGACCAAAACATCAGGGCACCAACATTGACCGTTTTGTCACTGAAATCCAGTTGCATGATCTCGGGGGTGCTGCGTTACAAAAAGAAGACTGAGTGAGAGGTGACTGTGAGAAATGGGTTGCTCACCCCTGCCTTAAACCCAAGCTGAGAGATCATCGAGGTAACTAAACCATGACTTCTGCTGCAGCTGGAATTTCACACATCAGAAAAAAACAGCCCTTCCAAGTAGACTTGGCTGAACTATGATGTCCGGATAAAAGTTACTAGTTTCTGTACTCCTTTGCTCTAATCTCTGCACTGAGAAACACTGTTGCTTTGTAAGACCAGAACTATGTCCCTTGAGGTTCACACTTACGCTGAGTTGAAAGAAGCTTTACTTATGTCTGACTTTGTGTCTTGGATGAGCCCAACTATGTGTGCTTGTGAACCGTGGTTTGTAATTTAGTGTGTTGGATGTGTTTAGTCAATGGTGGTGGATTCAATAAATGAGGTTGAAGTCAACAACCAAACTCTACCGTTGGGCAGGGCTGGGCTTAAAAATCAAACTCTGGTGTTGAAGCTCTGTAAACCAGTGTTTCTCAAACTTGGCAACTTTTAAGATTTGTGGACTTCAACTCCCAGAAATCCCCAGCCAGCAAGGTTGAGAAACACTGATTTAAGAAGTTGTATTGACCTATAAAAGCCTAACCAGTGTCCAGCTCATCTGTCTGAGGCACATCTCTCCTACTTCAAATACATCCAGCTGTTACGGTCTGCAAGAGAGGATCTTTTGAAGGTACCCCCATGGTCAGAAAATCATCTGCCTGGTATGCAGGATAGAACCTTCATATGTTCTTGGTCTCAGGTTATAAAATGCCCCTTGGGAGCTGTATAGGAGTGCCCCACTCTCAACTTTTAGCAGCTTCTAACTGTTAATTGATTTTAGTATTAATGTCATGCATCCCACATTTTTCTTTTCTTTTTTAAAAAAAATGGTTAGTGCCTTAGTGCTCACCGGAGCAGAAAGGCTGAGTCTACCGAAAAGAAAGCAATAAATCACTTGTGGAATGCCCTCGGCAACGTGGAGTCTGAGTCCATCCATCCTTCCATCCTAGCTGGCCCCTAGATGTAAAACGGGAAGGCTGGTAGATGGGGTCAACGGTGGTGCCATTTTAATCTGCAACCCTGCTGAGGGATGCAAGATGCAGCCCTTTGGGAAATTTAAATTGTGACCGGACTTGACCTGCAGCTACTGGCTAGGATGTCAGGGCAAGGAAAAGAAGTAAAAAATGAAAGCGCCTTAAAATCCGACCTCGACGATTTGGTAGTTGGCTCTGGCACTTGTCCAAGATGTCAGGGGCGGTCCACCTCCTGCTGTCAAGTGATGAGTCCGCTGGAGGAGGAGGGCAAGCAGTCCTGAGATGCTTTCCCAAAGCTAACTTTATTCTGTACCATGACTAAATATGCGAGGCGGGTGTGGAATGATCCGTATGATTTGACGCCTAAGACGATGAAACTGAAATAATTCAGAATTCATCAGGGGGCCCAGGGGTGATGCCGCAAGCTCTGTGCCCCTAGGAGAGGCGAGGAGGCCAAACTTCGCAGGAGCTGCATGAAAACACCAAGATGTGTTTTTGACATCCAGCGATCTGTGGATTGGGCTGCATGATTCATTAAACACACTATGTGTGCCTCGATAACCAAGCGGGGGGGGGGGGGGGGGAAGATCCACCTAAGACTCTAGATGTGAAGGATGCTAAGCAACCAGAACATAAAAGCACGTTAAAACATCTTATTTAAATTAAAGGCAGCAGGGGCAGTTTTGAAAAGAAATGGGTTTTCTCAGACAGGTTTCCTGTTGATTTGATTTTTTTCCCCCGCCTGAAAGCCCTACAAATTGTATCCAACGCGCACTGAAAATGTGGAGCTATTTGAAAGTCCCTGTCCAGTCTTGGCAACAACCAGGCTCCAATCTGATGGATTCCAGGTTTCCAAAAGAGCTGGCTTCTAAGACAAAAATCAAGGTTGTTCAATATCAAGCAGAGATTGACACCCCAGATGAATACTAGAGAACAGCAATGAATCTCAGAGCTTCTGTCCCCCAAGAATCCATGTATTTATACAGAGGATCCAATTCTGAAGCTGAAGTTTGATTGGGCCAAGTGGGTTGGGTCAGCTGACAAAGCGGTCAGGTAGAGTGGTCTTGCAGCTAATATAGTATAGATGTAATAGTATAAAAAGTAAAGGTTTTCCCACGCACATTTGTGCAGTCGTGTCTGACTCTAGGGACTGGTGCTCATCTCCGTTTGTTAGCCAAGGAGCCAGCGTTGTCCGAAGACGCTTCCACGGTCATGTGGCCGGCATGACACACGCGGAACGCTGTTACCTTCCCACCGAAGTGGTACCTATTCATCCACTTGCATTTGCATGCTTTCGAATTGCTAGGTTGGCAAGAGCTGAGGCGAGTGCGGGAGCTCACTCCGTCACGCGGGGCTAGGGATTTGAACCTCCAAACTTGCGATCTTCCGATCGACAAGCCTGGCATCTTACCCGCTGAGCCACCACGCCCCCTGTGTAATAGTATAGAGTGTAGTAAAGTAAGAGTAAAATAACATTGTATAATATCATTAGTAATAAAGATATAGGATAAGATAATAGTTATAGAAAACACTCACACATATATTTGTAAGTTTCACTTTTGTATTGTAGATATTTTTTCAAAATAGAACATCTCCCCGACCCTTATAGGGAGATATGAAAATCCAATTGTCTAAGGTCCAGTGCTTTTGGTGGATCTTTTGAGCCTGAAGCAATCAAATTGGGTATATTTTAAAATGGACCCATGATTGGGTGGCAGAGCTGTACTGCAGCACACACACCAGTTGCATGTATTGACCCCTAGCAAAGAGATACGACCGGTCACTTCCACTGTAGATTTCGAAGAGGACAATCAGCCTTTCTAGCTCACAAGATGGTGAGTTGATGAACCAGTTCAGTTGCCTAGAATGTCAGGCTTCTGATGACAGCCTGTACTGGAAGTGGTTAATCCCAAAAGCAAGTGTCTCAGAGTTCTGGTTACTGACATGGATTAAGGAGGTTAAAGTTAACAACAAGCACTCCAACTAAGTCTCTTCTGTCAAATGAGAAACTATATATAGGCAGATGAAGGCAGGAGGATTCTGATTGCTTTTTCTCCTGCTCTTTTGATGTAAAAGGGAGGAAAAATGTTTCTTTTGAGAAGATGGGACAGTCCATAGCTCTTCGGGGTTTGGGAAATAGCTACTGGACTTCTTATCAATGTAAGAATGAGTTCCCTCTCAAAAAAAAGAAAAGAAAAGCCAACTTTATTAAGTCCTTGCTGGTCTTGTCAGATATTAAGCCATTTTATTCAGCTGGATTATCTAAAGGATGGCTGGCTACCACTGAAACCAGAATCCCAGGTCACAGCATTCCTGATTAGTACAATTTCTTTCTGTAAAGTAAGGAAAACAGTCCCTATTATCTATCATGGCTAGGGATAGGATTATGGTTAGGAAAATAATTTTTGAGGATTTTTTAAAATTGATACAAGTACATGCTACATAATCTTGTAATACAGTATATCTGATGAAAGCTTATTACATAAGTTTGGTAACAGTTTGCAAGCTTGCAAGCCACGGAACCGTTGCTTACTAATTTTAGTAACCTTGTTTTACACATTGTTCACGTTTCCGCCGTTGAAAATTCCATTATGTGCATTTACCCAAGCTGACAACTCAATTACATATGTTTACACACTTTGCAGAAC
The DNA here is from genome assembly GCA_023362775.1 of Charina bottae. Lineage (NCBI taxonomy): Eukaryota > Metazoa > Chordata > Lepidosauria > Squamata > Charinaidae > Charina > Charina bottae. The sequence continues at coordinate 2,137,724 of JALMGJ010000048.1, read as the reverse complement.
CAATAAAAACAAGATGTTTCAAGTTAGGATTAGGAACAAAATATTTTTATTAGAATTAAATGCACAATCATGGGGTTAGGATCAGCGCCAGGAGCTGGACCACCAGACAGAGTGGAGATTGACAATCGTTCGTTCTCCCCTCCCTGAGAGAGAGATGGATAAAAGGGGGGGAATGGTGGGGTAGAAAACATGAACAACCATTGGGAGAATGTATACCCCCAGATAGCATTTTTTGCCCTGCATCCTGGTGCTGGCAATAAGAATATGAATTGCCAATAGAAGAGAATCTCTGTAGCTCAGAGTTGAACTGTGGAGTCCTTGGTGCTCTCTAAGCTTGGTTGTTTTGCAGACATTTCATGACCCAACTAGGTAACATCATCTAGGTAACAGGTAACAGGCACTGTTTATGTTACCTAGTTGGGTCATGAAATGTCTGCAAAACAACCAAGCTCAGAGAGCACCAAGGACCCCCAAAGAATATGTATCTCTTAGTATGTATTTGCAAGCAAAATAAATTTAAATTAAAAAGGGCCCATTCAATTCATTCATTCATTCATTCATTCATTCATTCATTCATTCATTCATTCATTCATTCATTCAACAAATGTATATGGCTGCCCAAATCGCACACAGTGACTCATGTTTTCATTTGCTATGAAATGAGTGCCCTGCACATAGCCAGGGCGCAATCAGCAGGAAAATCTTCAGTTGGTTGCCAGCTCCATTTTTTTCTCCTGGTGTAATGGAGCCAATACCTAATCCAGTGTTTCTCAACCTTGGCAACTTTAAGATGGGTGGACTTCAACTCCCAGAATTCCCCAGCCAGCCTACTGGCTGGGGAAATCTGGGAGTTGAAGTCCACCCATCTTAAAGTTGCCAAGGTTGAGAAACACTGATCTAATCTTTCTAAGCAATTCCCATGGTAATGAATGTGCTTTTTTTTAATGATTGATCCTTGGAAATCTTTTTTTAAGTTGTGCTTCTTCCTTCAAACAAATTCTACTCCAGTTGCTTTATCATTATTAAGGATAATGTCTGGACGTTTGATTGCAACATATCCTTGAAATTTTATTTAGTTAGTTGGGGCTCAGTTCTGTTTAGAATTCCTCCAAAAATGACAGGGATATTAGTTCTGACTTAGAAAGATGGGAGCTCTGTGCCTAATGCTGACACAGTCCTAGAAAATCTACTTTTTTCTCTCTGCTGGAGGACATAAACAGCTGGAGCCCTTGCCTAATTCTTAGATAGCTGTTTATGATAGGATTGAGTGATTTACTAATTTATTTATTTGCAAGACCAAAATCTCCTGCTTGGCTTGACACTGTCCAGTTGTTGTTGATCTGACAGCTCATGAACTCAGTTGATGATGATGATGATGATGATGATGTTGACAATAAACCTTAATAATCCTAGCTGTTAATAATCCTAATATCTAGAAAGTATTCGCAGAGCAAAGAAATTCAGCCAGCTATTTCTCCTCTTAATTAATTGGTTAATTTTGTGTTTCATTTGCTTGCGAAAAGACTGCTGAGTTTAATTGTTGTGCTTTCTGATGGTCTAACATGCATTGCATTCCTTGCTGTTTTTCTTAGAATGGTTTTCTGCACTGCCATCAAAAGTAGAAGAGCAGAGGACGCCAAGAAGAGATCTGCAGAGTTTCTGGCCATCACTTTTCCTGAGTCTGCTGTAATGGAGACAGGTATCCAGTCTTTGTCAGTCCTTTGAATCCTTGTGAAATCTGTATTCTGTAAGGAATGCCTTCACTTCTACTAATCTCTCTGTAGGTGATTAAAAAGGTTTGTTTATGGGAAGAAGGGAAACCATGATATCTAATTTGGGAGGGTGAGGATTACAGGTAGTCCTCGCTCTTAACGACCACAATTGGGACCAGAATTTTGGTTGCTAAGCAAGCGGTCATTAAGTGAATCTGGCCCAATTTTACGACCTTTTCTGCAGCGGACATTAAGCGAATCACTACAGGTGCTAAGCGAACCATGTGGTCATTAAGCGAATCATATGGTTCCCCGTTGATTTTGCTTGCCAGAAGCCAGCTGGGAAGGTTGAAAATGGCGATCACGTGGCCATGAGATGCTGTGATAATTATAAATGGGAACTGGTTGCCAAGCACCCAAATTGTGATCATGTGATGGCGGGGACACTGCAACGGTCGTAAGTGTGAGGACCGGCCATAAGTCGGTTTTTCCAGCACCATTATAAGTCTGAACTGTCACTAAATGAATGTTTATTAAGTGAGGACTACCTGTACAATTATTATGTTTGTAACTGCTACAAAGAAGATTGGAAGTTGCTTTGTTAGATATCTTTTTTCCCCTCTTTCTCTTGTTTTTGTTATCTTTCCGTTTTTCTTTTATTCTTCTATATTTTCTTCTTTCTATTTTCCCTTTTATGTTTCTGTAGTTTTTTAAGCTTATGTAAAATCGTTTTTAATAAAAATTGCGTTAAAAAAAAGAAATCTCTCTATAGGTGTCAAGATGACGTTGAGATTATTATTTAGCAGTATAAGCTGCTGTTCAGAGTTGGGGAGGAGGAGGATTCTGATTAAAATAAAATCAAAAATTAAAATATCTATCACTACCCATATCTAGCAGGGGTCCAAAAATGCCTTACCAGCCAGGCAGTGGTGATCATAAATATATATATTTAGCATGACAAGTGTCTTCCTGAGTTGGAAATGAAAGATGGAAGACTATTTGTCTGGCCCTACTGTTGTTTGGCTGTGGATAAGCCGTGAGATGCCTAAAGGATTGAAATCTAAGGAACTGTCATGATCAAGTCAGACTAATGCTTGGTTAGTCTAATGCTAAATACTTTGCTGGGGAAAGATCTCTAAAATCTCAAGTTTAACGTAACGGGGTAAAGTGTCCTTTTCCAACTCTATGGTTCTCTGATCACAGGATAGCCTCTTAACTAGAAATTTGGAGATTAAAATTGAAATCTTTTATGTGCCAAATATGCACAACACCTCTGAGCCATGGTTTTGGACTGGGTCTGAAGGCTTATTGAGCAAGAGACCATATGTTCCAGGTCTTCTTATGGGTCTGGTTATCCTGACCCAGTGCTGACAAAGCTAATATTTTAACATCCATTGAATATATGAATATATCAGGAGGCCCTCTGTACAGTCACTCATGCCCTCGTCATCTCCCATATAGACTATTGCAACGCACTCTACATGGGGCTACCCTTGAAGAGTATCCGGAAGCTTCAACTGGTCCAGAATGCAGCTGCGAGCGCAGTTATTGGTGCCCCAAGATCGGCACATGGGACACCTCTGCTGCGCCAGCTGCACCGGGTGCCAGTATGCTTCCGGGCCCAATTCAAGGTGTTGGTTATTACCTTTAAAGCCCTACATGGCATGGGACCAGGCTACCTAAGGGACCGTCTCATCCCCAGAACATTGAACCATCCCACTTGGTCATGCAGAGAGGGCATGCTGCGGACCCCGTCGGTAAGGGAATTCCACTTGGCGGGGTCCAGAAGGCGGGCCTTCTCTGTGGTGGTGCCCGCCCTTTGGAACATTCTGCCCCCGGAGGTGAGGCAGGCCCCATCACTCCCGGCCTTCCGGAAGAACTTAAAGACCTGGTTCTGCCGCCTCGCCTGGGATGGGAACAGGAACAGCTCCTCCTGGGGATGGCTGGTACCATAGGGCCCTTTTAAGTACAATCTTATTGCCCCCTTGGATTTTATATTTAATTTATTAGTATTTATATGATATATGATGTTTTTGTATTTGCACTGTTTTTATCCATTTTAACGGTTGTAAACCGCCCAGAGTCCCCTTCGGGGGAGATGGAGCAGTAATAGAAATTGAAAGAATAGATAGATAGATAGATAGATAGATAGATAGATAGATAGATAGATAGATAGATAGATAGATAGATAGATAGATGATGGATGGATGGAATCTAACCTACTGTCTGAATAATACACGTTACTGAATTATGGTCATTCCCTGACATAGAACATGGGAAACACCTTCACCTGGAGGCTTGATGCCAAGGAGAATAGCCAACATTGGGCTCCAACAACTGAGTTTACAAAGAGGTGCGAGGTGATTAAATTGAGCTGAGACAGACTTTGCTCCCAACCAAGAAGTTCTTAAGTTAACTTTGACACCTAGGCATTTGGAGGGAAATCTCCCCATTGGAACAATCACATCCAGATGTCAAAGCCGAGATTTCGTGAGGTCCATAAACAGTTGTCCTAAATATCCCTTTGCTTCACTGATGTTGTTAGTAAAAACAAGCTAATGGTAATCATTAGTTACCTGTTCCTTGTCCTCTCAGCAGTACCATGTCGAATTGCCATATATGGGCAATTAGAATTAATGCAAACAGCACTTACCAGCTGAACGCCTAGTTTATTCCCAGATGGGAAGGTCAACATCATTATCCTTGGTGAATTCAATTACCAAATCCTCTAGAATCATGGCACTTGTTTCCTGCTTGTTAGTCACCTGAGTGTTCCACAAAGTTGCTCTTTTGGCATGGGGTTTCTATGTTTCTTGAAAAATACATATATACTAAAACAAGAAAATGCATTCCCCCCCCCCACACACACTGTAATTTTCTTACCAGTGAAAATTGGACTTTTCTAGCCTTAATGTTGTTTGTTTTAGTGTGAAATAGCTTTTCTATTCAAAGGGAACAAGGAGAAATCAAATTACAGTACTTGCAAACATGGATGATACAGAGAAATAGGAAAAAAACATTTGGATGCAACAAACCCTAGTTTAGGTCCTAGTGCCTGCCTTGTGCCCTGCTGTAAGAGTGTGTCACGAAATCATGCATGTCTAAAACGTGTGTCGCCAACATGAAAAGTTTGGAAAGCTCTGCCCTAAGGCATTGGAGTGTCTGCAGGGGGGGTTACAACCAGGCAATCAAAGCCCCACCCTTTTTTACGTGCAACTTTGTTTGTGTGATCATAGCTGCCATTTTGAACTTTTTGACTACTCACTCCCCCCAAGGATGCCCTGTAAAGACAGATTCTTTCTGCTATAGATATTGTACTTGCTGTGAACTTAGAAATTTTCTCTCTAGAATATAAGTCAGTGTAGGTTTTCCTACTTCCCATTCTGCAAGACCGGAAGACTTACAGATTCTAAAAGTTCACAAAACTGTTTGGCATATTTACCCTTTAAACATGTATATAAAATTATTTCCTGAGAGAATAGGAATTTTCTAGCTGGGTGGGAAATACAACCGTAGTTTTGAGTGGTCTTACTTTGATTTTAGAGTCCCCTGATCAATCCAGGTAAAGAGTAGAAAAAACGGTATGGAACCTCTGAAATCATAGCCCACATACAATTGACTACTAGATTATGGCCTTTATGCTAACATGGGCTGCAATCTGGTTCATGGTTTATGAAACATGGAAATCCCATGTTCTCCAAAGAACCTGAAGATGTTACATGAGCTGGTCCTAACATCCAAGATATAACTTTTGGAGTTCTAGATCCATTCAGTTTCACTAGCTAAAGCAGTCCCTTGCCCATGAACATAGAGATGTTGGAAAATGTCTCCTCAGGCATCATGTGAAAACAGCTAAACAAAATTTCATCCCTAGAATATTCAGTGGCAGTCCATTGAGAACATGAGCCTTTAAGCAAAAAGGCATTGAAAGTCCAACTACCTTTCTCTTCAACATTTGTTGATGTGAAAATGGATTTTAGCATTACCACCAAGAACAACCATCAGAAATACTCTGAATCCCAACACTGCCCAAACATCAAAATAGGCTGAATTTTATGCTAAGTCCAAGGCAAGATTGAATCTCACCTCCAGACATTGACAGGCAAGCTCATATATTCCATTAGGGTTTCTAATCAAATGGAAGTAAGAATGAAGACTACTACTAAAGAAGTTTTATTTCAATATTCCTTTTATTTTCCCCCTTTTTAGAGAAACAGTGATAGACATTCCTCAGGAGGAGGGGACGTTGTGAATATAGTACCATCTGATTTTAAACATTAATTCTGTTGCCACCATGCTTGTTACTGTTGATTGGATATATATTTTGTCTTTCCTCCATGAGATGAAGGTAATGTACTTAATACTTTCCAGTTTTTCCATACAATTCCCCCCCCCCATTTTTCCTGTAGGGTAAGTTGAGAAAGTTACCCAGTGCATATCTTAGGTTGGACTTGACTCCAACACCGCAACAACCACAGCATCATTTTGACTATTGTTTTTATTGCCTTTCATATTAGCCATGGTCATTGAGCATTTTTATTAGCAGCTGCATCTTTGCACATGTTAGTGCTAATCTTTGTTTAGTTTTGCTTGGGGTTGGGGGGGATAATGTGTTATGTGAATCCAGGATAATAGGTTGGTTTATGGATCAGTGGATTGTGTACACACAGAAAATGGGTTAATTCAGTAAGCAGGTCAAGCTTGTTGTGTGAACACACAGCTGTAGCATTATTTTTTGAATTCTAGGTTCTGTTGCATACTGCTCTGAGAAGGTCATGAATTATTTAATTAAGTAAAGAGATAAAGTTGCAAGGAAGTGCAATCTCTTTTGATGCAGAGCTGTTCTTCCTTCCATCTTGAAATCCCATGAAACTTGGTCTTATCTTGGTGTTACAAATGAGTCTAAAGAACAAGACCTGCATTTATTCCTAAACTGTTCTTTGAGTACCTCTCCACCTTCACAACCCCCCATAGATTGGTTTCTACTTCAAAGTGAAACTTTCAACTCCCTCTAGATAGGCTTATGTGTGACTGCTGTCACTTTTATTTTATAACAAAAATTTGGTGACACATCCCGTAATCCCAGGTTTTCATTCTGGCAGGTTTGAGAACATCTCCCAAATCCACAGGCAGCGCCTTTATGCAAAATCAAATCCATCATGTTCCTTTTTGATCTTCACTTTTCCCAATAGATTTGGACAAAGCTCGTTCACAAAGGATTTGTGACAATGAAGTAAGAGTACATTTCTAAAGGTAAAGAAGAAATTCTAGATGGAATATTTTGGGAATGGAAGGTTCCCATATATTTCAGGTGAATTCTCTCTTGGAATCCCTTCACCCAACCTCTTGCTATTTTCCTATATTTCTTAAAGTTGTGGGTTTCAAAGTTCTTGTCTCCAGAGAACCCTCTTTTTGGGGGCATGGGGGATATTAACTTTCCTACAGAGGCCTTCTTTGGCAACTCTATTGGAATCACTGTTTACTACAGAAGATTCGTTTTGGATCCTCAGCTTCTTTTCCTATAATTGACAGTAAAGGTAAAGGTAAAGGTAAAGTTTCCCCCCGCACATTTGTGCAGTCGTGTCCGACTCCAGGGCGGTGCTCATCTCCGTTTGTTAGCCGAAGAGCCAGCGTTGTCTGAAGACACTTCCACGGTCATGTGGCCACATGACATGCGCAGAACACTGTTACCTACCCACCGAAGTGGTACCTATTGATCTACTTGCATTAGCATGCTTTCGAATTGCTAGGTTGGCAAGAGCTGGAGCTAGTGCGGGAGCTCACTCCCTCTCGCGGGGCTAGGGATTCGAACCTCCGAACTTGCAATCTTCCGTTCAACAAGCCTGGCGTCTTACCCACTGAGCCACCACGGCCCCATAATTGACAGTACACCATTGTTAATATCTAATCTCCCCATATAGCCTGCAGCCATAGATGGTTGGGGAAGATTGATGGTGAAAAGAACGTTATCTTTCATCTAAGCCAGGGCTTTCCAAAGCGCCGCTGCTGGCGACACACCTGGCGGCGGCGACGGCAGCGGTGACACGCATGCGCACGGCGGCGGCGCGGGGGGGTGTGCGGCGGCGCGCGCGCACGGCAGCGGCGGGGGGGCGTGCGGCGGCGCGCGCACACGGTGGCGGCGCGGGAGGGGCGTGCGGCGGCACAGGGGGCGTGCGGCGGCACAGGGGGCGTGCGGCGGCACAGGGGGCGTGCGGCGGCGCGCCCGTGCATGGCGGCCGCCGTGCACGCGTGCGCCGCCGCTTCCGGGTGGTGTGGCGACACATCACGCTGTGTGTGGCGACACACTTTTGTGTCGCGACACACAGTTTGGAAAGCTCTGATCTAAGCTCTTCCACCATGATCTCTTCCTTTGTCATAACTTCTTGTCCTCACATCTTCTTGCAAAAGACTCTGAGAAAGATGAGGCTAGTTTCTCAAGAGAAGGAAAGTCACTTCTGGATTCAGGGCTTCCACAAAGAAGGGACACAGCTTTGCCATCATCTTTTGATTCAGAAACTCCATCTTCCCATCTTTGCAGAAATATGAAACAGCAGAATCGGACAAGGATTCATAAACAGTCCAAACAGCCAACTATATTATGCATTGTGATTCCCTGGGGAGGCATCAGTAACTTTAAGTATTGCTAATAAGTCCTCCTCTTGTCCTATCTGGAAGACTATTCCTCAAGCCAACATGCTGGCTGTGGAATTCTGGGAGTAGAAGTTCACCCACTTTAAAGTTGCTGAGATTGAGAAACAGTGAGATAGAAGCTGTTGGTGAACCTTCAGAGAAGATCCCTTGGCATCTTGGGAAGAGATTGCCAAAATGTTACAATATTTAAATATTGAGCAGACAGGGGTAGGTTGCTAATCCCTGCCTTGATGGGTGTGCACCAATCTCTGTGAATCTCTGGGAAGGCCAAAAGTGATATGTACCATGAAAACAAAATTTTCCCCTCCAAGTTTAGGAATCCATAACTTCATATTTATAATCCTTTCTTCTTCCTCTCCTTCTCCTTCATCTTGTTTCTGGGAGAGATGGAACTGATCCCATTGGGACAGGCAGTTACAAGTGATCTAATGAAGAGATCCAGCACTACAAAGATGGAAAGAAGGACACCCTGTGATCAGCCTATCATGTTATAAAGTTGCTTCTTATGTATTCTTAGTTATTCAACTCCTCTGTTCGACATTGGCAAGGACTCTTTGTTCTACTTGCTAATTTGGTACTGATTTCCTCCACAATGGACTCTCCAACCTGTTCTGGACAGCTAGAAGTTAATGGAAGCGAAGATCCACAAATTTGAACTGGGCCTACCATTTGTGATTGCCACCAACCCCTCCAATCCATTCTCTCTCATTGAATCTTGCAAAAGTCCAAGAGGAAGTAAGAGAACGTAGCAGCCTCCTTTTTGATATTCTCTGTGTAGTCTTGCTAAGCTGCAGTTTCCCTGAAGGTATCTGGCAAGCAAATAAAGAGGGATGGGGGTATGGAGTGCTTGGTGGAAATCAATGTTCCTGTCCTGCAAGAGGCAGTGTTCTGATTTCTTTTGACATGTAGAGTTCTGCTTTCATTATTTATGGTCATGCTGTAGAAGCCCATTTGCACAAACCGTCAGCATGTTGCAACAGGGGACAGTTTCACACCGAAGAAAAATGAGACTGGAAACAGGTCTGGGGAAATCATCTTTGGCATGGGATTCTATCAGGCAGGTGAGGAATGGCGTTAGATGTCTTGTGGTCACCTTAGAAGAGAAAATGCAGTGTGTCTGTTCTTCCTGTTCCTGCGGCTTTCATAGCTTTCTGCCCAAGAGATGTCTGGGAAGCATGTCTGGCATGAAGGGCCACTGAAACTTCTCCATTCATTTTTGGTCTGAAAAATTGAGTGGATGATTTCTCTTTCGGTTGACGGCTTAAGTGCCATCACTCAATGTCAGCTCTTAGCAACCACATACTGTAGATAGGCTTTCTCCAGGATGATCTGTCTTCAACTTGGCCTTTGAGATCTCTCAGTGGAGTGTTCAGTGCTGTTGTAACTGAGTCCATCCATCTTGCAGCGGGTTGTCCTCCTCTATCCTTCAACTCTTTTTTAATTTATTTTATACCGCCTTTATTTTTTTTATAAATAACTCAAGGCGGCGAACATACCAAATACTCCTTCCTCCTCCTATTTTCCCCACAACAACAACCCTGTGAGGTGAGTTGGGCTGAGAGAGAGGGACTGGCCCAAGGTCACCCAGCCGGCTTTCATGCCTAAGGCGGGACTAGAACTCTCAGTCTCCTGGTTTGCCATTGGCTCCTTCCTAGGGCTGAGAGACAGGGACTGGCCCAAGGTCACCCAGCCGGCTTTCATGCCTAAGGCGGGACTAGAACTCACAGTCTCTTGGTTTCTAGCCCATTGCCTTAACCACTAGATCAAACTGGCTCCCAGTTTTTGCAGTCTTAGAAAGTTCTCAAAGGACCCGAGTCTCCGCATGATGTGTCCAAAATATGATAGAGAAAACTATCATAGAAGTCTATCCAGAAGCCACCTCAAATCTACAAAGATCAAAATACATCAAAATACACCAAATGTAGTACTGTTTTCAGAGTACTGGAGAGAGAGAATGATTATAGTCCTTTGCCCACCACTGTCACAAGTCTGCTTTTGTCTTACCTTCCCTGGCCTGCCTCTTATACCCCAAGGAGTCCAGGAGGAACCAGGCTGAGCCTCTTCCTAACACTGTCCCCTCTCCCAGGGCTTAAGGAATGCTCCTGCCCTTGTTTCTGTAATGGCTTCTGAATACTCCCTTCAGTGCCATCTCCATGGTTCTCTACAGCCTCTGAGATGGTTTACTGTTGCTGCCAAAGGAACGTAAATGATTAGAACAGATTTATGTCACTTCCTCAAATAGTCCATCTTTTTCCCCATCCAAAATCCTGACTCCAGAGTTCTCGTTCTTTACCCTCACCCCACCAAGGAAGCTTCAGGTGCATCAATTACCTATGAAAAGCCACTCTAGATGCTCTCCTTGGACATGAAACCAGGATACCCAGGTGCCATTTTTTGAGCAGGCAAGCCCCTCATAGTAACCATTGTGCAAGAAGACCCTCAACATGCTTTCAAAATCCCAAAGGTTCAGGACCCTGATTTTCAGTAGCTCTTCTTTTTCCTAGCTAGTGAGAGAGAGAGAGAGAGAGAGAGAGGGAGAGGGAGAGGGAGAGGGAGAGGGAGAGGGAGAGGGAGAGGGAGAGGGAGAGGGAGAGGGAGAGGGAGAGAGAGGGAGTCCTTGCTTAATATAGATGTGTTTGTAAACACAACCGGATGGATGGATGGATGGATGGATGGATGGATGGATGGATGGATGGATGGATGGAGGTAATCCTTGCTTAATGACCACAATTGGAATTGGCAACTCCATTGCTAAGCGATGTGGTTATTAAGCGAGACATCACATGACCATGACTTGCGATTTTACTACTGGATTCTCCATTGACTCTGCTTGTTGGAAGCCAGCTGTGAAGTGCACAAATGGTGATCATGTGACTGTGGGACACTGTGATGGTCATTAGTGTGAGGACTGGGTATAAAGTTGCTTTTTCAGCGCCATTGTAACTTTCAACAGTCACTAAACAAGGCAGTCATTAAGTGAGGACTTTTTTTCGTGTCAGAAGCACCAAGGCACTTCTGTAGTGAAAGGATTTGATGGTGACATCGCCGTTGCCCGGGGGACGCCCGAGGAGGCTCCTTTCATGTCCCTGTGATTTTTCCCACCAAAGTGGTACCTATTTCTCTAATTGCATTTGCATGCTTTTGAACTGCTAGGTTGGCAGGAGCTGGGACAAATTGCCGGGAGCTCACTCTGGCACACGGCTCGCGCTCTTGGGATTCGAACTGCCGAGCTGTCAGCCTTAATGGCCTAGATAGATAGACAGACAGACAGATAGACAGACAGACAGACAGACAGATGATAAAATTTATTATAGTCACAGACCAGAGTTCAAAATAAAACATGTTAAAAATAAAAAAGAGCAAAAACATAAAACAGGGTAAGAATGTTACAGTTGGCAGCAAATTCATCAGTGGGTATCAGAATGTGTTTAATTTTTCAGGCAGTATAACAGAATTTGGCTAGATTCAAGCAAATTAGGTCATTCTGATCTGGTTACACTAACTGTACATAAAAATGATCAGAATTTCCCAGGTGCTTTAACAGGTAAGGAGTGATAAGGTGGGTCGTAGGATCCTTATAGAGGGTGCAGTGTGACAGGACGTGAGCTGTAGTTTCAATAGCCCCTTATGCGCAGGGCAGCATCTTAGCTCATAGGGAACTTCTTTACTGTATATCCGCCCTCCAAAGCTGCTGTGGAGAGAGCATTAAAGCATGCTAAAGTTAGTGCTCTTCAGAATTTGGAGACGTAAATATCTCACCGGTTTGAAAAAGGGGGGTTGACTGCTCAGAAAAGCATTCTTGGGTAAAGCAGACAGGCCCAGCTTCTAGTTCTTTAAAGCGTTGTTTAAATGCACTAAGCGCGCACTCATAACCCCTCATTAAGAACGCCTCTCTAGAAGAGCTGAGATGTTGAAGTTTTTGTGAAATTGTCCTGCTTCATACTGATTCATAATTGTCCTCAAGCTGGGGACAGGGGGAGGGCATTAACTTCAGCCAGTATGCTATAATGCAAGTCCGTGCACCCATTTTGACTTTAGTCAACCCTCCTTAATGCCTCTTTCCTTAATACTTCGTTCAGAATGCAAGTAATATAGCCCTTAGGAATTTTGATTGGGTCCTTTCAAGAGTACAGGTAGTCCTTGCTTAATGACCACAATTGGGACTGGAATTTCAGTTGCTAAGTGAAGCGGTCATTAAGTGAGTCTGACTCGATTTTACGACCTTTTTTGCAGAGGTCGTTAAGTGAAACACCACAGGCATTAAGAGAACCACGTAGTCGTTTAGCAAATCATGCAGTTCCCCATTGATTTTGCTTGCCAGAAGCCGGCCAGAAAGGTAGAAAATGGCAATCATATATACCACGGGATGCTGCGATGGTCATAAATGTAAACCAGTTGCCAAGTGCCCAAATCGTGAGCACGTGACTGTGGTGACGCTGCAATGGTCATAAGTGTGAGTTCCGGTCGTAAGTCAGCTTTTTCAGCACCATTGTAAGTCCAAACTGTCACTAAACAAATGGTTGTTAAGCAAGGACTACCTGTAAAGGAAATGTAAGGTTCCAACTGGGTACCTCTTTTTATTCTTTCTTCCTGTCCCCAAAATTCCTTGTCACCCAACTCAGACATTTTCATCTCTCTTAATTCCAAAGGCAAACCTTTGCTACCCAGGTGGGTATCTGTGTACAAGAGCAGCTCTTTAGAGAAATGGAGCAAACATTTTAGCTATCAATGCTTACTAAAGAAATCAATTTAGCAAGGGTGTTTTTTTGGGGGCGGGGTCACTTTTATCTGCTTCCCTCCAAGGAAAGAGGGTTCGGTGAGTTGGATGATCTGAAAGAGAGTGACAGCTCCAAGGCCAGGGGGAACAGAATCACTAATGATTTATTGCATGGTCAATAGCTGGTGAATGTCAGAATTAGGGAATTCTGGCTTAATTGGCATCTTAATGTTGTTGTTTTTAAATGGGGTACCTCACTGACTTTTAATACTGACAGAGTGGCCACATAAAATGCCCTGTTCAATACATCTCATTGGGTTTCTTTTAATTGTAGACTTTTGTAGGTGTGGTGGATTTCAGTAATGCTGCTGGTTCTCAGGAAGGAGGGAGCACATTCCAAGGAGGAGGACAAGATAAGGGGAGACACAGTCCAGGAAGCGATTGTGGGAAGACTAAGAGGTTCAGAATAGCCCCGCCCAGGTTATTCCCCCTGAGGTTAGGTAGAGTTGCTGTAGTCTGGCAAGATTCTGTCTATATGGTGTGAGCAAATAAAGAACTGAAGTTTGGCTCAATTGATTCTCTGAAGTTCTTGGGCTGGGCCTGATAGTAGGCCTCTAGATCTGCTGTGGAGCAGGAATTTTTCTCAGCCAGAGGAGGAGGAGGAGGATCAGGCCATGGGCATGCTTGCTCTGAAATCTAAGAACATTTCAGATACAAGACAATGGGGGGAAACCCAACCATTAAAGAAGGTCATCAGGCACAAGTACACAGAAGGAGCCTCCCCGAAGATTGTCGAAACAATAATACAATCAGGCGTACCCTGGAAACGGTGAATTGCACCGGCTAATCCTTCTAAAACCAGATCAAACCACAGCTAAGCAGAAGACGAAAGGAGAAGGGGACGGTGGAGGATGAGATGGCATCACCAATGTAACGAACATGAATTTGAGTAAACTCCGGGAGACAGTGGAGGACAGGAAGGCCTGGCGTGCTATGGTCCATGAGGTCACGAAGAGTCGGACACGACTAAACGACTGAACAACAACAACAACAAGCAGAAGACGAACCCACCAAAACGGTTGTTGTCACGACCAACCCTGACAGCGGAGAAACCCAAGACCCGGTGCATCTGATGGTGTGTCGAGTACTGCCGGAGCCTTGTACTGTCGACAACCTACAGCAAGCTAATGACAAAGCTGTGTCAGTGGCTACATTTTGGCAGAGTAAAGTTTGATCTGGACACGAAAATAATAATAATAATAATAATAATAATAATAATAATAATAATAATACACAAGTTTTTGCTATCCTGCTTGGTTCCCAGAAGTTCTCAGAAGAGATTCTTGAATGGCATGCTTTTCAATTGCAGCCCCGTATTTCAAATGTCAGACAGAAAAACTATTTTCCCCCTAAAGGCAGAGGCAGTAACAACTAATGCTTTTTAAAAAGTCTGATTTTTAAAGTTATCATAAAGCTATTGAGTTTCATTTCTCTTATGCAGACGGTTTGATGAAACGGAGAAGGCCGTTTGCCTAATTTTTGTGGTGGCTGTGCAAAAGTCACTGTTGGAAAATTCAGATCTGGGTACCTCTTCAGTGCCCCAGATTTTGAAGGTGACACTTTGTTCCTTGTTTCCGTTTCACACAGTTCTTCTCTCTCTCTTTTCTCAACCTAACAAGGCATTTTAAACTGCTCCCCAATTGCTTAACGATTTACTGTTTCACTGAGACGAAATGGCTTGCGGGGACCATCCACCTTTTACGCCTGGAACATAAAAAATGAAACGCCAACGGGAAGATGACTTTGGCATGAATTGGCGGTGAAGGATACATCTGTGATGTATTGCACATATGTTTTGTGGCCCAGGAAGGCTCTGGAGAGAGGCTGCATCTGAGGATCTAGAATTATATTGGCAACACCGAGGCGTATAAAAGAAGGCCATGCAGGGGCATCTGCCAGGTGTGGTCCAAAAAGTCAAGATGGTGGCTGCAACAGTGTGACTGAAGCTTTGCTTATTTTTTATGGTAATGATGTGTCAGCCCTTCAAGGTAGACCAGACCAAGAAACCAAAGTTATGAAGGCTCATAGTACTTCGATTATAAGGTTATAGTAGAAGAATCTTGCAAGTCTGAATGTGTTTCCCCCTCCCTCCCTTTATCTTCATGAGAACTAGGGAGGGTCTTGTCTGAGATGCTTTCTCAGGTTACAGTTCTGCCCCCGACTCAGGTTTCTTTTATCTGACCGTTGTCTTGGTGGCGGCTCTTCCTCTTGTTCCTCAAGATTATTTCTTCTGCCTATTAAATGATGCTAATTTCCTCCATCTTCAGACCACATCACAGCTGCCTGAAGACATAAACCAGATCCGGCATGCGGCTATCTGTGTGAGTCCGACTCTTGAGGATCTGGGGTAGGTCCATGGTTGCTTTGTGGGCCATGAACTCCCATAGACGCTACACCACATGTGGGCACCTTGAAGTCTCCCAGAACTAAGTCTCAGAGACTCCACCACCAACCTCACAAAGGAATCTAGCACCTCTAGCACCACCATCTTCCTGGATGACAACTGCCACCTCGGCCCTGGGGTCATGGCTGGTGCCACACTTGAAACCCAGGTATATATATCTCAGAGAGTCAACACCACCACCACCACCGTCCCACAGCAACACTGCTGGGTATAATCCACCTTCGCACTGTGGATGCCGTAACGTTAATTTGCTATTTGTGTTTGATCCTGGGCATATTTGAGCCCTGTCTGCATTTGGTTCAAGGAGGTCAAACCAGTCAATCCTAAAGGAAATCAACCCTGACTGCTCATTGCAAGGACAGATGCTGAAGCTGAAGCTCAAATACTTTGGCCACCTAATGCAAAGAGAGGACTCACTGGGAAAGACCCTGATGCTGGGAAAGACTGAAGGCAAAAGGAGAAGGGGACGGCAGAGGATGAGATGGTTAGATAGCATCACCGATGTAATGAACATGAATTTGAGTAAACTCCGGGTGACAGTGGAGGACAGGAAGGCCTGGTGTGCTATGGTCCATGAGGTCACGAAGAGTCGGACACGACTAAACGACTGAACAACAACAACAACAACAAATATGTGAATGGGAGACGACTAGGAGAAACTGGCCTTTGCCATTTTATTTCAAGATTCCCTAGAGTTAATTCCCTCACTTGACTGATGGTCTCGTCCCCATTCTGAAATGCGTTTTCCACTAGTCGCTCATTGGATCTTCTCTTCCTCACGGCCCAGCTCCCATTCAGTCGCCTTTGAAAAGCAAGGTGCGTGTAAGGAGGAGGACCAAGCGGTCGTAAGTTCTCAAATGTGTCTTCCTCCAGAGAAGGATGGTGCTGCAGGGGGACCATCCTGCCCTGTGGGGGGAGTAAAATGTGGGATGTGGGGAAAAGAATCCCTCTTGCTGAGATGACAAAGAAGGACCTGCGTCTTCCACTGCAGGCCTTTCTCTGTCATCTCAGCAAGGAGGATTCTTTTTCCTAGTAGAGGACGCATCTTTAGCAAAGATTTGCAGATTTTTAGCAAAACTGTCAAAAATTTAGCATCCACCTTGATCAGGAATTCTGGGAGTCATGTTCTCACCACATCTGGAAAGGGTCTGGATGTGAAGGAACCATCTTGCTGACTTACATGGGGCTAATTAAAGAAGGAGCTTCCTCTTAGCTTATATTTTCAGCTCACCGTTTTGCATTATTCATATCAACAACAAAGATCCCTCTTTCCTTTCCCGCCTCGTTCTTCTGACACAAGCGGAAACCTCTCTCCGTATAAATTAATTGAAGAACCAGGTAACCCTTTTCAGAGGAGTTGATCAAATACAGATGGCTTTTAAAATTGGGTGATGGTAGGAAAAAAATCCTAAAAGTCAATTGTGTGCCGTGGCCATATTTTCTCAGAAAAAAATAAAGGACAAACCTGGAAAGGGGCCAAGTCTCAGAGAGGTTCATAAGGATTAAAAGAAAAAAAATAATTGTTTATGTTTATAACTTTGCGTTACAAAGGAGGATTCAAGAGCGAAACCAGGAGAATAAGTAATTAAACAAATCTAAAGGACAACTTTCTGGAATAAAGGACTGACGGTCGCTGTACTGTAGAGCAGGGGTTGGCAAACTTTTTTTGCCGGGAGCCATTTTGACATGCTCGTGCACATTTTGAAGTGCTCGAGAGCCAGGGGGCGGGGTTTGCGGGCGCGGGCCAATCGCGTGGAACGGGGCGGGGTTTGCGGGCAGGAGCCAATCGCGTGGAAGGGGGCGGGTTTTGTGGGCGGGAGCCAATCGCGTGGAAGGGGGCGGGGGAGGTTTGGAAGAAGAAGGGAAAGAGAGGCTCGACTGCTTCGGCGGCGGCGCTTCCAGGTTGTCGCTGTGGCGGCAACGGCTGCCCCTTCGAAAGGGCAGGCTCCGGGGACCCCGAAAATGCCCTCAGTTTAGGCAGGGAGGCTGCGGCAACCTGCCTCAGCTGTTCTGCGGGGAGAATTGCCACCCCAGGGCAGCGTGTGCATGTGGGGAGGGGAGGTTTCTGCCTCCCTGCCGGAACCGAGGGCATTTTTGGGGTCCCCAGAGCCTGCCCTTTCGAAGGGGCAGCGGCAGCAGCAGCTGCAGTGCTGCCCCTTCGAAAGGGCAGGCTCCGGGGACCCCGAAAATGCCCTCAGTTTAGGCAGGGAGGCTGCGCGCAAGCTGCCTCAGCTGTTCTGCGGGGAGAATTGCCACCCCAGGGCAGCGTGTGCATGTGGAGAGGGGAGGTTTCTGCCTCCCTGCCGGAAACGAGGGCATTTTCGGGGTCCCCGGAGCCTGCCCCTTCGAAAGGGCAGGCTCCGGGGACCCCGAAAATGCCCTCTGTTCCGGCAGGGAGGCAGAAACCTCCCCTCTCCATGTGCACACGCTGCCCTGGGGTGGCAATTCTCCCCGCAGAACAGCTGAGGCAGCTTGCGCGCAGCCTCCCTGCTTAAACTGAGGGCATTTTCGGGGTCCCCGGAGCCTGCCCTTTCGAAGGGGCAGCACTGCAGCTGCCGCTGCCCCTTCGAAAGGGCAGGCTCCGGGGACCCCAAAAATGCCCTCGGTTCCGGCAGGGAGGCAAAAATCACGCGTGCAGGCTGCCGGGCTTCCCGACGCACAGCTGATTGGCGCGGAGAATTTCCACTCCCTTCAGCGCTTCCGGCTTGTCACGCGACACACAGTTTGGAAAGCCCTGCCCGTCGTCAAGATGGCTGCCGGAGACGGCTGCCAGGTTGCCAGGGGTATGCCCACAGCAACGCACACCATGCCCGCTGCCGCGCCTGCCCCGCCACACTCGCTGCCGCGCCATGCCCGCCGCGCCACGCCCGCCACGCCTGCCTGCGGAAGAGCCACACTCAAGGGGCCAAAGAGCCGCATTTGGCTCGCGAGCCACCATTTTCGACCCTTGCTGTAGAGGAATTAGTCTGCTTGGAGGATCGATCCTACCCTGGAAAAAAAGGAGAGAGAAATACATACTGTATTTGCAAGCCAAAAGGGAACAGCACCATCTAGACATTAGCTGAATTATACCCTAGGAATGGTTGCAAACATCACTTGAAACAGCAGAGGGATAGTCTCTGTATGTGGGCAAGGTTAGGGATCAGGAGTTAGGTGCCATCAAACTGGGTTTGACTCCCGGGCAGTCAGAGAAAGAAAAAGGTAGGGATATTCTCTGGGCATTTCTAAAATCTTCCCTGTGAGCCTGAAGGTGTAATCCCTTTTGAAAGAGAGGGGATTAGAAAAAGAATGCCTGGTTGTTTAGCAATTGATGGATGTAAAGAAGAGGGTACATGAGAGGGGCAAGAGAGAGGCATCAATTATGTCCAGAAATGTTTTCTTCTTTAGGGAATCTCATGTGGCTTCGGAGTGCGAAATAAATATTGTCTGGGGAGGCCATTGGAAAAAATAAGAAGGAAGCCCTATTGCTGTATGTATGTATGTATGTATGTATGTATGTATGTATGTATGTATGTATGTATGTAAATGAAGCCTTTTATCTTCCTTCTCATGGCATGTTTTCCTTCCCTCACTCCTTCTTTATCCTTCCTTCCTTCCTTCTTTCCTTCCTTCCTTCCTTCCTTCCTTCCTTCCTTCCTTCCTTCCTTCCTTCCTTCATTCCTTCCTTCATTCCTTCATTCCTTCCTTCTTCTTTCCTCCGCCCTCCTTTCTTTATTTCTCCTTCCCCCCTTTTTTATTCCTTCATCTCTCCCTTCTCCTTCCTTCCATCTGCTTTCATTCTTTCCTCCTCCCTCCCTCCCTCCCTCCCTTCCTCCCCTCCCCATTCAGTGTCTGTCTCCCTTTTCCACTTTTGCGAGAGTCCCGTCTCCTCAAACAGGGCCACAATTGGCTCAGGATCATGTTGTACATTTCTGCTAATCTTTCCATTTTTTCAGATCGCTTTCAGAAACACCCAAACACCTCGTGCCCTTCCAGTGAAGGAAGGGAGGGAAAGAGGGCTTCAGATACTGCAGGAAAACAAACACAAGAACTCCAAGGGCCCATTTCCCCCACAGTTGCAATCCAAGCATACGCGAAGATTTCCTCCTGGCTTAACATGAACAAAACGCAACCACAGTTAGTTTACAGACAGCTCTTCATGGCCTTTTGGTGTTTATTATTTACTACCTTCATGTCTCTTTTAAGAAACAGAAGGCAATATATAGACAAGTGTCGTTTTTACCTCCACAACAGCCCTGTGAGGTAGGTTAGGCTGAGAGACAGTGACTGGCCCAAAGTTATCTGGTGAACTTCTAGCTTTGGCATGATGGGAACTCCGTAATCACGGACTTTACAAACAACTTCAACAGCTTCTGTAAAATTCAGGAGGGTTTACTCTTTTCTCTTCAGCAACAGCAATGGTATTGAGGTCACAGGTTTGAGGCATTGTATAGGTAGGTGCATATATTAATAGCGTTCCTGTCCGGGACCCCCTGCCTATTCTCCTTTAAACTTCCTCAAGTTTTAAGCCAAACCTTAAAATGGGTGCTGTCCAGAAACACACCACACAGTACATTTGAACAGAGCTGAGATTTGGGGGGATTTCAGGATGTATTTTTTTTTTGACAATGTTGAGCCTATTCTATTTTTTTTTCTTAAAAACACACAAACCACTAAAGTGCAGGAGAAGGAAGGAAGGAAGGAAGGAAGGAAGGAAGGAAGGAAGGAAGGAAGGAAGGAAGGAAGGAAGGAGCAAAAGTGCAGAAAGAAAGAATAAAAAGAAATACAAAGAAGCTTCCAATTTCCTTTGCAGAAAATATAAGTATAATTACAAAATTATCTCTTACTCTGTGATTACAAAAAAGGCTCACATTTTTCTATCATCCAGTTTTTTTTTCTAATCAGCAAAATGACAAGTCATAAGTGCATTTTTTTCCGATTCATGCAAAAAGTGTATAAGGGGTTACCAGTCAGCCATAAATGTAGATATTGTTTTTTCCTAATCAAATTAGTTAATTTAGCCATCTCTGCAAGTTCCATCATCTTCACCAACCATTCCTCCATTGTGGATAATGCCAAATTTTTCCACTTTTGAGCATATAATAGTCTCGCTGCAATGTTGAGCCTATTCTAGTGTGAAAATTGAAATTCGTACATTTCCTGCCACCAGTCATCATCATCATCATCTAATAACCTAAAAATAATAATAATAATAATAATAATAATAATAATAATAATAATAGGATGAGAACCATCTGGATCCCATGTGAACCCTGGCAGCCATCTTTTAATCAAGGGCATGAACCTAGCCAATTGTAGCTTATTCAATAAATCAGGGTTAACAAAATAACAGGGAGTGTAGTCTATGAATCCACTGCACTGACTCATCTAACATTCTCATTCTGACCCAGCAGCATGGACATTTCTTTTCCCAATGGGAAAGTTCCACCATCTTCGTTGAATAAGCCACTAAGAGGAAATCTTCCATTGTAGACATGGATTTGGATTCCCAACTTGGCCTTGTTTCTTGATCACTTGTGGTTAATTATTGACCTTGTCGTCTTTCCAATGTATTTGTTTGCTGTTCTGTTACCATCATCTGGACTGGAAACACCAGATCAGGGGAAGTGTGAAACACAGGACTATGGAACAGGAGATCAACCAGTCTCCTGGGGAGTTCATATTGCAGGCTGCAAAGTTCTCAGGCTTCACGCAGACAGTAGGAATTTAGCAAAGCAATTGTCACCTCTAACAGTTACAAACAAGGGAAGGGGATTTCATACATATTGGGTTACACTGCCTATCATCTCTAGCCAGGATAAACAGGGGAACAGAGGAGAACTGTAAAGTCATTTCAGTTGTTAGATCATTTCTGAGCGAGCAGCAAGGAAAGCTCATCTGTTTATTTGCTTTGAAGGGCCTTCTTTAAAATCACAGATTCCTCTTTTCATGAATCTGTTTGAAACAAACAAACAAAAAACCCAAGATGAAAGTGTGTATCAAAATAATTCATTTCCAAATGTATTTTCTTCAGGGCTTTTTTTGTTTTGTTTTGTTGTACTTGAGAAGTGTGTGGGAATGCTCATGAGATGGGGGAGCCGGAAGATCATCTGTCCCTGTTCCTAGAATCCTCAGTTATCAGTTATGTACTCAGTTATGGCGCATTGGAAATTCTGGGAGTTTTCCCAATATCTGGAGGACACCAGTAGATGATTGGATGCCAGTCCAAACATTCATCCTAGGAAGTGCTGATTAGAATCGTTTGGAGTTGATCATCATCATCATCATCATCATCATCATCATCATCATCCTGTTTGTATCACAATTTGCAAGTATTGAAATCGATGTCTCTTTTCCAACAATTCTTTCCTAATGTTGCTCCATGTGTGTTTTTGGCTGAACCTGTGGGAATCATATGTTGTTTTCACCAGGCACAGGAGAACTTTTCCACATGCAGTCAGGTTCAATATCCTGAAACAATTTACTGGGGCAGGAGTACCCTTAGAGTTTACTAATGAGTACCAGTTGGGGGCCTGACTTGACAGGTTTTCTACTTCGCTGCTTCAGTCAAGCTGCCATTTTAATTTCCCACCAATCCTCCAGTGTAACATCACTCTGACACATGGCTGAACATTAAAATCACAGCTTCCAGCCATCCGGTGTTGCCTTGAGCATCTCTGTCTTGGCTTTTTGTGTTTTTGAAAGGGGATATGGGTGGGCCTAAGTGAGGTCACCTGTAACCCACAGGCAGGCTGTTTAGGTCTCTAATCACTTTGTCTTTAGGGATCCAGTCACTACCTGAGAAAATATTAGGGCTGTGCAACACTTCAGAATCAAAGGCAAAAAGGTGCTTTGGAGAATCCAGAGCATACACAGAGCATTGCTCTGCAGCTCCTTAATATAAATAGATGATTTCCCAGAATCATGCTGCAGCTGCTTAGGGCAACCATACAATTCTGGAAAAAGATATAGCTGATTTAAGGAGTTGCAGATAGGTGCCATGATCCTGATTCCCCCACGTGCTCCAATGCACCATTTTATCTTTGAATCCAAAGCCCAGCACTCGGAAATATGCCATTTTTTCACATAAAAAAAGGTAAAGGTTCCCCCCGCACATTTGTGCAGTCGTGTCCGACTCTAGGGGCCGGTGCTCATCTCCGTTTGTTAGCCGAAGAGCCAGCGCTGTCCGAAGACGCTTCCACGGTCATGTGGCCGGCATGACGCACGCGGAACGCTGTTACCCACCCACCGAAGTGGTACCTATTCATCATTTGCATGCTTTTGAATTGCTAGGTTGGCAAGAGCTGGGGCGAGTGCGGGAGCTCACTCCGTCATGCGGGGCTAGGGATTCGAACCTCCGAACTTGCAATCTTCCGATCGACAAGCCTGGCGTCTTACCCACTGAGCCACCACGCCCCTATTTTTTCACATACCCATCCATTTATCCTACATCCCTCCGCCAGTTATCCAAGACAGGCTAGAACTAATTTCAGGGGTAGAAGACAATGATTTTTAAGAGGACCATTCTGATTAGTCATCCTCCAAAGGTGGGTGGACTATAACCTGCAGAATTATGGGAGCTGCTGCCCCAATATGTCTGGATGACACCAGGTTGGGAGGAAGATGACAGATAGTAGTAAACCAGACTACTACTTGGCTCTGTTCACATTGCACACTCTGCTGTGGGTTCTGTAGCCCTAGTTTGTTGAATAGACTTCAGGTGATAAACCATAGTTTACCAACCATAGTGGCGGGGTTTGCACAAAACCACATTAGCACAACAGGGGCCCCCAGTCTTCATGTGTCCCTTTATGTAGTGGTATGTGGGAATGACCTTGGGAGATGGGGGAAGAGCCTCGGCCAGGGGAACGGTCGGATAAGAGGCAGCTGAGCCCTCAGAAGGAATGTGGATGTGGCAAACATCTCAGAAGGGACCCTCCCTAGTTTCTTGGACTGTAAAGGCAGCGGGGGAGAAATGTACTTTCAGACTTGCAAGACTCTGTTAATGTAACCTTACGATAAAGTAGAATTAGTTCATCTGGGCGTGCTTCCTGTCTGGACTACCTCACAAGGCTGACACTTTAAGACTGCAAAGGCACACATGAACATACCATTTTTGTTATGCATTTTGCATACCCCTGTTCAGATTCTGGAATGCAGTACAGGTAGTCCTTGCTTACCGACCACTTGTTTAGCAACTGTTCGAAGTTGAAATGGTGCTGAACAAGAGATACTTATGACTGGTCCTCAAATGTCTGGCCATCGCCGTGCCCCCGCAGTGATCACAATTCGGGCACTTGGCAACCAGCTCGCACTTACGACAGTCACAGCGTCCCACAGTCACATGTCCGCCATTTGCAACTTTCCCTGCCAGCTTCCCACAAGCAAAGCCAATGGGGAAGCTGGCAGAGGAGGTTGCAAGTCACTCTGGTAACTTCCGCCCACTTTCCTGTGCACCGCACTGCACCCTCAGCTTCCCTACTCTCATGTGTGGCTTGTGCTGCAACACCCACTCCCCCAACTCACATGCAGCCTGCGCCGGGCCTCCCAGGGCCTCCCCCATGGCACCCCCGTGCTCCTTACCTGGGACTCCCACTGCTTCCCACTTAACGACCCACGCGTCTTGGGGTTTCAACGGCAACTGGGACTGCCTGGATTGCTGTCACTAAGCAATGCAGTCACGTGACGTCGCGCTTTACGACCGAATCGCTTAGTGACAGCAATCCCGGTCCCAATTGCTGCCACAACCAAGGACTATGTGTAACTAATAACTTTGTCTGTGAGAGAAAGCCCCCACCCCCACCCCCACTTTGGAAATCATCCTTCCTAATCGGTAGATTATTCCATATGGCTTCCTCTGTTATTAGATGGTGAGAAAGCATATCAGACTAATGTCCACAGCTGGTGCTCCCTTTTAATACCATATGGATAAACGTGCAAGCAACTCAGCATTATGAACTCCGATAGAAGCATTTATCTTAACAGGCATTGCCCCACAGGAGTTCCTATCTTGTCACATGCTCACAGCAAGAAATGGCCTGAACTTTCGGAGTTGCTGATGCTCTGTGGTTTAAATGAGATTCAGAAATACCGGCTCAGGCTTGAACGCTGCGAGTCCGAGAAGAGGTATGTTGACAATCTGAAAAGAATTCAGAAGAGGAATGCAACGTTGAATTGGTTTCGCTGGGAAACCCTGCGCTTCATAATGGCTGTCCTCTGTCCTCTGAAGGGACAGGCATTTTAAGAGTCCCCTTTGTGAGAGAATCGACTGTGATCCGTAGAAGTTCATGCACGGATAAATTAAGGAACTAGAAAGAGTGCAGAGAAGAATAGGAAAGACGCCAAGAGGCTTGGAGGCTAAATCGTAGGAAGAGTGATTCAAGGAGTTGGGTATGCTTAGCCTAAAAAAGAGAAGGCTGCAGAGAAACAGGATAGTCGTCTCCCAATACGTCGGCCCTTAGAGGTAGTCCAGACAAGAATTACCAGCCATGAGTACTAACACTACCTTTATTGTAAGGTTACATTAACAGAATCTTGCCAATCTGAAAGCACATCTCCCCCCCCCCCTTGCCTTTACTTCCCAGGGAACTAGGGAGGGTCCCCTCTGAGATGTCTTCTCCACCCCCGTTGCTTCTGTGGGCTGAGATGTCCCTTATCTGACCATTGCCCTGGCTGTGGCTCTTCCTCCTGTCTCTGAGGGACATTCTCACAGACCATTGCATCCTACTTCAAGGGCTGTCGCAAGGAAGAGGACAGGGCAAGAACCAATGTGTAGAAGCTTTATGAATGGAAATCCAACCTCAAAATAAGGAGTAATTTCCTGACCCGTGGAGCAGCCTGCAAATTGGAGTGGTAGGGAGGCGTCACCGGGGGTGTTCAAGCCAAGGTAGGACAGCCCTTTGTCTGGGAGGGTCTGAGGTTTCCTGCCTGGGGAAAGGGGTGGGACTAGAAGACCTCCAAGGCCCCTCCCAACCCTGGGATTCTGTGATTCTATGTGGAAATCTCCAAGGCTCTATAAGGAAGGCCGCCCGCAACCATCCTGAAAACTTTGAGGTCCCTTGCAGAGCCGCTCCAAAAGATGCCAGTGTCTATCATTTTTAATATGAGGGGGCGATGATTTAAATAGGCAAGTTTCACATCAGCTACGTTGCACTGATTTCCTGTCACAAAATTAAAAGCTAGATTAAATTAAATCAAAAATTATTCTTGCTTCTGGACCAGCCTCCCTTTTGGAAGAAGGCAGGTCCCAGACCTTTAGTGGCTTTTGACCTGAAGGAAAAAGAAAAAAAGAAATAGCAACACCAAGCTAGGAGTTTTATTTATTATTTATTTATTATTTAGATTTATATTACCGCCCATCTCCTCAAAGGGATCCCCATCCAGTTTGCCATGACTTTGCAGCAGTTGCTGTGTCATACCTCCTCTTCCTTTCTCCCCCATCTCTTTTGCCCCCTGTAACAACGATCACTGCCTTCCAATAAATTGTTTCATTTGTCAGTTTCTTAAATCAGCTTTGCTAAAATCAGATGGGCTTAAGGTAACTGCTGGCTGATTTATGAGAAATGTGAGTTCCCTTAGGAAACAGAGTCTTTTCCACCCATGAGAATGGGGGTGCTGGCTCGGGCAAAGCTGTCTTATGACCCCAGAAATTCTGGGGCTTATTTTCTGCCAATGAAATATGACACGCCTCTACCCCAAACTCTGACTCCAATTTGTGTCCAGCAGTGTGGAACCTGCCAATGATTTACAGCCTGTTCTTGAAATACCATATCAAAAGTGTGTGATTTTATTCCACCTTGTGATATTCCGTTACAGCCAACTGCGCCCACAGTCCAACCCAGCGCTGAGTGTGGTTTCACACTTAATTCTGCGCTGGCTATATTCTTATGGGTTTTCTTGCAGATGTATTCCTTCAACAATTCAAAAACTTCTCGTCCAATCAGAGAAGTTGGCGAGAAATCATAAATTCCTGCCGTTAAGGGCAGCTGTAAGCCTCATAGCATTTGCATGGAGGTGAGTGCCATTAATTCAACAGGACATTTTCTCAGGTTGAGTTTAAATGAGCTTTAAATGAGATGTGCATGTGTGGTTTTTTTTAACACACATGGTTTCACCTGCAAAGAAAATGGGGGGGGGGGTGTTGAAATGTTTGATTGATGGCACTTTTTATCCCATCTTTAAGAAGCTTAAAACATTGGTGCTTTTTCAACACTGTTCCCTAGAAGAATCCTGTGAGATGCTGGTAGACAAAGGATTTTTTAAAAATAATGTTATTGTGCTAAACGGATTAACAGAAAGAAAGTATAAGTCTGTGCAACCATATTAATGAAATAATACAACTTCAAAATTCATCATTATCATCATAAAAACAGGGTGAGGGTGGGGAAGGCTTGGAAAAAAATAGATTATAAATTAAACTATTCCAAAAAGATTGACCTAATTGCTCAAAAAAAAAAATCTATTCCCTTCTCCTTTTCTCAAAAGGAAATGACATAAAAGAAGAGTCCCCCATTGGGGGAGATGGGCGGTCATATAAATTTAAATAATAAATAATAAAAATAATAAATAAAATGCTAATCCAAAAGTCAAGAAAAAATACATATCAACAATCCATTGTTGCAATTGTATTTGCATTGTATTGTACAGTAGATCTCTCCTTCCAATATTATATTGTCATTATTAACCATTTTTCCCAAGAATTCAGACTGTTCCTCTCCCGTCAGAGTCAAACATGGGGGGGTGGGGGGGTTTCAAGCTGCAAAAGATAAGAAATAATCCAAGCTTTGATGAAGTAAATATTTGGTTTGGGCTTTTCTTTGTAAATTGCAAGGTACATATTACCACCCCTAAAAGCAGTAATAGATATGCTAAAAAAATCCAAAAATCCATGAAGGCAATTTTTTTTATTAGGCGAACTTAAGATGTGCAATTGTGTTGCAAGCTTCTGAGTTTCAATAATTCTTTTGTGGTTATGGGGGGAAATCAGGAAAATAGGCAAAAATATGGCTGGACACCATAGCTATAATACATGACATTGATAGATAGAATGATGGATTGCCTCCAGTCATGAAAATCAGGGATTAACATGTTGGGAGTTGTTGCTCGTTATTATAATGAGACTTTCTGGGAAGAAGAAAGTTGTGGTTTGTAATTTCTCCATTCTGGAAAATGTAAATTCCACTAGTTAGTCAAAACTATTTCCATCATTCCTGAGATGCACATATCCTTTAGGAAGAAATCAGAAGGAGCCCAGTGGTTCCTTTTCAAATACATTTTAATAAAAGGCATTAGCTTTGTGAGCTGAAACTCACTTTATCAGATGCACAGAATGGCTAGCTGAATGTTTCTGAACCTTGGCAACTTTAAGATGTGAGGACTTCAGCTCCCAGAACTCATGGGAATGGCTGGCTAGGGAATTCTGGGAGTTGAAGTCCACACATCTTAAAGTTGTTAAGGTTGAGAAACACTGGGCTAGACTGATGGAGGATTTAAATTGGGGTGAGGCAGGGGGGTGGGAGAAAGAGAAGAAGACAAGATGGTTATACAGAGGCAGGTTACATGTGAGATGGATCATAAGTACCTTATCAATTAACAATTGTACTGTGTTAAAAGCCCCATTGTGTTTGTTGACACATTTGGAGATAGCCTGAAACCTCTTGAAGTATGTGAGTTCAGCAATTTCTCCCTGGATGGTGCTGTGGAAGTCTTAATTTTTTTCCAGAATTGAGGTCTGTGAAAGAGTGTCCTAGAAGGTTGAAATGCTCTGATATTACATTGTCCCAATTTGAGTCCTGATGTCCAATTTGTGCCCCTTAATTCTTTCCTGCAAAGTTTGTCCCATTAACCCATTAAAGACAGAAAGGAAACCAGGTCGGTAATTTCTGTGCTAATGAAACATAGCAGAATTTTAGCTGTTGTACCTAGATAAAAAAAATTAAATTGGTCCGCGCCCCATTGCTGGGAATCCTGCTCTACTAAATGAGGCAACCTTTATCTCAGAGCTTTCCAAACTGTGTGTCGGGACACGTTAGTGTGTCGGCTGCAGTGTTTGGGTGTGTCGCGGCTGCTGCTGCCTCTGAGCCCTGCCAGGATTCCGCACAGGTCCTGGTGCCTGCCTTGTGCCCGGCTGCCTCCAAAACTGCCCTGCCAGGATTCCGCACAGGTCCTGGTGCCTGCCTTGTGCCCGGCTGCCTCCAAAACTGCCCTGCCAGGATTCCACGCAGGTCCTAGTGCCTGCCTTGCGCCTGGCTGCCTCCAAACCTGCTGTGATTCCGTGCAGGTCCTAGTGCCTGCCTTGTGCCCTGCTGTAAGTGTGTGTCGCAAAATGATGCATGTCTAAAAAGTGTGTCACCAACATGAACAGTTTGGAAAGCTCTGCTTTATCTAGTTAGGTTATTGTTAGTTTTCCTAGAGTTTGCATCACTCTTTGGAAAATAAGGTGGAATTTTGGGGTGAAAATAAGGTGGCTGACTTTCCATCTCATGCTACAGCATGACGTGCACACGTAAAAATTCTCTTTCCAAAATGAAATCCATGCCATGCTTTCAGCTTGACTCAAAGCAGAGACCCTTTTCTCCTAATGATTACTTCGGAAATTGGCCCAAATCATTTCTCTTCATTTCATAAAACCGGTCTCCATTCTGCGCCAGAACCTTCAGAGGATTGGCTCCAATAAAAAAATTGTCAAGCATGTGCCAGATATTAAGACAATATGGAGCTGTATTATCTCTCTTTTGCTGCTCTTATCTGTCCTTTGAAGTACTTGGTGAAATCCATCTCTTTCCACCCCCAAAGAGAAGAAGAAAAACACATGAGTTTGTGTGTTCAAGGGAAGGATGCACTTTCAAAAGACAACTGGCCAAAAAAAAAAGGGCAGGGGAAGGCAAAGTTTCAAGTTAGATAAGGAAGGGTTCAGCCCAAAAGAAAGCAAATCCCTTCCTTGAGATAAGGAAGATCAAAGGGTTTAAACACTGCTGAAAGAAATTTAATGCAAAGAGGGAGGGGGACAAAATACTTGCCTAGCAGGTGAGATTTCTAACACAGGAGGGGTCTAATTGGCTCAGGTCAAAAAGTAGACTTGGATGGACTTCCGTTATCCAGCATTGGCAAAATACAGTAATGTGGATTTCCCTCCTTCTTTATTTTTTTCCCCCTTCTTCCTCCTTTACTTTTCCCCTGTAGGGAAATTAATTTGCAGAGGACTGGGCTAGCTTTAAGGGGAATCAACAAAGGACTGGTTTGCTTTGATTCAATTTGCATCTCCCCAAATAAAGATCCTGTCAATTTGTTGAGGATTAGAGCATTAGCTTTCAGATCTCCTCTGATACATTAAATAAAGAAATGGGGGGGGGGGGTCTTAGAGTCAAGTGTTAATGTTGTTTATACAGTGCTGTAGAGTTAGTGCCTAGAGGAGTTCAAATAGAAGGAAGGTTCTAGCTGGCAGGTCTATTTTTTAAGTTTTTGTTGTTTATTCGTTCAGTCGCTTCCGACTCTTCGTGACTTCATGGACCAGCCCACGCCAGAGCTTCCTGTCGGCCGTCACCATCCCCAGCTCCCCCATGGTTGAGTCCGTCACCTCCAGAATATCATCCATCCATCTTGCCCTTGGTCGGCCCCTCTTCCTTTTGCCTTCCACTTTCCCTAGCATCAGCTTCTTCTCCAGGGTATCCTGTCTTCTCATTATGTGGCCAAAGTACTTCAGTTTTGCCTTTAATATCATTCCCTCAAGTGAGCAGTCTGGCTTGATTTCCTGGAGTATGGACTGGTTTGATCTTCTTGCAGTCCAAGGCACTCCCAGAATTTTCCTCCAACACCACAGTTCAAAAGCATCTATCTTCCTTCGCTCAGCCTTCCTTATGGTCCAGCTCTCGCAGCCATAGGTTACTACAGGGAATACCATTGCTTTAACTATGCGGACCTTTGTTGTCAGTGTGATGTCTCTGCTCTTAACTATTTTATCAAGATTTGCCATTGCTCTCCTCCCAAGAAGTAGACGTCTTCTGATTTCCTGGCTGCAGTCAGCGTCTGCAGTCATCTTTGCGCCTAGAAATACAAAGTCTGTCAGTGCCTCCACTTTTTCTCCCTCTATTTGCCAGTTATCAATCAAGCTTGTTGCCATAATCTTGGTTTTTTTGAGGTTTAACTGCAACCCAGCTTTTGCACTTTCTTCTTTCACCTTCGTCATAAGGCTCCTCAACTCCTCCTCGCTTTCAGCCACCAAAGTGGTAGCATCTGCATATCTAAGATTGTTAATGTTTCTTCCAGCGATTTTAACTCCAGCCTTGGATTCCTCAAGCCCAGCACGTCGCATGATGTGTTCTGCGTACAGGTTGAATAGGTAGGGTGAGAGTATACAGCCCTGCCGTACTCCTTTCCCAATCTTAAACCAGTCCGTTGTTCCGTGCTCTGTTCTTACCGTTGCTACTTGGTCGTTATACAGATTCCTCAGGAGGCAGACAAGATGACTTGGTATCCCCATACCACCAAGAACTTGCCACAATTTGTTATGATCCACACAGTCAAAGGCTTTAGAATAGTCAATGAAA
Source organism: Charina bottae (assembly GCA_023362775.1). Taxonomy (NCBI): domain Eukaryota; kingdom Metazoa; phylum Chordata; class Lepidosauria; order Squamata; family Charinaidae; genus Charina; species Charina bottae. Next base: position 2,106,656 of record JALMGJ010000048.1, on the reverse strand, counting down.
CAAAAATAGATGTTTTTCTGAAACTCCCTGGCTTTCTCCATTATCCAGCGGATATTGGCAATTTGGTCTCTAGTTCCTCTGCCTTTTCTAAACCCAGCTTGTACATCTGGCAATTCTTGCTCCATGAATTGCTGGAGTCTACCTTACAAGATCTTGAGCATTACCTTACTGACATGTGAAATAAGTGCCACTGTTCGATAGTTTGAACATTCTTTAGTGCTTCCCTTTTTTGGTATGGGGATATAAGTTGATTTTTTCCAATCTGATGGCCATTCTTGTGTTTTCCAAATTTGCTGGCATATGTCATGCATCACCTTGACAGCATCATCTTGCAAGATTTTAAACAGTTCAGCTGGGATACCGTCGTCTCCTGCTGCCTTGTTATTAGCAATGCTTCTTAAGGCCCATTCAACCTCACTCTTCAGGATGTCTGGCTCTAACTCACGGACCACACCGTCAAAGCTATCTCCAATATTATTATCCTTCCTATATAGAGTGTTCCTCAACCTCAAGCACTTTAAGATGGGTGGACTTCAACTCTCAGAATTCCCCAGCCAGCCTTGTGCTTATTCTGGAATTGAATGCAGTTGAATCCATGCAGCAGAACCATAGTTAAATTTCAAGCAACAGTGTTTGTTTTTCACAATACAGGCAGTCCTCGCTTAATGACCACAATTGAGACTGGCATTTCAGTTGCTAAGTGAAGCGGTCATTAAGCGAATCACCATGGTCATTAAGTGAACCATGTGGTCGTTAAGTGAATCACACAGTTCCCCATTAATTTTGCTTGCCAGAAGCTGGCTGGGAAGGTTGAAAATGACGATCATGTGACTGCAGGATGCTGCAACGGTCATAAATGCAAACCAGTTGCCAAGCGCCCAAATCGTGATGACGTGACCACAGGGATGCTGCGACGGTCATAAGTGTGAGTTCCAGTCATAAGTTGGTTTTTTCAGCACCATCGTGAGTCTGAACCATCACTAAACAAATGGTCATTAAATGAGGACTACCTGTAGGTGCGTGGTGGCTCAGCGGGTAAGATGCCAGGCTTGTTGATCGGAAGATTGCAAGTTTGGAGGTTCGAATCCCTAGCCCCGCGTGACGGTGTGAGCTCCCGCACTCGCCCCAGCTCTTGCCAACCTAGCAATTCAAAAGCATGCAAATGCAAGTAGATGAATAGGTACCACTTCGGTGGGTAGGTAACAGCGTTCCATGCGCGTCATGCGGCCACATGACCGTGGAAGCGTCTTCTGACAGCGCTGGCTCTTCGGCTAACAAACAGAGATGAGCACCGGCCCCTAGAGTCGGACACGACTGCACAAATATGCGGGGGTAACCTTTACCTTTACCTTTTACCTGTAGGTGAAGCCGTGATGTAGGTTGATCTAGGCTTAGCTATACATCTACATATTGCGGTTTTATTAATCCAGGCTCTGGAAATCCAACTTTATCACTTGTCCAAATTGGGTCCATCTGTTACCAATCCTCTCCTTCTCCAAGATGACTTTGTTATACCAAAGTAACTCTTAGAAAAAGTAATCTATTTTGCCTATAGGTTTAGTTTTCTGTCCATCTCAGTCAAGCTCAGGCTGTCTGTTACAATAACAGATGCCATATAAATGAGGTAGAAAGGCAGAGCAGGGACGAAGCCAGAGTCATGCAAAATTGGTGTTTGATAAGGCTTCAAAGAGTTTACATTACATTGTCTAATGATTTATGACTATTCGAATCTTGCAGTTCCTGTAATTAATATTGCCGGATGCATTCTATTTGGAAGAGTGTTAGTTGTAACAATGCAAATGCAGAATTTTTATGCCTCTGCTAAAGTTTTTACAGTGGGTGTGAAGTCCAAAAGCCTCAATTTTCAACACTTTTCTTGGTGAAATATTCGCAATATGGGTATTTCCTGTGCTTTAAAATAACTGAGAGGATGATGATTGTTGTAAACCTCCCAGAGTCTACTGTTGTAGAGATGGGCGGTGATAAATTCGTATAATAAATAAAATAAATAAATGATGATGAGAGCCAGTTTGGTCTAGTGGTTAAGGTAACGGGCTAGAACCCAGGAGTCTGTGAGTTCTAGTCCCACCTTAGGCATGAAAGCCGGCTGGGTGACCGTGGGCCAGTCCCTCTCTCTCAGCCCAACCCACCTCACAGGGTTGTTGTTGTGGAGAAAATAGGAGGAGGAAGGAGTATGAGGTATGTTCGCCGACTTGAGTTATTTGTAAAAATAATAAAGGCGGGATAGAAAATAAAGATGATGATGATGATGATGATGATGATGATGATGATGATGATGATGATGAATCATTTTATGGCTTGGGGCAAGGAACTCAGGATTGTGATCCCTGGGGTGGGGGTGGTCAAACTGTGAATTGCGAGTTTAGAGGGATCATGAGGAGCTTAAGAAGGGACCTTTTTTTTTTTTAAGATGATCAGGATTATGCAGGCAAAACAGGGCATAAACCCAACCACAGTTCCAGAGACAGCAAAAACTCTGGGTCTAGCTATCTGTCAAAGCCATCATCCCCCATCACAGAGGGATAGTTTTCTGCTGGCTGATGATGACTTCCAGCCTGGCGTTATCTGCAGCATTTGGCATGTTCGGAGAACAGGATGTGTTAGAGAAATTCTGCATTTTTATCCATTCTTTAAAATTCTTAGCCTATCCAAATGGAAAAGGTTTTGCTGGGTGGTAAGAGAGAAACTAAAGATATCCAATTTACCAATACATACGCTGATAAAACAAAGCTTAAATCAAGGACGTATGATTAGTCCCTTGCAAGGGAGATGGGCGGGGAATAAATTGAAATAATAAATAAATAAATAAAAATAAATTAAAGTTAGGTCGTTTTTAATGCAGCCTTTCTCAGCTGGGTTCCCTGAGTGTGTGTGTGTGTGTGTGTGTGTGTGTGTGAGAGAGAGAGAGAGAGAGAGAGAGAGAGAGAGAGAGAGAGAGAGAGAGAGAGAGTGTGTGTGTGTGTGTGAGAGAGAGAGAGAAAGAGAGAGAGAGAGAGAGAGAGAGAGAGAGAGAGAGAGAGAGAGAGAGAGAGAGAGAGAGATTTTTTAGTTTCACATACTGTGCAAAGCTAACAAGGTGGTGGGAATTTTTCCATGCCACGAATCAGCTGTTTGCTGCCGCTTTGCTCTTATTGTAAATGTTGTAAAACGTGGTTTGTGTAGGCTAGAAGTGAATTGCTTTGTGAAGTTTTTGTTTATTTTGCCATTTTATGCAGGAGTTCCCTGAGATCTGAAAATTATTCCAAGGGTTCCTCCAGGCTAAAAAGGTTGAGAAAGGTTGTTTTAATAAGTCATATATTTATTTCTTGCCCAACCCTAATCCCAATAAAATAATTAGTTTTATTCCGGGGGGGGGCACACAAAATCACTTACTGATTGATTGATTGATTGATTGATTATTTAAATTTGTATTACTGCCCATCTCCCCCAAACCTGGGGACTCCGGGCGGTTACTTATTTCAGAGAGTTGCAGTAATACTCTTAAAACCCTCCGGGTTAGTGCAGCCCATAAACCTATCCATTTGTGTTTTATTCAACAAACCATGATTTTTTAAAACATAGTATAATGTTGTATGAACCCAGCCAAAATATCAGCTTCTCTGAACCTTTTTTTTTAAAATCAGCCATTGAGTCAGAATTGCTCTCAATTAAATGAATCATGTAAGGATTGTTTTGCCTTTTCCAACCTTTAAAAAAAAAGTAGAAGTTTTAAATCAGAATTTCTTTCTCTCAGTTACAGGAGTCATGTAAAGATTGTTTTGCTTTTTCCAATCAATGTGGAGAAAAGAAGCGTTATGTTTATGCTTCTAAGAATAAGGGAAATAAAAATCTATTTGACTTTTACAATCAATATTAAGCATTGTTATAATATGTTTATAAACGCTTCTATTCCCATACCCAAACCCAGCAGTAGGAAAATATCAAAGCAGGCAAACAGTATTGAAGTTCCAGAAAAAACAGCCCACAATTCTGAATATTGTTTAAAAATCTAGATCTGTCTCTGTCTCTGTTCAGTGATTTCTTGTTTATTCACCCACTAATATCTAGACTTTGATTAACATAAAATGGAATCCAATTTTTATCCTTGCAATCTACAGGAGGTGAGTGTCAACAACTCCAGTGCAAGGGGTGGGGTTTTGATCATGCAGTTAACAGCTGCCATCTTGACTTTTTTGACCCCACCCACCCAACAACCCTGTCTTGCTAGATTGTTGATGTATCAACAATTATTTCTGAGGCTTGGCTTGTGCAGAATTATCATTACAGTACTTTCTTGTGTTGTTGTTATTCCATATTTCACAAGAAGAAAGACCAGTCCCCTTTATGGTGTTTATTTAGTTATTCTTTTCTCAACAGGTAAAGTGGAAGTAGAACATATCCAGGGTAGGACTGCGTACTTCAAGCATCATTTGATGGATTATTCTTAGATACCTCCAACAGGTAAGTACCTTCTCCCCATCTGGATTTTAATGCTGTTCTAGAAAGCTTTTGATACAATTGTTTATACTGCCTCAACAGGAATCCTTATCACCATCTGGGGATTTGGGAACATATAGTTAGGAGGTGTCAGCCTTCCCAAGTAGACCAGACAGGAAACACAACCAGATGAGCTAATTCTACTTTACTGTAAGCTACATTAACAGAATCTTGCAAATTTGAAAGTACAAATCTCCTGCTGTCTCTTTTATAGACCGAGAAACTAGGGAGGGTCCCTTCTGAGCCTCTCGCCCCGCCCACTATGCAGCTGCAGGCTAAGCCCTCTCTTATCTGATCATTCCCTAGGCAGCATCTCTTCCCCACTTCTCTCAAGGTCATTCCCACATACCATTACAGGAGGAAAGCTTAAGTAAGATAAATCAATTCCAGCACTATAAAAAATGTGGTAGGTGGGAAAATGGGTTCCATAGTCCCACACATCTGGTAGGCACTCATAGGCATCTTCAAGGGGGCAAATGATGTTCAGTGTGCATCATCAGGCCAGTGAGGTTATTTTGGCTCACCGTGTCCCCTCCCAGACTCTTGTGAAGGCCCCTGATTGGAGGAAAGCTGTGTGACGGACAGCATAGGTGAGGGGAGCTCAGCTATGGAGAAAAACAATAAGGGAAAGATGTCTCTGTTCATATGCTGTTAGCCCTTCAAGGTCAGCCAGGTCAGGAAACTAACTCCACAAGGAATACTGGACTTCTACTTTATTGATGTAGGCTGTAGTAACAGAATCTTGAAAGCCTGACAGAACTTTTCCCCCTCCCTCTGATACGAATGACAGTCAAGGTGGGGCGTTCTTGAGTTTCTTCCTAATGTTCTCTTCCTATCCTGGGCTTAAATTGTGTTTTGCGAACTGCTGTTACATATCTCTCCAAGGTAATCTTTGTGATTCTCTATGGCTGCTTCTCTAAAACTTAATGCCTGGCTGTTTTTGTTGAAGGAATAACACCTTCGATTGTTTGATGTCTCTGAACAAACCTTGCCATGGTCAATTTGATATCATCAACATCACATAGTGGGCCAGTCCATTCTCTAGCCTAGCTGGTTGAAAAAAAGAAGATTTAGCAAATTTCAGGAAGGAGATATGATATTACTATCCATATTTCTGAAATGGGAACCTCCGTATGGAGGGGCAGGATACCTGTGAATATCATGGGGTTGGTGGTTTCTTTGATGTTGATGGTTTTTCTCTTCTTGCCTTGTGAACACCTGCAGAGAGATAGGAAAAAGTTGGGTTTTGGCCATGACTATGGCCATGAATATGTTAGGCAGGAAAGTCTGATCTGCATGCTGCTCATAAATGTTTTTTGAGCAGAGTGTTGAAGGTCACACTAGTGAAGTACCAAAAGCTGATTTTTGCTGAGGTCGGCAAGCATTTATACCCTACACTCCATCCACAGTAACACACAGTAAATGGTAGCTCAGGATGAAAAGGGTTGGAGAGATCCACAACAAACGGATGCCAATGATTCAGAATAACTTTCCCCAGGTTTGAGGGGGGTCAGATTGTTGACCCACTTTGTAGTCGAACACATTTGCAGGACAACAGACTGGTTGTTGGCTCAGAGGATCGTGTGAACCGATAGAAAGAAGAAAAGAGTTTTTTGTGGTGGCACCATTTATGGAATGCCCTTCCCACAGAGCCTTGATTGGCACCCACATCAGCATCATCTTGGTGCCAAGGGAAGACCTTTCTATTTGCCCAGGCTTCCTAATCAGTTTTTAATTGTATCCTAATCATATTTTAATTGGTATTGTTTTAGAGTTTGAACGACTGCCTTGCTGCTCTCTATCTTTGCTTTCATTCTGCATTTTATTTGATTTTATTCTATATGTTTTAATTTGAACTGTATTTTTTAGTGTATTCTGTTGCAAACATCCCAGAGAGCTTTGTCTATTGGGTGGTTTAAAAATGAAAGGGAGGGAGGGAGGGAGGGAGACATTTGCTACTATGGACACGCCAGACAAATTCTTTAGTGCCTACAGCAAGCCAGTGTCAGGCAGTGATCATAATGGCCAGTCAAATAGAGAAGAACCTGGGCAGAATCTGAATCTGCCTACAACGTCTTTAGAAAGTCTGCAAGATGTGAGGTCTTCGGGGCCCATAACCATCCTGTCCTTCTGATCTTCTTTTGACCTTTTGGACAACTTCGCCCTGTGCCCTCCATTGCTGAGGTCTTCAACAAGATCCTTGAGTCTGATTAGGCATCTCTGGGAGTGGTGAAGGCTTTTGTAGGGTCCTGTCTGTATTTCCACCCCAGAAGAGAACCAAACAAAACAGGATGAAGAATGAATGCCAACTTTGGGGTGGGGTTCGGTTAGAGCACAGTGAAGGAACTTTAGGGATCCATGAAGGGCCTCAATGAAGAGTTGAGGAAGAGAATGTTTGCAAGCTTTGGTTGTACATCAGAAGGTTTGGAAACAAGAATGATGGCATAATCCTTGTTCCTTCTTTCTTGGTTGCCTGCTTCCATACCTTGCCTTGGGTCAATCCTGATATAAAAATATACATTTCTGGTTATAGTCAAGTGGCAATTTCCACTTCACCATATATATATATATACATACATACATACATACATACATACATACATACATACACAAACACATATACATACATACATACATACTGTATATATATATCCCGCCTTTATTATTTTTATACCTAATACCTAATACTCCTTCCTCCTCCTATTTTCCCCACAACAACAACCCTGTGAGGTGAGCTGGGCTGAGAGAGAGGGACTGGCCCAAGGTCACCCAGCCAGCTTTCATGCCTAAGGCGGGACTAGAACTCTCAGTCTCCTGGTTTGCCATTGGCTCCTTCCTAGGGCTGAGAGACAGGGACTGGCCCAAGGTCACCCATCCAGCTTTCATGCCTAAGGCGGGACTAGAACTCTCAGTCTCCTGGTTTGCCATTGGTTCCTTCCTAGGGCTGAGAGAGACAGGGATTGGCCCAAGGTCACCCAGCCGGCTTTCATGCTTAAGGCGGGACTAGAACTCACAGACTCCTGGCTTCTAGCCCAGCACCTTAACCACTAGATCAGACTGGCTCTCATTACCAAATTCTCTTGGGAAAAGATGCATTTGAGGAACCACCAGCAAAAAAGAAGGACGTGCTGGTGACAGGAGCTGTTCCGTTCTGCAGGGCTGCATAATTATGATGCTTTACATCTGTAAACTGTTGTAAGGTGCAGGCCTTTAAGAGTCTTGCGTGCTCCAGTGCTTTTTTGCCTTCCATTGATGATCTGGGTAAACATCTGTCCTTTCTCTTACTGATAGCAGTTTTAACGTCTTCCACTTCAGCCTGCAAAGTTCTATAAATATTCCTTTTGTCCAGAGAAACCCCTTCCTTCTTTCTGGTTCAAAAAGGTGGTTTCTGTATGGGAGTAGGAAGCTTTCTTTGCTCTGTTTTTGCTAAGTTTTTAAGAGGTCAACCATCTCACCGCAGAACGTTTAAAAGAGAAGGAAGAGGAGTTGCTGTTTCTCAACCACATTGTAAAGTTTGGAAGATAAATTCAACCCCCAACCACTACCAATCCTCTTTTTTTCCTGGAGAACATCAAACACTGGCCAAGCTTGGTTCCAGACATTGTTGGTTGTTCCATGGATTCTCTGTAGCATAATTTCAAAATTCATTGCCAGCAGGATTCATGCAGGAGTTACTTTTAACCCCACTACACTTTGCTTCTGATTTGGGGCCTTTTAGAATCACATAGGAGCAGGATTCACTCCAGGCCATGTGAAACTTTGGGGTTTGCTGCGTTGTTGTCTCCTCTATCAGCAACTTCAATGACAAAGGTTCCATGTTCCTGCTAGGAATCCTCTGCCTGCCTTCCTTTCTGCTTCCTGACATTGATGTTGCTCCTGCCTCCGTGGAACATTTTCTGAAGAGGGGAAATGTATTCAACGGATGCCCATCAGCAGGAGTGTCGGCAGGGTATGGTAAAAAAAAAATCAAGATGGCGGCCATGATGGTGCAATTGTGTTTTTTTCTGTGATGGGGGCGGGAGGAGTTTTAGGCTCCTTATCTCCTTACCAAGCCAAAAATAAACAAAGCTGCAGCTGAAATGAAGCATGAAATGATGGGTGGATTGTTGGAATCCAGGAAGAAGCGCACACACACACATGTATGTATGTATGTATGCATGCATGCATGCATGCATGCATGCATATTTGTTTATTTGTTTATTTGTTTATTTGTTTATTTGTTTATTTGTTTATTTATCATATTTGCCTACCGCTCATCTCGCATGCAACGACTCTGGGCGGCTTACAGATAATAAAATGACAAAACACTAAAAACACTACAATATAAATATAAGTATAAATACATAAAAATACAGATAAAATATAAAAATATGAAATATGAAATATGAAATATAAAATATATATCCTATAGGCCTTCTTCCTCCAACATGAACACCTTTCAGATGCATAGACTTTAACTGTGGAATTCTCCAATCAGCATGGCATATTCTGGAAGGCAAAGTCCACTGTTTTAAAAGTTTTAAAAGTTGTTCTGGTTGGGAAAAGGCACCAGTCGGCAAAGTGGATTTTGCTTTTTCGCTTTTCTAGCAAAGGACTGGGACCCGTTCTGCAAAATAAGCAGGTGGCTATTTTTAATATCTCGTGTGTGTGTGTGTTTGTGTGTGTGTGTGTTTGTGTTTGTGCGCATGCACGCACGCATTGAGAGCCCAGTCCATTCTATCAGATGTCTAACTGCATTATCCCTGCATCTCTTTGCCACATTCTGGCAAGTCGCTTAATATAGTTACAATAAGTAGATGATATGTTTTCCCACCCAGCAAAGAATTGATAGATGTGAGTGATGCAGGGGCAAAGTGCCAGCCATTATGCTGCTTGGACGAAAAAAATATAAAGTTGCGTGAGAGTGAAGGCAATAGACATCTCAGTAAACTGCATCTGTCACCCAGTATTAATGAAAAGTGCCCAGTGGTTATCTGAGTAGGCTCTCCGCTACAAAATACTATTTTTCTACCTGCCTTTCTTTGCAGATAATAATGTGCTTTGGTGCTATAGAACCGTCCCTGTGAAGAGAATCTCAGTATTTTGACAAATGTTAGTGAATTAAATTGGAAAATAACTGAGTATTACTAGTGTGAGATAGTAAACGACAATTGTAAGACACTGTATGTACTAACTTCAGGCACATTTGGGGGACTGTGAACATCTGGACTAGCTGCCTCCAACTGGGTGATTTCTAGGTAAGGTGGATTACACCTCCCATCATTCCCAGGCAGCACAGCTGTTCTGAGTGACACTCGTGTGCCTTGTAGTCAGACACATTTTGGAAACATCAGGCAGTATGAGCTGACAAAGAGCAACTGAAGTAGGATATCAGAAATGGCATTAACACCAAGGCTATCAGATACGGGGTGCAAACTCCTGAACGACCACAAGTGGGCAGCAAATAATTCTGTTTTCTATATTTGCTGCCATCTAGTGGCCTGATGTGGTACCCCTACAAATAAACTCCATAGTGCCATAGTAGTGAACATACTCGAGGAGACAGCGTGCAGTCATGCATAACACGTGAATCACAAGGTTTGTCTCTTTCAACTCAGGGTAATTTCCCCCCACATTCATAAGACTCTCAGCCAATCAATCAATCACCCTAATGAAATGTTTTTTAAAAAATAAAACTTCCATCTGGAAAAATTAAAATGACATCATTTGAACCTCATTAAACCCTCAAACCATAGTACAGTCACCCATCTTAAGCCTCACGTGCTCTCAAGAGTTCTTGTGTGAAAACTCATGCAATGTTGGTGTTCTGGAAGGATTCTTTCTATTTACAAGCAACGTGGAGAGAGCTTTCAAAGACAGAATTTTCAGCCGGAATCTGGAATGCAACAAATTGGGGGAAGCTAGTGCATATGTTATAGGGGTGTGGTGGCTCAGTGGGTAAGAAGCCAGGCTTGTCGATTGGAAGGTCGCAAGTTCGGAGGTTCGAATCCCTAGCCCTGCGTGCGGAGTGAGCTCCCGCACTCGCCCCAGCTCTTGCCAACCTAGCAATTCTAAAGCATGCAAATGCAAGTAGATGAATAGGTACCACTTCGGTGGGAAAGTAACAGCATTCCGCGCACGTCATGCCAGCCACATGACCATGGAAACGTCTTCGGACAACGCTGGCTCTTCAGCTAACAAACGGAGATGAGCACCGGCCCCTAGAGTCGGACACGACTGCACAACTGTGCGGGGGGAACCTTTACCTTTACCTTTAGTGCATATGTTAAGGAAATACATTAGACCCTTTCATTCAGGGTCTTCTGCCTGAATTTTCTTTCTTATTGTTGCTCTACAACATCTTTTTATAACTGGCATTACTGGGAATCAAATTTGGAATCTTCTGCATGGAAAGTATGTCCAAGACCTGTGACCCCTGCCCATTAAGATTCAGTCCTAATTAAACTCACGTTATTGATACGTGCAGCTTGTTAAGGATAAATTAACTCGGCTTGCCGAGGTGGCATGAGTAAAGCTATGTCTGCTTTTTGAAAAAGGGTGTTTTTAATGGTTGAATGATAAGAACTCCAGCCTGCGATCTGAACTCCCTTGACTGGGAGTGAAGAGGTGCTTTGCGCTGTCAAGTTTCAGAAGCACAACAGCAACAATATCCTGGCATAGAATAAATAGCCACAGATTGGATCCCTGCACGCCTGCTGAGCCTCACGGGAAGAAATGGCGTGTGGGCCCAGAGAGCACTTCAGACAGCCCTCCTTTCACAGTTCAGCGTCTGAAATTTGGACCCATCCCAGATTGAAATTTGATTTAATTTGCACTTTTCTAATTAGACAGCAACGGATGGGAAGTGGGCGGTGAGGGTAATGCAGAGATGCTTCCAAGTTTTCAGGGAAGCCAAAACAACAAAAACAACCCAAGTGAAAGGACACCCAGCAATTTTGTTGAATATTCATGCGCCCCGCAACGTGCATGAACACACGAAGGTTAGCGAAAGTGCGGTTATTGACTGCTTGCATCTGCCAGTCTTCCTTAATTAATTCCCCCCATAACATAATTATTAACGCACTTCTAATCTTGTTTATTCAAAGTTGTTTCCATGTACAAAAATGTAATTGTTATAGAATATTGTTGGGGGGCACCGCAGATTAAAAATGAGGGCACTTTTTGCGTGCAATTATTTTATATTTTGCATTCTGTGTTTCGGTGCTAAAATGTTGTTATAAGTTCCCTCGTGCTCTTTGGTGGAAAGGTATTGAAATAAATCAATAACTAAGAGGAGAAAATGTGCATACTGATCACTGTCGTTCAATGTTCCAGTGCTTCTGGTGTTTCTTCTGCAATTCATGTGCGCAGGGGGAACGGCCGGGCCAATCACTGCATCAATTAATCGGTATCCCAATCACTAACCAGGTTAAGTGCCAGAAGCATCTCTTGAGGGGGGACGACAGGCACCCAGTACGGGCTAGATATATATATTGTATTAAGTTATAGTTTGAACAAGCCATAATCTCATATATACTAAGTTTAAGTTTGCTTTATCAGGGTTTATAAAGTCAACTTTACCCAATCTGATTAGCCATGAATCATGCAGAGGTATCTTGAGGGGGGGGGGCACAAGGGTGCAAAAGACAACGTGGGTTGTGATTATTATTATTTTTTAATCCGTTCAATCGTGTCTGATTCTTGGAGACTGGCTGGACAAGTCCCTGCAGTTTTCTTGGCAAGGTTATTCAGAAGTGGTTTGCCATTGCCTGCTTCCTAGGGCTGAGAGAGAGGGACTGGCCCAAGGTCACCCAGCTGGCTTTGAGCCCAAGGCAGGACTAGAACTCATGGTCTCCTGGTTTCTAGCCCGGCACCTTAACCGCTACACGTGGGTTGTGATGATATCATCAAACAAATGACCCGAATTAATATACTTGCATCAGATGTCAAAATGTCGTTACATAAGTTTGCGATTTGCTCAAGGAGGTCATGACATACTGTATGTGTGGTTCTTTGACATCATCTCAGCTTCTTAGAGATGATGCCTAACCCATAGTTTAAAGCAGCGGTCCCCAACCTTTTTTGCACCAGGGACCGGTTTCGCCACACGGGCCATGGGTGGGCCATGGGTGGGGCTCGATGGGCGGGCTGTGCGGCCCGGTTCCTAACAGGCCACGGACCGGGACCGGTCCATGGACCGGGGGTTGGGGACCCCTGGTTTAAAGGCCACATTTATTTATTTTTAAGTGCCTTCAAGACAATCTGGACTCCTTAGGGCTGAGAGAGATGGACTGGCCTAAAGTCACCCACCCCTTCATGGATCACTGCCTTGTCATGGCGAAGGGGCTTGCGTAACTCAATGAAGTCAGGTAAAGAAGAACAGGTCATGACGGAGAGTTCTGACAAAACGTGGTCCAAAACTGGAGGAGGGAATGGCAAACCACTCCAGTATCCTTGCCAAGAAAACCCATGGACAGTATCAAAAGGCTAAAAGATATGACGCCGGAAGATGAGCCCCTCAGGTCGGAAGGTGTCCAAAATGCTACTGGGGAAGAGCGGAGGGCAATTCCGAGTAGCTCCAGAAAGAGTGAAGCGGCTGGGCCAAAGCCGAAAGGACGCTCAGTTGTGGATGTGTCTGGAAGTGGAAGGAAAGTCCGATGCTGTAAAGAACAATATTGCATAGGAACCTGGAATGTATGTATGATCCTGAAAAGCTAAGCTTAAAGATAATGTATTTATTTACTTACATACAAACATACAATTGCACTCATTTCACATGCTAGCAAGGTTATGCCCAAAATCCTACAAGCTAGGCTTCAGCAGTATGTGAACCGAGAACTACCAGAAGTGCAAGCTGGGTTTCGAAGAGGCAGAGGAACTAGAGATCAGATTGCCAACATTCGCTGGATCATGGAAAAAGCAAGAGAGTTCCAGAAAAACATCTACTTCTGCTTCATTGACTACGCTAAAGCCTTTGATTGTGTGGATCACAACAAACTGTGGCAAATTCTTAAAGAGATGGGAGTACCAGACCACCTTACCTGTCTCCTGAGAAACCTGTATGTGGGTCAAGAAGCAACAGTTAGAACCGGACATGGAACAACCGACTGGTTCAAAATTGGGAAAGGAGTACGACAAGGCTGTATTTTATCACCCTGCTTATTTAACTTATATGCAGAGTACATCATGAGAAAGACCGGGCTGGATGAATCACAAGCCGGAGTTAAGATTGCCGGGAGAAATATCAACAACCTCAGATATGCAGACGATACCACCCTAATGGCAGAAAGTGAAGAGGAACTAAAGAGCCTCTTGATGAGGGTGAAAGAGGAGAGTGCAAAAGCTGGCTTGAAACTCAACATTAAAAAAACCCAGATCATGGCATCTGGTCCCATCACTTCCTGGCAAAGAGAAGGGGAAGAAATGGAAGCAGTGATAGATTTTATTTTCTTGGGCTCCAAGATCACCGCAGACGGTGACTGCAGCCATGAAATTAAAAGACGCTTGCTCCTTGGGAGGAAAGCTATGGCAAACCTAGACAGCATATTAAAAAGCAGAGACATCACCTTGCCGACAAAGGTCTGTATAGTTAAAGCTATGGTTTTTCCAGTAGTAATGTATGGCTGTGAGAGTTGGACCATAAGGAAGGCTGAGCGCCGAAGAATTGATGCTTTCGAACTGTGGTGCTGGAGAAGACTCTTAAGAGTCCCTTGGACTGCAAGGAAGTCAAATCAGTCAATCCTAAAGGAAATCAACCCTGACTGCTCATTGGAAGGACAGATGCTGAAGCTGAAACTCAAATACTTTGGCCACCTAATGCGAAGAGAGGACTCCCTGGAAAAGACCCTGATGCTGGGAAAGACTGAAGGCAAAAGGAGAAGGGGACGGCAGAGGATGAGATGGTTAGATAGCATCACCGATGTAATGAACATGAATTTGAGTAAACTCCGAGAGACAGTGGAGGACAGGAAGGCCTGGCGTGCTATGGTCCATGAGGTCACGAAGAGTCGGACACGACTAAACGACTGAACAACAACAAAGTCACCCAGCTGGCCTCCATAACTAAAGCAGGACTAGATCTTATGGCCTCCCATTAGCTTGTCTCATATAGCATGTTATGCCATACCAAGACCAAGCAAAGCCACATTATGTCTTAGACATTATGAGTGTGGTGTGCCATGGTGTGTCTGCAATCAATGTATAGCTCATACCATCTAGGCAGTTGTGAGCTCTTGATTCCTTGCCTCTATTCCAAAATGCCATAGGATTCACGTAGAGTTTCCTCAGTCAGAGAACCTGTGACCTAACTCAGCATAAGGAAGGTCCATTGGAGGTGAATATCTATGAGTACAGGTAGTCCTCGCTTAACAACCATTTGTTTAGTGATGGTTCGGACTTATGATGGTGCTGGAAAAAAGACTTACGACCAGTCCTCACACTTACAACAATCGCAGTGTCCCCATGGTCACGTGATCACGATATAGGCATTTGGCAACCGGTTTGCATTTATGACCGTCACAGCGTCCCGTGGTCACGTGATCACCATTTTTTACCTTTCCGGCCAGCTTCTGGCAAGCAAAATCAATGGGGAACCGCATGATTCGCTTAATGACCACATGGTTCACTTAATGCCTGTGGTGATTCACTTAATGGCCACCACAAAAAAGATTGTAAAATCAGGTAGGATTTGCTCAATGATCACTTTGCTTAGCAACCAAAATTCCGGTCCAAATTGTGGTCGTTAAGCGAGGACTACCTGTAAATGGATTGAAGGATGCTCACTTCACTTTGGAAATGGCCAAAACCCAACATTTAATGGAAACAGAGAAAGAGAGCCAGTTTGGTCTAGTGGTTAAGGCAACGGGCTAGAAACCAGGAGACTGAGAGTTCTAGTCCCGCCTTAAGCATGCAAGCTGGCTGGGTGTTCTTGGGCCAGTCCCTATCTCTCAGCCCTAGGAAGGAGCCAATGGCAAACCAGGAGACTGAGAGTTCTAGTCCTGCCTTAGGCATGAAAGCTGGCTGGGTGACCTTGGGCCAGTCCCTGTCTCTCAGCCCAACTCACCTCACAGGGTTGTTGTTGTGGGGAAAAGTGGAGAAGGAAGGAGTATTAGCTATGTTGGCCGCCTTGAGTTATTTATAAAAATAATAAAGGTGGGATAATGAATGAATGAATGAATGAATGAATGAATGAATGAATGAATGAATGAATGAATGAATGAATGAATGTCTTATCTGCGATGGATTTGAAAAGGATTTTCCAGGAATAGCTGAGCAAAACAAAGTTGCTTATAACTCATTCAGAAGCTTGTACAGGAGCCCAAAGGTAAAGCAAGTGTGTGCTCTAAGTGTTGTTCTATAAGTACCACAAAGGAACTTCTAACTCGGTGAAATTCAGTGTCCCTGTGAAATCAGGGAGAACGCTCCTGCCTTGTGATTTTTGCAGAATAAAACTCAGCATGTCTGAGTAGCGAAGAACAGAAATTAGTATATTTCACTGTCTTTGACAGCATGTCTGGAAGATTTCTTGCCCCAAAAGAAATACAATTTCCCCAGTTGGAATTGCTAACTACCAGCTAAGCTAAGGGCACTTCCACAAGAGGATTCTGTGTCCGTCCAGACTTCCATGGTCCGGAATGTCCACTGTGTTCAAGGCTGAACAATGATTTGAAATCACAGGAAAAACTTTTGTTTTTAATTTTGCAGCACTCTGTCACTTATAAGTGGTTTATTTCCCCATATGTGGAAATCCTGCCTCACGCTGCCTTCTGGCTGCTGGGGCTTTGGGACTTTCTAGGAGGAAAGGTGCCTTGACTGCTCTGTCCCCTCCCCTCATAAGAACTGCATACTCACTGATTGTTCATTCATTCTTTTTTCCCCCATAAAACTTTATTAAATTTCAACAAGAGAAAAAAGAGAAAAAAGAATTGAGAAGAAAAAAATCAGAAAAAGAGCAAAATTAAGAGTGAAGAAGAAAAGGAAAAAAGAAAAGAATCAAAAAAGAATAGCTGCCAACTTTCTTTGATACAGATACAAATATAAAATACATTAACCTCTTACTCTAAAATTAACAATAATACACAATATTTCTATAATCATAAACAATTCTAATCATCAAATCCCAAAATTAAAGTTTCATTTCTTTTGGTTTCAAGCAAAAAGTCCAGAAGAGGTTCCAAGTAGAAACATAGCTAGACAAAGTCTTTTCTTTAATCAAAGTAGTCAGTTTCGCCATCTCGGCCAATTCCATTAACCTCACCATCCATTCATCCATTGTAGGTATATATAAGTCCTCTCACCTCTGTGCTTGTAAAAGTCCTGCTGCTGTTATCATATACTGTATAGAAGCAAAGCCCCATGTTTTCTTTCAATCTGTTTATCCATCAAACCTAAAAGGAAAACCTCTGGTTACACCATCTGTGCCATTTTTCAACATTCTCACAGCATTTAAGATTTCCTTTCCATCAATTTGTCTTGGGTGTTTATTTATAGCATTCTTTTCCATCCTTCTCTTCATCACTACCATTCTTGTTGAGATCTCTGAAATACTCCTTCCAGCATCCCCACTTCAATTTTATCCCAGTCCTTTAATCACTTTAATTTTTAATTCTACAGTCTTCGTTTCATTGGAGACTCACTGTTTCTTCACCCTCCTCCAAACTATCTTTTTCTCATCAAAATTGCTCCATTATTTCCTGCATTTTTAAATCTTAACTGGGCCTTGTTTTCCTTAGCTCATTCTTTGCAACAATCTTTTTTCTATGCACATTATACATTATATACAGTATTTTTCTCCTCATTTTTTTCAGCAATAATTCTCTTACACGTATTTTTCTTGTTTCACACATTTTTTTTCATTTTGTCATTTCATCAAATATCTTTCTTCATACTTCTTACTCTCTTTCCTTACATTCTTTCTCATTCGTTCTGTTGAGTGATTCTGTGGTTGAAAAAAAATTCCATATTTAAATGAAGCTCTTAACACCAACTCTTGTTTTTTGTTGTTTGTTGTTTATTCGTTCAGTCGCTTCCGACTCTTCATGACTTCATGGACCAGCCCACGCCAGAGCTTCCTGTCAGCCATCACCATCCTCAGCTCCCCCACAGTTGAGTCCATCACCTCCAGAATATCATCCATCCATCTTGCCCTTGGTCGGCCCCTCTTCCTTTTGCCTTCCACTTTCCCTAGCATCAGCATCTTCTCCAGGGCATCCTGTCTTCTCATTATGTGGCCAAAGTACTTCAGTTTTGCCTTTAATATCATTCCCTCAAGTGAGCAGTCTGGCTTTATTTCCTGGAGTATGGACTGGTTTGATCTTCTTGCAGTCCAAGGCACTCTCAGAATTTTCCTCCAACACCACACTTCAAAAGCATTTATCTTCCTTCGCTCAGCCTTCCTTATGGTCCAGCTCTCGCAGCCATAGGTTACTACAAGGAATCATCATTGGCGATCACTCGTAGCCGAGTAAGATTGTCTTCCAAAGGTAAAATTTTAACAGTGGATCCGTAAGTGGCTATAAAGGCCGATTCTGGATCCGCACAACCTCCCACAATGAGGGCATAGGTTTCCGGGTGGGAGACGGTCATGATGAGGGTTTGCCTGACGTGCCTTCCTTTTAGCTCTTTTCTCCCTTTCGCCCTGTACTCGTGCTTCTTCAAAGTCCATAGCACCATTAATAAAGGCTGACCTCCAATTGAAACGCTCATGTGTTAGGGCAAGGGTCGGAAATGGCGGCTCGCGAGCCAAATGCGGCTCTTTGGCCCCTTGAGTGTGGCTCTTCCGCAGGCAGGCGTGGCGGGCGTGGCGCAGCAGCGAGTGTGGCGGGGCAGGCGCGGCAGCGGGCATGGTGCGCGTTGCTGTGGGCATACCCCTGGCAACCTGGCAGCCGTCTCCGGCAGCCATCTTGACAACGGGCAGGGCTTTCCAAAGTGTGTGTCACGTGACAAGCCGGAAGCGCTGAAGGGAGTGGAAATTCTCCGCGCCAATCAGCTGTGCCTCGGGAAGCCCGGCAGCCTGCACGCGCGATTTTTGCCTCCCTGCCGGAACCGAGGGCATTTTCGGGGTCCCCGGAGCCTGCCCTTTCGAAGGGGCAGCGGCAGCAGCAGCTGCAGTGCTGCCCCTTCGAAAGGGCAGGCTCCGGGGACCCCGAAAATGCCCTCAGTTTAGGCAGGGAGGCTGCGCGCAAGCTGCCTCAGCTGTTCTGCGGGGAGAATTTCCACCCCAGGGCAGCGTGTGCGTGTGAAGAGGGGAGGTTTCTGCCTCCCTGCCGGAACCGAGGGCATTTTCGGGGTCCCCGGAGCCTGCCCTTTCGAAGGGGCAGCAGCAGCAGCAGCTGCAGTTCTGCCCCTTCGAAAGGGCAGGCTCCGGGGACCCCGAAAATGCCCTCAGTTTAGGCAGGGAGGCTGCGCGCAAGCTGCCTCAGCTGTTCTGCGGGGAGAATTTCCACCCCAGGGCAGCGTGTGCGTGTGGAGAGGGGAGGTTTCTGCCTCCCTGCCGGAACCGAGGGCATTTTCGGGGTCCCTGGAGCCTGCCTTTCGAAGGGGCAGCGGCAGCAGCAGCTGCAGTTCTGCCCCTTCGAAAGGGCAGGCTCCGGGGACCCCGAAAATGCCCTCAGTTTAGGCAGGGAGGCTGCGCGCAAGCTGCCTCAGCTGTTCTGCGGGGAGAATTTCCACCCCAGGGCAGCGTGTGCGTGTGGAGAGGGGAGGTTTCTGCCTCCCTGCCGGAACCGAGGGCATTTTCGGGGTCCCCGGAGCCTGCCCTTTCGAAGGGGCAGCGGCAGCAGCAGCTGCAGTTCTGCCCCTTCGAAAGGGCAGGCTCCGGGGACCCCGAAAATGCCCTCAGTTTAGGCAGGGAGGCTGCGCGCAAGCTGCCTCAGCTGTTCTGCGGGGAGAATTTCCACCCCAGGGCAGCGTGTGCGTGTGGAGAGGGGAGGTTTCTGCCTCCCTGCCGGAACCGAGGGCATTTTCGGGGTCCCTGGAGCCTGCCTTTCGAAGGGGCAGCGGCAGCAGCAGCTGCAGTTCTGCCCCTTCGAAAGGGCAGGCTCCGGGGACCCCGAAAATGCCCTCAGTTTAGGCAGGGAGGCTGCGCGCAAGCTGCCTCAGCTGTTCTGCGGGGAGAATTTCCACCCCAGGGCAGCGTGTGCGTGTGGAGAGGGGAGGTTTCTGCCTCCCTGCCGGAACCGAGGGCATTTTCGGGGTCCCCGGAGCCTGCCCTTTCGAAGGGGCAGCGGCAGCAGCAGCTGCAGTTCTGCCCCTTCGAAAGGGCAGGCTCCGGGGACCCCGAAAATGCCCTCAGTTTAGGCAGGGAGGCTGCGCGCAAGCTGCCTCAGCTGTTCTGCGGGGAGAATTTCCACCCCAGGGCAGCGTGTGCGTGTGGAGAGGGGAGGTTTCTGCCTCCCTGCCAGAACCGAGGGCATTTTCGGGGTCCCTGGAGCCTGCCTTTCGAAGGGGCAGCGGCAGCAGCAGCTGCAGTTCTGCCCCTTCGAAAGGGCAGGCTCCGGGGACCCCGAAAATGCCCTCAGTTTAGGCAGGGAGGCTGCGCGCAAGCTGCCTCAGCTGTTCTGCGGGGAGAATTTCCACCCCAGGGCAGCGTGTGCGTGTGGAGAGGGGAGGTTTCTGCCTCCCTGCCGGACCCGAGGGCATTTTCGGGGTCCCCGGAGTCTGCCCTTTCGAAGGGGCAGCGCTGCTGCTGCCGCTGCCCCTTTGAAAGGGCAGGCTCCGGGGACCCCGAAAATGCCCTCGGTTCTGGCAGGGAGGCAAAAGCCTCTCTTCCCCTCCCCGCACGCACACGCTGCCCTGGAGTGGGGTGGAAGTTTTCCCCGCAGAACAGCTGAGCGCTGCTTGCGCGCAGCTTCCCTGCCTAAACTGAGGTGCTGCCCCTTCAAAACGGCAGGCTCCGGGGACCCCGAAAATGCCCTCGGTTCTGGCAGGGAGGCAAAAGCCTCTCTTCCCCTCCCCGCACGCACACGCTGCCCTGGAGTGGGGTGGAAGTTTTCCCCGCAGAACAGCTGAGCGCTGCTTGCGCGCAGCTTCCCTGCCTAAACTGAGGTGCTGCCCCTTCAAAACGGCAGGCTCCGGGGACCCCGAAAATGCCCTCGGTTCTGGCAGGGAGGCAAAAGCCTCTCTTCCCCTCCCCGCACGCACACGCTGCCCTGGAGTGGGGTGGAAGTTTTCCCCGCAGAACAGCTGAGCGCTGCTTGCGCGCAGCCTCCCTGCCTAAACCGAGGTGCTGCCCCTTCAAAAGGGCAGGCTCCGGGGACCCCGAAAATGCCCTCAGTTTAGGCAGGGAGGCTGCGCGCAAGCTGCGCCAGCTGTTCTGCGGGGAGAACTTCCACCCCACTCCAGGGCAGCGTGTGCGTGCGGGGAGGGGAAGAGAGGCTTTTGCCTCCCTGCCAGAACCGAGGGCATTTTCGGGGTCCCCGGAGCCTGCCCTTTCGAAGGGGCAGCCATTGCCGCCGCAGCCACAACCGCCGGTGCTTCCAGGTTTTTGTGGGCTGGCCGTTGGTGTGTCGCCAATGGCAAAAGTTTGGAAAGCCCTGCCTTAACCTCTTCCTTGCTGCTCTGCTTACTCTTTTTCTCCGTGCAAAAGCAGCACATTTCCACCCCACAGCCCTAAGTGTGCGCAATTGGCTCCCGCCCGCAAACCCCGCTCCCGCGCTGGATTCCCCACCAGCTTTACTTTGCCTGGACTGGGGGCGTGAGAGGCTCCGGAAGAGAAGCGACTGGAGCAGTCGAGCCTCTCTTTCCCTTCTTCTTCCAAACCTCCCCCGCCCCCTTCCAGAGCAATTTGTCGAAGACGCCCGCTTGCTGCTGCTGCGTGGCTGTTGCTCAACTGATCATGAAGGAACCAGGATGTTTCCGCGAGCGTGCTTTACCTACCCACTTTTTAACATATTTGGTTCTGCTGGGGGCGGGGAAAGGATCTTGACCGGCCAGGGAAGGCGCGCGGGCGGAGCTGCCTGCCTGGCACTCGGGCGCTCCGGCTGGGGTGCAGCGGGACGGGAGCTCCGCCCACGTGCCTTCCCTGGCCGGTCCTCGCGGGCCGCCGGCGATGCTCCCGTCCCGCTGCACCCCAGCCAGAGCGCCCGAGTGCCAGGCAGGCAGCTCCGCCTGCGCAGTCGTGGCAGCGGGCATGGCGGCAGCAGGCCCTAAGTGTGCGCGATTGGCCCCCGCCCGCAAACCCCGCCCCCTTCCACGCGATTGGCTCCCGCCCGCAAACCCCTCCCCCTTCCACGCGATTGGCTCCCGCCTGCAAACCCCGCCCCCTTCCACGCGATTGGCCCCTGCCCGCAAACCCTGCCCCCTGGCTCTCGAGCACTTAAAAATGTGCAGGAGCATACCAAAATGGCTCTCGGCTCAAAAAGTTTGCCGACCCTTGTGTTAGGGCTTCCCAGTTCTCAATGCTGATATTACATTTTTTAAAATTAGCTTTGAGAGTATCTTTGAATCTCTTTTGCTGTCCACCAATATTCCGTTTTCCATTCTTAAGTTGGGAGTAAAGTAGCTGCTTTGGAAGACGATGGTCAGGCATTCAAACAACATGACCGGTCCAGCGAAGTTGATGTTGGATGATCATTGTTTCAATGCTGGTGGTTTTCGCTTCTTCTAATACGCTAACATTAGTCCGCCTATCTTCCCAAGTAATTTGCAGAATTTTTCGGAGGCAGCGTTGATGGAATCTTTCAAGAAGTTGGAGGTGGCGTTTGTAGAGGGTCCATGTTTCACAGGCGTACAGAAGGGTTGGTAGTACAATGGCTTTGTAAACAAGCATTTTGGTCTCCCTGCAAATGTCCCGATCCTCAAACACTCTACCCTTCATTCGGGAGAAAGCTACACTCGCTTTAACTATGCCGACCTTGTTTTTTACATCCCCCCAAATATATTTTTTGAGATCGTTGTGAAATGTTAGCTCCATGGATTCAATTTGGGAAAGACCCCTGCAGTAATCCAATGACTCAGTTTGAGTTTTGAGCCAATGCATTATTTCTCAGCTTCAGTTTCTCATATATGAAGTTTAAATAATTACAACTTGATCTATGAGTCTTATAAAAGGGGGGGAAATGCAGAACTATAACTAATCTTCTGCACAGGCTGGTTAATAATGGAAGGTTTTTTCCCCCCAAGTAAAGAGGCTTAAGATTGTTCAGGAAAACAAATTATCATTTAAATAGTACTGTGCGTGTGAAAGTATGTGTACATGTAATGTAATGTAGTTACGTGCTTTCTGCAGCTCATGATGAGTAAAGGAATCTATTGCTCTATTAAATAATCTGACAGCAGACGCTGATTAGAACATCTTCTGAAGATGTTAGCTGTATGTAAGTCTTGACTGCACTCAGAAAGAGTTGTATAAGATTATTTAAAACGTAGTGTTTCTTTCGTAATTGTGCAATTTTCTTTAAAAATGCTTTGGACGCAGATGTGAAATCTGTTAAAAAGTAGCATAAGTATTTTCAAAAAAATCACAGAATCCTAGGGTGGGAAGGGACCTTGGAGGTCTTCTAGTCCAACCCCCTGCCCAAGGCAGGAATCCTCATACCATCTCGGACAAGTGGTTGTCCAATCTTTTCTTGAAAGCCTCCAGCGATGGAGCACCCACAACCCCAGGAGGCAAGCTGTTCCACCGCTCACTGTCAGGAAATTCCTCCTTGTTTCCAGGTTGGATCTCCCTCTGACCAGCTTCCACCCATTGCTCCTTGTCCAACCCTCGGGTGCCATGGAGAATAAATCGACACCCTCTTCCCTGAGGCAACCTTCAAGTATGGGAAGACTGCCACCATGTCTCCCCTCCGTCTTCTCTTCGTTAAGCTAAACCTACCCAGTTCCTTTAGCCGTTCTTCATAGGATTTAGCCTCCAGACCCCTTGTCATCTTTGCTGTTCTTCTCTGCACTCTTTCTAGGGCCTCGGGGATATTAGAATCAGGCAATCTGAGTATATATTATTAATTTAGGCAATTTTGTTCCAGCATTTGAAGTGCTGAATTTATCTGAAAGGAAGATCTTCCCGAGTTTAAGACATGCACCCCCCCTCCTTTCCCTGAAAGATTAGATACAAAGATCTCATCTGTTTCCATTACTGCATCTAAGATGACCCTCACACATTTTCAAGGTCAATTATTTGGGAAAAGATTAGCCTTCCTTTCAGGTAAATACAAGTTTGAACTGTAATGACAGAAAAACAGAAATTCTGAAGCCACTTTTTGAATGCATATCCCCAGGCTGTCATACCTTCCCTACTTTTCTGAGTTATGAAAAATTCTAGAGATAACAATTTCTGTGCTTGCTTTTTTTTAAGATGCAAATGCCCTGCAGTTATAATTGCATTACTTACAAGTAGGGTCTGCAAGAAAAATGTAACATCAGAATATAAGAGTAGCCTTGATGGATTAGTCCAAGGGCCATCTTAGTCTAGCAGTTTATGTCTCACACTGGCCAACCAGATGTTGAGATGGCCATAAGCCCTTCTCCCATTGCTCTCCCATTGGCATGCTGCCCCCAAACCACAGGTAACACTGGGACCAAGCATGATAACCTTTGATAGACTTGTCCTCCATGAATTTACCCAATCCCCTTTGAAAGCCATCCCAGCTCCTGTCAACCCAACAGTTCGAAAGCTAATGCAAGTAGATAAATGGGTACCACCTTGGTGGGAGAAATTGCTGGCGTCCTGTCGGGGGTCGCCCTCCGGAACGAAGAAGACCTCATGAATGGCGGTGGAGATGACGGATCCCGTACGGCAACATCCAGGACGTCAGCAGCCAACTCTGAAAAGCAAGGTATTTTGGGACATGTAGTCCAATACCTACGGAAAAAGAGTCGGTTCCCTTACCCCTCCCCTTAGCGCGCGGTAAAATGTTGTTAATATATGAATGTATAATATATGAAAATGCAATGTATGTAAGCCGCCTAGAGCCCTCCATTAGGGAGGGGATAGGCGGGGTATAAATACGATAAATAAATAAATAAATAAAGTTCATGGTTGTCACCAGATCTTAAAAGAACATAAGACTAGCCTTGGTGAATGAGACCAAAAACCATCTTGGTCCAGCAATTTGTTTCTCAGTTGGCCAACCAGATGCCTCTGCAGTGCTCAGGTGATGGATTTGATACACCTTGATCCTCAGTCACCTTCTTGCTAAGTTGAACAATGCCAAATGTTCTGGCCTTTGTTTCAGAAGGGTGGTTTCTTAACTCCCTTCATTGTTCCCTTGCATGTCTTATAATAATAATCCCCACAGGTTAACTAGGTGCTGTCTGAAGAAGTATTTTCTTCTGTCAGTTCTAAATGTCTTTCTGTTCAGACCCCATCAGTGCATCTCTATACACTTATTTAAATTGAATTGCACTTATCATTTGGTTGACCACCCACTTTTAAGAGATCTTTTTGGAGCTCTTCGCAATCACTCTAGGTTTTTTGGTATTCTCCACAAAGCTGGCCTCCTAACTGCACACCTCTAAGATAATTAAGGTAGAAGTTAAAAAGGTCCAACACTGATCTTGATTCTACTTCATACTTTTCACCATTCATGTTATATGCCAGAAGATTGGTTTCATTTTAGTTCAAGTAGAGCCCTCCACCACCTCCACCACCTCCTCCTCCTCCTCCTCCTCTTCCTCCTCCTCCTCCTCCTGGTTAGACTTGTCTAAAAATGTTCCTCAGTGCCTAACAATTCAACACCTCTCCATCTGACACCACCATCTCATTTTGGCATTGAGACCCCTGAACTCTGCCTTTTTAGATGGTCCAGCCCATGGAATAGGAACCATTTTTTAGGATACTACCTTGGCAGTCCTGGACGTTGTCTACTACCTGGTTTACTGATTATGTGCCATCAAGTTGGTGTTGATTCTTAGCAACTATGTAGATAGCTTTTCTCCATCACTAACCTGGTCATTTAGGTCTTCCAGTGGTGCATTTATTGCCACTGTAACTTTCACCTTGCCTCTGGTCATCCTCTTCTTCTCTTTCCTTCCACCTTTCCCAGCATTAGTGCCTTGTCCAGTGAGCTGGGCCTTCACATAATGTATCTGAAGAAGGATAATTTAAGCCTGGTCATTTGTGTCTTGAGAGAGAACTCTGGATTGATTGATTGATTGATTGATTGATTGATTCAATCGCCCCTTTGTTTGTTTTCTTGGCCGTTCGTGGTATTCTCAGCAATCTTCTCCAACATCAAGCTAAAAACTATCAATATTCTTTCTATCCTGCTTTTTCAAAGTCCAACTTTCACTTCCATAAAGTGTCATAGGGAATACCATGGCCTGCACTATTCTGATAATTATACATATAGACACATCTTCTAGGACTAGCTACTAATATTTTCCAAAGTCCTTGGTGCCATTGTGGACAACTATCCAGAAGCTTTTCTAGAAGATACATGAGGCCACAGCAGCAAGACTTTTATATGCACAAAGATGGAAAGATCCACAAATTCCTGCAGTGGAGGATTGGATGATTAAACTGATGGAGCTGGCCCGAATGGCCAAGTTAACAGCGTTGATAAGAGAAAATACTGTTTCTGGATTTGTTTCTACTTGGCAACCACTTTTAGACTATTTGCTCATGTCAGAAAAAGATAAAGCTTTAATCTTGGGTTTTGATGAGTAAAAGGTCTGATTTTATAGAAATAATGTTACTAAGGTTTAACTAATGGTAAGAGATTATATTTGTAATTGCATTTATATCTGTATTGGAGAAGGTTGGAAGTCACTTTCCTTTTCTATCCTTTTCTAACTTTGCACTTTTATAGTTTTTCTTTTTTCTTTAGGTCTACTGTATACTCTGTCTTTTCTATACTCTATTTTGTATTTGAACTATGCTTTGAAAAGTAATTTGTTGTTTATTCGTTCAGTCGTTTCCGACTCTTCGTGACTTCATGGACCAGTCCACGCCAGAGCTTTCTGTCGGCCGTCACCATCCCCAGCTCCCCAATGGTTGAGTCCGTCACCTCCAGAATACCATCCATCCATCTTGCCCTTGGTCTGCCCCTCTTCCTTTTGCCTTCCACTTTCCCTAGCATCAGCTTCTTCTCCAGGGTATCCTGTCTTCTCATTATGTGGCCAAAGTACTTCAGTTTTGCCTTTAATATCATTCCCTCAAGTGAGCAGTCTGGCTTGATTTCCTGGAGTATGGACTGGTTTGATCTTCTTGCAGTCCAAGGCACTCTCAGAATTTTCCTCCAACACCACAGTTCAAAAGCATCTATCTTCCTTCGCTCAGCCTTCCTTATGGTCCAGCTCTCGCAGCCATAGGTTACTACAGGGAATACCATTGCTTTAACTATGCGGACCTTTGTTGTCAGTGTGATGTCTCTGCTCTTAACTATTTTATCAAGATTTGCCATTGCTCATATCTCCCCCTATCACTGTTGCCTTTTGCTTTCCTTCTTTCTTGGGCTACTTCCAGTGTTTCAGCAGACAGCCATCTTGCCTTCTTGGTTTTCTTTTTCTTTGGGACGTTTTTTGTTGCCGCCTCCTGAACAATGTTGCGAACTTCTGTCCATAGTTCTTCTGGGACCCTATCTACTAAATCTAGTCCCTTAAATCTATTCTTCACCTCCACTGCATATTCCTTAGGAATATTAGTGAGCTCATATCTAACTGATCTGTGGGTCTTCCCTATTCTCTTTAGTCTGATTCTAAATTTTGCAATAAGAAGTTCGTGATCTGAACTACAGTCAGCTCCAGGTCTTGTTTTTACCGACTGTATAGATGTCCGCCACCTTTGGCTGCAAAGGATGTAGTCAATCTGATTTCGGTGTCGACCATCTGGTGAAGTCCATGTATAAAGTCGTCTTTTAGGTTGTTGGAAGAGAGTGTTTGTTATGCACAGTGAGTTGTCTTGGCAAAATTCTATCAGCCTATGTCCTGCTTCATTTTGTTCTCCCAGACCATGCTTGCCTGTAATTCCAGGTGTCGTCTGACTACCCACCTTAGCATTCCAGTCTCCTGTAATGAAAATAACATCTCTTTTTGGTGTATTATCTAGTAGGTGCTGCAGATCCTCATAGAACTGATCTACTTCTGCTTCTTCAGCATCTGTGGTTGGGGCGTATATTTGGATCACTGTGATGTTAAATGGCTTACCCTGAATTCGAATTGAGATCATTCTATCGTTTTTTGGATTGTATCCAAGCACTGTTTTAGCCACTTTATTATTAATTATGAAGGCTACTCCATTTCTTCTGTGGTCCTCTTGTCCACAGTAGTAGATCTGGTGGTCATCTGGTGTGAAGTGGCCCATCCCAGTCCATTTCAGTTCACTGACACCTAAAATGTCTATATTTAATCTTGACATCTCACCAATAACCACATCCAATTTGCCCTGGCTCATAGATCTTACATTCCAGGTTCCTATGGTGTGTTGATCTTTAGAACATCGGATTCGTCGTTCACCACCAGCACCGTCGGCCGCTAGCCGTCCTTTCAGCTTTGAGCTAGCTGCGTCATCACATCTGGGGCTAGTTGAACGTATCCTCTGTTCCTCCCCAGTAGCATTTTGACCATCTTCCGACCTGGGAGTCCCATCTTCTGATGGTATACCGACATATCTTTGGTTGTACTGATCCATTTAGTTTTCATGGCAAGAATACTGGGGTGGGTTGCCATTACCTTCCCCAGGGATCGTATTTAGTCTGACCTCTCTGCCACGACCTTCCCGTCTTGGGTGTCCCTTCACGGTTTAGCTCATGGTTTCATTGAGGTGCTCAAGCTCCAGCACCACGACAAGGTAACGATCTCCTTTGCTGGAGTTGAAAAGTAATAAAGTTCTTTAAAAAAAAAAGAGAAGATACATGAGGCCCACAGTCCTCACATCAGGCATGCATGTCATGCCCTTTCCATGCCCCTTACAAACCCAGTTCTCTATATTTTTAATGATTCAGTTGCCCACACCCGAAAGCACTCTGCCCAGAATAGTCAGTTCAAGACACTGTGGGATCATCACCCAAGTACTGAGTCTCTTCTATGCAGGGCCGCAACTAGGAGGGGCAAGCGGGCGCCGCACTGGAGGGGGCACCAAAATGATGCCCGGGGGGCACCAAAATGACAAAATAACCCACGGGGGGGGCACGGAATCCATGTTTGCCCCGGGTGACACAGATCCTAGTTCCATCCCTGCTTCTATGAGATCATCTCCCTTATCTTCAAAATTATCTCCTTCTTCCCCAAGACAGTGATCTGCTGATAGCAAAGAAGGTGTCATCCTTGAATTGGGTTGAAGCTAACAGATCCCAAAAGATCTTTTCTAGGAAACTCTTTGCCTTTCTAGGAATCTCCAGCTCAGCCACCTCGGTGTCAAGGGAAAGAACTTGTTCTCCGAGAGCCACGAGTTCAATGCACCACAGCTTATACCCAGCAGGTACATAATAGTACATTTCTCACTCGCTGGATCGTCACCTTGTTGTGGTGAGTGGGCTTGTGTGTTCCCAATGAACCCTGTGAGCGAAGCCGTCGGGAGTCATGTACTCCTGGCAGGGTCACCCATGGCGGTAAGGTCCAGGGGGAGAAACCAGACAAAGAACGATCCAAGAAAGTCCTCAACGGCAGAACAGGCGGAAGATAACAAGGTGTATTGTTACAACGGCTGCGAAGGCGGATGAAGGCTGCAGCAGACAAAAGGTCACCAATCGTCATGGTATCCATGCCATTGGATTAGAGCCTTTTTCTGTGAAGGTTGTGTGCTGATCATTGTGCACCGATCTCCACACATAAAACAAATTCACGCACAGGCGTCTTCCAACCACACCAAACCCAAAACAACCAAAAGTCCCATGGCGACTGACGAATGGCAACGGGGGCAGGACTGTGAAATCCGGAAGCTCCTAGTCATGGACCAGCACATGGGCGGTGGATACGGATTCAGTCGCCCTGACTCAAGGATCGAGGCAGTTGAGTAGTTCGGCAGCTGTATCCACGACTGAGCAGCCCTATTTAGGATCCACTCTGCTCACCCCATATGGGGAGGGGGCTAGAAAAGGTGCCCTAAACATAGTCTGCCTCATTTTCTCCCTGACTGGATTACCGCGACCAGTGGGGTCACCATCTAGCGGTCGTAAAAAACACATGAATTTTGGAACATGGAATATATGGACTCTGCAAGACAATATGGATAGTGAACGACCTGAACGTAGGACTGCCATTATTGCAAGGGAGCTGAGACGTTTTAATATTGATATAGCAGCACTCCAAGAAACTCGAAGAGCAGGAGAAGGACAGTTGAAGGAAGAAAAAGGAGGTTATACCTTCTTTTGGAAAGGACTGCCTGAACAAGAACGATGAATACATGGGGTAGGCTTTGCTATCAAAAACGACCTTGTGAAGCTCTTGTCAGAAGTTCCCACTGGGATTAACGAACGACTCTCAACTCTGCGAATAAAACTCGCCAAAAAACAACAGGCAACTATCCTAAGTGCTTAAATAATAGAAGGCTGAAATAATAGAAGTCTTCAATTTAGTCCAGTGTTCCTCAACATTTTCAGGAAGTTCCATAGGCAGATGTTCCTTGAGAGTTGATTGGAAGCAAGCTCGTTTAATAGGATCTTGAAGGGCCAGTGTATTCATTTTACACCTTGGTTTTCTTCCTTGGAGCCTACGATGAGGGTAGAATAGCATAGCACCAACACTAGATGCAGATGAGGATATCAAGGAAAAATTTTATACCCAGCTGGACACCATCTTATCAGAGATACCAAAGGAGGATAAAATTATCCTCCTGGGCGATTTCAATGCAAGAGTTGGGCGTGATTTTGATTTGTGGCCAGGGATCATTGGGAAAGAAGGAGTTGACAACAGCAACACAAATGGAATCTTACTTCTGACTAAATGTGCAGAGCATAACCTTGTCATTACTAACACACTCTTTCGCCAGAAAAATAAATTTAAAACATCATGGAAGCACCCACGGTCGAAGCACTGGCATCTTTTAGATTATGTAATTGTCCGTGCTAGAGATCGCCGTGATGTACTTCTCACCAGAGCCATGACGAGCGCCGATGATTGCTGGACAGACCATCGATTAATTCGATCCACGATGGCCATAAAGATTGTCCCTCATCGTAGGCTCCAAGGAAGAAAACCAAGGTGTAAAATGAATACACTGGCCCTTCAAGATCCTATTAAACAAGCTTGCTTTCAATCAACTCTCAAGGAACATCTGCCTATGGAACTTCCTGAAAATGTTGAGGAACACTGGACTAAATTGAAGACTTCTATTATTTCAGCCTGTGAACAAACTATCGGATACCAAACTAAGAGACATCAGGACTGGTTTGATGAGAACGATAGTGAGATTGAACATATTATTGACAAGAAAAGGAAAGCCTTCCAGATATGGCAAAAAGATATTAACTGTGCCGTTAAGAAAAAAATCTACGCCAGTGCAAAGGCAGAAGTCCAAAGAAGAACTATAGAACTTAAGAACATATGGTGGATAAAAAAAGCCCAAGAAACCCAACATTTTGCAGATGCTCATGATGCACGGGGCTTTTTTAATGCCATGAAGGCCATCTATGGACCAACAAACCATGGTACAAATCCCTTACGCTCAGTAGATGGTGCTAAACTTCTATTGCACTGCGCTGGAAAGAGCATTACAACAATCTCCTTAATCGTCACTCTACTGTGGGTGATGAAGTCTTCTTGCAAATCCCGCAAAAACAAATAAGAAATGTGCTTGCAGTACCCCCTAGTTTGGAGGAAGTCAGCAAAGCCACTAACCAAATGAAAAATAACAAAGCTAGTGGACCTGATGGGATTCCTGCTGAAGTCTTTAAAGAAGGCGGGCCTGAACTTACACAACAACTTCATAAGCTCATCGAAAAAATCTGGATGAGGGAGGAGATTCCAGCAGACTTTAGGGATGCCATAATTATCACTCTCTTTAAAAAGGGTGATAGAACAGACTGTGGAAACTATCGAGGCATCTCCCTTCTAGCCACAGCAGGCAAAATCCTGGCAAAGATCATCGCAAACCGTCTCCTATCTGTATCAGAAGACATCCTCCCTGAAACGCAAAATGGCTTCCGCCCTTCCAGGGGAGCAGTGGATATGATCTTCACTGCACGACAGATTCAAGAAAAATGCAAGGAGCAAAACCGCCCTCTGTACATGGCGTTTATTGATCTGACTAAAGCTTTTGATACTGTAAATCGTACTGCTCTCTGGACCATCCTTCTGAAAATCGGATGCCCTGATAAATTTGTGAACATCTTGCGGTTACTCCATGACGACATGATGGCAACAATCTTGAATAACAATGGCTCTCAAAGCGATCCATTTAAAGTGGAATCCGGCGTTAAACAGGGATGTGTTATTGCTCCAACCTTATTCGCTATCTTCATCGCTATGATTATGCACCTTGTTGAAGAGAAACTTCCTACTGGTGTAGAAATTATATATCGAACAGATGGAAAGCTTTTTAATCTTAGTAGGCTGAAAGCAAAAAATAAGGTAATTGCAACTTCTGTTATAGAACTTCAATATGCTGATGATAACGTAGTCTGTGCACACTCCGAGGAAGATCTTCAAACTATCCTAAACATCTTTGCAGAAGCATATGAAAAACTCGGCCTCTCGATTAACATTAAAAAAACCAAAGTGCTTTACCAGCAAGTTCGAACCAATCCCTCTGCAGCGCCATCAATCCAGCTTAAAGGTGTGTCACTAGAAAACGTTGACCACTTTTCTTATCTCGGCAGCCATCTATCTACAAAAGCCGACATCGACGCTGAAATTCAGCATCGCCTGAGCTCTGCGAGTGTAGCTTTCTCCCGAATGAAGCGTAGAGTGTTTGAGGATCGGGACATTCGCAGGGAGACCAAAATGCTTGTTTACAAAGCCATTGTACTACCAACCCTTCTGTACGCCTGTGAAACATGGACCCTCTACAAACGCCACCTCCAACTTCTTGAAAGATTCCATCAACGCTGCCTCCGAAAAATTCTGCAAATTACTTGGGAAGATAGGCGGACTAATGTTAGCGTATTAGAAGAAGCGAAAACCACCAGCATTGAAACAATGATCATCCAACATCAACTTCGCTGGACCGGTCATGTTGTTTGAATGCCTGACCATCGTCTTCCAAAGCAGCTACTTTATTCCCAACTTAAGAATGGAAAACGGAATATTGGTGGACAGCAAAAGAGATTCAAAGATACTCTCAAAGCTAATTTAAAAAAATGTAATATCAGCATTGAGAACTGGAAAGCCCTAACACATGAGCGTTTCAATTGGAGGTCAGCCTTTATTAATGGCGC
This sequence comes from Charina bottae, assembly GCA_023362775.1. NCBI lineage: Eukaryota > Metazoa > Chordata > Lepidosauria > Squamata > Charinaidae > Charina > Charina bottae. Next base: position 2,073,930 of record JALMGJ010000048.1, on the reverse strand, counting down.
TATGGACTTTGAAGAAGCACGAGTACAGGGCGAAAAGGAGAAAAGAGCTAAAAGGAAGGCACGTCAGGCAAACCCTCATCATGACCGTCTCCCACCCGGAAACCTATGCCCTCACTGTGGGAGGTTGTGCGGATCCAGAATTGGCCTTTATAGCCACTTACGGATCCACCGTTAAAATTTTACCTTTGGAAGACAATCTTACTCGGCTACGAGTGATCGCCAATGATGATGATGATGAATAGTACATTTGATGCTCTTTGCAATAAGCTGGAAATTGCTGTTTCTCCTGCTGGCTTCCTACCTTCATATTAGTTAATGTGGGTCACTTTGGTTTTCTTCTTCTGTAGGAATTGTTTTACAAAAAAACTAGCCCCTTGGCTATATTGTGACAGGTTTTGGAACTCTGGTTTCCTGGAAGTTTCAGGAACGTCCTACACCCTCTACAACAGAGCTTTCCAAACTGTGTGTCGCGACACGTTAGTGTGTCGGCTGCAGTGTCTGGGTGTGTCGCGGCTGCTGCTGCCTCCAAGCCCTGCCAGGATTCCATGCAGGTCCTAGTGCCTGCCTTGTGCCTTGCTGCCTCCAAACCTGCTGTGATTCCACGCAGGTCCTAGTGCCTGCCTTGTGCCCTGCTGTAAGAGTGTGTCGCGAAATGATGCATGTCTAAAAAGTGTGTCACCAACATGAAAAGTTTGGAAAGCTCTGCTCTACAAGCTCTTCAACCCTGCATCAAAGAAACAGGCGTTTGGGATGTCACAGCACAACCAACATGGCTGTGATCTGTTCCTTAGCAGGGGTGGGGCAGAACTAGCAAATTAGCAAGACTATCAGAGAACTGAGCTTTTGGGCGCCATCGGGAAGAAGTCACCATTTACAAAACCAAAAGAATCCTCCGGGGCTCCTCCAAGTCTTGAGCAGCCTTCTCCCAGAAAAGTTTTTGAAAGACAACATCCATCATCCTCAGAAAGAGAGGATAGAAATTGTAACCCAACACATTTGGAAGGCATTAGCTTGGAGAAGGCTGTCTTTAGACCACAAATTGCTTTTCCTTTGTTTTTATACTCTTCTCGTTTATCTGTCTGTGCTTTCTTTCCCTTTAAAAGCAATAGTTTTAAAAAATCATTAATTTTCATAAGAAAAGATTGCAGGTTCTCTGATCAACAAAGACATCTTTTCAGTAGTAATCTATGAAATGAGCTAGGAACGGGAACAGTAGGTTGGGGGGTGGGAAACGGTCTTTTAATTAAATCCTGCTTTGTTTTATTAAAAAAAAAAATATGGATGGATTAGTTCCTTTTTCATTTCCATGGCTGCCTAGACTGGTTTCTGAGCCTAATGCCAATTAAGAGGCAAATAAAAGATATGCAAAATGGGAGACAACAGGCTGAAGCTGGAATTGGTGCTTTTGTGTCTAAAACAATCGAGCTTTTAGCTCAGGATGAGGGTATCTCTGAGGAGGTGCAGAGGCTTAGCTGTAGAGTGGGGGGCCAAAACTGAGGCTGAGCAAAGGGAAGACAGTCATGGAGTTGTCTCCTCTCACAACAGCATGCAAGCCCAAAAGAATGCGGTGGGATTTCCACAGTTGTTACCTGACACAGGTTTCTGGAAGGACACAGGGTTGTGTTAATCCGGGGCGGGTGTGTGTGTGTGAACAAGCCATTTGTAATTGCCAACCAGAATAACACAAATGGGGATGGAGAAGAAGGCCACAGCTCAAAAATGGGCCAGATGTTTCAGCCATAAAGTCTGTAGTGCAAAGTCAACCTCAAGATAGCAGTCATACTGTAGGCTGAATGCTTTCATTAAGGGTCAGCTCACATCCCGCATTCAGGAAGAAAAATATAGGATGGACAGCTCTGAAAATACCAGGGTTTTTAAGTCCTCAAGTTGCCTGCTGCTGTGGGGGAAACATACATCTATACGTCTCATCCCGATTACATCTACCCGCCCCACCCGGTCATGCAGGGAGGGCATGCTACGGACCCCGTCAATAAAAGAATTCCATCTAGCGGGGTCCAGGAGGCGTGCCTTTTCTGCGATAGCGCCCGCCCTGTGGAATATCTTGCCCCCGGAGGTGAGGCAGGCACCCTCCCTCCTGGCTTTCCGGAAGTCTTTAAAAACCTGGTTCTGCCGCCTGGCTTGGGACAAAGGAAGTGATAGTTCCTCCTGGGGGTGGTTAGCTTAGTAATAACCTCCTTTTATGATCTTACCATCCTCTGGATTTTTTACATTTCTATTTATTACGATATTGTATTTTAATGATTTATAGGTTTTTTACTTTTAATATTTATTGTAAACCACCCAGAGTCTACTGTGGTAGAGATGGGCGGAGATAAATTTGATTAATAAATAAAATACATGCTTCTTTAGAGCAGCAAAACCGGAAAACAATTGTTGATGCCATGATCCGTGGTCCTAAACCTTCTTCTATGTCAAGTCCTAGCACTCTATTAAAGAACCTGGGTCTCGCCAAGTTTGAAGCATGGCAGCATCTTATCTTTGGAGCAGCCTCCCACTTGAAGTGAAGTTGGCCTTTCCAGTTTTAGTCTTCCAGAAATCTTGCCAAGAAAACTGCAGGGAATAGTTAGTCCAGGCAGCCACCCGGAGCCAACATTGACTGGAAGGCACAAAAAAGAAAAAATATATATTTAAAATTGATGCATTTGTAGAATAATATATTATGTATGGAATCATGTAAAAATAACAATGTTAAACCCAGGAGATATTAACAGAAATAAAATATTTTTCATGTTTTTAATATTTTTAACAAATAGGTTTAACAAATAAATTTTTAACAAACAAATAAAAAAATATTTTTAACAAATAAAAAATAATAATAATGGGAAGAGTGACATGGTTTTAAATTTTTGCAAATATCTTCAATATCTGGCAAATAATTTTGATTTGGCGGTCCCCTGAGAAGGTTTTGGGGGATCCTCAGAGGTCCTCGGACCACAATTTAAGAAGCCCTGGTATATAGCATCAAGATGAAATAACAGAACAAAGGGGCAAATTTTAAAAAATAATTTAAAAAACAGGAAGAAATGTGCAAATTCTCCAAGTATTATTTACTAACAAGGCAGTGAATACGTGTGTGGTGTGTCCAACATGTTCTAGACCAATGATGAAGCTGATGACCAGAGATAACCTTTACTTTTGTTTGTGTGTGTGTGTGTGTGTGTCTTCAAGTCAGTTTTGACAGGTCCCTGCAGTTTTTAGCAGCATTTTTGGAAGTGGTTTGCCATTGCCTTCTTCCTAGAGCTGAGACTGAGGACTGGCCCATGGTCACCCAGCCGGCTTTCATGCCTAAGGCGGGACTAGAACTCTGTCTCCTGGTTTGCCATTGGCTCCTTCCTAGGGCTGAGAGAGAGAGACTGGCCCAAGGTCACCCAGCTGGCTTTCATGCCTAAGGCGGGACTAGAACTCTCAGTCTCCTGGTTTGCCATTGGCTCCTTCCTAGGGCTGAGAGTGAGTGACTGGCCCAAGGTCACCCAGCTGGCTTTCATGCCTAAGGCGGGACTAGAACTCTCAGTCTCCTGGTTTGCCATTGGCTCCTTCCTAGGGCTGAGAGAGAGGGACTGGCCCAAGGTCACCCAGCGGGCTTTCATGCCTAAGGCGGGACTAGAACTCTCAGTCTCCTGGTTTGCCATTGGCTCCTTCCTAGGGCTGAGAGTGAGTGACTGGCCCAAGGTCACCCAGCTGGCTTTCATGCCTAAGGCGGGACTAGAACTCTCAGTCTCCTGGTTTGCCATTGGCTCCTTCCTAGGGCTGAGAGAGAGGGACTGGCCCAAGGTCACCCAGCGGGCTTTCATGCCTAAGGCGGGACTAGAACTCTCAGTCTCCTGGTTTGCCATTGGCTCCTTCCTAGGGCTGAGAGAGGGACTGGCCCAAGGTCTCCCAGCCGGCTTTCATGCCTGAGGCGGAACTAGAACTCTCAGTCTCCTGGTTTGCCATTGCCTTCTTCCTAGAGCTGAGACTGAGGACTGGTCCAAGGTCACCCAGCTGGCTTTGTGCCCAAGGCAGGACTAGAACTCGCAGTCTCTCAGTCTCTAGCCCAGAGCCTTTAACCACTACACCAAACTGTCTTGGTCAACTTCACTGACTCAGTCAAAAATCTTGAATAGGAAATTGCCCCCTCCACATCTGCTGTGGTCCACAATATTTATCCAACACTTTCAGTCAGACAAAATACAACTGTAAGATTAGAAGCTAAACACCTCGAACAGAAATGGCAAATGCATGCAAATGCATGCTTTCCGTATCCAGATAAGTATTTTTTTTAAAAAAACCTTAGCGGATGAAGCCTGTTGCTGTTAGAAGTTTTTTTAAACTTTATCAGGTTTTGCCTGTCAGTTTTCTTTGGGGCCATACAGGATGGTATGGTATTTTGGCCTTCAACCCTTGATCCATGAATGAGTTCCTGAATAGAGAATGTTTGATGTTGCTGATAATGCCAAGTAATTACAAGTGATTTGCATTGAGCTCTGCTGTTTGAAGATTGACAAAGCCTTGAGTAAAGTCCTGTTTTCAATTAAAATATGCTCTGTGGAATCCTGGCCTGACATTCCCAGATCCTTTTTTTGGAATTCAGCCTTTTCCAAATGGATCTGCAGATGGTAGTGATTGTATAACTAGGATGATTTTTGTGTGTGCATATATTTGGGTCAATGCAAGCTACGAAGAAACATTCTTCTATATTTGATAAGCCACAATCCCCAGATTCTCAGCTCACCTTTCTTTAAAACAACAAGCATCTAGTCCTTGCAGAACTCAACGTAATGAGGCTAAATGGGTCGCTGTTCTTCCCATTCATTCTGGGAGAGACTAGCCAAACCTGACTTTTACTGTTTGTAGCTAATGAATTAAATCACTCCAGAGATTGATGTGCCCACTGTCTAGAAAAGCAAACCCCTGGTTTATGTTAAGTGATTGTGGGAGGCAGTTTCTCTGATGGAAAGTGATTGCCGCTTCATTTAAAACCAGGTCAGATATCCGGGATTAAGTATAGCTGTGATTATTAGCTATCAAGGTGTGTTTTTTTCAACTTTATAAACATTTAATTTTTTTCCTTGAGAGTGCTTCTAAAGAAACCCCATTATTATGGTGTTCACAGTACAGGAGGCAGACCTGGCATTAAGAATCTGCTTTATGCCAGCCTTGCAAAATAATTTAGTCTTAGGAGGAACAGATTGACGTATTCTTTAATGAGATTTAATTCAGTATTATTATCCAGAGATGTCTAGGGAGGGGGTCAGAAAAGTCAAGGTGGCAACTGTGGGGACATGTATGTTATAGTCTTTGATCTCTATTGGCTCTGTTTCAGAGCTAGCTGCAAAGTAGTACTTTGAAATATAAATAGATTTGAACTACAGGATTCCACACGAATCTGTTGAGGGTAGAAAAGGCCTTCTGGGCAAAGAAACGGCCTTGGTAGTACTAAGAAATGAATCTGTGATATCATAATTGCAAGCAACTTCTTCACATCTTATTGCAGTGGCTTTATGTTCCTGAACATGGATTCCATCATATTAGCATGTTGGTGTGGTTAAGGAAAAGTACTGTCTTCTTTAAGTCAAGCTCGGATAAAACCTTGGCAAAATGCTAGCAATTTATTTGATATTCATTTTTTAAAGAGCAGAAGGGACATTGTGAGTGCGTGAGTGGAAGAGATTAAGAACTCAGTTACTGGACAGCTAATGGACTCTGATTCTCTGGGTCCTGCTGTTGGCCAAAAAGAGCAAAAACTGATTGGTCTGTGGTTCTCTGTGGCAAAGTCTCTCTTTTTTTCTCAACTTAAAATTTACTCTGCCCCATTTCATGACCAGGTTAAAAAAGAGAACTTGCACGAAAACCCATATACTGTTCTACACACATTCTTCCTAATATACATACTGTCATGTGCTCTTTTTCTAGTCCGCGTCCTTTCTCCAAGTAATCTTCCCCAGTGTATTTTTTTCTGTCCAGACTTCCTTACTCATCTTTGTGCCAGAATATAAAGTGAAAAAAGGTTCCTAGGTTCCCATACTTTGATTGGCAGCTCTAATAAAGAGTCATCACCCAGACATACCAGCATGCCCATCTTCATAGCATCCTAACACCTGAAGATAAACAGCCCAGTTCCATCTCAGATGAGTCTGGGTTCAGAAGATTTGGGAGATGAAAAGGCTGCTTGTCTGGAAGAGTCCTGTGTCTCATTCCTTTCAGGTCATTTCCACACTAATGATTTATAGCATCTTTTGGAGCAGTGTTTCTCAACCTCAGAAACTTTAAGATGTGTGAACTTCAACTCCCAGAATTCCTCAGCCGGCATGAATTTGGGAGTTGAAGTCAACACATCTTAAAGTTGCTGAGGTTGAAAAACACTGTTTTAGAGCCACCCAACCATCACTGTATCAAAGTATCAATAATGTAGACAGACTTTATATCACTTCAATGATGACTGGATGATGCTATGAAGACACTCCAAACTCTAGTGAGAAACATTTCAGAGATACAATTGGGGAGATCCCAGAACTGCTGAATTTTATATCTTCCATACTTAATTTTTCCCATTTCATGTTTCAGTGTGGTTACTGTCCTGCCACATTTTTTTTTATTGTCTTGTGATAATTTCAGAACTTTCAAACTTTTCCACTTTGACCTTGCCTTGGGAGGATCAGGAACGGGCAAACTGCTGAAGTTTGAGTGAAGTCTCTCTTTTTTTTTTCTCAATTTAAAATTTAATCTGCCCCATTTCGTGACCAGGTTAAAAAGGGGAATGTGCACAAAAATCCATATACAGTTCTACACACGTTTTTCCTAATATGCATACAGATGTGCTCTTTTTCTAGTCTGTGTCCTTTCTCCAAGTAATCTTCCCCAATGTATTTTTTTTCTGTCCAGACTTCCTTACTCATCTTTGTGCCCTCTTTGGAATTAGTCTATTACAACTTTCAGAAAAGTGTAGATTTTGGCATGGGTGCACATTCCAGTTCTTACGTGGGTTCAAGAAGTGGCAGATGTGGAAATTCTCATGAAAATGTGACTGGGATAAGTTTCTGGACCATCTCTAAGGAAAGCCCATTTTGATGAGACTTGACATATATAGTTAGAGACATAAAATACCCTGCATTTAAATGATCTTCTCCAGGGTCAGAAGGACTGTCCTTACTCACCAGCTGTGCAAGTTGTTTTTCTGATATTGAGGACAAATGGCTTCTTAAGGCCTTGACCCTTCATGAAAGCACAAACCTGAGAAAGCACCTAATAAGTAACATTTATTATCACGTTATCAGTTGGTCTGGCACCAAGATGGCTTGTCAAAATCCTCTTCTGTCTCCTTTATCAGACCTACTAATGTCCCACAGACTCACCTATCAGCTGCCTCTTTCTTGTTGGTCTTACAAAACCCTTTTAAAAAAATCAAATAAAGCTAATTCCACTTGACCAGACCTACAGGAAAAATTTTAATCCAAGAGGAAGAAACAGTGCCTTTGTTTGAAAGACTGAGATGAAATTGCTACAAATAATTGTGGAATGTAGGAAGACTAAGGATGAATTGCTGAACATAATGGCCACATTTGGCTTTGACTGTATACTAAAGCATAGTTTAGCAGATGTGGTTCTCAAACTCTTTTGACCTGTTTGGAGCACCTTCTATGCCTAGTTGCCATTTTCAGGCTGAAAACACCCAACTGCAATCCAATCCTTTTTTAAAAAAAATTAAGGACCCTCCAGCTCCTTAAAACACCAAAGAGATGCAAAAGGAAATCTGCACCCCATCCATGTGAGTGACACAGCCCTGCCCAAACTACATCATAACCCCATCTATTTCAGCTTCCTGTTACCCAGAAATGTAATGTGCAGCGCCTTGTCAGCAAACAAAAAATGTCCACTCCTGTAGTGAGCCTTGAATCTTCTCTCTTCCAAGAGAGGACTGCAAGCTTTTGTGTCAGATTATATAACAACTCCATTGGCATCTGTCATATGAATCTTAAAGTAGACTTTGTCTACTAGGTGTCCTCCAGATGTTTACAACTACTGTCAACATTTTTCCCATTCTCCATCTTGGCTGGAGATGAAGGGAATTCGCAGCCCGAAATGTCTGGAAGTTGCTAGGTTATCACAAGAACACACTTTGGAATTGGCTCATTTCAAGCACCTCATGTAGCAACCTTGTACAAACCTTCACACTCTCAAGGTAGAAATGGTCCCATTTTGAAGGTGTCATGTTGGCTGGAAGTAGGCTTCAAGGCCCAATTCAAAATGCAAGGTATTATCTTAAAGCCCTTTTAACTCTGGGATATCTCAGGCAATGCTCCACTAGAATTGAAACTAACCATCCAGTCTGGTCATCAGGAGGGCTTCTGATGCCCCCTCTCCTCACAAGGTCCATGGGACCTGCACCTGGTGACACGCCTTCTCATTTTTCTGGAACATGGAATATTTTCCATATTTTATGGAATATCCTCTCCCCAGAGGGACAGATGGCTCAAACCTGCAGGCATCTCATAAACAAGTTGAAGTAATTCAGCTTGGCACTTAAATTAGAATAGCTTATAGCTGCCTATAGGGGCGCGATGGCTCAGTGGTTAAGACGCCAGGCTTGTTGATCGGAAGGTCGGCGGTTTGAGACCCGAGCGCCACATTACAGAGTGAGCTCCTGCACTCGCCCCAGCTCTTGCCAACCTAACAATTCAAAAGCATGCAAATGCAAGTAGATGAATAGGTACCACTTCGGTGGGTAGGTAACAGCGTTCCATGGGTGTCATGCTGGCCACATGACCGCGGAAGTATCTTCGGACAGCGCTGGCTCTTTGGCTAAGAAATGGAGATGAGCACCGCCCCCTAGAGTCGGACACGACTGGGCAGGGGAAAACCTTTACCTTTACCTTACCTTTATTTTTGTTGTTATTGTTCAGTCGTTTAGTTGTGTCTGACTCTTCGTGACCCCATGGACCATAGCACGCCAGGCCTTTCTGTCCTCCACTGTCTCCTGGAGTTTACTCAAATTCATGTTCGTTACATCGGTGATGCTATCTAACCATCTCATCCTCTGCCGTCCCCTTCTCCTTTTGCCTTCAGTCTTTCCCAGCATCAGGGTCTTTTCCAGGGTCTCTTCGCATTAGGTGGCCAAAGTATTTGAGTTTCAGCTTCAGCATCTGTCCTTCCAATGAGCACTCAGGGTTGATTTCCTTTAGGATTGACTGGTTTGACCTCCTTGTAGTCCAAGGGACTCTCAAGAGTCTTCTCCAGCACCACAGTTCGAAAGCATCAATTCTTCGGCGCTCAGCCTTCCTTATGGTCCAACTCTCACAGCCATACATTAGTACTGGGAAAACCATAGCTTTAATTATACGGACCTTTGTCAGCAAGGTGATGTCTCTGCTTTTTAATATGCTGTCTAGGTTTGCCATAGCTTTCCTCCCAAGGAGCAAGCGTCTTTTAATTTCATGGCTGCAGTCACCGACTGTGGTGATCTTGGAGCCCAAGAAAATAAAATCTGTCACTGCTTCCATTTCTTCCCCTTCTATTTGCCAGGAAGTAACGGGACCAGATGCCATGATCTGAGTTTTTTTAATGTTGAGTTTCAAACCAGCTTTTGCACTCTCCTCTTTCACCCTCATCAAGAGGCTCTTTAGTTCCTCTTCACTTTCTGCCATTAGGGTGGTATCGTCTGCATATCTGAGGTTGTTGATCTTTCTCCCTGCGATCTTAACTCCGGCTTGTGATTCATCCAGCCCGGCATTTCTCATGATGTACTCTGCATATAAGTTAAATAAGTTAAAAACCTTACCTTTATAGCTGCCTATAAAGTCTATTATTGGGTTTTTAGGATATTATTTTAACTGTTTACCCCACGCTTTTGCTTTTATTTTTGTCTTTGTATTGGGTCAAGTCTGTTATGATTGGGGTAGGGTTATAAATATTGTGAAATAAGTTTATAAGTGAGCAAGCATATGTTTGCTCTACAAAGCAGACTTTCTCTGCGACGTTGCATCTCCCCACTTAGAAGCTCTCAAGAGGCTGAAGTACAAAATAAGAAACTTGTGTGATTTTCACCAATATCAAATTAAGCAAGTTTTTGAGCTGACCGGCTAGGTAAGTTCTGGCTCTTACAAGAAACAAGGTACAGAAAAATAAGTTAGAAAACAAGCAGCCATTCCACCCAAAGTGAACGAGGTTTGTCGCCAACTCAAAATTCTGACTTTGATCTTTAAAGTCTTAAACACATAACATATAAGACGGTAGTGGTTATCTCTACTGGGTTATGAGATAGGACACGGGTTGAATTTCCAGATCCACCAGTAAGAACAACCATGTTGGGAGAAATAAAAGATGGGGTAGTGCTACCTTTCTCTGCAATTCCATCTCAAAATAGATCTGTTTAGGCCTGTCTCTATTTTTCTTTATGCCGACCTTCAAGATGGTTTGTTTTAATTTCATGCTTACCCTGGGTTCTTTCTAGAGTTTTTTTTTTTGCAGTTGGATAATGCTGTGTTATATTTTATGCAACTTTGGGGGTGACTTACTTCAGTGGTAAATTATGGCTCCTGCCATAAATTGGCCAGAATTCTTCCCCATTAAATGCTGTTGAATCTTTTAAAAATTATTTTATGGGATGGGATGGGATGGGATGGGATGGGAAGGGAAGGGAAGGGAAGGGAAGGGAAGGGAAGGGAAGGGAAGGGATGGGAAGGGAAGGGAAGGGAAGGGAAGGGAAGGGAAGGGAAGGGAAGGGAAGGGAAGGGAAGGGAAGGGAAGGGAAGGGAAGGGAAGTTAAGGGAAGTTAAGGGAAGGGAAGGGAAGGGAAGGGAAGGGAAGGGAAGGGATGGGAAGGGAAGGGAAGGGAAGGGAAGGGAAGGGAAGGGAAGGGAAGGGAAGGGAAGGGAAGGGAAGGGAAGGGAAGGGAAGGGAAGGAAAGGGAAGGAAAGTTAAGGGAAGGGAAGGGAAGGGAAGGGAAGGGAAGGGATGGGAAGGGAAGGGAAGGGAAGGGAAGGGAAGGGAAGGGAAGGGAAGGGAAGGGAAGGGAAGGGAAGGGAAGGGAAGGAAAGTTAAGGGAAGGGAAGGGAAGGGAAGGGAAGGGAAGGGATGGGAAGGGAAGGGAAGGGAAGGGAAGGGAAGGGAAGGGAAGGGAAGGGAAGGGAAGGGAAGGGAAGGGAAGGGAAGGGAAGGGAAGGGAAGGGAAGGGAAGGGAGGGAGAAAAAGCAGGGATGTGCAGAACATCTCATCTTGAAATCTTCTGGCCCAAATGGATCATTGTGGCCTCAGAAAAATGATGAGATATTTTGTACATCCATAGAAGAAGGAAGGAAGGAAGGAAGGAAGGAAGGAAGGAAGGAAGGAAGGAAGGAAGGAAGGAAGGAAGGAAGGAAGGAAAATTCACTAAAGCATATATTTCTTATAAACTAAACAAAATTAGTCTTTCATATATGTTCATGTCCTCCACATTTTTTAAGACGGGTTTCCAACCTTGCTAAGCCCCTTTCAGATTTTCTTACAGAAAATTGAACTGAACTGAATGGCTGCCAGATGGGCAGAAAGATTTGGAGTGGATTTTACATACATATCACATTCCTTAACCCACTCTATCTGCTTCCTGTATCCAGGGGCTTAGGCTCAAGGGTGAGAAGGTAGAAACGGTACTGGAAGGGTGAATGTTCAGAAAAACAGTTACACACACACACACACACACACCTTGCAAAAAAACAAAGAGCTTTTCTTGACGGTTCCATATCATGTTCACCTGCCACAGAATATCACTCATAGCTGATCAAATTGTGCAGAGTTCTGGAGAGAGAGTGATAATCAATGGAGTTCAACACAACTTGGACCCCTTGAGACAACTCTAGCTGGTCATAAGTATGGGACTCTACAAAGACCTTCCCTATACCTCAAATGTCTTTGGGACTTAATGCTGTCATTGTCCCCAAACCAGAGCAACTTTTCTTTCTTTCTTTCTTTCTTTCTTTCTTTCTTTCTTTCTTTCTTTCTTTCTTTCTTTCTTTCTTTCTTTCTTTCTTTCTTTTTATATGGCTGCCCATCTTAAGCAACTCCTTCTATCCTTGAAAGATCTACGGAAGTGAATAACAAAAAAGACCAACCTGATACCTGGACTTGGATCCCTGTTCTTCCCAGCACACCTGTGCACACACAGACATACACAAACCTTTCCTGAGACCTTCTCAGGCACAAAGAGGATTGAGGATTCACCACCACCCCATAAATTTTCCACCGGTCTTATGAAGGACAACCAGGCAGGCTTCTACAGTGTCGGGAGAGGACTGGGCTGAGCATGCCCCCCTCAAGTAATTATTTTCTTGAGTTGTGTGTGTACAAACAGCTTAATTGTATTGGCAAACACACTAATTGCTAATGCTCCCCAACCTAAGCTAATTAGACAAGAGGTTAACAGTCAAGCAGGAGATTGAGGAGTTTTTGCTCAGCATTTGCTTCTGATCAATGGCCCGGGAGGAGGGCAGCTCCCTCCCCCAAAACTTGCCAATCAGAGGTTTCCCAGCCTTCCTCATCTTGGACTTAACAGGGCAAGAATTCCATTTGCAGGGAGAAAGGAAAACAAAAGCTCTACTTTTCCACCAAAGCCAATGCCCTACCTACCACCAACTGAGAGAAGAGTGATTTTGCATTTCCTTTCTTTACCAGGAAGAGGAACAAGCTGTCAAGTTATTATAAAGTTAGCGCTGTATTTATTTAACCCTTTCTTTTCACCTTGATGGGTTGAGATAGCAAATTAGAACAAAAACCAATCATTGTTTGAAAGTCCAAAGAAAGTGACCCCGTTACCTTTTTAAACCAACTAAGAAATCTGTCATCTCCATTATATTTTAGCTCTTCTGCTAAGCTAGTCATGTCTCCTTCCTTCCTTCCTTCCTTCCTTCCTTCCTTCCTTCCTTCCTTCCTTCCTTCCTTCCTCACTGCACATGATTTCATTCACACATCCAGGAGTGGCTTTAAAAAGAGTTTAAGACAAAGGCGAGAGAGGTGCCCAGCAAACCACTGGACAGGGGTTTTTGTTAATTCTACTCCCAGTGAAAATCATTACAAGAAGTTTAACTCACTGTGTATTTGAGTTTAGCCCTTTTTTATCAGGAATAACTGGACGAGAGAAAGCTTGTGTCCAAAGTAAATAAGTTCTCCTCCAATTTGCAGCTGTGCTGAGTTTCTGAATATTTCACAGTTTCTGAATATTTCACAGTTTCTGAATATTTCGCACTCTGCCCCCAAGAACATCATGAGTGGGAGGCCTGTTTTTTCTGTGCCATCCTGTTTTTATTGTTTTTATGCTACTTTCTTCTTCTTCTTTTAAAAAGAAGAAGCATTTCATTTAAGGTGCAAGATCTACCTTGCTGAAAAGAAGGAAACCCAAGATGGATAGGTTTTCACAGCTTCTTGGCCTGAAAATGATCTTTCTTTCTTTCTTTCTTTCTTTCTTTCTTTCTTTCTTTCTTTCTTTCTTTCTTTCTTTCTTTCTTTCTTTCTTTCTTTCTTTCTTTCTTCTCCCTTTCTCCTGACACCACCTGGCCCTGTCTTTGAGTCTGGCTGGGCTGTAGTTTAAATTAGAAGAGCCTTCTCCATCACAACAGGCTCCTGTTGGAAGGAAAAAGGAGGGGGCAATGGGGCGGGTCTTCAAAGAAAGGCCTTTTCTAAGGCATCCAGAGAGAAAAGTGTAAATAATGAAAAGCTGCCAGCCAAAGGGCAGCCCCCAGGAGCATGCCTGTGCCGGCCCTTCTAAGCTTTCTGCCGAAGGTTTCTGCAGGAGGTCTGCAAAATTGAAAGATACAGCCCAGCTAGGAAGGGAGCTCTCTCCTCTTTCGCCTCCAAAAAAGAAGAGGCAACCCAATGTCTTTGACCTTCTCCCCTCAAGCGATGTGGTGCTGGAGCACCAGGGAGCCTCGGTTTGCTTGCCAGGCTGGTACGCTAGCCCCCCAGGCTTGCTGGATTTTCACGGCGTCCCCCTAAAACTCCCACCGATGGCTGCTCTGGAATGACCACCTTTTGCAATGTGAAAAGAAGCAGGGATGTTTTTCAGCAAACCAGGCTGTTCCATGTAGACTTTAGCTTGGCCAAAGGCAGTGAGAATTCATCCGTGCTTCGGAAGCATCCGGAAGAGGTAAGCCTGTTTGTTTTTGAAAATGCCTTCATCACAATCCCAGTCTTTAAAATTATGTTAAGGTCTCCTTACTGCACCCTCTTTATAATAAATCGTCTTTCTCGATACACATAAATGGTTGTGCAAGCAGCACCTGCATAAATATTTTTGAAATCTGGAATTCGATGTTGAATTCCAGAAAAGATTTGTATATATTTAACTGAAAGGTAGGGATTGTATTCAAAGATCAGCAGGTATTTTAAAACTTCACCTGGCCTGCTAGCCTCTCTCTCTCTCTCTCTCTCTCTCTCTCTCTCTCTCTCTCTCTCTCTCTCTCTCTCACACACACACACACACACACACACACACACACACACATATGGAATCATGGAAACTGCTAGATTCAATGTCTTGCATCTACAGGATTGGTTGGTTGGTTGTTTAGAAGTTTCAAAGTATACAGTCAAGGGGGAGCAAAATCCATCTTTAGACAATCTTTACTACGTGGAATAGACCATATGCAACAAGAGGAATCAGTTGGTTAGATTGCTATTTTGGGGTTCATGGCTGGTTTTTTGTGAAGAGATTTAATCGACTTTGATTTCCAAAGGAGAATATTTGCGGTGATTGCAAGAAGATCCCTTTCTGTGTGTGCGTGTTTGTGTCTGTGCGTGTGTGGACACCTGTAAAAGCAACAAGTACCAGAAGAAGTGCAAAGAAAGGACAACTGTCAGCTTTCCTATACCGCCCCCCCCCTCACCTTTTAGGGCTGATTCACACAATGGATGGATTCGCCGAACACACTCCACTTGATCACTGGATTAGCCCACGTTCTGAGTTCACGTAGAAGATTGAAAGTTTAAAAAAAGGAGCTAGGTTTATCTAGCACCCTAAGAACTTTAACAAGCCAGGTTATAACTAACCAAGCTTAGAATGTTGTTGGAATTTAGCTACTAGGTCATGAAAGGTATGATGCAACCCAAGTTATCATGCAATTCTCCTCTGGTGCATATAATCCATTTATGAGTATTTTGCAGAGAAACCGGCCAGGAAGCAGAACGGGCTACAACAGGGCAATCTCATGCCGAGGTACATTTGTACAAAACCCAGTTTCTCCACCACTGCTTCATGTGTGGCAAAGCTCACAGGATAGCTCCAACTCTGCCATTGTCTGATTTTTTTTTCTATTAATAATAGAAACTGGAAGTTTTTCACAAACCTATCCAGCTGTTAAAATTGGCTTATGAAGCCCAGCCAGCCAAAACAAGAATAGCAATGACTGAAGAATGAACTTTCCCGCTCTGATAATTTCAACCCTGCAGCACCATTAGCAAAGCTGTGTAGCTGGTGCCATCTTTATTCCCTTCTTGTGCCTTTTCATTTGCTTCAGCTATGTAGCCTTGTTGCCTTTTAGTGCTTGCACTTGGACAACACAGTTATCAGGTCAGATAAAAAGTAGTGGCTCTGTTTGCACCGGATTAGCTTAATCTTCATTAGGCCTGGAGGTAGCGTAGTATTATATGCAAACCCTGCCCATTTGATTAACGTAGTTGGTTGACTGATTGATTGATTGATTGATTGATTGATTGATTGATTATGTGCCATCAAGTCTGTGTCGACTCTTAGGGACCACATAGATAGATTTTCTCCATGATGATCTGTCTCTAACCTGGTCTTTCAGGTCTCCCAACAGTGCCCCCATCACCACTGTAACTGAGTCCATCCACCTTGTGGCTGGTTGTCCTCTTCTCCTCTTTCCTTCCACCTTTCCCAGCATTATAGGCTTCTCCAGAGAGCTGGGTCTTTGTATAATGTGTCCAAAGTAGGATAGTTTGAACCTCGTCATTTGTGCCTCAAGGGAGACTTCTGGGTTGTTTAGTTCGATGATCCATCTGTTTGTTTTCTTGGCTGTCCATGGTATTCTCAGGAGACTTCTCCAACACCAAAGATCAAAAGCATCAATACTCCTCCTATCCTGCTTCTTCAGAGTCCAACTTTCACTTCCATAGTGTGTCACAGGGACATGGCTTGTACAATTCTGATCTTTGTAGGTATAGACACATCACAGCATCTGAATCTCTTTTCCAAGGCCGTCATGGCTGCTCTACCAAGTGCTAGTCTGTGGCGTATTTCAAGAGGCAGACGCTCTCCACCATCTTGATATCTTCATTGTCAATTCTAAGACTGGTTCTTCTACCTAATGTAATGCAAACCCAAAACTGAGTTAATTCAGTAAACAAGTTAAACATGTTGCGTGAATGTGGGCAGTGAGTATTAGGGATGTGCAACGCTTTAGATTCAGTTTGCTTTGAAGTATGAGCTCCATCAAAACAGTGTATGCAATTCTAAAGCTGCAGTGTGATCCCAGGAAAAAAGAGGCAGTTGCCTTAAAGAGCTGAAAACAGAAGCAATGTTCATGCCTCCCACAAGCTTTGAAACAGCTTTTCCAAATTATTTCCACTGCACTGCAAGGCCTGCTATCTATGCGTGTACTTAGGCTAAATTTTTAATCGGTATACCGGCTTGGAATATTTTTTAAATGTTACTTTATTTGCATGAATGATGAATAGATAATAAAAAACTTTATATATGTATGTGTTATTGATTTAGAACACTGATATACTGCTTCCCATAAAATATCTCAGAGTGGTTTAACAATGAAATTTAAAAGGGATAATAAAACAACAGTAAGTTAAAACAGTTCTATAAAATGCAGCTGCGTGACTGCAGTGTTCTCTTCATGAGGTGGAACTTGAAGACCTTAGAAAGTTCAGCTGGTGCAGCATGTAGTGATTGATTGATTGATTGATTGATTGGATTGGATTGGATTTATATTGCCACCCATCTTGCCAAGGCTGGGCAGCAAACATAATTAAAACATCAGTATAACAATAAAGAAAATAGAAATAGATGCGTAGCAAAAACTTAAAAGTAGAAAAATGGGAACCAGGAATAAACCCTGTCAACAATAAATTAACGATACCTCACAGCAGTGTTTCTCAACCTTGGGAACATTAAGATGTGTGGACTTCAACTCCCATGGCTGGCTGGGGAATTCTGGGAGTTGAAGTCCACACATCTTAACGTTCCTATGCTGGCTGGGGAGTTCTGGGAGTTGAAGTCCACACATCTTAACATTCCTATGCTGGCTGGGGAGTTCTGGGAGTTGAAGTCCACACATCTTAACGTTCCTATGCTGGCTGGGGAATTCTGGGAGTTGAGGTCCACACATCTTAACGTTCCTATGCTGGCTGGGGAATTCTGGGAGTTGAAGTCCACACATCTTAACATTCCTATGCTGGCTGGGGAATTCTGGGAGTTGAAGTCCACACATCTTAACGTTCCTATGCTGGCTGGGGAATTCTGGGAGTTGAGCTCCACACATCTTAACGTTCCTATGCTGGCTGGGGAATTCTGGGAGTTGAGGTCCACACATCTTAACGTTCCTATGCTGGCTGGGGAATTCTGGGAGTTGAAGTCCACACATCTTAACGTTCCTATGCTGGCTGGGGAATTCTGGGAGTTGAAGTCCACACATCTTAACGTTCCTATGCTGGCTGGGGAATTCTGGGAGTTGAAGTCCACACATCTTAACGTTCCTATGCTGGCTGGGGAATTCTGGGAGTTGAAGTCCACACATCTTAACGTTCCTATGCTGGCTGGGGAATTCTGGGAGTTGAAGTCCACACATCTTAACGTTCCTATGCTGGCTGGGGAATTCTGGGAGTTGAAGTCCACACATCTTAACGTTCCTATGCTGGCTGGGGAATTCTGGGAGTTGAGGTCCACACATCTTAACGTTCCTATGCTGGCTGGGGAATTCTGGGAGTTGAAGTCCACACATCTTAACGTTCCTATGCTGGCTGGGGAATTCTGGGAGTTGAGGTCCACACATCTTAACGTTCCTATGCTGGCTGGGGAATTCTGGGAGTTGAGGTCCACACATCTTAACGTTCCTATGCTGGCTGGGGAATTCTGGGAGTTGAAGTCCACACATCTTAACGTTCCTATGCTGGCTGGGGAATTCTGGGAGTTGAGGTCCACACATCTTAACGTTCCTATGCTGGCTGGGGAATTCTGGGAGTTGAGGTCCACACATCTTAACGTTCCTATGCTGGCTGGGGAATTCTGGGAGTTGAAGTCCACACATCTTAACGTTCCTATGCTGGCTGGGGAATTCTGGGAGTTGAAGTCCACACATCTTAACGTTCCTATGCTGGCTGGGGAATTCTGGGAGTTGAAGTCCACACATCTTAACGTTCCTATGGTGGCTGGGGAATTCTGGGAGTTGAAGTCCACACATCTTAACGTTCCTATGCTGGCTGGGGAATTCTGGGAGTTGAAGTCCACACATCTTAACGTTCCCAAGGTTGAGAAACACTGCTTCACAAGCTGGACTAAATTCCCAAACCCCATGCCTGGGAGATCATCTAGAAGGCCAGCAGGGTTGGGGCTTATCTAATCTCAGGTGGGATTGTATTCCAAAGAGCTGGTGCGGTGACAGAAAAGGCATGGTTCCTGGGTCCCACTAGATGACCCTCTTTAACAGACGCGTGGCACAAGACTGCTTTCAGTTGACTTGCGGAGAACCCTCCAAATCTGCAGAAGTCAAAACATACATGGAAAAACAAAAAGGGGAGGTTCCAAAGCTTGCCAAATGAGAAATACAGCATCAGTGGCCACAGAAAGCAATACAACCTTTTAGAGGGGAATTTTTTTAAAAAAAGATAAAACCATATATATGAAATGAGGATTCTCGGAATAGGTATAGCTTCCTCTCTGTAACATGTTATAGTTGATCCCATTTATACTACAAATAAAAATGTGAAATAAAAAGCATTCCATAGGGGCATTCTTATACCACTTCTGCTCTCTCCAAATCTGTAACTGAAGCTGCAGTCCTGTGGTTCTTGGGAAAGATTCCTAACAGCCCTACAAATATCCAGATTTTCTTCTCTGAAGTCAAAGATGCATCCTTGGAGCACAATGTCTGGTTACATCTGCCCAGCCCTGTAGAAATAACGTCTATGGCAATGTTCTTGTTTCTCTTTTGGGGGTGATGGCATCTCCACGAGGTCAATAATATGCTTGGCCCAAGTAAATATGTCATTGTTTGATCAGGCTGTTGTCTTTCAGCTATGTTGGAATATAATCCCAGAGTTTGGTTTTTAGCCATATTGGTTGGGAATCCTTGCAAATTCCAACCAATTTGGGTGTAGGAGGGCACCAGGTTTGGACAGCTGGTCTTGGTGCGGTGCCCAGGGTCATGGTTCTGCTTCATTTCTAGCAGTGGTTAGAAGCTGCAGTTCATTCATTGTGTAAAACAAATGTAATACTGTTCATCAGACAAAATCAATGAGAATGTTTGTCTATGTGCAATGGAAGCATTTCCTGATTTTCTAGGAGGTGCTTGACCCATCCTAGGAGGGCTTTCCTCGTCCGCCAACCTTCTTTGAAATAAAGTATATAATTGCACTTGGTGGCCCTTAGGTAGATGCATTTGGGATGTTAATAGAGCTGACATTTTACCACGATGAAGATTTGAAAGTGGAATAACTAGCAGAATCCCAACAGAAATAGCAAATTAAAATAAATGTCAAAGCTCCCAACATTCAATTTCCCTATTACACTCTGCAATATTTTGATTTAGAGAGCGAGAAAGTGAACTGGAAAATAATGAACCACAATGTAGAATGCAATTCCTCAATGCCAGGGTTATGCATTCAGCAGAACTGTGTGGTAGGGATTGTTCCACCGTGAGGAAAAAATAAAGTAACAATGCATGTAGAGAAATTGGGATTAAGGAAGATACTGTAGGTTTGGTCTATCCATTTCCTTAATCAGCTGCATTTCTACATACAGAATGACTCAAGCTACTGAGGGGAATATTTTTATTTATTTTATTATTTCAATTTATATGACCGCCCATCTCCCCCAGTCGGGGGACTCTGGGCGGTTTACAATAAAAAATACAATTAAAAATACCATATAAAATTTGTTGTTGTTGTTTATTCGTTCAGTCGCTTCTGACTCTTCGTGACTTCATGGACCAGCCCACGCCAGAGCTTCCTGTTGGCGGTCACCATCCCCAGCTCCCCCATGGTTGAGTCCGTCACCTCCAGAATATCATCCATCCATCTTGCCCTTGGTCGGCCCCTCTTCCTTTTGCCTTCCACTTTCCCTAGCATCAGCTTCTTCTCCAGGGTATCCTGTCTTCTCATTATGTGGCCAAAGTACTTCAGTTTTGCCTTTAATATCATTCCCTCAAGTGAGCAGTCTGGCTTGATTTCCTGGAGTATGGACTGGTTTGATCTTCTTGCAGTCCAAGGCACTCTCAGAATTTTCCTCCAACACCACAGTTCAAAAGCATCTCCCTTATGGTCCAGCTCTCACAGCCATAGGTTACTACAGGGAATACCATTGCTTTAACTATGCGGACCTTTGTTGTCAGTGTGATGTCTCTGCTCTTAACTATTTTATCAAGATTTGCCATTGCTCTCCTCCCAAGAAGTAGACGTCTTCTGATTTCCTGGCTGCAGTCAGCATCTGCAGTAATCTTTGCGCCTAGAAATACAAAGTCTGTCACTGCCTCCACTTTTTCTCCCTCTATTTGCCAGTTATCAATCAAGCTGGTTGCCATAATCTTGGTTTTTTTGAGGTTTAACTGCAACCCAGCTTTTGCACTTTCTTCTTTCACCTTCGTCATAAGGCTCCTCAACTCCTCCTCGCTTTCAGCCACCAAAGTGGTATCATCTGCATATCTGAGATTGTTAATGTTTCTTCCAGCGATTTTAACTCCAGCCTTGGATTCCTCAAGCCCAGCACGTCGCATGATGTGTTCTGCGTACAGGACCATATAAAATTACAATAAACAATATAATAAATAAGTATAAAATCCAATCTAGGCGAATTGGTCTTAAAAATAGGGAGGGAATTATGGTACTAGCCATCCCCAGGAGGAGCTGTTACCTTTATTATCCCAAGCTAGGCGGCAGAATCAGGTTTTCAGATTTTTTCAGAAGGCTGGGAGCGAGGAAACCCGCCTCAACTCTGGGGGCAAGATATTCCAAAGGGCAGGTGCTACTACAGAGAAGGCCCATCTCCTGGACCCCAGATGGAACTCCTTTACTGATGGGGTCCGCAGCATGCCCTCTCTGCATGATCGGGTGGGGCAGGTCGATGTTATGGGGATAAGATGGTCCATCAGGTATCCTGGCCCCATGCCATGTAGGGCTTTAAAGGTAATGACCAACACTGGTTGGCACCTGGAATTGTACCCGGAAGCAAACCCGGCACCCAATGCAGCTCACGGAACAAAATATGGTTTCAGCAGTCAAGTTAAGGCAAGACAGAACTGGATGGCCCTTGGAGTGAACCACTCTAGAAGGAATTGGAGTTGAATCTTCTTGTTCACCCAAGTGTGCAATGTTCTTCCAAAGGGATGGTCCTGGGGTACCCCTCTGCCTTCCAATGGCAGCTCTGCAGGCTCTTTTGAGCCTGGAAGACCACATCTTCTGCCTTGGGGAGTCCAAAACCTGTGCTTCTTTTCTGTCTGGGATTGCACAATACATTATGTTTGTCTTGAATGGGGTTGACCTTTTATGGAAACCCAGCTACCATCTTAGCAAGTATTATTTATCGGACCATCATCTAGAGCTACAGTATGATTTATTTGGGGAGATATTGCATTTTTGCTGGGGTTTGTTACCTGAATTTAATTATCAGCGTGCTGTTGGGGTGTGTTTAATCTGAATTGAGGGATCAGCATGTTCTGTGAATGCAACCTCTATGAGAGCAGGAAGCAAGGCTGGAGAACTCAACACACCCCAAACCATGAGCATTCTGTCTAACTAGCTACAGTAAGCTCCATCTCAGGCACTTTGTGGTGGCTCTCCTTCACACCTGAGCCAGGTCTGGGCAACGTTCTGCAGGCCACATAAATGTCTCATTCCCAGTTTAGGATGGAGAGCTGCCCAGGGTTTAATTACTGGATGAAAATGTGGGTTTGGTGAATCCACAACTGTGTTAATTTAAAGCAATAGCAACCGTTTCTCTTTTCCTGCTTTGGAAAAGGGGAGAAGTCTGAGACAGCATTGACCTCTTATATTTCCTATTGAAATTGGTGTCTCCTATAATTGTCATTTCCCTGGAAATAAGAAAGATGCAAGTTATCCTACATCAGAGATGGGTATAACTCACACAGCATCATGCAAACATCTGCAGCTCATGCATAATATTACATTTCAGCCAATTTTTAGAACGCTTCGGGGCAAGACCCTGAGAACATGAGGCTGATGTTTCTCATGGTGGAGAAACTTGAGAATGCTGGCCCAGTTTCTCTGAGGATGCAGCAATGTTCTCAAGGGCCAAATAATTTTTCAGCAAGTTGTTCATTCCTCTCCCATATAACACAGTAGTACAGTTCACTATCTGAAAGAGTGACTGAATGTAGAAAGGAATGAGGGAAAGGCAGACATGAACTCAACACATTTATTCTTGAGGGACCAGGAGACAACATAATTTGCATGAAAGAGATAAATTTACACACTAAAATTGCATTCTTCTGGTCTCTTTCCTGCCTGATCATTTTTTTTCATTTCCTCCCAGAATTCTATACTGTACCAAATAGAGGTTTTGGGGTACGCTGTTTGGAAGTCGTAGTCATACTTGATGCCAAATAGATTCTTTTAGGTGAAATATGTTGGATATGTAAAAAATGTATATTTTATAGTAATTATGGACTTTTATTAGTATTTTAATGTTTGACTGAAATTGTGAGTTAAAGAATGTATATGTTTTAAGAATGTATATTTTATAAGAATGGGTATTTTATAGTAATTATGGTTTTCTATTATTATCATTAGTATTTTATTGCTTGAGTGAATTTGTGAGCAACTGCAACGAAATTTCATTCTATTGTGCACTTGTATAGTGTATAGTGGGATGACAATAAAGTTATTATTCTATTCTATTCTATTCTGTTCTGTTCTGTTCTGTTCTGTTCTGTTCTGTTCTGTTCTGTTCCGTTCCGTTCCGTTCCGTTCCGTTCCGTTCTGTTCTATTCTACTTCATAATAGGAGTAAGAACCAGTGTGGTGTGGTGCTTCTGGTGTTGGGACTGAATGGATCCTAGTCCTCCCCGTAAGAGTTTGGGCCGGCCTGTCTCTTAGCCCCAGAGCCAGTGTGGGGCAATGGGTAAAGTGCTGGACTGGAAGTGGGGAGGCCCAGGCTATTTTTCCAACTCACCCATAACAGACCTGGAGAACTTGGACTAAACTATTTTTCTTCTATTGTAAAGGCTGGTCAAAGTTCGTAATAAAGATATTTGAGTTTGACCTGGAGAACTTTGGGCCAGCACATCCTTCTCAGCCCAAAAGCCACAGTGGTGTAGTCATGAAGTAAAAAGAGGATATAAATCTCATCAGCCAAGAATTGTCCACAATCATTTAAATGAGTTTTCCATCTACCTGGCTGGGTACGGGTATTTATAGAAATCGATAATATTAGAGAAATATAAGCTAGGATGGTGTCATGGTGAAGGTGCTGGACCAGGAGCAGGAGATCCAGCTTCTGGGGAACTCTGGGCCAGTCCCTCACAGGGGTGTTGTTGGGGGCTCGAATTAGGGGTGGTGCTATGAAGGATGCCTTGTGGTGTATAAGAAAAAGAGAAAAGGTGGTATATAAATGTAATACGTAACAGGAACAGGAAATAATGATGCAGATGATGTATACCATCAATGTACATGGCATTTGTCGGAATGTGTTAAAAAGTCCCTCCCTGGCCTGCAAAGAACATCCAATGTAAATGAGTTTCATGCAATCCGCTCATTAATATCTGCCTCTGTTGGCAGCATTCTCTGCCGTTCATTGATTTACAGACTACTTACAGTGCGAGCTTCTCCTCACACTTAATGGCTGTTCTTCATAATTCTCTGTGCCTGATTCTCTGGCCGGAGAACATGACAGCATCACTGGGGAACAGTACTTTGCAAATGCTACTCCATAATTGATATAGGACATTTGCAGAATTTGTACGCACACATGAACTGAAGCGTACTAGGCGAAGAGCACCTTTGTGGTTTCAATGCAATGAACAAAAATGGCAATCGCGTCTTTGATTGGGTCGCCTTAGATGTAAATAGCCAGTATATTTAGGAAGATCATTAAGAAAGGAATGGAAAATAAGTGGCCAATAACGTCAGGTTCTGGTACAAAACTGTTGGTGCACGAAAAGTTCTCTTCTGGCCGATGCTTGCAGAAAGAACATTGTGGACAAGGGACAGGGACAGGTCTTTAAAAGGGGCTCCTTTAAGTTAGCAGGGAAGCGGTAAGGGCCCAGGGAGACATAGAGAGAGAGGTATGCCGAATAATCTTTGCTATATAGAAAAAGCCTAAGGCATTGATTGGCAACTCATGATGACCTTCCAGCCTGGAAAATCCAAGATCACCCTACCAACATCAGCAGCAAATTAGCCATTTTATGGCAGTGTCAATTGCTTGCAGTTGAGTAAATATTAGTCTTCTCTGGACTGTCTGCCCCTCTTTTGACTAACCCCCCATAACATCAAAAAGTATTGAGAACTTCGGCCTTGCACCTTCCAGTGATTTCAGTGCAGTGCTACCAACCCCTTTACAATCTTAGAACTTGGGTTCTCCTTTGGCGTTAAATGCAGGATGATTCAGAGCAGGTCAAACGAAACTGGGTATAGGGGTTGGGGGTCTGAAACCTGGTATTTTTGAAAGAGTGAGAAAGAAGAGTGGTGCCCCATACTTCCTTGAAGCAGGTAGGCCCACACAGGGTTGCCATTAAGAGACAAATGCAGGCCAGAAGCTTTCCCGAGTCAATGCAAGCCTGTGGCAGGGGGGCTCCTAGGACATTAAACTGAATCCAGCTTGAGTAACCTAGTCGAAGAAAAGTCCGCAAGCGGGTAGAAAGGGCATCTCCCTGTTCCTTGATTATAAAACCACTTTTGTGCGAGAGAATGGCAGGCAAGCCCCCCAAGCAAATTGCAGACTTCTAATCACATCGGGGTCAGCCTTCTAAACAAATCACTGGCTACCCTCTTATGTCCCAGCTCAGTCTATTCCCAAGGGATCCTCATTGTTTGACTTGGAGAGCCTTCATTGTCTTCTCCCTTGTTTGCTCCCTCAGTCCTCAGAAATCTTGTTTGCTTAGCTTCCCAGTCAGACAAAATCTTTTTGTTTCCAGGCCTTCTGTTTTCCTTGAACTGCATTTTTCACTCGGCTCACCCTGCAATTCTGCACCCTGCTTTAAATTTGGTTGGTTCCACAGTTAGGACTTTATAGGTCAGTATCTATACAGTAGTAATGTATGGCTGTGAGAGCTGGACCATAAGGAAGGCTGAGCGCCAAAGAATTGATGCTTTCGAGCTGTGGTGCTGGAGAAGACTCTTGAGAGTCCCTTGGACTGCAAGGAGGTCAAATCAGTCAATCCTAAAGGAAATCAACCCTGACTGCTCATTGGAAGGACAGATGCTGAAGCTGAAGCTCAAATACTTTGGCCACCTAATGCAAAGAGAGGACTCACTGGAAAAGACCCTGGTGCTGGGAAAGACTGAAGGCAAAAGGAGAAGGGGACGGCAGAGGATGAGATGGTTAGATAGCATCACCGATGCTAATGAACATGAATTTGAGTAAAGTCCGGGAGACAGTGGAGGACAGGAAGGCCTGGCGTGCTATGGTCCATGAGGTCACGAAGAGTCGGACACGACTAAATGACTGAACAACAACAACAACAATCTATAACCGTATCAGCAAGATTGCAAGGAAATGGTCCAGAGGTAGTAGGGTTCTTTTTCCTTGGCCCTCAAATTTTTGCTCATTTCTTCCATTACTATTTCTCTTGCTCTGAAGACTTAATACCTCATTTTCCTGCCACTGGCTGTCAGCCTTGCGAGGTAGTCCAAACAAGAAGCACACCCAGAAGTACTAGCTCTAACTTTAAGGTTACATTAACAGAGTCTTGCAAGTCTGAAAGGACATCTCTCCCCCCCCCCTTGCCTTTACAGTCCAAGAAACTAGGGAGGGTCCCTTCCATGACATTTCACATGCCCCTATTCCTTCTGCGGACTAAGCTGCCATGTGTCTGACCATTGCCTAGTCTGTGGCTCTTCCTCCTGTCTCCCAAGGTCATTCCCACATACCATTACACTATCAGAGTGCGGACTTTTCCCCACTTTCATTTCAGCAGAGCACAAACCAGCCTTGACAACAACTTTTTCCTGCCACATCTCCACAACCTTGCCCATCTTGTCCCCAGCCCATAACTGAGACCGGCTGAAGACACCCTTCGCAATACTAGCATTAAAGTAACATTTTCTTGGGCTGTAGTTTCCAAAACACCAGGGTTGCAAATGTGATTTTTTTTTTCATGGATCATGTGGATGCCCTGCACAGCTGTGGCACCATCCCGGGAAAATCCACTTTTGATTGAAGGAGTTGCAGACAGATGTTTTCTATGATTGCAATGTCCAAAGCACTTTTTTGCACGCGCACGTGCGCGCACGCACACACACACACACACACACAAACCTGGAGAGATTGCATTAAATAATTAATTTAAGGAAATTAATTTAAAGAGTTGATTGAATAATTTAATTAATTTAAAGAATTGAATTTAATTCTGTGCCAAGGTTTGACGGGGAGTGTTGCTTCGACAAAGGTTTGTGCAAAGGGGCCCTTCTAAAAGTACAGTAATGTGGCTGTGCATATTAGATATCAGATATCAGATATATTAGATATTACATATTAGATATTAGATATTAGATATTATATTAGATATTAGATATCAGAAGAGTTTCTGTACATTTCCCGCTATGGGAACTGGGAAGCGGGGCTACAGAGCAAATCAGGGTGTCCCAGCTCACAACCGCTTCTCTTCCTACTCCCCGCTATGTTTTAAGCGCATGTTAGCACTTCTGGAGGAGGGCTAAACCCATGTTTAAAAAAAGGTAAAGGTTCCCCCCGCACATTTGTGCAGTCGTGTCCGACTCTAGGGGCCGGTGCTAATCTCCGTTTCTTAGCCGAAGAGCCAGCGCTGTCCGAAGATGCCTCCATGGTCATGTGGCCGGCATGACACGTGCGGAATGCTGTTACCTTCCCACCGAAGTGGTACCTATTCATCTACTTGCATGCTTTCGAATTGCTAGGTTGGCAAGAGCTGGGGCGAGTGCGGGAGCTCACTCGTCACGCAGGGCTAGGGATTCGAACCTCCAAACTTGCGATCTTCCAATCCACAAGCCTGGCATCTTACCCGCTGAGCCACAAATGCCCCTAAAAATTAAACCCATGTTTAGCAGCCCGAAAAACACTCAGCAGGTTTTCTGGAGGCTGTCTCCCACTTCATTGCACAATCCCAGCAGGTCCTGGCTGCCTGCTGAGAGGGATAGCAGAAGAATTTGGAGGCTGGGAGGGGGCTAGGCAATGAAACAGAGACCTTTCCTACTTGGATAGTGGATAGTATTTCCCATACCCATGATCCATGGCTTGGCAGAGGTCCTCCACACCTGTGGAATATGGGTGGGAGGGTTGCCCAGCACTGCAGGGAGCCTCTCCTGCTTTAATGGGGACCCCAACCCAACGCTCCAGAGCAAACCGTGGGCTTCCAGCTGACCTGCAATGTAGTAAACCCAGAAGCCCTCCACTCCACATATCAGCTGCGGGTTGGGTTGAGGGGGCTACCAGGATTAGCACC
Organism: Charina bottae; assembly: GCA_023362775.1. Taxonomy (NCBI): domain Eukaryota; kingdom Metazoa; phylum Chordata; class Lepidosauria; order Squamata; family Charinaidae; genus Charina; species Charina bottae. The sequence continues at coordinate 2,046,128 of JALMGJ010000048.1, read as the reverse complement.
CTGAAGATCAGCTGCAAACCCAGTGCTAACTGGGGGGGAAGGTGGAGAACTGCTTGCAGCTGTCACACACACACCCCGTCAGCCTTGTGTGGTAGTCCAGACAAGAAGCACACCCAGAAGTACCAGCAATAACTCCTAGGTTACATTGACAGAATCTTGCAAGTCTGAAAGGACATCTCTCCCCCATCCAAGAAACTAGGGAGGGTCCCTTCTGGGACGTTTGCCACACTCCTTTTCCTGGCTGGCTGGGCAACTCTGAGAATTGAAGTCCCCACATCTTAAAGTTGCTAAGGTTGAGAAACACTGCCCTATGTTAAGGAGAGTGATTTGGGGCATGTTTTTCCTGCTTGCTGGTGACACTTTATGGGAGGCAAACAAGGCCTTGGGAATCTACTAACCACTTTCCTTATTAACTCGTCCCACGTTAACACTAAGAGGACCGCACCGTGCCCGGTCCTTGTTATTTAGCAAAAGGGAGCAGAGCATGAAATGTTCATGAAAAGCAGGCCACTTGTGCCAGCCACTTCAAGGAATGGAGGAAAACACTTCAGTGGGGCTGAAAGAACCCTAAAGTGAGAATAAACCTTACTGAACAGAGTGTGGGATTTAATTCTAACATCCCGTTATTCAATGGAAAGCTATACCAACGGTCTTGATATCAACTAGTTTTTGCTGTATTCCTTCCCCCTTTTTTATCACCTGCCCTTCAATTGATTTCTTACCCCCAGGAAGAATGGCAAGATCAGCCTGTCCGTCTTTCTCTCTGTCTTTCTATAATTCTAATATATTTTGCTAGGAATGTATACAGTTCGGTACCTTTTTTCCAGGTGTGCAAAGTAGTATCCTCACTTAAGACACGCAGGCAGCTTCCTACCTGCATCGGGGTACAGAAAAGAAAATATAATCGCAAACAAAATTTAGGAAGGAAGAGTAAATGGATTGAGAGGAAGAGAAAGGCCAGGAAAGTCACTGGAGTTGATGAGATGACAAAAGAATAATAATTTTTTAAAAACTAAAGGCAATGCATGAATCGATAGATGGATGGGATAGAAACAAGGATGGTTTGTAAAAAGAGAAGGCTATGGAGAAGCAGAGTGAAAGGTGTTGGTGTAATTTTAGCTTTGTTTATGTATTCTGTATTATGTTTAGCTATTTCCTTTCCTTTTCCTTATCTCATGCTTTTAATTTTTTTGGCTTCCTATTTCCCATCCCTTTTCTGTGCTTTGCATAACGTTATTTCCCCTAACAGGCAATAGCATGATGGGAATGTATTTATTGTATGTTGTAGAGCAGAGCTTTCCAAACTGTGTGTCGCGACACAAAAGTGTGTCACCTGCGGGGCCCAGATGTGTCGCGTCAAAACCCAGAAGCGCTTCAGCGCTTCCGGGTTTTCACGCGGCGACACACCAATGGCGGCGCGCAAAAACCGAAAGCGGCAGCAGCGCTTCCGGGTTTTTGTGCGCTGCCGCAATGGCGGCGCTTCCGGGTTTTCCCGCGGCGACACACCAACAGCGGCGTGCAAAAACCGAAAGCAGGAGCAACGCTTCCGGGTTTTTGCGTGCTGCCGCAACAGCGGCACTTCCGGGTTTTCCCGCGGCGACACACCAACAGCGGCATGCAAAAACCAAAAGCAGCAGCAGTGCTTCCGGGTTTTTGCGCGCTGCCGCAACGGTGGCACTTCCGGGTTTTCCCGCGGCGACACACCAACAGTGGTTGGTGTGTCGCCGTGGGAAAACTTTGGAAAGCCCTGTTGTAGAGGACCACGGAGATAGACTTGAAGAAACTATGCAACAGCCGTTCTGCCAGCCCTCCGAGGTAGTCCAGACAAGAAGCATAAACCATGAGTACTAACACTACCTTTATTGTAAGGCTACAGTAACAGAATCTTGCAAGTCTCAAAGTATTTCTCCCCTCCTTTCCTTTTACTTTCCAGAAAAGTAGGGAGGGTCCCTTCTGAGATGCTTCCCACGCCCCTTTTCCTTCTGTGGACCGAGATCCCTTTTGCATGATGGGTGTCTAGGCTGCGGCTCTTCCTCCTGTCTTTCCCACAGACCATTACACATTCCAAAAACATCAACTTAGCCCAGAAAAACAGGAGAGGGTGAGGAACAAGCTCAAGACTGTCCCACCTTGACTTTCTTGGGTATAAGAGGAAGGGAGAGAGAAACTACGTCAGGCTTTCAAGATTCTGTTATTATACCCTATTATAACAGAGCTCCATTAGTTCTGGTGGTGTCTGGTCTGCCTTGAAGGGTAGACAATGTGTATCAAATAGAAGAGAGGGGTTCCATTTCACAGCTCTTCCAGCTTAGTAGTTCCACAATGCCCAATCATAATTCTCTAGGAATCATAGGGCATTCTTGAAATAAAAGTGAAGTTAACTAAAAGAGTCTACAATTTAAGGTGAGCAGGCAGCACAATGGGCACCAAAATTGATATCCATGGACAGGAGTGTTAGGGGGTACAAAAGTCAAGATGGTGGCCACCTATCAAAGCCCTGCTCTTATTTATATGCATTGTGTATGTGACACACATTAAAAAAGCTTGGGGCTTTGATGAAGTAGTCATGGCTGTTTTGATCTTGTCTGTGAACACGTGAGAACCTATAGGTACCATGTTCCTTGGGCTAAAACTACAACAAAGTCTATTGCATCTCAAATGGTAATTTTAGTTTGTTCCATGCAGTCAGTACAATCGATAGCACAGTTCCTACTGAAAACAGAGTTGAGAACACAATTAGACAAAGGAAGAACTGCAATTTGCATTCCTCTGCCTCTTTATTTTTTTTGTCCTCCTGACTACATGGAAGATAAAATACGCACAAAACTAAATTATAAATAGAAGAGGCAAGGAAAGAGAAAAGAACTTGCATCATTAATGAATTTGTCGAGAGATTCTGCCAGAGCAGAACTTAAAACATTTGCTTACATCAAAGTTGAGAGCGATCAAAAGCTACATGTTTCCCTGAAGGCTTTCATAGAAAACCAAGGAAGAAAATAAAAAGGGGAAAGGGGAAAAGAAAGAAAGAAAGAAAGAAAGAAAGAAAGAAAGAAAGAAAGAAAGAAAGAAAGAAAGAAAGAGAGAGAGAGAGAGAGAGAGAGAGAAAGAGAAAGAAAGAAAGAAAGAAGAAAGAAAGAAAGAAAGAAAGGAAGGAAGGAAGGAAGGAAGGAAGGAAGGAAGGAAGGAAGGAAGGAAGGAAGGAAGGAAGGAAGAAAGAAAGAAAGAAAGAAAGAAAGAAAGAAAGAAAGAGGCTCTGCTTTTGTTATAGTGGGTTATTGTAAAAATGAAAATTAATGTAAACAGATGGGAGATAACAGTATATTAAATGTGTGCAATTTATATAGCTTAGAGGAAGATGTTAATTGCAAAAACCACAGGAGAATTGCATTTCAGTTTCGTTTGTCTTGTCTTTTCAGCATTTATAAAAGCCAAATGTGATTTGGGGTTGGCAGCGAGGAAGGTAGCACACCACAAAGAAAGATGTGCCCCTCTGCCAAGACCTGCTATTTTAGTAACGTGCGGAACTAAAAGAAAGTGCATCTTTGGGAACTGGGCTAATATTCCAAAGCAGCTGGCAGGCTCTGCAACCTACCTTTGTAAAAATAAAAAGATGCTTATTTTTATTTCCATTTCTGTCATCCCTTAAAGCAAGAATTCAACAGTAAAGCAGATAAGGGGCAGCAGATAAAGGGCATAGCAGGATGAAAGTCACTTCAGAGAAAATCTGAAGACAGTTACGTGCTAATCTTGCGTAAGGTGTGTCTTATATTAAGATATATTGAGATCAGCCCTCCTTCACGTGTGCAAGGTATGGGGTTCTGGAAGTTGCAAACGTGGAGGTCAATTGCTTCGGGAAGGCTGCTGAATGGAAAGAGAGCCAGTTTGGTCTAGTGGTTAAGGCAACGGGCTAGAAACCGGGAGACTGAGAGTTCTAGTCCCGCCTTAGGCACAAAAGCCAGCTGGGTGACCTTGGGCCAGTCACTCTCTCTCAGCCCTAGGAAGGAGCCAATGACAAACCAGGAGAATGAGAGTTCTAGTCCTGCCTTAGGCATGAAAGCCGGCTGGGTGACCTTGGGCCAGTCACGCTCTCTCAGCCCTAGGAAGGAGCCAATGGCAAACCAGGAGAATGAGAGTTCTAGTCCCACCTTAGGCATCAAAGCTGGCTGGATGACCTTGGGCCAGTCACACTCTCTCAGCCCTAGGAAGGAGCCAATGGCAAACTAGGAGACAGAGTTCTAGTCCCGCCTTAGGCATCAAAGCTGGCTGGGTGACCTTGGGCCAGTCATGCTCTCTCAGCCCTAGGAAGGAGCCAATGACAAACCAGGAGACTGAGAGTTCTAGTCCCACCTTAGGCACGAAAGCCAGCTGGGTGACCTTGGGCCAGTCACTCTCTCTCAGCCCAACCCACCTCACAGGGTTGTTGTTGTGGGGAAAAGAGGAGGAGGAATGAGTATTTGGTATGTTGGCTGCCTTGAGTTATTTATAAAAATAATAAAAGGCGGGATAGAAATTAAATAAATAAACAAATGGAGAAAGTAGAAAAGAGAAACTTTATCAAATTCCAGAATGAACAAAATACGTGATTTTTCTTTTAAGAATATTATTATTATTATTATTATTATTATTAATAATAATAATAATAATATACAGTATTTTAGAAGATTGGAGATTGGTACTTAAAATATTAATATAAAATGTGTGTATTTGCAAATATACATTCAGAAATCATATCTTCTTTATTGCATGTTTCCATATGAATATTTAAAACATCAGCAATGGATTCATTTGCGGTACCCCAGAATCCTTGTGAATCCATTACCCAGTTGGCTTATTTTTAAAAAATATTTAAATGAAGACTGTTATGCAGGGAAAAATAAATCCACACGAACACACACACATACATAAATTCAAATCTTTCTTTTCGACTATTTGCTTGTAACAGAAAAAAATGTAGTTGTGATTTTGGGTTTTGACGATTAAATCGTTTGATTTTAGAGAAATAATGTTTTTGAAAGTTTAATTAAGAGTAAGAGATTAACTTTTTCTTATGCTTTTATATCTGTGATGAAGAAGGTCAGAAGTCACCTGTCTTTTATACCTTTCTACCTATTCTTGAACTGTTTTACTTTTACTTGTTTCTTTTTAGATCTGTATTCTATCTTTTATTTTCTGTATTTTGTATTAATTATACTTTGAAAAATATTAATAAAGCTTTAACATAAATACAAATCTTTCAAAGGCAGATGCCAAACCTAATCCATCTGTCTGCAAACCAAGGCTTGGTCATTGACCACCATTCTTCCCCAGCCATGATCTTCTAGAGCAGTGTTTCTCAACCTTGGCAACTTGAAGATGTGTGGACTTCAACTCCCAGAATGCCCTAGCGAGCATGGCTGGCTGGGGAATTCTGGGAGTTGAAGTCCACACATCTTCAAGTTGCCACGATTGAGAAACACTGTTTTAGAGCAGTGTTTCTCAACCTCAGTAACTTTAAGATGTGTGGACTTCAACTCCCAGAATTCCCAAGGTTGAGAAATGCTGACCTAGAGCATTCTGATAGTCCTGTCCCTTCAAACCTGGATGTCACTGTCCAGGAGATCTATAAGGTGCCACCTGAAGAAGTCTCTGCATAAAATAAAATTAAAAAAATTTAAGTTTACTTCAGTGTAAACTTAAGTAGAGCAAAACTGAATTTAAGTGATTGCCTTTGAAATAAGGAAAAGCTGAGCTGTGAAATCGATCCCACATCCTAATGCTTAGCTTGTTGTTGTTTATTCGTTCAGTCGCTTCCGACTCTTCGTGACTTCATGGACCAGCCCACGCCAGAGCTTCCTGTCGGCCGTCACCATCCCCAGCTCCCCCAAGGTCGAGTCCGTCACCTCCAGAATATCACCCATCCAACTTGCCCTTGGTCGGCCCCTCTTCCTTTGGCCTTCCACCTTCCCTAGCATCAGCTTCTTCTCCAGGGTATCCTGTCTTCTCATGATGTGGCCAAAGTACTTCAGTTTTGCCTTTAATATCATTCCCTCAAGTGAGCAGTCTGGCTTGATTTCCTGGAGTAAATGCTTAGCTTGCAATACGCTTAATTTCACAGGTCCTTGGTTAAATGCTGGAACGGAGAGGACATTTCTCCTACTCAAATAGAAGGAAAAATAGGAGGAAAAATAATTGGTGAAAAGGTGTATTATACACACTGGAAACCTCAGTGCTCCCCGGGCAGCCCTCTCATTTGCCTTCTGTGGTATTTTACATTATAATTTTGGGCTGGAGTTTATTTTTTACATGGCAGAGCCGTCGTTCTGAGTTACTCCCAAGTAGTTTAATTTATCCTTCAGAGTTATGAGGCTCATGAGTGAATGTGGGAATGGCTTAATTCCTCCCTCAAATCAAAGTTAAGCCAAAGTTGCTATTGTTTCGCCTTAAAATACATTTCACCCAGAAGACAAGCTCCCGGATTGCTTTGAAATCATAAGATCAGAGAAGTTTTGTGGTTAAACTGATTCTTCCTTAGCGGTCTAGACCTACCATCTTGTTAAGTCTTATAAAGGCTTGTTCAAGTCACAAATGCTGCTCGGAATGTCTTTTGGGGTTACAGCTGACTGTAAGTAAGACTGTGGTGGGACTAAGCATCTTTTTAAACTTTATAAATAAACACAACATATGGGATTCATCAGCGTGCCATGGTTTTAAGAAGGACATATTGCTCTCACTAATGTGACCACCACAAGGTGGGTTTGACCGGGCGTGTGTGGCATATAAATATGATAAATTAATGCAATAAATAAATATTATTTTAATGTGGGTATGAGCCTCTTGCAAAAATGCCAAAGTAAGCCCGTTTTCTAGCATGAAATATTGGCAATGGATGCAAAGGGCAAAAATTAAAGATACGCACACACTAAAAATAAATTATATCCAGCACTATAAAAGTTAAAAAACGCACCCAGAGCAGATGACAGGAAACTAAAACAAAAACAAACATTAGTTTAACTTCAATTAAAAACTATTTAAAAATTGAGGGGAGGGAACAAAATCGCAGTGGCAGCTCGCAAGACATTTGCATAATACATTAAAAAAAACAGCGCTTTAAGGATAGATATTTATAAGGGATCTTTAGAGAGGGGCCACAATGGCTCAGTGGTTAAGATGCCAGGCTTGTCGATCGGAAGGTCGGCGGTTCGAGACCCGAGCGCCGCGTGACGGAGTGAGCTCCCGCACTAGCTCCAGCTCTTGCCAACCTAGCAATTTGAAAGCATGCAAATGCAAGTAGATAAATAGATACCACTTTTGGTGGGTAGGTAACAGCGTTCCGCACGCGTTATGCTGGCCACATGACCGCGGAAGCATCTTCGGACAGCACTGGCTCTTCGGCTAACAAACGGAGATGAGCACCGGCCCCTAGAGTCGGACACGACTGTGCAGGGGAAAACCTTTTTACCTTAAGAGAGGAAACTCAGGAATGTGGAACTGAGAGTGACTTGGACAGCCTTCGATCGGACGGATTTTTGATGGCAAGCCAAAAAAGAGATCCTCTTAAGCTGCTCATTAAAGCCAGATGTGTTGGCGTCCAGTAGAAGGCAAGGCAATGTCCAGTTTGTCATTACGTCCTTGCACAAATGGCGTGAACTTTCATTTGCATCAGTTGGTTAGTGTGGCAAATAACGTAAAGAATGTCTGTACAGGTAGTCCTCGACTTACAACCATTCGTTTAACAACAGTTCAAAGTTACGACGGTGCTGGGAAAAGTGACTTACAACCGGTCCTCGCATTTACGACCGTTGCAGCATCCCTGCAATCACATGATCAAAATTCAGGCGTTTGGCAACTGGCATGTATTTACGATGGTTGCAGCATCCCAAGGTCACGTGATTGCCATTTACGACCTTCCCAGGGGCTTCCAACAAGCAAAGTCAATGGAGGAAGCCATGTTTGCTTAACGACCGTGTGCTTCACTTAACAACCGCAGCAAAAATGGTAAAATCGGGCAAGACTCACTTAACAACCACATTGCTTAGCGATGGAAGTTCTGGTCCCAATTGTGGTCATAAGTCGAGGACTACCTGTATGTGTCATTTGCACAAGGATGTGTGTGATGTCAATTGCCCCCACCTCCTCTTCTGAGGATGTTCTGCCTAGGTAGGTTTATTGTAGTAAGAAATACATAATATCAAAAGCAGGAGAAAAACAGACTAGTCCCTTTAGGTGGCAACATCTAAGAACATAGCATAAGAAACATAAGCCGTGGCCTGCTGAATGGGACCCCTGGTCCATCTAGTCCAGCAGCCTGTTCTCCCAGTGGGCCACCAACTGCCCAAGGAAGTCCACTCATCTCCAGGCAAATGGCCTTCAGGGACAGTCCTTTGCCATCGAGGCTAAAAGCCATTGATTCAAGACCAACCTTTTTTGACCCTGAAAAGCCAAGCAAGATCATACCAGTTGGGGCTTGGATGGAAGACCACTAAGAAATCCCTGGGTTGGAGGAAGTAGGAAAACAAAATCACCATGAAAGAGGTTGTACCTTTAGCGAGATTATTATATGCACAAAGATGGAAAGACTGAAATACCCACAATGGAGGAATGGTCGGTGAAGATGACAGAATTTGCAGAGATGGAAAAATTGACTTATTTGATTAGGGAAAAGACAACAGCTACATTCCTCAGTGACTGGAAACCCTTTATGGTCTTTTTGCTGAAAATGGAAAGAAATGAACTTGCGATTTATGGGTTTGACTATTAGAACGGGCAGAATATGGAAAGAAGGGAGTCACGATATAACTTTAGAGAGAGAGGATAAAATATAAATGCATTTATTAGTGTAGCTGTAAAGAAGACTGGAAACCACTTCTTTATATCTTTTTTTTCTTTTTTCTTTCTTTCTTTCTCTTCTCTCCTTTCTTTTATTTCTTTCTTATTTACTTACCGCTTTCCTTTCCTTTTCTTTTTCTCCTTTAAATTTGTATTGTTTTTATTCTACCAAAAAATTATTCAAGAATTTTTTTTAAAAAAAAAAAAAGAAAGAGGCTTTATCTTGAACAAAGAATAAGAACAGCCTATTGAAAATAAGAAGAGCCAACCTGAAGAGATTAATTCTTTTAAAAAGCTCAGCAGCGGTGTGGTCTGGTATACTGTATCAAAGAAGGCAGGTCATTCAAAAAAGCAGAAACGTTCTTTGCCATTTTGAAATAGTTGCCATTTTGAAATAATAAGGTGAGTAGGGCCTTCCCTGAAAATCACAGGCATCTGTGATGCACATGGATTTGCAGATGTTTATTTTATTTTTTTATTACTTATTTTTCATATTTCTATTATCGCCCATCTCCCCCAAAAGGGGGACTTTGGGCGGTTTACAACAAAAACAAGGATTAAAAACCATTCAAATATAAAACTACACTCAGACAACAGGAAATAAATAAATATAAAATCCATGTGGCGAACGATCTCATTCAATCGGGAGGGCTGTATGGCGCCAGCCACCCCCAGGAAGAGCTATTGCCCTTCCCGTATGTCGATGAAGATTCTCAGTCATCCAGGTGCCATACCAAGCAAGGCGGCAGAGCCAGGTCTTCAGATTCTTCCAGAAGGTCAGGAGTGAAGGGGCCCGCCTCACCTCCGGGGGCAGAATATTCCAAAGGGCGGGCACTACTGCAGAGAAGGCCCGTCTTCTGGACCCCACCAGATGAAATTCCCTTGTCGACGGAGTCCGGAGCATGCCCTCCCTGCATGACCGGGTGGGGCGGGTCGATGAGGTGGTCCCTCAGGTAACCTGGCCCCATGCCATGTAGGGATGTTCTCTTAGCCTAGATATTAATTCCCATCAAGGGCATCTTGTAAGGATCATTGTTACAAGATCAGAAGCACAAATATCTTGGCGTCTGAATTTTGCCCAGGCTGAAATTTCTGCACAGCCTTAACATTCAACCAGGATTGTTGGTGTTTGGTTTTGGATGAGGTTTAATTGATGTTTTCTTAGATATCTTAGATGGCTTCCCAGTTTTGGACTCCTGTGATTTTTATAAGCCGGAACGTGGAAGGAAACATCGTGTTCTTTCCTGTTTCCAACATGGCAGGTGTCTGCAAGCCACTGTGCTTTCTGGGGGGCTTGAGTGGCACCTGTTTTGGGAGAGAGGTGGGTCCCTACTGTAAGGAAAGAGTAGTTCTCCACAGATACCTAAGGGATCAAGAGATGCTTTTAAACTGTTAACACAGTTCCACTGCAAACAGCAAAACAGAACAGAAAGAACACAGGAGTACATTCCGGAGGGCAGTGTGGGAATGATTTATTTGACAATGCTGTTAGAGTCCACATTTCTTTTCCCCGAGGGCCAAGCCAGATAGTAAGCGAGTCTGTTAAGCCATACTGGTTCCTTTCTCAAATAACTGTTCCCTTCGAGATTGCTCACGTTGCTTGGCATATTTCTATACGCATCGCCCCCTGCACTGTTGCTTATGAGTTTATTGTGAATTCTACGATATGATGGTGATGATAGGAATTCATGAATGAACATAGCCCTAGTCATTTCTGGTGAAGAGAAAGAATCTATAGGTGACCAAGCAAGGAAACGTAGAAGATATTGGTTATTTGTATATATGAATATGAGGCCGCAGATGACTACATAGCCCATCCATGCAGGAACGTTAACCTGTGGAGCATCTATAATCCTTTGGGTGTGAAAAGCAGTCCAAAGCCATATGTTTAATAAGGAGAGATCCAGGAATATCTGAAAGGCCTCAAGATAGAATGGATATGTGTACCATTTTAGTGAAGGAATATCATTTTGAACATTGTTTTCTGTAAAAAGCTCCCTAACTTTCTTTCTTTTTATATAAAAAAAACAGCTCATCAAAGAGAAAGATTCTAGTTAATATACTTTCAGTTATACACCTTGCAAGCTGAAAACTGTAACATGGCATTTAACTAGAATCTTTCTCTTTGATGAGCTGGTTTAACTCTTATCTGAGAGTTAAAATCACCTGAAATAATCCATTTTCCGGGATTCTGCCACCTTATTCTGTGGCTTGAATAAACAGACCTAATCTAGAGGCTTGTACATGTCCTGATTTTAAAAAGCTATTCAGAGTTTCACTCATCCTTTCAACCATCCTGGAGCAAGATCCAATGCCACACTTCTCGAGCGGCTAGATTCGCACAATCTACTGGACTAGATCAAAATGAAGTTGGGCATCTTGCAGGAACCCATCCATTTTTATACTGTGTTGTGTGAACCATGCCATTATATAAAGCCATAACTTAGTTAATGAGGGTGGGGGGGTTGCAAATTGTGAGAACTTGACAATTGTGTTTTATTAATTTGGATTTAGGGGGTTGTGTGATGCTAGATATATTGTGGCTATGGCTGGGGTTTGAAAATGACATGCAGAGTCAAGACAAAGTTGAGATAAGTGATTTTTCTCTCTTTCTTAGCCATAAATCCACCATTGGATTTAAATGTGGTAACGTGCCTGTGTGAAGGTGCATACGTGCCTGTAACAGAGAGGAAGAGAACAGAGGCTTGCCATAAATTATCTTCACGATTGACAGCTCTGCCTTCAGTAGGTGAAGCGTGAGCAAAATATGAAGGCATTCCCCCATCGCTGCCTGTAACCATCATGAAACCTTCATGATTGCCTTTCTGAAAAATGTACATCCCAGCTTCTAAATTCCCTACTTTTTTTTCTTAGTCTAGAACAGGAGTTGACAATCTGTTAGAGTGGAGACACCATTGGAATGTTGAGAGCCTGTGAATGGTCCTTTCACAAAATGGCTGGCTGCCATAAGAGACTTGCCTGTTTACAAAATGGCTGCCAGGGTGGGCATGACCAGTCATAAAACACCCATGAACCAGAAGGTGAAGTAGTCTCCCCTCAGAGATGTTCTACCAGCCCATTGGACTTCGAAGGCATCCTTCTCAAATGTACCATCTCTTTATAGAATCATAGGGTTGGAATGGACCTTGGGGGCTTTCTAGGCCAACTGACTGTCCATGTCAGGAATCCTCAGACCATCCCAGACAAATGGCTGTCCAGGCTTTGCTCCTCCAGCACAGCTCCAGGAATCAGGGTGTTCCACTGCTTCATAGCTCTCACAGTCAAGAGATTCCTCCTTATTTCTCTGAAAAGCTTCCATCCATTGGTTCTTGTCCTACTTCAGGAGCTTATGGAGAATAAATCCACACCCTCTTCCCTGGGACAGCTCTTGAAGTATTGGAAGACTGTTGTAATGTCTCCACTCAGCCTTCTCTTCTTTAGGCTAAACATTTTTAACAGTTCTTCATAGAATTTAACATCATCATGATCATGATCATGATTCAGAGACATATCATCATGATATTGTCCTCCATATCAAAACCAAATGTACTGTGTACTACCTAAGACTGAAGCCTAATTAAAAATTAAGCTTGGAAACCATAGGGGTTATGTTGATTAATCAATTCCTATCATTTACAATTCACTCTGATTATCTGTCTCCTGGGAAGGTTTAAAAATAAGGTCCTTAGAAAATCAGAAATCAGTCTTTGGCCCATGGTGGTCTTTGTACATATCACTGTTACAACAATAAACATGGTTTGAAGTTTTGTCCATTTCTTAAAAATGTAATCTTCCTGTCTCATCTCTTGCTGGGATATTTTAGTCTTCTCTATTTTGGCTCACAAAATTGTGACTTATTTTTTCATGCATCATTCCATACTGACAGATAAAGGAAAGATTTGTTGGAAATGTTATCAAGGAAATTGATGTTATGCAGTCCAGGGCTGTAATTTTAGCCAAAAAAAAAAAAAGAATCAGAATCATGTCCTCAATGTTTGAATAGTTTGGACCATTTGAAGAAGCATTTTCCTGACACTCAGAAGCTATAAATTAGGCCTGTGTGTTATTGCCAGACTTAAAAGAGGATCTGCAATCAATAAATAAGATGGACATTTTGATGACAAACTAACTTCAAAGTTAGGTATCATTAAAACAGAAATACACAGGGCAGGACCTATTGGATGTTTACCTGACAATTAGGTGGGGCACAAGAAGTGACATAGTGATGGCCCTAAATTTACACATGCCCACTGAAACAACCTACTAGATGGAGAGAGAGACTGGGAAGATCTTAATCCCAATTGGAACACTATAGTGAAAAACCAAAGTTTCTGTTGAAGTCATCAATTCAATACTATCAACACTATCTGGATGAATACAACAATAAAGTGATTAGGTGGGAAATGAGTTTTCCCATCATCTTCTGGATGAAATTCAAGGTGCTGGTTATCACCTTACAAGCCCTTTGTAGCTCAGTGCCTGATATCTCCATGACCATCTTCTCTGAGTTGAATCTGTCCATCCAGTCTGATCTGGGACAGAGGGGATGCCAATCATCAGGGACCCTCGGCTCAAGCCTTCTTGGCGGTGGACTCTGCGTTGGGACAGTTTATTCCCAGATATACAGACCACCCTGTCCTTACGACATTTCTGGGGAGCAGTGAAAACTTAACTCCTCAGGGAGGCATTTGGGGATGAATAGAATCAACCTACCCTTGAATGATGGTGGATCCGATTGATTATTATGAATTGACTTTTGTTTTTAATTTTATTCTATTAATACTGCAAGACAATCAGAACTCATCTATTACAGTCCTGAAATTTCACTAGTGGTACATAAGTTGTAGAAATGGATGGATGGATGGATGGATGGATGGATGGATGGATGGATGGATGGATGGATGGATGGAATCAGAGGGATCCCTGAAAATCCTGGGGGATTTTCTTGAGATCCTAGTCCAGCTGTGGGGAGCAGGATAAGAAAGTGCCTTGATATTATCATTCCCAAACACCCTCTTTAGTTACAGGGAACCTAAATCTCCCTTGGTTTAATAAGCTGTTCCATAAAACTGATAGATAGCAGGTGAACAGGTAGAACAATTCTTGAGACACATGCAACCACACACAGGTTAGAGTAGACATTTGCATCTACTGTGTGACAGCAGTGATGAAAAAGAGGAGCTTTATTGCTCCATAGTTGGTGTATCTTCTATGACAGAACTTTACAAACTTTTCATGTTGGTGACACACTTTTTAGACATGCATCACTTCGCGACACTCTCTTACAGCAGGCACAAGACAGGCACTAGGACCTGCGTGGAATCACAGCTGGTTTGGAGGCAGCAAGGCACACGGCAGGCACTAGGACCTGTGCGGAATCCTGGCAGGGCAGGTTTGGAGGCAGCAAGGCACAAGGCAGGCACTAGGACCTGCGTGGAAGCCAGGAGGCAGCAGCAGCTGCGACACACCCAGACACTGCAGCCGACACACTAATGTGTCCCGACACACAGTTTGGAAAGCTCTGTTCTATGAGCTTCTCCACAGTGCACTCTTGAGCATGGCTAGGCTACTCAAGAGTAGTCTGGAGGCAGACTCCACTGACCATTCAATAGATTCTGTAGTAGCTAGCTTCAGTGATTCATGCTTTGATAACCTAAGTGGATGCATTCTACATGGACCGATTCTGGAAGATGTGCTGAAAGACCTACAAGTGCCTGAGGGTGCCCACTAACACCAGATCTGAAAGGGGTGCCCTGGTTGCCTATGAGCTACCAGGACCCAATTTAGACGATAAACCCTTACATGGCTTAGGACTCAGATACTTAAAAATTGCCTTCCCTTAGGCCATACAACCCATAAGCCAACATCAGCTTTGGGAAGCACTGGTTACAGTCCCACAAGGGGATTTGGTTGTAGTGACCAAGAATTAGGGTTTCTCTGTGGCAGTACCCCAGTTCTGGTCCTCTCCTGAGGGATGCCCACCTGGCCCCCACACTGCCTTCTTTCATGAAACAAGGCAACACTTGCTATGTGTTGTATGTGATAGCTACAGTATTACTTTAGGGACTAGATTGTATCTTTCCTTACTTCTTCTGTCACTTTTGCTTTCACTTTCTCTGCCCCCCATCCTCTTTCCCCTTTGTCATCCTCCTCCTCCTTCCAAACTAAACTATACAGCTACCTAGAAACATATTTAGGATTCCCTTACTAACTTTGCTCAGACTGAAGAAGCTCCTTGGATAAGGAGCGAAACGTTTCCACTGAGAAAATAGAAATCCAGTTGACATGATTCAAGCCACAGACAATTCCACCTGGATGACTGAGAACCTTCATCGACATATATCCAAACTAAACTGTTTTACATTTTCTATTTTTTGTCTTTAACCACTGTTGCGTTGATGGCAATAGTTCTCTTTAAGACTATTTTTATTGCTTGCTTGTAAACTGCTTTGGGACTCTGTGGGAGAGCATTATAGAAATAAAGTAAATATTGCCTTGCATTAGCTTCTGTTGTAAGTAGGTGAGGCAAGCAAACACATGGAATAGTGTCGTCACAATGCATCAATTTCACTGGAATAACCTGGATTTCATCTCCCGTAATTCCCAAGAGTATTGATTTATTTATTTACTATTCAAATTTATCACCGCCCATCTCCCCCAATGGGGGACTCTGGGCGGTTTACAACAAAATCAACAATTAAAAACCAGTAAACACAAGTTACAGTCTAACCAGTATAATAAATAATAGATAAAAATCCAAGGGACGGTAAAATATCCTATAAAAGGAGGACACTATGGGGCCAGCCACCCCCAGGAAGAACTATTACCTCCCCTGTCTCAAGCAAGGCGGCAGAACTAGGTCTTAAGAGTCTTCCGGAAGGCCGGGAGCGAGGGAGCCAGCCTCACCTCCGGGGGCAAGATATTCCACAAGGCGGGTGCTATCGCAGAGAAGGCTTGCCTCCTGGACCCCGCTAGATGATATTCTTTTGTTGATGGGGTCCGAAGCATGCCCTCTCTGCATGATCGAGTGGGGCGGGACGATGTTATCGGGATGAGAAGGTCCCTCAGATACCCTTGCCCCATGCCATGTAGGGCTTTAAAGGGGATAACCAACACCTTGAATTGGACCCAGAAGCAAACTGGTACCCAATGCAGCTCGTGCAGCAGAGGTGTCACATGTGCTGATCTTGTAGCACCCATAACTGCCCACGCTGGCGCATTCTGGATCAGCTGAAGCTTCCGGATACTCTTCAAGGGTAGCCCCATGTAGTGCGTGTTGCAATAATCTATGTGGGAGATAACAAGGGCATGAGTGACTGTTTGGAGGGCCTCCTGATCCAGGAAAGGGCGTAACTGGCGCACAACCCGAAGCTGCGCAAAGGCCCTCCTGGCCACGACTGCCACCTGCTCTTCGAGCAGGAGTCGTGAGTCGAGGAGGACCCCCAAGTTCTGCACTGGATCTGAATGGGGCAGTGCTACCCCATCCAGAACCAAAGATGACAACTTCCTGGGTACCGGGGGGCCATCAATCCACAGCCACTCCGTCTTACCAGGGTTCAGCTGAAGCCTGTTGTTCCCCATCCAGACCCCCACAGCCTCCAGACACTGAGACAGGGCAGCAACTCCATCACGTACTTCACCCGGGATGGAGATGTATAGTTGAGTATCATCTGCATATTGGTGATACCTCATCCCGTGGTGACAGATGGTTTGACAGATCCCGCCCAGTGGTTTCATGTAGATATTAAATATTAGTATCAGCCTTGCTGGCCTGGAATTATAGATTCTGAAGTTCCAACATTTTGGAGTAAATGAAAAGAGGAAAACACACATAAAGGTAAACTTTTTTTGGCCGGATATGTCTAGAGTTGCAATGAGATTTGCCAACATCTTTTCCTGGTAGTTTCCTGAAATAGCACTCTGGAAACAAATGAAAATGTAAAGCACGAAAAGTTTTGTTTCCAGTGGTTGGATTCTGTACAATCCATAAAACATGACGTTCCAGATCAAGAGCTTTGTATTTATTTTGTCATTTGTTAATGAGGAAAAATGTTTACAATTCATTTCAGATGAATGTTCTCAGTTTTCTGGTAGCTTTTTAATGTTTTATTTTATCAAAGCTTTGTTTGTTAGGCAAATACTAATGACAGTTGTTAACAGGAACATAATTCGAGTACAGTTCTGCTGAATGAGGCCAACGTCCCTCTCGGTCCAGCACAGTTTCTCATAGTAGCCAACCAGATGCTTCTGAGGTACTCACAAGCTGGAGATGGAGACCTACCCATCTCCCATTATTCCTTGCAAGTGGTTTTGAGAGGCACACTGCCCCTAATCTATAGGTAACATTGAGTCTTCAAGACTGATAGTCCTCAGAACATCTGTCATCCATAAATGAATGCAATTCCCTCTCAAAACCATGCAGGTTAGTGATTACCACCACCTCTTAAGAACCTAAGAGCAGCTATGTTGGATCAGCCTGAGGCCCATCTTGATCCAGCAAGTTGTTTCTCACAGTAGCTAACCAGATGCCTCTAGTATGCTTACAAGCAGGAGATGGAGACACCCCTCTCCCGCCATTGTTCCCTGCAACTGGTACTTTAGAGTCATATTGTTCCCAAGCCAGAGTAACTTGGAATCTTCAAGACTAGTAGCCCTTGATAGACTAGGTGGTCTTCTGTAAATTAATCCAATTGCCCTTGAAAGCTATCCAAGTCAATGGCCATCACCCCATCTCAAGAACATAAGAATAATTATGATGAATAAAGCTAAGCCTTAACTTGCTCCAGCATTTTCTTTCTCCCAGTGGCCAACCAGATGACTCTGGGGCATTCACCAGCTGGAGAGGGAGACCTACCCATCTCCTGCTGTTGCTCTCTTGCAACATTTGAGGGCATCATCCCCAACCTGAAGGCAACAGGAGACTGGTATCCTTGAGACTGATAGCCCTTGACCAACCTGTTTATCCTCCATGGATTTATCCCTTCTGAAAGCCATCCAAGTTAATGTCCATTGCCATATCTTAAGAACATAAGAATAGGTCTGCTGAATCAGGTTAAGCCTTATGTTGGCCATAAGAGAGCCAATTTGGTCTAGTGGTCAAGGTGCTGGCCTAGAAACCAGGAGACTGTGAGTTCTAGGCGTGCCTTAGGCATGAAAGCATCTGGGTGACTTTGGGCAAGTCTCTCTCTCTCTCAGCCCAACCCACCTCACAGGGTGGTTGGGAGGAAAATAGGAGGCAGAAGTATTAGGTATGTTTACTGCCTTGAGTTATATATAAAAAAGGTGGGATCTAAAACAACAACAACATTTACTTTCTCACCGTGGCCAGCCAGATGCCTCTGGGGTGTTCACAAGCAGGAAATAGAGACAGTCCCTCTCCCACCATTGTAAACTGGTGTTTTGAGGCCTGCTACCCCCAATCTGGAAGTGTAACGTTAAATCTCGAAGACTAATAGCCTTTGATATACCTGTCCTCCATGAATGTATTAAATCACCTTTGAAAGCCATCCAAATTAGGGACGATTGTACCATCTCACGGTAAGAAATTTCCCAAGCTAATTCTCTGATGTATGAAAAAGTGGGGGTTGGTGTCCATTTTAAGTCTCCTTCTGGTCAGTTTCATGAGATGACCCCCAGTCCTAGTCAGCAGAGTCACTTCCATCCGCGGGCCTGCGGATGCTCTCAAGAAACTCTAGAAGTTTATGAGGCAGAGTTCAGCAACAACATCAAACCTTTATTATGGCCATAAGGCTAGCACTCAGATACAAGTGAGAAAGATAAAAATGAAAATATATAAAGTTGAAAAGAAAATAAATGAGTACAAGTGCTCAGACCCAAGGAGAGGCAGATGGTGTATGTAGAGATACAGAACTGGACAGCCTGGAAAGATATATCTAAATAATGGACAGGAAGCAGAAAGGAGAAATAGAAGTCATGTTCTCTACCAGGAAATTTCTTCTTGTTTGATTGCTCCTCTGCTGCTAATCTTGCTGTTAATCTTTGCCTACCTTGTTGTTGATTGCTGGCAAGGAGGTGTTCTGGTCTTCTGGCTTTTCTATTGTCTCTTATGAATGGTATGTAAATGGTGTTTACCTCTATGTGTCTGTTGATGGCTGCTTTGTCTGGGTGCCAAGCTTCCAGGAATTCTCTAGCATTTTTGGATTTGGCTTGGTTTAAGATGCTCACAGTTTCCCAATTGAAATTATGGTTAAGTCTGTCCATTTATGTGTTGTGAGATTAAGGAGTTTTCATCATGTCTTCTCACTGCTAGTTGGTGTTCATGGATGCGTTCTGCTAATCTTCTGCCAGTCTGTCCTACATAGTGGCTATTACAGTCCTTACACTGTATGTTGTAGATAACTCCTGTTTTTTCTTCTTGGGCTACTGGGTCTTTTGGTTTACTTACGATGTTCTGAAGGGTTTTGGTTGGTTTGTGTGCTACGGTGATGCCGTGTGGTTGTAACAGTCTATTAGTAGTTTCTGAGATGTTTCTGATGTATGGCAGTGTAATCCTTTTCATAGCTTCTGTGACAACATTTACATACCATTCATAAGAGACAATAGAAAAGCCAGAAGACCAGAACACCTCCTTGCCAGCAATCAACAACCAGATAGGCAAAGATTAACACCAAGATTAGCCCCAGAGGAGCAATCAAACAACACAATAGACCCTAATCAAGGAACTATTAACTCAGTCAATCAACCAAGCAGCAAACAACAACCCAATCAAGGAACTCCTAAGGAGAGAACAACACCTCCAGCAACACAGGCAGGACAAGCCATGGTATATAAACAGAGAGCAAGTCCCACTCCCTTTTCGCACTGAAGATGTTGCCTAGCCTGGCAATGAAACGTCTGCAAGAAAACAACAAGGCTCAGAGAGCACCAAGGACTCCACAGATGTAAAATTGCTGAGGGCTGCAAAAAGGGAGCCTCTAGGCTAAGAAGAGTATTTCTCAGCTAAAATAATGGAGGACCAGACAGTGGTCAAGAGTTAATCAGTCCCCTCTGAAACTTGCCAACTTCTTATTCTCCCTTTTAATTCCAGGGGGATAACATATCCTTTGGGGATTTTCCAGTTTGGGGTGTGAAATGAGGTCCTTGACCTCAGATGTGGACACAGGAGACCAGTTAGGAAAACATTTTGAGAGTAAGTCCCAGTTTGAGGGCAGGTTCATAGTGAAAATACTCCCAAAGTAGTTCCCTCAGGATTCTGCAGGAGTTTGGCACTGTGGACCCAAATCTCTCTTTTTAAGAAAGCCATTAACTAAAAGCCAGAACCAAGAAGGGTTCTTGAGCTCAGCAGCTGCAATGTTTATGAGATTTATGAGTTTACCTTGGTGGAATCCATGGTGGCTTTCCTCTAACAAAATTGGTTCCTCTACCTGCACTTTTTCTTCAATTGTCTTTTTTAGCCATCTTCCCAGAACAGACATTAAGCTGAACAGACTATAATTTCCTGGGTCTCCCTTGAATTCTGTTATAAAAAATTCACCTATAAAAATAGGTGTTGTATTGGTTGCCTCCTAGTTCTCTGATGCAGAGCCTGTCTTGGGGGATAGGTTCTGTATTTTTATTAGCAGTTTCACCTGGGATGTTTTTTGTTTTTTTTAATGTTGGGGATGGATGCCCTCAAAGATGTGGTGATTTGTTTCATTGGGGACTGAGGATACAGGTAGTCCTCACTTAACGACCATTCATTTAGCAATGGTTCAGACTTACGACAGCGCCTGAAAACTGACTTGCGACTGGTCCTCGCATTTACGATGGTTGTCCTGGGGGGTTCCCCCTGGTCACATGAACACAATTTGGGTGCTTGGCAACTGGCTCGCATTTATGACCGTTGCAGTGTCCCATAGTCACGTAATCACCATTTTCAACCTTCCCAGCCAGCTTCCAGCAAGCAAAATCAATGGAGAACTGCATGATTCGCTTAATGACCACGGTGATTCACTTAACAGCCGCTGCAAAAAAGGTCATAAAATCAGGTCAGATTCGCTTAAAGACCGCTTCGCTTAGCAACCAAAATTCCGGTCCCAATTGTGGTCCTTAAGCGAGGACTACCTGTAGTAGATTCTGACACAAAGAGACACAAATTGCTTGCCATATATAAATCCTTGAATTGGAGGAAACCAGCAACGAGAGGAAGAATTTCTGTTCAGTTTTGTTAATAGGTCAAAAGCCAGAAAAAGCTTCTTTGCTAAAAAGCAACATATGTTCCAGTCTTTATAAATAGAAATAATACTTCTATCCTAATTATGATCACGACTAAACCAAATGCCACTTCCATGAGTTAGATGAATATATGAAACATTAACATTAAAGTATTAAGGCTGCAAATGGTCACCGTAGCTTAATCAGTTAAATGTTCATTTAATTGGTCTGGATCCCTTTGAACTATGGAGGACCATGTTTTATTTAGTAAGTTCATGCAATAAAAAGTAATTTCAGGTTTATTTAGCACTTCTGACGTTAGAGCAATTGACATATCGTATAAGGTGAGAGGTCTTTTTTGCAGTAGCTCCCATCTGCTTGAATACTGTTGCCCAGGATGTCTGTGCAGCCCACGTACTAGTACCATTTACGTAAGCATTTCATAAAAATCTGTATTATTTTAACAAGTCTTTGGCCCCAGCTAATTTGACGAGGGCATCTATCTTAGTTGCTTTCTATTTATCTGTTTATTTGGTTCAGAGGTGGTCGTTGTTTGTCTTCCAGATGTAATGACAGCTGTTTGGGGTACTTATTTTTATTTATTTATTTTATTAAATTTAAAGGCTGACACTTTAAAAAGTAAAGACTGATAAAAGAGAGGGGAAAATCAGGCATATCCCGAAAAAAAAAAAAAAACCTTACAGTATATAACATATCACACTACCCCAAGGCATGGGAGAACAGATAGGTTTTTATATGCTGGTTTTTGACCGTAATAAAGATTTGTTTGTTTGATAGGTTTTTAAGGATACCATCAGGATGGGGGCCATACAGAAAGCTGTAGAAGTGAGATGGGTTGCAAATACTGTTAGATAAATAAAATGTACCATCAGTCATGCTTAGAGAATCCTGTCTTAAGGAAGGAGTTTATGAGGTTCTGATGTTTCGTTCTGCCATTCTTCCTTGGTCCTTCTTAGAGGAGAACTGATGCCACCTAATCATTCATGCACGACCATCCTGCTGATGTTAGATGGTGTTTCTGTGCCCAGGCTTGTAAACATTTTAAGTACTGTAATCTGAAATAGCTATTCCTATCCCACAACCTTTGAACTCTGATTTTTAACCTCTAAATCAGTGTTTCTCAAACTTGGCAACTTTAAGGTGTGTGGACTTCATTCTGGAAGTTGAAGTCCACACATTTATTTATTTAATTTATCCACACATGCTGGCTGGGGAATTCTGGGAGTTGAAGTCCACACATTTAAAAGTTGCCAAGTTTGAGAAACACTGCTCTAAATGTTAATCTCTATTTTCTCTGTTTTAAAATTAAATAGATCTTCGTGCTTATTACTGTAGATAACCCCGTCCCCTAGATTTAGAGCTAATTGTTGGGCTCAGTGTTTTATATTCTTAGTTGATTTTAGTTGTTTAGTACTTTTTCTGTTTTGTATCATTTTACATTGTTCACTTTTAGTGCTTATGCTTCTATCACACTCTGAACTGGTCTTGTCCTACTGTGGATTTAGTTTAGTCTTATTTTTGTATGTATGCTGGTCTTGGACTGCAAGAATAAACAATTGATTTGATTTGACCATCTAATCAGGAACTCCCTGTCCATGAGATGTATTTATGGAGCTGTTCAATTGTTCACGGGTGCTAGATAATGCAGAGAAAGGAGTTTGATGCTCACCGTCCGTAGCTTTTGTGTTGACCGTCTCCTTTGCATGCAGATGGTCCCTGGTTCGGTTGCATGTACAGAATCCTTAGCCATATCAAGGAGGATATCCTCTTTGAAACCATGCAGTGCCTCTGCCAGTTGGTGAACATCATAAGGAACCAGATGGATCAGTCGTCCCAAATGGGTGCTAATGGACCTTCTTACACTCATTATGCTTTACAAGCTACATCACCAACCTAACCTGTGACTTCTCTTTGCCAGGACATTTTGTTCAGATCGCCTCCCGGACACCGTTTTGTTGATGTGGAAGAGACAGATCAGAGGGCCATGGATGTGAAAGATAGGAAGCCGTACCGTTCTTTGACCAAACGCAGCGATGCTGAGCGCCGTTACACCAGCTCCTCAGCAGAGAGCGAGGACAGCAAAATCCCACAGAAGTCGTACAGTTCCAGTGAGACGCTAAAAGCTTATGATCAGGATTCCAGGATGATCTATGGCAACCGGGTTAAAGAAATGGTGCCGCAAGAAGCAGACGAGTACTGTCGAACAGGTAGGTAGGGGTACCCCGAAACCAGATTGGGTAACAAGCCTGGGGCACCAAAGGGACCTTTTCTATAGCCAGGCTGTGGCTTGTTTCACTAAGTTGATTGAACAAACCACAACTGAGAAGGTGCACGTGCCGAGCCATCAACTATCGTTTACAAGACATAATGGGTAAGGTTCATGCAATACACTTACCTGAAACCAAGTGTGCTGGGGGAAACAGACCTTGGTGTAAAAGTGGATTAACCATCTTTTTGCCTAGCCTTTCCCTGGAAGTAATTATTCTCATTTTACACTTGAGGAAACGAGACTGAAGTTGAAACAAAGGTGACTGGCACCAAGGGAGCAGAAATATGGATGTGGGTTAGCAGAACCTTTGACAGGAAGAGAGATTCCTCTGAAAAGTTGAAATCTCTATTACAGGTAGTCCTCACTTAACAACCATTCATTTAGTGATGGTTCAGACTTACGACAGTGCTGATAAAACCGACTTGCAATCGGTCCTCACACTTATGACCGTTGCAGCGTCCCTGCAGTCACGTGATCACGGTTGGGGAGCTTGGCAACCGGTTCACATTTATGATCATCGCAGCGTCCCGTGGTCATGTGATCACCATTGTCGACCTTCCCAGACAGCTTCTGGCAAGCAAAATCAATGGGCAACCATGTGATTCACTTAATGACAATGTGGGTCAGTTGATGACCGTAGTGGTTCACTTAGTGACTGCCACAAAAAAGGTCGTAAAATCGGGTCAGATTCGCTTAATGACCCCTTCGCTTAACAACCAAAATTCCGGTCCCAATTGCAGTCGTTAAGCGAGAACTACCTGTAACTCAAACTCATGTCCTGGTAACATATCCATCCATTTTCTTGGCAAGAAAACACACGCATCACCCCAAATTCCAAAAAAAACTGCATGGAACTACCTCCTACTATGTAGTCACCACAAGTTTGGCTCAACCCAGATAGATATTATTTTAACCTATGGATAGGGACTGTTCTCTCAAGTGAACGCAATGCAACAATAAACTGCTCATAATAACAATGAGTCACCACTCCATCTAAAAGTGTTAAAACTTTAAAAAATGGTTGCAGTTAAAAACAACCGTCCCCATAACGAATACCCACTCCGGCATGAGGGCTATGGAAAATCAATTTTTTGAAGGCCTTTAAACAGCGACTTGATAGACTTGAGTTGGTAATGCATTCCAGCGCGATGTGGTGTGCAGAAGTATCTGACAGCTTGACTGCATTCTAAAACAGGCAGGTGGACCTTAAAGGGCGGGCAAGATACTTTGGTGAAAGAACAAAATATAGTGAAAGAAGAAATTAGAACACATTAATGACATTTTCAAAAAGAGGGGTGAAAAAACAGCCGCTGGTATAATGATGGATGGATGGATTGCTTATGTGTCTGCTCTTAAAGCTTTGAAAGTTAAAAAAAAATCCCACTATTTTTCTACAATATCATCAATATTCTTTTTCCCCTTTTTTTCCTCTGTACTTCTTCACTTTGCATTGTTCAGTTCAATTTTTTAAAGTACACATATAGTTTTTTCCAGCAACCCAAGGAAATGCAACGCAATGTATGAGTTTTTGTTCTCAATTGCCATTATGACACCAGGCTTGTCGATCTTCCGATCGCAAGTTCGGAGGTTCGAATCCCTAGCCCCGCGTGACGGAGTGAGCTCCCGCACTAGCTCCAGCTCTTGCCAACCTAGCAATTCGAAAGCATGCAAATGCAAGTAGATGAATAGGTACCACTTCGGTGGGTAGGTAACAGCGTTCTGCGTGCGTCATGTGGCCACATGACCGTGGAAGCGTCTTCGGACAACGCTGGCTCTTCGGCTAACAAACGGAGATGAGCACC
The DNA here is from genome assembly GCA_023362775.1 of Charina bottae. NCBI lineage: Eukaryota > Metazoa > Chordata > Lepidosauria > Squamata > Charinaidae > Charina > Charina bottae. The sequence goes on along the minus strand of JALMGJ010000048.1, from coordinate 2,021,078 downwards.
GGCCCCTAGAGTCGGACACAACTGCACAACTGTGCGGGGGGAACCTTTACCTTTACTTACAGAAATTCAATAAAAATGTTTTAGAAAGAGAGAGAGAGACAACTTAGTGAAGAAAGCTGCTGCCATCTATGTGTGAGAGATTGTGAAAAGGTAATTAAAAAACAGAAGGAAACTTAAAGGATCCGCATATGAGAGGGGAGTTCTTTCTGGCTTATCTCATAAAAGGCAGATCCAGTTGGCCTCCAGTTACAGACGCTGATGAAAGTCTCAGGAAGAAGAGACTCAAAATATTCAAAGGGACTCCACCTTAATGAACTCATTAATGAAAGGGGGCTGGCAGGTCCTATTGAAGTTTCCACAGTTCTGTACTTTCCCCCTAATTCTTGCATTAAAACTCCTTATCTTGCTTCCTTGATCATGCCTTCAAGGTAGACCAGACTAGGAAACCAAATCCATGTAGGTCAGTATTACTTTTATTGCAAAATTGCTATAGGAACAGAATCTTGCAAGTCTGAATGTGCCTCCCTCCCTATATCTTGGGTGGGGCTTGTCTGAGACCTTGAGTCGTGTTACTTTCTCGGCCTGGGCTCGGGACCGCTTTATCTGACCATTGCCTTGGTAGCAACTCTCCCTCCTGGCCTTCAAGGCCGTTCCTCTGCTCTCTACACTTGTGGTGTGGGCCTGACACTGCGTTTGGCTCCAAATTATTTAAGGCAGAGATGAGCAGGCCACCTTATCTTTAAATGGCATGCTGATGCCACAGTCTCCAGAGCAGACAGAGGAACCAGGACCAAAGCTACATTTGATTTGATTTCATTCATATTTAAAGTGTATTAAAACCACATATAGTTAACATGGTTACACTCCAGTCAAGCATTTTATCACACACACAGAGAGAGACCCTTTTATTTTTCTACTACAAATAGTAATTTGGAGGTATGTTGGGGCCACACTAGAGCATTGGGGGGGGGGGCTTGCAGATCAGTCAAAGGTTTGGATAGCAAATAGGATTTTAAAGTGGGTGCAGTAATCAGTAACCAGGACACACAAACAGAGGGAACTGCCTGAAGCAATTTTCTGTCCTCCCTTCCCTTTCCATATTCTGCAAGAAGTGAATGTTTGAGCATATGGCAGAATTCAGAAACATCTTGGAAAATGTAATATATGTTGGAATATATTATTTGAAAGGGTAAAGTGACATGGTGTCTTTAAGGGGCTTTAAGGGGCGTGGTGGCTCAGCGGGTAAGACGCCAGGCTTGTCGATCGGAAGATCGCAAGTTTGGAGGTTCGAATCCCTAGCCCTGTGTGCGGAGTGAGCTCCCGCACTCGCCCCAGCTCTTGCCAACCTAGCAATGCGAAAGCATGCAAATGCAAGTAGGTGAATAGGTACCACTTCGGTGGGATGGTAACAGCGTTCCGCGCGCGTCATGCTGGCCACATGACCATGGAAGTGTCTTCGGACAACGCTGGCTCTTCGGCTAACAAATGGAGATAAGCACCGGCCCCTAGAGTCGGACACGACTGCACAAATGTGCGGGGAGAACCTTTACCTTTAAAGTGACATGGCAGAGGCCCTGCAAGGTATAAAAAATGTTCAGGCTCCAACGGTTGTTTGGACTGAGCAGATACAAACTGATACCATGGTCCGGGTCTGAGAATCAGGTGATCCAGATAGAAAGAATATAAAAAGGAGGTTTTTCTCTCCAAGCTAGGCTTTCCAGTTTTTTCCAGTGTTCCAATTTGGTGCTGCTTTTTTCAGCATTATTTACCCTGCCTTGGTCAGCCTTCCAAGCCAGCCAGCCCCTGTAAGCTCAACTCTCTATTGCAGAGCTTTCCAAACTGTGTGTGGCGACACAAAAGTGTGTTGCCACACACAGCGTGGTGTGTCGCCACACCACCCGGAAGCGGCGGCGCGTGCATGCACGGCGGCCGCCATGCACGCACGCACCGCCGCACGCCCCCCGCGCTGCCGCACGCCCCTCCCGCGCCGCCACCGTGCGCGCACCGCCGCACGCCCCCCCGCGCCGCCGCCATGCACCCGCGCTGCCGCACGCCCCCCCCGTGCCGCCGCTGTGCGCGCGCGCCGCCGCACGCCCCCCCGCGCCGTCGCCGTGCGCGCACGTGTCACCGCAGCGGCACTTTGGAAAGCCCTGCTCTATTGCTAGTATTCTCTAGCCTTCTCTCAGACATTCTTGTGTTTTTGCTGTCTGGTTAGCACTCTGTGCGTGCATGCTATTTTGTAAATCTATGACAACTATCACTTCCAGGGCTCCGGAAGAAGAAAGCTGTTTATATTCTCTGTTTTTGAATAAAAGCAACAACTTTGAACTTTCCTAAATGCCTGGCATCATCACTGGCCTAAATCGCTTCTAAACTCTGCACATGCTCAAGAACTACACAAAACCAACAATATAATCCAAAGCACTCTGCAATGTTCTGCTCTCAAGATCTATACCTGAATTTGGGGATTGGTTCTATTTTTTTTAATTTAAATGCTTCCTATTTTAGTACTTCTTGTGCAGTTTTGTGCATTTCCAACCTGAAAAGGATAGTCAGTCAGGATATTTTCAGAGGTTATCCCAATGGGAATAGTTGAATGGGACCTTCTCTGCTTCACTGCAAATCCTAGCAGGATCAGAAGTAGATGGAAAACATTTTAAGAAGTATAGTCGAAGGCTTTCACGGCCGGAATCCGATGGTTGTTGGGTTTTCCGGGCTGTGTGGCCGTGTTCTCTCTGTAGAGAGAATCTTCTAGCTGTGCTCCTGTCCTCTGAAGATGCCAGCCACAGCTACTGGCGAAATGTTAGGAACCAAAACTGCCAGAACACGGCCACACAGCCCAGAAAACCCACAACAACCATTTTAGGAAGTCCTGGGCAGCAGTGCACATTAAATGTTTCCTCTTCAACTTAAAGTTCCACTATGTTCATCAGGCATAGCTTGGCCCAAGTAAACAATGTGGAAGTTTTTGAAGAACCTTCTCAGGTGTTATCACTAACTTCTATCCCTTGGCTCTATGTTTTAGAACAGAGCTTTCCAAACTGTGTGTCGCGACACAAAAGTGTGTTGCCTGCGGGGCCCAGATGTGTCGCGTCAAAACGCCATCAGCGCTTCCGGGTTTTCCCGCGGCGACACACCAACGGCAGCGCACAAAAATCCGAAAGCGCCACAGCCACAGCGGCGCGCAAAAACTGAAAGTGGCAGCAGCGCTTCTGGGTTTCTGCGCGCTGCCGCAACGGCGGCACTTCCGGGTTTTCCCGTGGCGACACACCAACGGCGGTGCACAAAAAACGAAAGCGGGAGCAGCGCTTCCGGGTTTTTGCACGCTGCTGCAACGGCGTCACTTCCGGGTTTTCCCGCGGCGACACACCAACGGCGGTTGGTGTGTCACCGCAGGAAAACTTTGGAAAGCCCTGTTCTAGAACAATGTGGTCTTCTGGGTAATGTGCTGGTCTAGGATCAGGAAGACCCAGAATCAAATCCATCATCAGTTATGGAAACCCATTGGCTTATTTGGGACCAATCTCTCTCAGCCCAGCCTATCTCGTGAGACTGTTGTGGGATTTGGAGTGGGGAGA